>JAGKQL010000018.1:26216488-26263091 GCA_018398635.1 Cyprinodon brontotheroides
CAGAGTTGCTCATATTTGTTTGTGCTTTTCAAAATCCCTGGTACAGCTGAAAGCACCAAGATGCCTCCAATATTTTACTGGCCATTTTCGGGATTTTTGATATGTTAGGCAGTTCGCGTTATTTACTCAAGTCTCGTTACTGTGGGCGAAATTTTCTGTTTCTTCCAGGGTTATAGACAGGAAGCGCGTTGAAATTATTGTAAAATGAAATCACAAAGTATTTCCTGTCTACAACCAGCTGTGGCGTTATTGGCAAGGCTAAGAGTGAATGGAATAGAACTTTCTTTGAGCCCTATATTAGCCACTCCTAGATGATGTCATCCGTGTTCCAGAACACGCCCACTTATGATTCTATGTGGGCGGGTTCAAATGCTTATGCATTCCCACTTATTGTTTTTCTCTTTTTATTTTTTTTTACTCTTACTAGTCCCGCAGTTTTCAACCGATTTCAACAAATTTTGGTATCAAAACGTTTAGCTTGTTCAGGAGAATCCTGCTATGTCTTTTAGTAAAGATATTTTTTGTAGTTTTCGCAATATTGAACTTTTTCGCCGTTTTATTTGTCCCATTGAAATGCATGTAGAATTCTTACATTTCGTTAAAATTCAGCTAAAACTTTATCATCTTTGACCCAGCTAACTACTTCCAGCATACTTTCAGCTAGAAACGCCCATTCAACTTTAAAATATTTCCGTATATTTCGTTATTACTCTTTAACTATTTATAATGGAAGTCTGTAGACGGAATTCTTCAACTGCTAGAGTGCGTGCTCTAGCTTTTGAGATGTTCTGTTTTTTCCAAACAAATTGTTCTTACTCCCTCATTTTTCACTCAATTGAAATAAATTATACATCAAAACGTAGGTATTTTTGTCAGGATTCAGGAAACGTAAACCTCATTTGTGTGGCATTTACAGTTTTCCGACATTGTGGCCCAGACCACGTAGAAGTCCACACTTATGGTTTAGCTGTTTAGCTGACTTGTTCGGGCATAGAAAACTTTGATTCTGAGAAAATCCTCATACTCAGAAAAAGACATTTTTACATAATCACTGTGGCCAAATAGTTTTTAGTTGAAACATGAAAGTTGGTACCAGTCAAGCCGAAGATGGCTGACGGGTAACAGTGAAAAGAACAATTTTTGAATACCTTTTGGCTTATTTTGCCAATCAGCCATTTGTTCAGTAGAGAAAGTTTTGTTTTTTGAGAGCCTTGCTCTCACCATGGAGCTGCAATGTTATTTAATGAGACCAGCGAAGGTGAAGTGAAACCCTTTTTTTATTTCTCCCTTCCTGTAAGTGCTTTTAGTAAACTGGAACCTATGGAAGTTAAATTCCAATTGAAGATAAAGTGACAGTTTTCGTCGCTAGACTGAAAGAATTTTTTGAATACCACATTTACGGTTTGTCTTCAGCACTCGCTTGTTCGAAGCTGATTTTCCCATTCAAAAAGTTCTGAGAGGAATCCTCGAATGATACTGCTGGCGCTGCTTCTGTCACTGACAGTCTGCTAAGATGTCAAGGTAACCGAAGCCTAAAGGATTTTACCTCTCAAGCCACTTTAAACAGCATATGGCTCAACATGACCCAAACTCAACCACTTTTTAAAAGGACTTCTCAGAATTCGGTCTTCCGAAGACGATGAGATTCAAAGCTTCAACACAGTTGAATCAAATGTGATTCATTACCTTTTCAAGCCATTCATTTGACTCAGGCTTAGCTGTGTTGAAGCAGGGATGCATTTGAAATCTGTAGGACAGTAGATCTTGAGGACCAGGGTTGGAGACCACTGCCTAGGGGGTTTTCAAACACAACCCCACAAAGAAATTTCAAAAATAAAAAGCCTCCCATTGCCCACTTCCATCTTACTGCCCTAATAACAGGAAAAAAGAGTGATTTAAAGATTGAAAGTCATCAAGTATCACTGCTGGTTCAACCTCAACACACAACCCTACTAGACTTTCTCAAAAATAAGACTCCAGTGACCCCACACAATAAAAAGCCTCTATATTATACTTGTGTATTAATTGATGCAAATGGTTTCACATTATGACCCAAATTCCATAAGGTGCTTGTTTTATTAGGACCCTATGGACCTCTTCAAACACACCCCAGAGCAACAATAAAGTCTCCCATTTATTTCAATAATACATCTATTCATCCATTAACATAGAAAACCAGTGATTTCACATTTAGAAATGAATTCTACATTCCTTGCTAGCATGCACCTTCCCTTGACACAAATCCATGGTAGACTTTCAAAAATAAGACTCTTGGGACCCTACAAAATAAAAGCCTCTATATTATACTTGTGTATTAATTGATGCAAATGGTCACAGCAGAGGACCCTAACTCCACCTCGCTTGTTTTATTAGACTCACAGGCACCCCATTCTAAACACACCCCAGAGCATATTTCCCTATCAAAGTCTCCCATTTTACGCCTAATACAGCATTTATTCACCCATAATATGGACAACCAGTGATTTCGCAGACGTGGATTCTATATCACCAAGCTGGGCATGACCCCTTCCCTTGGACACACATCCATGGTAGACTTAAAATAAGATCACAAAAATAAAGCAGGCCAGCCAAAGCGATTCTGGTCCCACACCGGGCTCAGGAGGGGAAGCCGCGCAGTACCAACACTGCTCCATAGTGAGGGTGGTGTGCTGCTGACCTCGACTTGGGATGTCAGCATGCCAGTGGGCTGGAGTACTTCAAGACCCCCTTAATCCCACCAACACGTCTTCATTGAGGAAGCAGAGCCTGGGGCTCCGGCTTGGGTCCCATCTCTGTTGCTGTAGTCACTGAAGTGGTTAAAAAGCCGGAGGCAAAGCCGGGGTGGATGAGCCCCAGGGGCTCTGGATGTTGTGGGTTGTGCTGGTTAACGCAGCCTCTTTCAACACATTGACATCAGGGCAGTTCCCTTGGACTGACCGACCAAGTGGTGGCTCCCCATTTCTAAGGGGACAGGTGGCGTGTTCCAAATCCGTGAGGAATCAAGCACCTGGCCTGCCTGGTAAGGTCTTACCAGGGTTCCTGCAAAGAGGGCTCCGCCGGGATAGTCAAATCTCTCAGATTCAGGAGGAGCAGTGTGGTTTTCGTCCTGGCTCCTGCGTGAAAAACACTGGATCAGCTCTACACCCTTTCAGCGGGATTCTGGAAGCGTACTTCCTGGGAGTTTGCACAAACCAGTCTACATGTGGCTTTTATAGGATATGGAGAAGGCATTCTAACCGTGTCTCTCGGGGGGTCCTTTGGGGGGGCATACTCTGGGAGTATGGAGTACCAAGCCCTTTAATAGGGGCTGTTAGGTCTCTGTATGATCGGTCTCAGAGCCTTGTCCAGCATTGCCGGCAGTAAGTCAGACTCAAGCTCCGTGTGAGGTGTTGGACTCCGTCAAAGTTAAATCCTTTTGTCACAAATTCTGTTCATAACTTTTATGGACAAAAATTTCTATAGGCGGAGCCAAGGTGTTGAGGGGATTTGTTTTGGTGGCCTTAGGATCAGTGCGCCTCCAAACCGAGACCCCATGGTCATGCAGGAGCCGAAAAGCGATATGCCTTCCCGCTGGGGAGGATGTACTGCCCCGGGTGGAGTGAGTTTAAGCATTCGCGGTCTTGTTCACAAAATGCGGGGAAGACAGTGGATATTTATGGGCAGATTGGTGCTGGCGCTGGGCTCTGCCTTAGAGATAGGGGAGGAGCTCAGTCATCCGGGGGACTCAAGAGTAGGAGCTACTGCTCCCTCCAAATGGAAGAGGAGCCAGTTGAGGAGGCTGAGGCATCTGATTGGGATAGCCTCCTGGACATCTCCCTGGTGAGGTGTTCAAACCATGCGCCTACTGGGAAGGAGGCCCAGGGGAGAATTCCAGGAACGTACTGGAGGGACTATGTTTCTCAGCTGGCGCTAAGGGGAGCACCTTGGGATTCTCCCGGAGGAACTGGCCCAAAATGGTCGGGAGAGAGGGACGTCTGGGACTCCCCTACTGAAGCTGCTACCCCCGCGACCCGACCCCAAATAAGCGGAAGAAGATGATTGGATGGATGGATGGATGGATGGACTTTACTAAATAAAAGCTTCTGGCTACACACACTCATTCATTGTGCCGTATGGTTCATAGCTATGACCCAATCTCAACCAATTTCTTCAAATTATACTACCAAGGCCTGTTGACAACGCACATTTCTTAATGAAGCTCTAACATTTCCATTCAATGTTTTGCTTTTAAGATGAGTGTGTTTCTGCCATTATTCTGCCAAATGATTCTACCCTACAAAGTCTTCAGATGATTCCACTGTTTTCTGCTGTTTGAAGTTTCTGAATACTTCCTATCACATTTTCATATATTCTTCAGCTAATTTCTACTTCTTTTCATTTATGCAGTTTCTTTAGCTAATTTTTCTTTTTTCATTCAGCAGAAAAAAGCATTCCCACTTTGCTGTTTCTCTGAAACAGTTTTTTCTAGTTACTGGTTTAATTCTACAGCGTGTGAAGCTACATGCTGTAAAGATCAAAGTGCAGATCATAGTGAACTACATCCAACTTCCAGAGCAGTTCTGATGATACTCTGTGAAACGATCGACCCATCAGCGCTCCAACATTTAGTAGAGAGACGCAAAGAAAGTCCAGAATCCAATTCATGATGAGTCCACAAGAGTGTGAAAACGTTTTAGTCCATATGGAACAAACATTTGCTTGTTACAAAAAGCCTATAAGTAGATGTTTTAAAAGCAGATTGATTATTTATAGAAATGCTTGTGTTCTTTGTGAGATAAAGATTTCAGTTTATTAGTTTTACAGCCAGAAAAATAGGAAGCTTGGCCCAGAGATAAGACGACAAGCCAGTCTTAGCCTGCAGTCGAAACTCGATCACTTTATGGTCTGAGCTACTTGCTTTTCCTAAAGGAAAACATCTTTTTCCTTTTCTTTTTTTTACCGGGGCGTCACTTGAAAAAGCGGGGGTTTAAACACCCCTCCTTAATTTATCTTTTAATCAAAAGATAATACATTTAACAATGACATCTTATCTGGTTCCATTCTTGTTGTTGGAGCTAAAGCATTTTAGAAGAAATCTCAGCAAAACACAAAACAGCTGTTACTCTGATAGATGGCTAACATTTATCTAACTATTTTATTTAATTTTTACTGTTGTTGACTTGAAATTATATAGACCAGTACTTAAGCTTACAGTAGAGACTGACACGGAGTGGATTTTCACTCCTTCCCTGGGCCCCACTCCCACAGAAAAAAAATTATTACCGCTTTCCCGGTCCCGGCCAGAGTAGAAATCTTAAATCCTGTCCCGTCCCCACTCCTTGGCAGGAAATTACTCCCACTCCCATCCTGCTCCCATTCAGAATGACTCCGCCCCTCCCGCACGCACACTCCATGCTCTGTTCGAAACCCCTAGGACCCGTCTTTTTAGAAGGCCAGATTCGGCATAATTACGCCGTTAAAAGCGTGCGGCGCCAAGGTTCCGGTCGTGGATTCCGCATCTCTCTATGCGCAGGCGCCCATGCGCCCTTTTAGCTCGACGGAAGGACGGGTGCTCTATGTATCCTTGGTTTACCCAGGATTCGACTTAAGGCCAAACAGCCGCGGATCAGAGTGAAAGATTACTTGCGTAACCAGTGGTGAAAATTGGAAGTTCAGTTTATTATAATCCAGTCTGTGAATAGTTCCGATCTGGAGAAATGAATGAAAGTAGTTGTTTTAATGGTTATTGAGTCAGATATGTGGCTGTAATGTTTAATTTATCTAAAGGTTTTTTAGCTGTTACTGTGTAAATGGGTTTGGCTGTGAATTTAAGGACGGGATTCTAATATTAGTATATCTGCAGGCTATTGGGAGTTAGCAGTATATAAAATCTGACTAGGATTCTTATCTTTTTATTGTTGTTTCTAAAAACAATAGGCTTAACTAAGATTTTTTTTCTTTTGTTTAATATTAGAGATTTTGCAGATATGTTTTTTATACATACATCATTTAGATTTACACTTATATCTTTCTACCTTTTACTATAGAATGAAAATCCCTAGTTTATTGTCCCACAATGGAGCAAAATTTACAGCAACAGAAAAGATTATTAAAATGGTCACACAAATGTGGCGCTCTCTTTTAGAAAAAAAATGTATAAGAATCACATAGTAGGGAAGAGTAAAAACAAAAAAAAACAAAAAAAAAATACCAAATTCTGTGAGTGATGGATATTTGAAAATAGCAGCAGCAATCAGAGATGAAGTACTTGGAGAATGACAGCAGCATGGTTATTTAACAGACTAAGGTTTCTATCATTACATTTGATTTGATTTTTTTCCTGCTCCCAGTGGTTGGAACCTTTATTCCCACTCTGGATTCTCATCAGTCTTTTGTTCACTCTTACAATAAAAATAAATAAATAAACAAACAGTTTTGGAAACTTCGGTTTTCATTCTTTTCCTGCTTTGTGTGTCAACTCCTCCTTGATTTGCTAAGCAACAGACCTTTTACGCGACGTCAAAACCAGCTAGAAGAGGTAAGACTCTAGGTAAATCTACAGCCAAAACTCTTCCGTTCTCCTTATTTTCAAGAACTTCAAAGGATCCAGTCCTAGGTAATCGCGCCCCCGGAGAGGATGCAGCCCAGGATTTGGAACAGAGCCCCATTGTTATTTGTTTTGAGCTGGTGAAAAGCTTTCAGAGCCGAATCAACGGAATCACCTGTTGGTTTTGGGTGATCAACATAAATTTTTATTTCAAGATTTATAGTGTAGGCTTAAGGAAAAAAAATCTTACAAAATAAGCGCGCCTCGCGCTTGTGTAGTACTGGATTTTTTTTCTTTCTATTTTATTTTATTTTTTGGCATCGCATCCTAGTTTTTAGTTAGTTAAGCCGGGTTTGCTCCTTCGCGCCTGCTCCCCGCGGTGTTTAATCCTGTACCGCATTACCAATCACGTGATCGTTCACTAATACTGGCTCCCATCCCATTTTGAACTCTCCCGCGGATCCGTGGGATTCCGAAAAATGTAATAGGTCTCTACTTTACAGGCTATACTTCATACCGAATAAAGGCATATGTTATTCTTTTTGTTATATAGGAAACAATTGAATGTTGAACAAACATGTTAGATAATATTATTATCATTAAGAAGCAATTTGCTTTAGTTAAGACAGACCAAATTGAGCAGCTGTTGTAATGAAAACACAGATCATCTCAGACCATTGATTCTTCTCTATTAAAAAACCGTTCATGACCATATTTTCTAGCATTCTTTGTCTGTCTGTTCTAGTGTTGATTCCTTTATTCTTTCTTAACATACAATCATCATCATGTTTTCATCTCTGTACATTGCATTTCAGAAAGTTTGTAGAGGTTCCATAATCAAAGAGCGAGAGAGTCAGCGGCATCAACCAAAGGCCAAGGAAAAGTCAGACCTTTTAGATGTTTGGAGACATTTTCCCCTAACAAGCTGCTGGCTCTCCTTTCCTTCTTAAAATCATTCAGACTCCATGAACTGTACACATTTTATCCATTACAAACACAGGCTTCAAATTTCATATCTTGTTTGGACTTTTAGCAGCAAACCAACACAAAAAAGGCTAAAAACTGTTTATTTAACCCCTTTTATTTTGATACCTTAATGGAAGTGGTTTGTTGCATATAAATTGTCTTTTTGGAGGCCTTAACATCCTCAAAAACTCACGAAACTTTACAGAAAATTGTTCCCTTGATTAAAATTTACAGGAATTAAAAAAGGATTTGACCAAACAGCTCTATAGTGCTCCCCTGAAATCAGATGCATATAACTATGAGTAGCAAGGATTTGAAATTTGGTACACACGTAGATGTACTGAAATCATGAGAAAAGACTCTTGGAGGAAGTCAGACACTTGTATCAAAGGTTCATTTTTAGCCGTTTTTTGTTTTTGTACATGCCAATATTTAAATAGATTGCTTCCAGAGAAACTGAGCCATCGGCTTTAAACTTGGTCAGAATGCAGTTAGGCATGTGAGACTAAAAGTGATCAACATTGTGAGTTTTGGAGTTTGGTGAAGGGGAATAACAAGGTCTCAAAGTTTGCATACTTGCCAACTGTTAAGTGTTGATCCCCTTCGATTTCCCGACAATACTGTAAAGCAAAACGTTAATATCATAAAAGTCCCACCACTCAGAACTGGAAATCAATATTTTCACTCGAAAGAGTCCCTCTCTGCCATACTTGACCTCATCAACCTTAAACTTTGTCAGCATACAGATTGGAGCTAAATAAAGAGTAAGTTTAACACTGATCAAAAGCACTCAGTCACAGCTACAATAGTCATTTAGTTCATAGAATGATTGTGCATTAGAAAGATCCAGTCAAAGTCCAGAACTGAATATAACTAAATGGCCGTAGCAAAATAAAAAAATGTATTTATACTGCACTCTCTACCAAATCAATCTGTGCCTCTGGTCGTCTCTGGATATGGCAATCAACAGTAATACCTTAAACCATCGAAAAAGCTGTTTGCTTTTTAGAAAACAAAGTGAAAATAATATTTTGAGATTCTTTTGCAAATTATATTCTTTATAACTGTTTATTTTTTTCTTTAATGACACAAAGATGCTCTAATTTATGTTGCTCTATCACAGGAAACACCAATTAAATACATTCAAACCACCAGTGGTGGTTATGTGACAAAAAATATGAAAAAGTTCAAAGGGTAAAAATCCTAACAAATAAATACCCCCCCAACACCCCCCTTCCACTCAAGAAAGAAACACACAAAAATGTCTCCAAAGATTAAGACAAATTCTGTAAGTATAAATCTGAATGTCCATAAAAATCATAATGAAGATAAATGAATAAAGATGCATTATTCAATAAACAGAATTTAATCAAACACTGGTGTTTTAGGGAGAGATCTCCTGTGGTTGAAATCATCTTTTTGTCTCCAAGCTGGTTACAGAAGTCAAAGCAGGAAGTGGATGTCTTTACACGCATGTTAAATCCAGGTTACATTGCACAGTCTGAGTGACGGCTCTTCTGCCAGAGTCCGCACTTGCTATGAGCTTACATGTTCCGATTTTGCCGCCACAGCCGTGTGTCACATCAAAAAGTCGCCTCCCATTCCACAACCAGAATGGAACAAAGATGGGTTACAAAAGCACAGTGTGTTAATGGACATAATAAAGCCAGTAGATCAGGTTGAAGAGGGAAAAGGCGGAGGGGAATATGATCCGGGACCACCTATCGATGGCGTTCACATCGGTGAGGTCCGGGATTTTGATTTTGAGATGTGACGATCGTCTCCTCAGGCGGGTTCTCTTAAGGTGTGCATTCCTGTCCAGGCTGAGTCGGCACGATTCGTTTGGCGCGCTCGGCTTCCTGTACTGGACCCCAGAGTTGTCGAACGTCATGGAGGTGGAGTTGTGTGTCTCGCTCAGGGTGGTGGTGATCTCATTAACCCCCACCTCGTTGTGGATCTCCAAGGTTGTCAGCAAAATGTTCCCATGGGAATCGACCTGGGAGGAAACAGACGGCAGCAGAGTTACAAACAGCCACAAAACAGATCAAGGTTGGACTGGATCCATCCCTTACTAATGTCATGGTGACTGCAGCTTTCCACACAGAAATAGATAAAACACAGAAAGCTTGGATGCAAACAGACACAAGCGCAGGTATAAAAACCCACAAATCCATTATTTAAACCGTGTTTAACTGACCTTTTTTCCATTTAAACCACTATAACTTGCTCACTCACAATACAAACCTGTTTCATTGTGTTTGATAATAACTTCATACATCAGTACACATGTGGACTAATTTGGTACCCCTGGTAAAAATCTGTATATCCAGCAAAGAAAACTTATAGTTTTAACAGAATATTTACTTATAAATTTAAGTTTTGAATGTACAGTTTTTCCTATTGGTCAGGTTCCAGTAACTGATTATTAATCCACAACATTCTGTTATCCATGGGGTATAAATATGTGGTGACACAGACACCTAATTTGTTTCCAGCCACTAGACACTAGCCTGAATGACGACCACTACTTATCCTGCAATATTGCACAGTGAGCAGGAAGGAAAGGAAGGAAGCAAATAAAAAAAGAAAGAAAAAGAAACTCATCAGCTCACTAGTGTAAAACTGCAGCAAACTGCAGCACCTTGAGGCCCACAAAGAGTCTCCATAAAAACCATTGATAGAGGCCATGCCAGGCTATTGTAAGGCAATAATGCCAGGAAGATAAAACACAGATTTATAATAATTAAAGAAGGGCGGCAGCTAACAACTATTTTATTAATAAATGAATCTAATCCCTTCTCAATTAATATATTAATCTTACAAGATATATCCCTAATAAATTAGCGTACTTAAAGAAAAAAAGTTGTTTGAAATTAATAAAACAAACATTTATTGTACATTTGAAAATCTTTATAAATGCTTGAACATGAAATAAGTGAATGCTAAGAGCATATTTAAAGACAGTTTTTTTTTTTTAATGTTAATTGTAAAGTTAATCATTTGTTGAACAGTTTGGGCTTAGTTACTGCTCGGAAGGGGTTGTTCTTTCAGCAAATTGCACATTTTAGAGTATGAACACTCCAGTTAAAGATTAAACCATTACTAACTTAGTTAGCAATCATTTCAATAATCAATTTATTATGATTAACCTGATAAATTAACCATTACTGGTGGGATAGTAACGGCTAAAGACCTTTCACACAACCTAATTTTAATTCTGTAGAAACGGCAAACTAATGATGCTAACCCTTTGTTTTATGTCATTGGCTTGAATGGAGAAATTGTTTAAAGCCCATAAATAATGGATTCAGACAGTAACACACTTCACACTTCTTCTTTATAATATTGAACACTTTTAGAGAAAAAATATATAGGCATCTATTATGTCTTAGAACTGAGACTTAAAAGCCACAAACAATGAATTTAAGCATAAATGGTAATTTATCATAGAATAACATCAAACAGATAACAGAATAGCTCACGCTGATTAAAACTAATGCCCATACTTTCTTGTTGTGACCAATTTGCACATTATATGAATGTTCTGTTTGCTTGGCTGCTCTCTGGAGTAACCAGATAAAACAAGTTCCAGTTTAACGGCCTGGTTGTTTTAAATAATTGTGCTGGCTCAAGTGACAAGAGGACGTTTTTTATAGAGGCAGCCAGGCAGGGAACAATGTGCATTGAGAGATGGCTGAAAGCCACACAGTACCAACAGGAAAATAAATGAGCACAACATCTTCATTTCCAAATAAAGGCAAACTCATTTTTTATAAAGCCCTTGCTTATAAGTAAACACGTATATTGGCTCACCAATGCTGTCTTAATTAAAGGTAAAGTGGACAATCTGCTTTAGGCTTCGGATTCCAGGAGGATCATCTTACTTATTAGTGTGCTCTTCCTATAGACTTCTAGTTTTTGTGTATCCAGTTAGATTTAGTTCAGCTAGCTCCAGCTCTTGCTGTACTTGAAAACGTCAGAAAAAGCAGCCTTACACGTTTATGAGAAATAGAGGAAAGCCTTAAGGCTGATTTATACTCAGAAGCCAGGTTATCTCCTTGTGTGTCGCAGTGAATGCAAATGTGTCCTCGCCCCTTCTGCAGACACTCCGCTGTACCTCTCAAACATTGTAGGTGATCGCAGACAGTGCTGCAGACAGGAGGCATCTGATTGGTCAAATCTACATCCGCTGTACACTGTGCGTATTTCCTGTTTTTACCGTACCGGCTTTTTTTGCTTGTATGACGGCCATTAAGGAACACAACTCGTGAAAATGGACCAGCTAGAAGAGTGAGGTGCGCGAGAACGCAGGGACACTTTTTTTCACCTGGATCCCTGCTCTTTGTTGCCCTCATGTCCCTTCGTTGTCGCACAAACTTTCCCCAGCTTCCTCACCGCCACGGCCGTACCTAGACCCACAGCTAGTTCGTGATTATCCCTCTTGCGTTGTGGCGTGGAATAACAGAGCACAGACCATGCTTCAAAATTGGGCATAAATCAGAAATATCTGCGACAAGCTCACTGCGACACACTGCTGCGGGAGGATAACCTGCCCTTTAGAAGAAAGAAATATGGACCAGAGTGTATCTAGTAGATCCCTTCAAGATGACATAGGGGCAGGTAGGATGGTCTTGCACATGTGCAGTGATGCAAAAAATGACTTGGGGGTTTCTTCCTACATTTTCAGAAATAAATCATCCACTGTACCTATATTACAAAAAAGTAAAAAAAAACTAAACACTGAAAAAAGTCTGAAGATATTTCGCTTCTATCCAGGAGGTTTTTAAATTCAAAATGTCTGGATAAGCGATGAGTTTCGAGCTTTATAGAGTAGCCTAACAAAAGCCTTGTTATGGCTTAGAAAACATAAAAATAAATCATAAGAACAGGTCCACACCTTAGTAATGTGGAGTCATTGAGATTTTTTTCAGCCTGCAATACCCGATACTGGCCTATGCCTCTGAAAAAGGGGAGTCGTTAGGGTCATTATTGGCCTGGCTGACCAGAGGAGATGTTTTAGTTCCTTGCATAGCGATGAGGATTAAGATCAATCAACTCTATTGCTGCGCATCACTCAGGTTTTAAGAGCTGAAATCTGAGTCCACCCCTTTGTTTAGTGTTGGTTTTCTCTAAATGGCTTCCTTTCACACTGGGCCAAGGCTTTCAAAACGCCTTCTTCAAACTTGAAAACAAAGGCCAGTGGTTTTTTAAAGGATTTAACCCTGGGCCTCCAACGCTCATAAATTTTTTCACCAAACCAGCCTCTCATCCACACGGTAAGCCGGGCGCTTTCGGGGTCTGTAAACGCATCTTTTTATTCACCCCTTCTGTGAGTGGGAGAAGATTCTGAAACGCCGCTGTTTCCATCTTTACACCCTAACCGCATGTACGCGCTATAGCTGCCGCTTCTAAACACGCATGCGCGACACAATATCACAACAACAATGGCGCCGCTAAGCGCACAAGTACCACCCTGCTGTCGGCTGGTCGTGGGCTTATATAAATAGAATCTTCTTCTTCTGGAATATCTCCAGGAAGAACAGAGCAATATCACTACAGTAGTTCAGCACCTTAAATTTGACTTAACTAATTTAAAAATAGACTCAAGAGGGCAAACTAAGTATGTATAATATTAGGTGCGCATGCCCTACATTTCAAGCCACATATTTTGCTTTTGCACCACAGCCACTTATGGTAAACCTGTTGCTACATTTTGCAGCTGCCATGCACCAGGTGGATTTCACATTTATTTTACGCTCCGCCTTTACGACAAACGCTTTAAAAAATATTAGCTGCCGCGGTTCGCTTTTGACTCTCAGGTGGGACGGGGCCAAAGTCCAGTGGGTTTTTTAAAAACCTTTTATGGACTGGACACATGACCGGGATGACTGAGAGTCTTCAACCAGCCCACTGTACCTATACTTTCATTTTTCTTTGTTGTTTTTTTTATCTCTAACTACACTTCTAGATTAAACACAAAAAATCTAGTTCTGAAAAAGAGCAATTACATTCATTTGTGTTTATCATGTTTAATGTTAGTATATTGATGTGAATAATAAATTATCAAATTTTTGTTGTCAGTTTTTGTTAAAATCTGAACAATTAAAATGTAAAATTAGTTAGAACGTACCACTTGAGAGTAACACTGCTGTCACCCTTGCTTTTAGAGGGCCTTCATCAGAGTCCGCCCCTGGTTCACTTACACTATAAAATGATACTTTATAGCACTTAACGTTACAAATCATCTCACTTCTCTCTACACCTAATTAACCACTGGAGCTGCAGGTTTTGTGGCAGGAGCTGATTACCTTGGGGGGAAAAAACTAATTTATTTACTATTCATTTATTTTGCAAGCAACCATGGTGTAAGATGGATAATGTCCTTCAAGGTGTCCATTCTTTTCTAATAACTGACACCTCGTCCCTTACATTAATTCATGCTGAATTTTAAATATAAACAACTACTAGTAAAATTGAATGGACACCACAGATGATATGGAGGGATTTGCTTGTGTTGAAGTCATTGTTTAGAACCTTAGAGGCACTCACTGATAACAAAGAACACATTCTACTAATGGTACTGTAAGGCAGTGTGGAGAGGAGTATACCTTATGGGAACAATGTGGCTGTTAGGAGCTGCTGTGATTATACTGCATCTCTAAATTAAGTAATGAGGTCAACTTTGCTCTGCAGCTGCAAAGTTTCATTAGTGCCAGATGTTACACAGCTGGCAGGGGCAGATACTCACCTGACGTGAATGACGGCGACTCTGTACCTGGTTGGACTGATTAAGAGACGACGAGGTCTTGCAGTTAACTCCTTCCAGGATGGACTAGGCAGAAAAAGACAAATAAAGGGTGTTCTTTTAGCATTTCAACAAAAAATGAGTCAAAATCAAACAACTGATAACAATTATTTCCAAGAGGACACCCATTAGTAGATTCCTACTGGTGTTACTGAAGCCAAAGTCATTTTTATTGATATTTCTTTATCAAATAATGCACTACAGACAGAAAGGAACAGATTAAAACAAATTTGGCAAAACATTTTACAATTAACTACTTTAAAACATCTTAAAAATAAAATATATATATTTAGTTTTGAATTTAATATTGAATCTCTTCAGTCAAAACAGAATTAAAAATATGCATAGAGCACCAAATATACTGTATATCAAGGCTTAAAAAATATTTGGCCGTAAAAACCTAAGAACCACTGTGACTTTAGCCAACCATGAAATGGAAAGTGTTGGACTACCAGTGTCCCTGTGTACAGTAGAAAAGATTTAACACTGGCTCTAATACTAGAAGGTGCTAATGAAGTTTATGTTCCAAAATGCCAGCAGTAAAGTCGGACTATTTCAAGTGAGGGCGGACCGCCAGTTAAGTGCCCTCCTTTTCACTGTGATCTCTGTTCTTAACTTTTATGGACAGAATTTGTAGGACCGGCCAAGGTGTTGAGGGGATCCGTTTTGGTGGTCTTAGTATTGCATCTCTGTTATTCGCCAGATGATGTGGTTCTATTGGCTTCATCAGGCGTGATCTAAAGCTCTCACTGAAGCAGTTCGCGAGCCGAGTGTGATGCGGCCGAGATGAGGATCAGTGCCTCCAAATCCGAGACCAAGGTCTTGAGCTGGAAAAGGGTGAAGTGCCTTCTCCGGGTTGGGGAGGATGTAGTGCCCTTAGTGGAGGAGTTTGGCATCTTGGGGTCTTGTTCACGAATGAGGGGAAGATGGTGCGGAGATTGATAGGGCGGACTGGAGTGTAGCATCTGCTGTGAGGCGGCGCTGTACCGGTCTGTTGTGGTAAAAGAGAGAGCTATGCCAAAAAGTAAAGCCTCTCTACCTGTCGATCTACTTTCCTACTCTCATCTATGGTCATGAGCTTTGGGTCATAACCGAAAGAACGAGATTCTGGATACAAGCGGCTGAAATGAGTTTTCTCCATAGTGTGTCTGGGCTCTCCCCTAGAGACAGGGTGAGGAGCGGCAGTCATCCGGGGAGGACTTAGAGTAGAGCCGCTGCTCCTCCACGCCGAGCGGAGCCAGCTGAGAAGGCTCGGACATCTGGTTAGGATGTCTTCTTGCCGTCCCCCTGGTGAGGTGTTCCGGGCACGTTCCTCTGGGAGGAGAACCAGGGAGAGACCCAGCAGCAAAGTAGTGTAATCCACTACATCAAGCCCCCCAAAATAATATGTATTATTTTATTACCATAAACTAACCATGGATTAATACAAGCCTTCTTTGCCATCCCTGACCTTATGTACACAAAACATAAAATAACTGCCTACATTTCATACAAATAAATATAAATAAAAATAGAAAAAATGATCAAATGTCCTCTATGACATAAGCGAGGCCACCCCTATGACTTTGTACCCCTTTAAAACCTATGTGCAGCTCTTTCCTCACTTTCTTCTGTCTGAAATGGGGAAACGTACATCTTGGTCTGAAACCATGTCTCATGTTCACCTTCCTCTGAACAAGCCTAGATTGCTCCCACAATAGACTACGGTCAGATCAAGCTAACCATATTGTCTTCATTGCAATCCCACCTGCCCTGGAGTAAATGGGAAAAGCTGTCTGTTTTTTTCACCCTGGTCGACCATTGCAATCTCCTTCAATCAGTCCTTGCCCAGTCGCTGCCGAGTCACTGTTGTGTAACCGCCAAAGGTTGATGGTTTTGGGTTGAAAGAGTTTTGCACTGAATGTGTTTTGCTTTCTCCGGCACTGATTGCTTTGTCTTTTATCTTATCTTTTGTCTGAAGAGTTGGTGTTATATACTCCACGGAGCTGGCACCTAGTCTAAATGTATTGGTGGAGAAGACAAACTAGATTTTAACAGCTGGTCCCGCTGTCCAATCTGACATGTAAGCAGATTCCAGTTAGAACCATTAAACTAATGATTGTTATTTGGTTTGATCCTTGATTCTGGTGATATATTAATTAACTGTAAGTTCCAGTTCTAGTAACTAATATATTCATAATCTGCTGGTCAGATTGCACAAAAACATTGAGCTGCCATAAATCTCTAGTGTTGGTACTGTATTAGATTTTCCTGTTTCTTCTGCTCTTCTTTCCCAGAAATGTAAAAAAGGATACTCTAAAGCCTCTTTCCCACTGAAATTACTGGTTTAACGCTGGTTTTTCAAACATGGAATGAACGGCTTAACAATCAGCATTCAGCTCTTTCCGATTGGCTAAAAAAGTTGGGCCTGACCCCCAGCTGGCAGCTGCATGGCCTCTGTCCCCCTACTGCTGTGTGTCTGGTGACGCCATCCGGTTAGCATTGATTATGTCCCCAGTGTGATAAAAATTTGCAAAGTAAACAATGGAGACAAACATGGAAGGAATCCGGGTGTAGCAAGTGTTCTTTATTATTTTGTTTTTTTGTCCCTCTGAATCTCTCTCACCAGTGCTGAGCCATGTTTATTGGATACAAGCACAGTTGTTTTGGCTTTTTATATCAGACAGGACTGGTGCAGGGTGTTGACGTCTGTACGCTGTGCTTAATGGTGTCATGTGAATTAACCGGTCAACCCAGGTATGATTTTCCAACTGAAAGCCTATTGGAGCTGTTTAAATGCGATTTTAACCCGATTTTAACCCTCGTCGCTGTCTTAGTCATTTGACCCGGGTCGACACGGGTCAGTGAGGAATTTCCACTGTTACTAAAAGTCGATTGTTCTCTGGGTTTAAACAGGTTTTTCGGACAGAGGGAAAAGGGTATAAATATACCAATAAGAGTGGTATCCACACAGAAGTATTCCAGAAGTTATGTTATTAAATAGGTAAGTAAAATATAGTTATAAAGCACTTTTAACAGATAAAAATCACAATGTGCTTTTCATGAAATAATTATAGGGTTGGAAACGGTAAAAATTTTGCAATACAGTATGTCCAGACAGCTGATAGTGAGGGTGAGATAACAGTCCGGGTGTATGTAAAGCATCCATGTATAATTTTGACCGTGAATATTAAAGAAACATCCACAGTGTGGATAATGATAAAACCATATTTAAAAACCTGAAAGAAGGTCATGGCCATGGCCATAACCTTTGTATGTAACTTCTTACCTCAGACCAGAACTGTATGATTTACTTTGCTTTTACTATAACACTATTTTTACAGTCTCTGTTGTCACACTGACTCTAGATGATACTGCAGTAAAGATTAAGTGAAGGCCTCAGATAACCTTATTGCCTGAATGCTGACTTGAAAAGATGGAGACTATCTGGCCCTAGTCAGCAGCAGTAAACACCAATCAACAGTGACGACAAAGTTTGAATCAGCAGCTTAAACAATCTGCTACAAAAGCACTGCCACCAGAAAAAACAAACACAGCACAGACTGAAAACCAACGTAAGCATATTCATATTTTTTGTACTATTTGTCTTTTTACATAGTATATAAATAATTGAATGTGACATCTTATAAAACTATAGCTGCTTTAACTTTATCAGCATTGACGATTCTGTTCAAAACAGAACAAAGTACATTCAAATTTCTCGTCGCTATATCAGAATCCATATTTAGTACAAACATCCATCCATCCCTTTTCTGTCATCCCAAACTATCTGTCTATGGGCGAGAGGTGGGTTACACACTGGACAGGTCGCCAGTCCATCACAGGGCAACACAGAGACAAACAGGACAAAAAACCATTCCTGCACACACTCACACCTACAGAGAATTTAGAGAAGCCAATTAACCAGCCATGTTTTTGGACTGTGGGAGGAAGCAGGAGTACCTGGAGAGAACTCACACATGCTCAGGGAGAACATGCAAACTCCATGCAGCTAGGACTCGAACCTGGAACCTTTTTGCTGCAGGGCAGCAGTGCTCCCCACTACTCAACAATGACACAAATAGCACAGTGCTGCTATTTTATAGTTTAAGATTAACTTATTGCTTTGTCTACATTATTCCTTCCCTGAGTCTTGCAGCGAAGACTGAAACCAGAGATCAGGCAGATTGGGCGAGGGCCTTCTCCATCCACAGGGCTGCCCTCTCATGCAGGCTAGAGATCACAGACATACCTAAACATTCCTGACAATTGGAAACATCTCATCCTCCTCAGGACGGACATGAATAGCGGTACCAGATTTGACAGGAATAGGGAACGTTGTTTCTAGCAGAAGTATTTTATGGATGATTCTTTCAATACGTATGATGTGTTTTTACAGTGTTTTTAAAAACCCAACTGAACTAGTAACTCTAGGAACTATAGCATGTTGGTGTTCTTGAACCAGATGCTAACAGGTTTTAAATGTTATTTTATAGTTATGTAAAACTTTATTTAAAAAAGGGTTTGATAATAACGCATTACAATTTGTGTTTTTTATGTGCTTGATTCTCTTTATTGCTAAATTATGACCAAATTGTCCTTTAAAACTACGGGTCACCCTGTGTCTGTCAACCATTAGCGTCTTTATTTACATTACAGCTCTTTCATTGATTTTCATTGCCCACAACATACTAGGGAATGCATATTTTATGCTGCTAGAATTCTCATGTTTAGTTTTAGTTACTATTAATGGTACTATTATGAGGGCATACGTGCCTGGATGGATGGATGGATGGATGGATGGATGGATGGACGGATTGATGGATGGATGGATGGATGGATGGATGGATGGATGGATGGATGGATGGATGGATGGATGGATGGTGGATGGATGGAAGTTTTGAGCATCTGTGCCCTTACTTTTTAAATCAAGACTTTTTATTTTCATTAGAGACATGAATACGGTACCCTAACTGCTTTACTTAGAAATCTGAAACATTATTATTATATAAAATTTTAAATATGACCGGAATTTATCTTGAAAGGATTTGTTTATTAGAAAAAAAGTTTTTTTTGGAGTATGCTTTTCTAAAGACAGAAACATTCATATCTTTTATTACTCTAGAGCAGGGGTCTTCAACGTTTTCCAGGCCAAGGACCCCCAAACCGATGGCGAGATGGACCGGGGACCCCCTAATCATATATATATTGTATGAAACTGGTCCTTATAGTCACTCTATTGCCAGATGGAGTAATGTTTACTTAAAAGTAATTTGGCCCTGGGATTATTACAGTGTTTCTGATTCCTGGGTGATGGGACAGGTGTGAATGAAACGGTGCCCAGCTTGAAAGAGCTCCTGTGTGTCTCTAAATGTGTGCATTGATGACTGAAAGACATCTTCTGCCTCCATTTACCTGTTTACTAATGCATATGTTGAATTCATGTTAATGTGCATTTAAAGACATTTAGATTAGTGGAAAAAAATTGCAGGGGGGAATATAAAAAGAAGTCTAATCAACAAAAACTTTTGCGACCCCCATGCAGTACCTCCGTGGACCCCCTAGGGGTCGCGGACCCCCTGTTGAAGACCTCTGCTCTAGAGGCACAGAGTAAAGTTATTTGTACCTTTGTAAACTTATTTAATGCTAAACAATTCTATTTAAGGCTGAATGGACACATTTCATTGTATTCCTGTAGAAGACACCTGCGATGGACTGGCGACCTGTCCAGGGCGTTTCCCCCGTCTCTCGCCCAAAGACAGCTGGAGATAGGCACCAGCACCCCTCGCAACCCCACTTGGGATTAATCATGTCAGAAAATGGATGGATGGACAGAAGACACTTTTAGTTTTCTCACCCTGACAGCACAGTTGTGAATGCATGTCAATCTATATGATAGTTTTCATGTTATTCTGAGTTCTTATGGAATGTACTTTTTGATTTCCATGTCCTCCTGTGGCTAATGCAGATTTTCAACAAATTCTACCTCCATTTGTTTTTACCTGTCTAAAGTAAGGGGGCCAACAAAAGCATTTAGCCTTGCCTCTATTCAAGTACTATCCTTTTAATATCATTGTAAAAATTTTTCTGCTTTTACTTACGTACTTTTGTAATCAGTGACTTTTCCTTTTTCCAAAGTAATTTCCTGTGAGGGTACCATTAATTTGAATAATCCTTATGTTTTTTATTTCTACCTCTCTGGAACATTTCCATTTGTACCTGCTGCTTATTCATAATAACATTTAATTTTAGTTTCACTGGCTTTGTTAAACTTTTTAATCCAAACTGAATTCTTATTGTTGATAAATTCTATTTTTTTTAAATGAGAGTTTTTGTAAACTTATTCCGTTAAATGTGGAAAGTTTGCTGTATGAAAATGGTCCCACTCAAATTCACTGCTAAATCTGTAGTCTGAAACAAAATATTGTTTGGTTAAATATTTGAAAACATAAATGCATTTAGGTGCACATTAGCAATGTTGATTGATTCGTAAGCTGGTGGACCACGCTTCTCACCTTGGGTTGGTCGAATGTATTGCGTTCATTATTTGCCTTCAGCGCTTTCATAGCCAGTTTCTTCTGCATCTGCGGACCACGTCCAAAGAAGATGTAGTTGACAAAGGCATACTCCAGCAGAGCCAGGAAAACAAACACGAAGCAGCCCATCAGGTACATGTCGATGGCCTTCACATAAGGGATCTTGGGGAGGGTTTCTCTAAGATGGGTGTTGATGGTTGTCATGGTCAGCACAGTGGTGATCCCTAGAAGAAATCAAAATAACGGTTTAAAGACGATTCGATGAGCAACATGTGATGTTACTGGTCACTGCACCTCCTTCTCTATCTGATACGCACTCAACTTAACAGGCTCAGCTCTGCTTCAAATATACAGAAATGTGAGAGAACCCTAAACGCAGCACATGACTGACATAAAGTTTTCAACTGTAACAAAACCAGTAAAACAGAGAAGAAACATTTTTGTTTTTTGCACCAACATATATTTCTTTTCAACCATAGCTTACACAAAGTGTTTGGTGTTTAGAGCAAGAAGACATTGATTTCTAAACTCAACTACTAAAGTGGATGGTGGTCTAATAGATGACATGTGATGTAAATTGCATTAGGGGTACGAATAGGCTTCACTGGTCTTTCCCTCAGAGACTCGATGAAGGCCCTATTTTTATGCTATAGAACCTTGTTAACTGAGATGTAGGGCCAAGGTTTTAACACTAAGGCGGGCTTCAGATGTTGGTGTTCTTCTCGCTTTATTTATGTACCAACTGCCTCGGGCTGTAGCCATAGCACTAGCTAGTAAACCTCTGAGAAATAGGCACAATCCAACATCTATGGGTCAAACAGCCAAAAATGGAGCATGCCAAAAAGAGTAAACATGGACAATACTAAGAAAATTTCCTTTATAAATCACAGTTATACCTCAAAGTTTGGGTCCAAGGCACCACATGTTAACCCCTCTTTACTCTCACATTCAACCATAAATGGTCCACGCACATCAATGTTATTTAATGGTTACCATGCAAAAAAAAAAAAAAGAGCACTTTACCTGGAGTGCTAGTGTGTGAGGTGAAGTTAGATAAATATGTCTTGTTGCTGCAGTAAATTAAATAAAGTATTTGACTGAACATCCGGGCAGTATTAAGGTTTAAGCTGTAATATCTAAGCTTTATTGATATATTCACAGAAATATTTTATGAAAGGCGGCTTCATCCTTTCATGAGAATTAATTGTTGATTTTGGTTAACTCAAGTTCGAGCTGCTAAGAGCCAATAGGAACCACAGAGATGTTAACAGCTGCAATTAATAAAAAAAACTTTATGTAATTTCTTTGGATTGAGGTGTATGAATAAATTGTAAATCCTTTCCCTATAAATAAAAATGGCTTCCTTCACCTCTCTGTCAAATAATCTGTCCCCTCTGTCCAACATCAAAATATTTTGGTCTTCAAAGGTAAGAAGTCCTTAGTGCTTAAGATGAAAGTGTACTACTGAATCATGCCCAGGGTTACTGGCTCTCCTATGCTGTGCCATGCACAGGAAGGACATCCATTCGCTATATAAATAAACTGAACGGAATTGATGTACGCCAACAGAATTGACAGAATCCTGAGTGAAACTCTGGTTTCCTTCCAATTGAGGCCTGTTTTTTGGTACCATGACCTGAAGCTGGGAACTTACACACACTTCTTTCTTAATTTGGATCTTTAATAAAATGCGTGCATCATGAAGCCTCATCCATTTTCGTCGGTAACAGACATTTAACTATTTATACTGATAATTCATAAATATATTTAAAATCCTATATGTACCATGGATTGTTTATTTATATTTAATTGTGTGGGTTTTTGAGAACGGCACACCCAGTGGCCCTTTCCTTTTGTCTGCATCAGAGTTATGTGCACTGACCTCCTCCTGTTTAACACTTGTGATAGGCAGGAATGGTGATGAGCAGGGATGGTGTGGGTGCAACGGGTCAGAGCAATGCTCTATGGCGGAGGTCTTCAACAGGGGCTCCGCGACCCCAAGGGGGTCCACAGAGGTACTGCATGGGGGTTGCGAAATTTTTGGTTGATTACACTTTTTTTATATTCCCCCCTGCAATTTTTTCCACTAATTGAAATGTCTTTAAATCCACATTAACATGAATTCAAATAGACTGTAGTAAACAGATAAAATGAGTAGAAGATGTCTTTCAGTCATTAATGCAAACATTCAGAGACTCACAGGAGCTCCTTCCAATCTGGGCACCGCTTCATTCACAACACCTGTCCCATCAACCAGGAATCAGAAATACTTTAATAATCCTGGTGGGAAATTACTTTCGCTACATTACTCTATATGTAATAGAGTAACTATAGGACCAGTTCGATATAACACAATTTCATACAATATATATAATTACGGGTCCCCGCTCCATCGCACCATCAGTTTGGGGGTCATTGGTCTGGAAAACATTGAACCCTGTTCTATGGAGTTTGATTAGCCATAAATAAGTCATCACCTTGAGTCAGAAACGTTTCATATCCCTGAAAATTAATTCCCTCCAAATTCTCCCATTTTTAAAGTTGCCGGCGTAGTTAAATCATCCATCACACACAGGCTGTATTTAAATGTTTAAAGCAATTTATGTGAACTCCTCAGACTTTGTTACATTTATGTATTTATCTTTAGTAAAACTAACGCTGCTGATTACTGAAGATAGAAATGTGATAATAAGGAAACACTTAAATATGCAACTACTTTATTTCGAATTTTGGTAGGTTTTTAAAAATGAATTATATATGTTTGATGTTTGTCTGTGGCAGAGAATTAACGATGTATTCTGAATTCAGTTCCCCACCTTGCTGTATCTGCAGTATCCAATTCTCTCCCAAAAAACATGTATCAGCCACAGATCGTTAGTATGATACAACAAAGACGATGATAAATGCCTTTTGTGGGTTTTGTGCAACTAGGAGAAGACCATTTATCCCAAAGGTTGTCTGTATTGTATATTTCTGAATACATTTTTAAGATATAGAAAAAATGTCTAACATCCAGCTATCATATGTAGATAATCTACAACAAATTCAAACTTTAAATGTACTTTTTTTAACTCATGAAGTTTCATCTTTTTTTCCAACCTGAAAAAAAAAAAAAGTTTCCAAATACATCTTTAAAACCAAAACGTTATGTGGCAATAATCCCGACAATGAGAGGATGTAAGCATCTGATGAGAGAAGTATATGAAGCATGAGAGCCACCCTGTGAGACCCCACCAGCAGAAAAAGGAGCAGCAGTAAATCACCATCTAGAAGATACAATTGAAGGACATGAACAAGAGTTTGCTGTTACATATATATATCCAAGTCGGATCTTCCAAACTTATAGCTGCTCGCCTCACCTCCTGAAATACTCAACACTGTCTCATCTCTTTGCATGTGCAGCTGAGATTTAATGATCGCTTGCCATAATGTGCTCTTTCTAACGCGGGGAGCACTTAGAGTGTAGCGAAGCCTGAATGAGTTTCCATTAAGGAAATTAAGTTACGTAGAAGCAGTGTTGTGTTTTTCACCAAGGACAACTGACACTGATTCTAAAATGTTACTTTAAAAGGAAACAGTGAGCTGTAATCTTGACTGCATGACTGGAGGAGTCCAAGCTTTCAGCAAATTTCCACCCACAGTCTGGAACAACCACACGTCATAAAGACTCTGTAAGGAGTTCCCTATCTGCTGGATCCATTCGCTTCAGTCCCATCAGCCAGTGGATAAACATGAGTATATTATCACACAACAAGGGTGCATCCTTATCCTGCTTGATGGGAACAACTTCTGCCATATTTTTCTAATGAAATGCAGGAAGCATCGAATAAAGTTTTATAGTATAGTTGAACTCGTTAAAATTTTTTCCCATTTTATCTACAAATTGATCCAGATTTTGTAGAAAGTAACTGTTTATACTAGTTTGATTTCACAACAAATGTTTGATTGATGAAAAAGCACAATGAAAAAATAAAACTTCCTGTTTGAGCTGATAAAATATTTTGGGTTATTTAATACTGAAAAGCTGTTAAATATAGGGACAAAAATACAAGTCAGTTCAGAAAACCAAGGTAGTTTTTAGATTAAACTTTATCTTAGGTTATTAAAATATAAGACCGTATGTTACAGTCCACTTCACTATGGAGGGAACTTTTTTCCTTTATTGTTGCAAGAAAATAAGTTTTGTAAATGAAAAAAAAAAAATCCAGACAAGATTTAAAACTTTGAGTTAAAAAGAAACTTTTCTACATTTTTAGATTTAATTTAATTTTTTTTTTTGATATAAGTTTTCATTTTTTATTTTAATTTTTTCCCTGAAGTTTTTTTTTTATATAATTTTATGGATCAAATGTTCTTCCTTTCTATAAGCAGAGATGTGTTTATATTGGTCTGCATGAACATTAGCAACATTTCTATGCTCAATATGTTCGTCAGGCAGTTCCGATTCTAGACCAAATACACTAGGGGGGCAGGATGGGTCCATTGTTTTTTTAATGGGGGTCATCAAATGCAAGAATAAAACAAAGAACAGGGCAATGCTTTATCGTTTGAAATTCTAAGTGAACTAAAAAAACCTTAGATATAGATGATGAAAAGCATGATAACTTCATTGTCCTCATTGTTAAAATAAAAAAAAAAAACAAGACTGATCAGAGTAACATCATCTATGGTTTTAGTGCTCGCACATATCCTTGTTTATCTTCTAATTTTGTTTTAGCATTATGTCTTTTCTGCAGGGGTCAAAACAGGGCCAGTTCTAGACAAAAACCAACAGGGGCCAGGGCCCCTATGGAGCTGCTCCTTGCTTCTGTTTACCCTTGTCTAAAACTGGTCCTGGTGTCAGGAGATTTTATTGGGCTTGAAATAAAGAGAATGTGATCTATAAGGCGCGCTTTGAAAAAAACAAACAATTTGTAAAACAAAATCTAACAAGAGAAATTTTAAGAAAAAAAAAAAAACAAGAAAATGTTTAAAACATAAAACTGTTTAAAAAAAAATAAAGTTTTAAAATATTTTTGAAAATAATAATAAAAAGAAAAATCAAGTTCTTTCCATGTTGTTTGCAAAGTTTTTCTTTGCGTGCAACAATAAAGGAAGAAAATACACTCCATAGTTTGCAGTCATGTAATAGGCACTATTGCTTTTTATTGGTGTAGCCAATACATTCCCCATAAAATACTGTTTGTAGTTTCACCTTGAATGTATCTGAAGCACTGTAGATGTTCAAAGTATCGTGATTTCAGTTTCTGAATATCTTTATCAGTCTATTTCTTTCAATTAAAAACAAATAAAAAATAAACACTTAGAGCTCAAGCAATATACCTAAAGCAACTCTGGCAGCTGAGGCGTCATAATTGATCCAGAAGGACACCCAGGACAGGATGGTGATCAGGGTGGAGGGCATGTACGTCTGTAGGATGAAGTATCCGATGTTTCGCTTCAACTTGAAGCTCAGTGACAGCCGAGGGTAGGCACCTGCAGGACAGCACAGAAAAGGAATCACGTATTTACTGGTATTTACCTGAGGTGACAGTTTGTTTTGGTTGAAACAGTGGTATCAAAGTTATAACTAGATTTAAAGAAAATCTCTCTGTCTATCTACCTGTTTATGATGCATTAATAATGCACAGATTAGTATTACTTCAGAGGTTTCTCTTTCATTTTAACAGATGAAAAATGTGTGTCTTGTTTCTTTCCATTGTAGGATTCACGTGTAGTGAATTTATAACGCACATGGGTGTCACTTTATGGATAATCTCTTGTAAGTAATCCAACATTTTGTACATTATTCTAATATACTAAGAACCATCTGTAACATTTAAGTGCTAAAAAGCCTTTTAAAACATGTAGAGTGATGGATGATAACAGTTTACTGAATTAACCTCTTAAAACCCACCAAGTTTTAAGTTCAAAGCCCCACACCTCTGGAACTGTTATAGCTAGAGGTCTGAAATTATCTGGATTTGTTGTTTACATGATGTAGAACAAATATAATACAATAAAACCTGCTTTTTTTCAAGAATGTCTTTATTACTGCTGTTAAACATAAACCTATAATTTCCGAGAATAAAACAAATAACTTTGAGTCATGTTTAAACTGATGCAGTCTGTGTTCTAGTCACCTAATTTTTCCTAATTTATATATTAGGAAACTAGAGGGTGTTAGCTTCAAATAATGTATTGCACATGTCATTTGGGCTTACAGTTCCTAAATTATTTGCTTTAACATTTGGGTATGCAAAATAGGCAAGGATTACCCAAAATGAGGTGGATGTGAAGAGGTTAATAAAATGTGTCTTTAGGAACTCTGAGTGATTATTTGATTGCTCTCCTTTGAGATCTGGTCTTATTAAGCAATAAACTCATTCTTTCTTATTATAATAAAAACAGATAAATACTGGTATAGTACAGGGAGTGTGCTACAACAATATACTATACAAGAATGAGAAGTTATTTTTACGTTCTGCCTCTATGCTTTCTATAAGGTATAAAGCAACATGCAGAGACACAATAGAAAGACCTTGTGAACAATTCTGCCCAACATGGACGCCACAGCCATGACTTCCTCCCACCCACCTGTGGAGAAGACCACGTTCCTGGAGACAAGCTTGTAGTCGACTATGGAGAACTGAGGGAGCTCGATCCGTGTCACTCCGGTCACAGCCGTGTCTCCTCCTTTCCAGTAGAACTCTATATCATCTGTGGTGTAACCGTCTGTGAGAAAAACAAAGCAGAAGGCCTGATCATACTCAGCAGATATGGGAAGAACAAAACAAATCTACTTCTAAACCATCTGACACTGAAATTCCCTGATATCATGAAATGTAAATGATTATTGATAGAGTGCAGGCAGAGGGACTCAGGCTCATTTCATCCATAGCTGTCAGTTCTTTTAATGGCAGCTCAGACAGCCACACATGTCAATGTGACCAATGAGGACAGACTAACCGCTAACATGCTCTGCTTACAGCTTAAAAACAGTCTGCATGGACAAAGTCAGTTTAACAGGAGAGGCTGCAGCCTGTAATCTCCCCAAGAGAAGACAGGTTCATAAATCCAGAGCAATTCAGCTGCCTGTGCAGTTTCTGTCCTCTTGAGACGATGAGTGTAAGAACTTATTTATTAGAATCCCTGCACTGTTCATAATTTTAAGTGATGAGAAAGTAAGGCCATCTGCTGTATTCCTTTACTAAGCAAAAGGGCCTGAAACGTACAACTTTCAATTTCCAGAGTGCAGTTCTGTTCGTCCAGCGGGTATCTCCTCAGGTCCATCATGCAGGCAGCGGTCGTCGTGATTCTAAATCAAAACACAAAACCAGGAATGTTATTCTGAAAAAAACAACATAGTATCTATATATCTATGTATCTATGTATCTATGTATCTATGTATCTATCTATCTATCTATCTATCTATCTATCTATCTATCTATCTATCTATCTATCTATCTATCTATCTATCTATCTATCTATCTATCTATCTATCTTAGCTAGCTGTAGATACTGTGGTTAATTGTAGTTAGTATCTAGTATAAAATAGTTATACATATATACATTCTTTAAACCTAAAAAAGTAGAATGATACATTATGAATTATACTGAAACACAGTTTTCTTTCAAGGGAATACTTTTCTGGGTATTTTTGAGATTTTAAGACATCTGTAATTAAAGATACACAGCGCTCCACCCTCAACAAATACAATGAAAGGTCTGTGTTAGAATTAACCTCATGCTAAGTTTTCCCTTGTAATATTTGTAGAAATATCTCATTGAACTCAACTTAAATTGTGTCAATTTAGAGATTAAAAAAAATATAATAAAAGTACTTTGCAGAGAGGAATCTATGTTATGAAGTTTGGATCATTAAAGGACACAAATTATATTTTAATAACAAGTATGAACTTTAACTTCAGGGATTATCATGACATTTCCCTGCACATATGGAAAGAATACAGATTCTACTCTACCTTTCATAGATGTTCAAACCCTTTGAACATTACATTACATTACAAACACAACCATTAACTTAACTGAGTTTTTCGTGATGTTGTGTAACAAACCAACAAAAACTTGTGCATAATTTTGAAGTGGAATGATGTTTCAATTATTTTTGCAATTGAAAGTCTGAATAAATTCATGGGTATTTCATTCAGTCACCTTTACTCTGTTACCTGTAAATAAACATCTCAGGAAGAGTCTTTATGTGTCAGGATCCCAGTTTTTGTCTGTTTGTCTTGTCTTTTGTGTTTCTCCCTTCCACCACCAGGAGGCGCGTGGCTTAGGTTCGCCTCCTCACACACCTGCAAGCTGTTGCCTCATCACCGGACTGCTCTTAAGCTGCTGGTTGCCACTACTTCGACGCCAGAGTGTTTGCCAGTTTGGGGTACTCTAGCCAAGCCTTGTTTATGCTGAGTCTGAGTTTTTGCATTTCGAGTTTTTGTCCTCTAGCCAAGCTGAGATCACATTGAGTTTTACTGAGCGCTTATTTTCTACCTGAGTCTCAACTTTGTTTGTTCTTTGCCTTTCGGCAGGAAGCCTTCCTGTAAACTGGACCTTTTCGGACCACCTTCTCCCAAGTGGGATCAACTGAGGTCTTACACTGAGCGGCGGATTCCAGCGAGGAGGTTTGGATCCAGCCCCTTTGAGCACGCTGAGATCACTCTTTGAGTAAGGAAGTCATCTTCACCACGACCCGTTCAAGTACCACAGGAAAACTGAGTTGCAACCAGCGGCTGCATCATTCCACTCCGCCCCGAGTTCTGGGTAAACCCTGTTCCGCCTCGCCACCGCATCAAACATTCTCTGGAAGACCAACACACAGACTGAGTCTACGTGTCTCTTCTTCTCTGGAAACGTGAGTGGCATCAAATCCTCTCCTTCAAGATTAACAACTCCAATTTCCCACAGAGCCTGAATCTAACAATCTCTCTTCCCCTCGTCTTCCAGTTTCCGGCTGAGCAGAGTTTGGAGGAACTCTGCACCGAACCCATATACTCTTCAATAAAACCCGTTGAAACCTTTATGCTGTGTCTCTCTGTTTGGCTTTGCTGCATGTGGGTCCAAGCCTTAGAAAAATGACATTATGTCTGTCCATCACATAAGATCCCAATGAACTTGGTGACTTACAATCTTAGATCTAGCCAAAACAAAAAGTATTTTTAATCTTAATAGATTTATTCATTTGCCTGATTCTGTTAGGTTATTAATCTTCTTTTGAAAAGATTTAACAATATGTGCAACAATATATATAATATATATATATATATATATATATTTTTTGGACATTCTTCATGCAAACTACAACTTTAGTGCAACCGGCACCCATAATAGCCCTAAATACGGCAAATAAAGCAGGAGTATGTAGAATGCTGTTGGATATGGTATGCTTCTACCCAGAAAACAGTACCATCATATAGTAAAAAAAAGTTATTTAACCACAGCAGCAAACCTGCTGAAAAACAAAAGAATAAACATAGGAAGTAGTATAAACCAAGGTTATATAGTATATAGTATAATAAAATTAAAGAAAAAAAAACTGAGATATCTGGTACAATAAGAGCTTATTAGAAATATAAAATTCAGATAAATTATTAATTTATTAAAAGCCCACCCTACAATATTATTGATCCAATCGAAAAAGAAAGAGCTTTGGCCTTTTTCTCTGCATATTTGACACAATATCCACCTTGATTTGTCCCTGAAAATCCTTAATACAGAGAGTAAGATTTAAACACTACAGTAAAAGTTACAGAAAAGACATTAAATAGTCATGGTTCTATTAACCTAGATCTTATCTTGGATGAACACATCAGGTCTGATTTAGAGATAAAGGTTTCACCTGAGTCCGTAGAGGACAGTGCCGTCAGGGTGGAGCCGAATCATCCGGTTCTTAACAGTGACCCCGTGCACAAAGGATTTCTTATCATTGAGGAAGTAGGTATCTGGGACCCAGAGCTGGTCTGCTACTCTGTTGTCCAGCGTCAGGTTGAGAGGAATCCCCACATACGCCAGCCTCTTATCCCTCCAGTACTGCTGGAAATACATGGTCAGCGTGTAGTCCTGTGGAAAATAAATTAGTCCAGTTATATGTCTTTAGACAGAGAAGAGCAGAAAGGGATAAAAATACCAGAGTTTAGCTTCAGATGTGAGCATTTCTGGAGGCCAGCATGCTGGCGTTTACTGGGGGTTCCTGATTTTAGTGTCTCCTGTTATCAGCTTGGAGCAGTGAAAGAGTTTCTGGGTTTTTTTTTTCTAGGGAACAAAAGTTGTATTTATGGAAATAAGGAGCGGCTATACTCCCAGAAATGTTTCACAAACTCAAAATCACACAACAGATCCAATTTACTCCTGGGCTCACATTGATGGCAGGTCTCACACTGAAACTGATCACCAACGTTTTTTTTTTTTTTTTTTTTACATTGATAGATACGATTCATTATTCCCAGCCATACCTACAGAGGCATAAATCATTTATTCAGCTTTCATTTGCTGTTACCTCCAGAAGTTGATCCATCAAACACAAGAGCTTTTCCTGGCTTTTAATGGAGCCCTTTACAAGCTCTCTTGGTTTTGTTCTGCTGACTAATGATCTCTTAAATAAATAAGCAGGTCTCAGGAAATAAATAAAAACATGGAGGTGCTGAAAATGCTTGCTGAAATGGCACATTTATAGGATAAAGTGTTTGCAAAATGGCAAAAATCTTACCCTACAGCACAGCAGTATATCAGAACAACAGACACTGGTGTAAAAGTCAGGTTTCCTGATGGATGACTGACAAACTTAGTGCTTGTTTTGAACTAAATGAATTACACTCTGCAATATGAAAATGTAATATGATCTGGATATAGACCTATAAATAATTTAGCCTGTGCACGGCAAATGTCTCTTCCAGTGTGTTGAAAGCTTGTCTCTGTTTACCGAGATTGTGTGGGTCTCATTTGTTTCATTGGGCCTCATAGGAGGCATTTTCATTTGGAAGTGGATCTACTGTATTTTCTAGAAACCTGTTTCACATTGATGGGGCTATTTCATTACTTTTCTCCTCGTTTAGAGGTACTCTCGCCCTCTCGAGATTCTCACAGCTTTTGTATATGGATGCAGTCCTGCATATAGCTGAAATGTGGGTTGATGAATAAGCGTTGCACAACAGCTCTTATGTTAAAGCAAAGAAGTTCGACCAACACACTCCTTCCATGTCTGGGCTGCAGCTATTTTAGTCCATTTGAGATCCTCAGATCCCACTTCAGCAGCTCTCCTAAAATGCCTGGTACACTACCTTAGCTTCTCTTAAACAAAGCCTTAAATATATCTCCTAACTGGTATACTGTACTCCCTCTCAGGTCCCAGTGGAATATATCCCAGGCTTTAGTTAGTCACCACTTAAAAAACCTTTAAGTTGATGCGCAAGGCAAAGAAACTGTAATGTTCTACATCCACAGCACCTCATTTAGAAAAAGTAAGAAAAATATCCACATGCTTATAATGTGGGGCTGTATGATGGTCTATTTCTTTGTGTACTTCCCCTTTGTTGAAAGGGTTTGTTGAAGATTGTATTCAGATACCGTTTATTATCACCATCCAAAAATCTAAATCATTTAGAACAATTAAGTAGGTGTCTAATCACAGGTCATCCCACTGTGGAAGATGGTGACAGGATCAACATGACGCTTTTTTAACCATAGCTTATTTAAAGGAAGGGGTTGGAGCTAAATAACAGGCAGAAAACTTGTTAAAGGGTGACCTGAGATTGGAGCATTCTGCAACAACAATAAATGCTGAACCGATAAAAATCAGCACTTTATTAGTTACTGTACACATTGCTATTACAGGTTTGGACCCCCTTTACTCTTCAGAACTGCCTCAGTCCTTTGTGGAACAGATTCAGCAAGGTACTGGAAACATTTCATGGTCCATGGTCCGTGACATGAGAGCATCACACAGTTGCTGCAAATTTGTCAACGGCATATCCATGATGCAAATCTCCCATAATCCACATCCCACAGGTTCTCTATTGGACTGAGATCTGGTTGGACAATTGAGTTCAGTAAACTCAATGTCATGTCTAAGGAACCAGTAGGCGAGGCAGAATGATATGGTGCATTATCCTGCTGGAAGTAGCCATAAGTAGATTGGTACATTGTAGGGATGCACGATATAATCGGCCCTCGTATCGGTATCGGCCTGTATCAGCCTTTAAACTGAATATCAGGACATCGGCCACCCCACGATATTTAACCCGATATTTGATCAGCTTCTGAATTTCTAAAGTCTTCAAAAAATAAAAATACTACTTCTTCTTCTTCTTTCCCTCAAAATTCTTTTTACAGATTTAAAAACACTAAAGACGAGGAAAAAAATATTGATTAGAGGTGAGTATTGGCATATGTGTTGTGATTCGATACATGTCGCGATACTTGGGTCTCACGATATGATATTATCACAATATTGCAGTATCACTATATATTGCCATATTTTCCCCAGCTATCTTAAAATCAAATGATGAGATAAAACAGCAAGTGCTGTATATTTTTCATCAGAAAATATTGATTAGGTATTATTATCCATGTTGTTTGGGGTTTTCTTCCACTGTGACTGCCTCAAACACAGATTTGGTGCTGCACGCACAGTTAAAGGGCTCCACAGCGCTTTCTGCCAGAGTGGTGGTGCAGAGGTAGCCCATTTTCCCATCAATGTTTTTTATGTAACCATTTTTTTAAATGCGATACTAAGAAGTGAAAGATCTGATATTATATTGGGCAGCCGAATATCACGATATATCGCCAAAACGATTATTTTCCACCCCTAATATTGATACATTAAAATATCACAATATCTTCTATATGCTGATATATTGCCATTTAAAAACACCATATCAATCTCTTTTACTAATGAAATATTGCTATATGTCATCATTATGCTCTCTGAAAATCCCGAATTAATTCCGCAGCAATGTTGCCATATTTTTTTATATGTTGATATATTGACGCGGATCGATCTATTTTACTAACAAAATCTCACAAGAAATTTGCAAAATATCACAGAGTTTGTAACAGAGCGATGAAATTTCATGAGATTTTGAAAGTAAAAATAGATGGAATATCTGGCGTTTTTAAAAAATCAATTTGATATCAGCATATGAAAATATATTTGAGTATATTATTTTTTCAAAGTGTTGTTGAGAAATGGATAATAAAACTGCTATTTTCAATGAATACTTATTTTGTCCAGCTTTAACATCAGTATCGATATGGGGGTTATGAAGCTATATGAGTTTTAAAATATCAGCATATCGAATATCGGCCAAAATCCCAATATCGTGCATCCCTAGTACACTGTGGTCATAAAGGGATGTACAGGGTCAGTAACAATGCTTAGGTACAGTAGGCTGGGGCATTAATATAATCCTAAATTTGTACTAAGGGGCCCAAAGTATGCCAAGGAAACCACACCATTGCACCACCACCAGCCTGACCCGTAGATATAAGCCAGGATGAATCCATGCTTTCCTGTTGGTGACGCCAAATTTTGACCATACCATCGACATGTCACAGCGGAAATTAACACTCATCAGACCAGGCAAATTTTTTCTAATCTTCTATTGTCCAATATTGGTGAGCCTGTAGCCTCAGTTCTTAGCTGACAGGAGTGACACCTGGTGTTGTCTTCTGCTGCTGTAGCCCAGCTGCCTCAAGGTTTAATGTGTTGTGGATTCAGCGATGCTCTTTTGCATATGTTTCTTTGCAGTTGCCTTTCTATCAGCTCCAACAAGTCTGGCCATTTTCCTCTGACTTCTGGCATCAACTGGCATTCTCTGAAAACCTAGAGATGGTTATGCATGAAAAACCCAGCAGAAAAACCGTTTCTAAAATATCCCGTCCAGCACCAACATACATGCAATGTCGCTGATTAGAAATTTGTGTAAACAAGCACTTGGATACTTGTACCTTATAAAGTGACTGGTGAGTGTGTATTACAACAATGCAGTAATAAAAAGATTTGGAAATATATCTTTACACCTAATTTGCAAAGAAACATGGAAAAATAACAAGTCTCTAGATTAGCAGAGACATAGCGTTTAAGACTGCCTCAACATTTTAAAAGCCTGTGTACACAAGTGTACACCACACCATTCAAACTTTTATGTGTAATGCGGAAAATGTTTACCCATTTACTACCACCTTACAATATGCTCCAGTCTGTGTTAGTTTATCACATTTATTAGAATACCAAGACCATTAAAAGTATGTTTTTTTGACAAACTACAGCTGAGTAAACATTAAGGGATTAAGTTTTACTAAACCCTGAACTCCTAAAACATTTGTAAACTTGCATGGGTCCACTGGAGCAGAAATGAGCAGCATATAACATAAACTACATTAATACTAGAAAACCTGTATCTATTTGAGGGTGCTTCTATTTGTGTTTTAGTGCTTCTAGTATACGGAATTACATCCAGCAACCTGTAAGGATTGATCAGTTACAAAGGTTAGTGTTTTTTAAGGGAACACTGTGGATCACAGCGTTCCACAGTGGGAAACCAGACAATGCACAGACACACAAGTAGGGCAGCTAAAGAGTTAAATTAGGTCTTGTAGTTGGGTCAAAAGAGGCAACAGCCCCACTGTTATTAATATTCTCAGTCACCAAAGATAGAACACCAGTAGCCTCATTTTACAATGTTTTTATTAAATTACCACGTATGATTCTTATTTCTAATAAAAGCATTAGAGCTTTTTAGATGCAAAACTCCAGTAATAAAGGCAAAATCAGATTTATCTCTGTTATAATTTAATTTCTACTTCACACTCAAACCACATTTGAGAATGAGGACTGAATTTTATTTTATTAAGTGAAATGGGAAATACCCAAGGTAATAACTGTAAAAAACATAAACTAAATCTGTATAAAATATATTATAAAAAATTAGATGTAACCAGATTTTCAAGCGCCCAGATAGCTGCACCAGCTCTATGTGCAGAAACCGCCCTTGTTAACAGAGTGCCATGTAAATGAGAGAGACATCCTGCGGATTTCTTCTCCTTCCTTTTTTAATCAATTTTAATGTGTTTAATCAGCAAGCAGATAGTTATTCCATCAAACCTAACATGAGAAAATAATATAACAAATTTAAATCATAAAAAATCCCTCAAGAAAAAAAAACTATCCAAACTATTACAGAGTAATTCCTCCTTATTAAACAGGAAATTAATGGAAATAAATCATATTTTTGTGAGACTGTTTGGATTAGAACAGCAATTCCTGATTTCTCATCTCTCAGTTTAGAGCATACGGCGTATGTTTTACTAGATGCCGTTGAAGACCACATTAGGGAGGACCCAAACTGATGTTGAAAGTTTGTTCGATATCAGAAAAAAATTAAAAAATAAATAAATAAAAGGATTATATCTAGGGATGCGATATAATGCGGCCCGTATATCGGTATCGGCCTGTATCGGCCTTAAAACAGAATATCAGACATCGGCCACCCACCCGATATTTAAGCCGATATTTGATAAACTGCACGGTTTCTAAAGTCTAAAAAAAATAAATACTACTTCTTCTTCTTCCTTTCTAAAGACGAGGAAAAAATATTGATACATTAAAAATATCACAATATCTTCATATGCTGATATATTGCCATTTAAAAACACCATATCAATCTCTTTGACTAATGAAATATTGCTATATGTCATCGTTATGCTACGAAATCCCCAAAAATTCACAAAATTTTGCCATATTTTTATATGTTGATATATTGACTCTGTATCAATCTATTTTACTAACAAAATCTCACAAGAATTTGCTAAATATCACAACAGTTTTAGTTTGTAACAGAACAATGAAATTTCCGCGAGATTTTTGAAAGTAAAATAGATGCGATACAGCGTTTTTAAAATCTATTTGATATCAGCATATAAAAATATATATTTGAGTATATTATTTTTCAAAGTGTCAGAAATGGATAACAAAACTGCTATTTTCAATGACTACTTATTTTTGTCCAGCTTTAACATCAGTATCGATAGCTTGAGTTTATCGGCTACATGAGTTTTAAAAATATCGAGCATAACGGATATCGGCCAAAATCCCAATATCGTTGCATCCCTAATTATATCAGACTGCATCATTACCGATATAACAAAGCTGATTGAAAAATCGCCTCTATCTGCCCTTGTTTTAATTTAATGTACCCCATTGGATATACATAAAAGGATTAGTTGTTCTTAAAGCTGTAGTTGAATATGGAATGCAACTTTTCAGTTAGTTTTGTAAGCACAAAAAGGAGAGGATAGATAAGGTTACATGTAATGGCCAATTACAGTCAAAGATTCAAAATTGGACTTAAAAAAAACACCTTTTTCAATGTGAGATTCAATGTCTTCCATTAAAATACTGTGTTTTGTCCTACACAAACGCATGGGTAATAATTTTAGATGCCTTGCAAAAGCATATAATGTTCTACTGAACCATGCAATTTGATTTTTTATTTATGAAATTGAATTTGTGTCCATTCCTTTGTTAAATATTTTTCAGTCACTCTTTTATGTTTTTTCAGGATAATATTTATGGTTGGTATAAAAATGGGAAATTGAAAGAAAAAAAAAGAAAAATGAAATTCAGCAAAATATATACTGTAAAAGCAGAATTTGGGAAAAAATAAAACAGATTTCAAACAGCCATGGAAAGCATCCCAGCAAATCCAAGCCTGAAAGCCTCCAAAATCTAAAGAGAGTTCAGGCTGAAGACCCAGAATAAAGAAACTGGAGCTGATATAAAAGAGACTGAACTCTAAAGAACAAAACCAATAATCCTAAACTAATCAACAAATGCCAGTACTGGAAGAAAAAATATTATTTTAAATTCCAGCAAGATGTAAAACATGCCACATTCCTCAGCATCACCTGTATTGGATAAGCAAACATTAAAACAAACTTTCATAGGATTAAAAATGATGAAACAGATTTGATAAAAGTTGCTTCAGTTTAGGCTGCCTTGTTATACAGGCCACAGGGGAGACAAAAAAAAAACAAAACATTTTTTATAAGCAACAGACAAAAGAGCCGGTGGGAGGGAGAGACTGTCATCTTCAGCTCAGAGAGTTCACAAACTAAGACTCAGACGTAGTTCCTGTGTGCCAGTCACACAACGTTTATGTCGACTTAACACCATCATATCTGCTGGGAGTACAAGAATAGCACTCAGTGTTCTCGCCCTGTGGAAGCGCTGTCTATCATCACTTAGATTCAATTTCTTTCTTTTACTCTATATACACACACAAGGTCCAAACTTTGACCTTTTAAAATGAATCTAGATTTTTGATCTGGGTTAAAGCTGGTTTAACCACCATTGAGTTAAAACTACAGTTTATCTTAGAAAATTGGCCAGAATGTAGTCCTGCAGTAGAGCGGTCATTGCAAGGTCTTATAGAGCAGATCAAAGAGCGCAGCATGCTCCACGTTACATGGATGATCAAACAGGTTTTTTGGCATGTGAAAAGATCTATATATAAAGATGTCTAACATCATGGTTACAGTGTGAAGAAATGTAACGGCATCATCTGCAAATGCTGCCCTACCTTTAATCCAATAATCTGCAAAAGCCACTGGAATGAGCTGGTCATGCTCTCCACTTCAAGAGGGAGGGGGAAACTGCAGCAGCTCATGTGTTTATCATATTAATCAGTTATTGCAGTTTGATTGATAATATTTATTTATCATTGTAAATTAATAAAGCACATATTTTCTAGTGCTCTTTAGTAGATGGTTTTAAAGTAAATTGCAAAATACATAAAGTTGCAGCTCTAGTAAAGACCCTTATCAAACAATTAAAACATGACGTATAACTAACTGGCCTGCATAAGATAACGGAAAAAAAACACAGATTTTAAGACAGGATTTTTTTTTTAAATGGAAATTTTCTAACTTTTGAGACAATATATACTGATAAAGAGTACATTTATATACATCTTTAAGCCAGACTGATTTGACATTTAAATATGACTTCCCTACGACTTTAAATTCCAAAAAAGGCAATTTAATTATTTTTCAAATGATTAAAGGTAAATTTCCTGCTGCTTACAGGGTTTAGGTTTCTAAAAGATCACATCTTACTGATATGTAACACTGCATATAAGCATCACTCAAGATTTTGGTTATGAAGGACTACACCAAGGTTTCTGTTGAGTAATCCTAAGAGTTCTTCATACATATGAGTGGTTGGAGCCTGCAGCTTTTTACAGCAGTGTGGCTGATTTATTAACCCAGCCCCTCCATAAAAAATCCTGGAGAACATCTGTAGTTTTTAAGGGTAACACTTCCTTCAGGCAGAACATTCCTTAATGTTAAAGCGTCAGGATGGATGGGAGTTTTTAGCACATGATGGATTTGTCTTTCAGCTGACTCATGCTGAGGCTGTGCGTAACAACACCTCTGGGAGAACCTGCTATACAGACAGTAGGGTTATATATGCATTGTTGGTAAGATCTGAAATTGTTATATTTTTCCCATGTATCTTCTGATTGTAGGAAGTAAATTAATATTGTAAATTTAGTAGGAAATACAGCAGATTAGAAGCGACTTTTTATAAACAGCTGAGTTACATAGTGGAGATTGGCCACATGTTAACATGCCAATACCGACTCTTTTGACATCAGACTAATGGAGTTATTGCTTAGCATTAAAGATATAGAGGGCGATCTTTAATTTCCAGGTGGATCATCTAAATAAGTGGTCCTCGTAATTGTCAATACTTCTGGTGATATGGAGCCTTGGTGGAAGTTCAACTGAAGAAACTCATTGCTTTCCTTCATCCACCTGCGGCAAAGCCAATCAGCTTTGAAACACACCTCCCCGAAAGCTAATCAGCATCCAAAGGTAATATTAAAAGGCCTCTGATACGCACCTGTCTGCTCCTGTGTGTAGGCAGCGGATGCGCTGTGTGACTTCATTCAGATGACCCGATTCAACCCACCTCCAGCCCCTCCTCCACCATCGTAGCTAAAGCTTCATCATTGTGTCATTACTCTTGGACTCTTACTGCGTTCCCTGTCTCATCTTAACGGTCCGGCAGAAGACGCCATGTTGAGCCTGGCTCTGCCAGGTTTTCTTCCCAACGGGGAATTTTCCCTCTCTACTGTGAAGCTTCATGCTTGCTCATCATGGACAGGTTCTCTCAACCTGTGTTATCAACTGGACTTCCATCTTCCAGGTCCCTGAGTGAAGCTCTAGTATCAGCTCATGCAGTCCACTGGATGTCCCCCCATAAAGCTCAGCAGACCGTCTCACTAAGCAGCAGTCTACAGACTGACCAACTTCATCTATCTCCCCTCCACCACCAGTTTCAGGCCTGGGGAAACAGCCCTATTCTTTACTCCTGTTCATGCATATCTATCAAAATTAAGTGCTATGTTTTCTGCCGAGGTCTGAGCGCCAAAGACAATTGTATCAATAAATTTCTCCTAATTATCTTTTCTCTTCGAGTTTTAATTCAGTTTCTCAGATTGAAATGTTTACATAAGCCCATCATATGTGCTCGCCCCGTTAGCTATCTTTTTCTGCGCATGCTTACAACCACATGTGTGGTGAGCTACGGTTTCAGACAGTCATTGAAGCTCACCGCAGTTCATTGAAAATGGCCGAGGGTCGTAAGAGAAAAATTGTCTATGAAGTATATGAGAAGAAAAGAAAGGCCAAAGAAGAGGCAGATATATCCCAGAATGCTTTGCACTGAGAGCTCTCCATAGGCTATCACTATCCAACAGTGGCAACTAATAACAAAGACGGTGCAGGCACTGAGAGGAGGAGGAGGAGTTATGTGATCAACGGAGCAAAAAGCAGTGATCATCTGTCCGAACGGTCAGTTAACTAAATTTTCTATAAAGGCACTATATAGTCCCCCCTGTATGTGGACAAAGTAAGCTTGTATGTGCTATGAGAACACCATATTTTAAACAGGGCGTGCACGAGGAGAAATGGGCTTGTGCACGCTCTTGCACGCACATTTATTTTTTAAGTGGAGAGGGCGGGTCTTTTAAAAAATACTCAATATCTATACAGTAATATGTTTAGGTGCTACTGCATGCCTATTAATAAAAAAAGACATCAGAAGATGTTTTAATGTGTTTTTTTTTTTAAACCATCATTCCGTTTGCTTTAACAGAGAACTTCATCTGTAGCATAACAAATATATCCCAAAAAAACTGATCAGAACATCCTGAAATTAGTTTTCAACTTTAACAGAAAGGATTTAAACCCGCTATAGCATAATCAAAGTATAGACAAAGCCTTAGAGTAAAGCCATAGATGCAGTAGTTATGTGTATTGAAATTAGCATCAAGATTCTGAGGTAGTAGTCCTGTCAGTGATCCTGTGCATTTGACTAAACATATAGCCCATCAAGATAGTGGGGCTATTTTTAGCAAAGTGATGAATTAAACGTGTTGCTGTTTCTATAAGGCCTTGAGGGGAAATGGCTCCATCATCACCAGCGTGGCTGCCTCATTTTTAACACATGCTTAAGTGCCACTAGGAGGGCTTATTTTCTAGATGAGTCCATTCCTCAGGCTGAAGGGGAAGATGCACTCGCTGGGTCCCCATCTGTACGCCTAGAGCCATTAACACAGACAGTCTGATCTGATCAGCACAGACGAGACCGGATCCTTTCTACACAGGATGGCCCGACAGACAGCTACAGCCGATATTCTGCTATTATACCATTAAGAGCTCACTTTATTTTTTACATGATAAAAGATGTTCACAGCAAATGAGTCAGTGATTGAAATAAATGTACATTTATGAGTCTTTTTTAAAATATGTCTACGATGTATAAGATGTACAGTTATTTATGCAGGATGATCAGTCATTTTGTGTAGGGATAACACTTAATATGGTGTGGAATGAAAGAAAATCAAAAAGCTGTTTCTTTTAATGCTCTAAGGAATTAAATAATACTAGTATTAAGTAATACATTTTTCACCTAATTCTTTACAAACTATTAATAAGAGTGAGCTGTAGTAGCATTTAGTGCCAGCATCGTACATTCGAGTGCACAGCCCCTTATACCAAGAAAACACAAATTCTGCACTTAGATTTCATTTGAATTAAGAGCTGAGAGCAAACCAAGCTTTTATTTAGAGAATCGTAGTCTTACATGTCATTCCAACTTAAATTACACTGTTCACTAAGTTATTTTACAGGTATAAAGATATTTGTGTTAATTTAAAAAGATGTTTTTAGCTATTTTTTCCAACTGTTAAAGCTTTAGAAAGCTGAGTTTGACAAAGATGCGCACACAGATACACACATAAACCCAGCTTGGTCTTTACATATTAAAACCAAATTATATAGTGTGAAACCTTGCTGCTCTATAAACGTGATTTAAACCCCTCATTATGGCTGTATGAACGATTGACAGTTTGTAAATTTGATTTGTAGAAGCTTGAAATAATAAAAGGGTTAGGTTTAATCAAAAGGATTCAAAGGTCTTACAACTTTCAACCCTTTCAATGAGATGCTAGAGGCAGTTCAGAAGTAACACATTTAATCCTCCTCAACCTGCCACTGCTGCTCAGCTGGCTGATAAAAACAACTACAGTTAGCTGAGAAGAAAGACAAAGTTGGCTGCTTGGAAATATTAGCAATGTTGAAAAGCATAAACAGCAGTGGTGTGGAAACTAAAGTGCATTTATGTGACATATTAACATTTGTTTTATTTCTTTACCTGGTTTTGGTTTAAATGAGGCACCATGTAGGGGACTGGGAGGAATTATAGAGCTAACTGGTTTTACTGGACTCTTTCTAAGTCTGTGTGCATGGGGATCATTCTCTGCAGTTAGTGTGGATTATTCTGCAATCGTATGGAGTGAACCTACCTCCATTACTGTAGCAAGCAAAGCAAAGCACTTTATGTAAATGGAAATTTGAAAAGAAAAAAAAAATACTATTCAGAAATTTAAGTTTTAATCAATATGGTTTTGCAGGTAACTTTACTGTTTTCTTAGATTTTATTAAAGAAAAAGAATTCCAAATGATGCAGTATATTTGACTTTTTTTACTTAATTTTTCAGATTTTCTTCTTTTACAGAGTTTTTTTCAAATGTAACTTTTTCAAATTTCTCTTTTTCAGATGGAGTTGTACAAATGGCATTCTTTTCAAATTGCCCTCCACAGATCCCATCCTCTTCAACACTCATTCTTGACCAATAAAAATGTTGTTCCTAACGTCCATACAGATCAGTAAAAATGTATTCTTGCCCCTCATTCTAGGGAAAGCCTGCCATTAGAAGTGGAGGAGAGTAATCTTTAACAAGAACACAATTCATAAAACTCAATCTGATAAAAAAAAAAAAAATTATAAAAATAATGGTAAATATATAAAATCTGTAAAAAAAAAAGAAGATTTTTTGGAAAAAATAAAATTAGAAAAATAAAAATTGAGAAAAAATATACTCTCAAAACATACCGTAAACAAATTTGTAAAATATGATAAAAAATGGAAAAAATTAAATCTGAGAAAACAGCAAAGTTACTCTTATAACCTTCTTTTGATTAGGAGGTTTTTCAAACCTGTTTTACTATTTTTTACTTATTTATTCTGTCTTATGATACCATATTTATTTTTGCTCTACTGTACTTAAAATCTTATTTTCTCTCTTCTGTAAATGATTGCACTGCAACTAAAGAATTTCCCGCAAGGGTTTAATAAATTAACTCTGATTCTGGTTATGCTTGTAACAATAACAGAACAAAATTGACTCCATAAAGATTTTGCAGGGTGTGGCAGGATATCCAGTTGGTACCTGAAATTTGTTGCTAAATTATTCATAAACTTGTTTTTCAAGCTTGTGATTTCAAGCATAAGCAGTTTCTTTTAACACCCAGGCTGTGTGTTTCTTATGTGTTGCAACAGAATCTATTCTTGAATTTATTAAACGTAGTCTGGAAAGGAGAAATCATCAGTTTGGATGATGTCAGGGGTCAGAGAAAAACAGCTAACAGGTTTAAAATGAAAGAATGTCTGCAGTATATAAAAAAAAAACCCAAAACCTTATTAAAACCGAGGTATGCAGAAAACCCATCTCTGTACACACACCACGCTGACCTTGAAGCAGATGGTCTACAGCAGCAGGTGCCACTCATGTCAGCCAGGGATGACACATTCATCTGTTCTAGTGATTATAATGATAACATTTCTAATAGTTAAAGACACTGTTTTAAAAGAAAATCCCCATAAAACCATACATCCTAACCACATTAATATGGATAAAACAAGTACACAGACTCTCTCACATTCAGGTGTTAAATACAGCTGGATTTATTTTTATTTTTATGTCAACTGCATATGGAAACAACATAAGTCATCATCTTCCTCCAGCACAATAACAGTTAAAGAAAGGTGCTGCTGGACAATCTTAATATAACTTTTTATAGTGGACAAACATCTATTTTGTGGAAAACCTACAACACAGATTATCAACAAATAGAGAAAACCTGAGAAATAGAGCCTTAAGCACATATGGCAATACTAGTAATGTTTTAATGCTATATATGTTGCAAAAAAACATAACTATATTACCAAGATAAACTTTCCAGCAATAATGCAGACTGTAATTTTCCTATTACTTGGCTGCTAAGCGTAGAGCGCTGAGGCCATAGTTCCCTAGCCTCGTGAGACCATCCTGATCTCACGATCTTTCAAGGTTTCACTCGCAGATCAGTCTGGAGACTCTCTGTTAAAGAAAATTTGGTGCCGTTCACCAAATGAACGTCCAATCAGCATTGGCTTTGAGGCGGGTTGAGGTGTGACGCAACGAGAAGCGCGACAGTTCAGTCTAAAGAACATGGCGGCTTCAGCCGATGAAACTAGCGTTAGCGTGGCTATCGAGCAAGTTTTATCGGAATTACAGAGTATTTCTTCACTGAAAGAAGAGCAAAACACTGCTCTGGAGGCTTTTCTCAGAGGAAAAGATGTTTTTGCTCTTCTCCCGACTGGTTTCGGCAAGAGTAGCCTGGCTTGTGGTTGTGTTTTCGTCGTCGCTCTGTTAGTACGTCATATGCTTCGTTGATCTGATTGGTTTATTTGGCCCGTCTATCACCAACATGAAGGCCAATCAGCTAACCAGCATTTTCGCCCCTTCCCAAAATTACTTCAACGGAAGGTTTCCAGACGTATATGCGGAGCAAATCCATCTGGCGGAGTCAGGTTAATAGTTCCCCCAGCCTGAGCAGAACTGAAGAGTAACAGACTGGAAAAGCTTGACTGCATCAACATTCAGATGAAGCCATCAGAATTTTATACTTTATACGACGAGTTTTTTTAGATGCGCCTCCAAACCTGTGGAATGAGCTCCCCCTCCTCTTGGAGCAATCACGTCTATTTTACTGCTGACTAACAGCACAGCACAGCATGATTATCTCTCTGTTTGTAGTCTGTTGGTAGCATGTGGTTTTATTTGTTTAAATTCATTTTATTTTTATTCTATTTTTAAATTTCTTTTTTGTTTTAAGCAGCTTTGTATGTGTACAGTGTGTGCAGGCAGGACTTTGGCTGTGATTGTTTTAAGCTTTAAAAATAAAGCTGAATTTAGTTATCAATGTCGTGATGTTATGATACATATTGATTGTTTTATTTACATTACATGACTTTTATTTACATTAGATACATTGTGGCCTTTTAAAAAATTTTCTGACCATCACTTCGTGTACAGGGTATGTTTGGGCCGGCCTAATTCTCTCATAATATTTATTTATAGATACATTTTTAATTTATCTATAATCGTATAATCTCCTTTATCTATATTAAATAATTAATACAATTCCAAAATGATAATATAATCAAAATATTAAAAAATAAATCAACCAGGATTTATTATATGAAACTTGGCCCATATTTTGTTTTAAACTGACTTGTTTTAACCAAAAATGCACCAGATGCACCAAAATCAGAAATGTTGCATGAACCAAGATTAGTTGTTTTATAGTTATTTTCTATCTGCTGAGCCATTTGAAAATCAAGTAAATATGCAGCATTAAATATTAAATACTGCTTCTGTTTGAAAGAAAAATATGGTTTCCTCTGCATTAATAAGTTATTTCTGTATAGTTTCAATTATGGTATTTCCAATACTAGAATTGGCTCAAAACGTAATGTTTGATTACATATTTTTGAAGCAAATCAGATGATATGATCACTGGTAGTGTTTTCACCAAATATTTTTTAGTTTATTTTTACTAGATTAATATGTTATACATCTCTTTTTGAAACCACATAATGTGTGCATTTGGATTTTAGATTTATTTATATATTTGACAGGGGTGTGTGCACATAAAAAAACATTCCTGCAAATGCACCAGAATTAGCCATGAGGATGTTTTTCTTCTGTTGTCCCTGATCAGATCTTAATATTGTCTACCTAAAAACACAACAGTAAGAATTTCCTAATGTGTTCTCTGGTATACTGCATGTCTAATATAACTAATCATAGGGGGGCCACACCCAGAACATTTTTTGGACCCAGTGGCTACAGCATGCACATCTTCTCAAGACTACTGCCTGCAGGATAATGCACCATGAATTACAGCCTTCCTAAGAGCAAAAGGTGTTGCTCAATGTGGTACCAGTAACGTGTTTAGAGACTAGTGAGTAAATATGAATAGAAAACAATACAAAATTAACATATTCTTATATAAGGTCACAATAAGTTGTGTCTAACAGGTGGATGGATGGATGGATGGATGGATGGATGGATGGATGGATGGATGGATGGATGGATGGATGGATGGATGATGGAAGGATGG
>JAGKQL010000018.1:26263369-26288817 GCA_018398635.1 Cyprinodon brontotheroides
AGATGGGGGTGGATGGATGGATGAAGGATGGATAGATGATGGATGGATGGATGAAGGAGGATGGATGGATGACCAGATGAAGGATGGATGGATATTGGATGGATGGGTAGATGGGGGTGGATGATGGATGGATGAAGGGATGATGGATGGATGGGTAGATGGGGGTGGATGGATGGATGAAGGATGATGGATGGATGGAAGGATGGATGGATGTATGGGTAGTGGGGGTGGATGGATGGATGAAGGATGGATAGACAGATGGGGGTGGATGGATGGATGGATGGATGGATGATGGATGGATGATGGATAGATGATGGATAGATAGATGGGGGTGGATGGATGGATGGATGATGGATGGATGGATAGATAGATGGATAGATGGATGGATGGATGGATTTTAAACAGAAACTTACCATATTGACCTCTGATACCAGGTCTATACTGGCCACATCGATACTCATGCCAACAGCAACCGGTGCACCTAAAATAAATTGATGCAAAATAAATCCTTGGAAATCATTTCAAGACAATCAAAATAAGTTAAGGTGAAAAAGTGAATTAATAAATATCCAGAGTCCTACCTCCAAAGTCTGGCCGGAGACGAATATCATATCCTTTTAACAGTTTATCCACCGTCTCTTTGACAAATGACATATTACCCGGTTCGTTGACGCTGAAAAACAGAAGGCAAAGAGGAATAAAGTCCGGTTAGCGCCTGGTTGGCCCCCCTCACTGACACACTCACCTCTGGGCGCAGCACAGCACAGCCACAGCCAGCGGCAGCGCAACCAGCAACCCTGTCCTCTGACTCCTCTGACCCCCCACATCCCTCTATCACACTCTGAAAGGGTAAAGTTCTTTTTTCTAAAGGCAAAGGAAAGCTTCAAATGATCTGGAGGGAGCAGCAGCGGCTAACCTGGATGGATGGAGGCGCCCTGCGCCGCAGCGCGCTGGCCGCTGCGCCCTCTCATCCTCCTCTGGGTGGAGGCTGCTTCCAGCTTCCAGCACTTTTAAGACAGAGTTTATCTATTGTTCACTGCTAACAATAAGCTCTAAGTCCGCTAATAAGCGTTGCTCTCTGTAAAATAATACCAGGAGAGCAGGAAAGGGAAGATCCGTCCTGCTAAGAAGACTTTCTGGAGTTGACTAGATGATGTAGATCTATATTATCAGAGCACGTGATTTCTGAACTACATCCGCAGTTTGTTTAAGGTGCGGACAACACAGATCATAATGAGGGGCGGAGCTAGGATTTACAGGTTGTGGGGGCCGTATGGGGTCACTGATTATGTAAATAATTTTTCAAGAAATAATTATATGCTCTTTTTATTATTATTATTATTTTTAGTTTCTGAAAACCTTATTTTTTCAAGTACATTCTGGGCAAAAGGGAATGAGATTTGTGCATGCAATTTGCGGTTTAAACACAATGTAAAAAAGTTAAACAAGCAAAAAATAATACAAATTCAGGCTTTATATAATATTATAGAATAAAATTATATTGTTTTTGTTAGGATATTTATCATTGATGATGTGTTGGTTTATTTCACCTTAATATTAGCTGCCTGTTGCGTGTTAGAACTGATGTTTTCCCCAATAGTTTATCTAATTAAGACAGTTCCTCTATCAGAATATACAGTTATAATCTTCATTTTGTATGTAGCAAAGATTTGGGAATGGAATGAGAGCGGCGTCCTTCAAAATGCCTCTTTAACTATCAATCGGGGCCACTGACTGAGAGGTGAGCAGCTTCCTTCTGTACACTCTAAGCAACTTCTCTACAATTTCTATCAGAATCTGTTATCATGTCTCATGGTTATGTAATAAATATACATTATAAAGTGTTATTTAAAGAGATGTCCCGACTGATCTCTTTTCAGGAAAAACAACCGGAGAGATTGAGCTTCAAGGTGTAAACACAAACAGACAAATCTTTAACACTTCATATCTTCGTCCCCACACCAGTCACATTTCCTGTACTATGCTTTTTTTATTTCAAATATTCAATCCGAATCTCTTTATAAATATCTCTTCCTTTTGCTCATTCTTCAAGTTGTCCTTTCTTCTGTGGTCTTTTTATAAACCGTACAAAAAAAATAAATTAATATTACCTTTGTACCTTTATCTGTACTTTGCACGGTCAACAAAAATTAAATTTCTCCTTAAGGTATTTTCATTTTAGCTTTTGATGAGCAAAAACAAGCAAATAAAAAGCAAACACAAAAACAACAGCAGAAGCAACCCCAGTGATAATTGCCTGGGTTGGTAATCAGTTTGCAACATAGAAAAACATCAGTTGACCTATTGGGACGCTGGCAAAAACCACTCTTGCATTTTTTGTTAAACTGGTCCCTTAAAGGGCCAAAGTCAAGTCATGTGTCTTTACCAAAAAGACCAAAACCCAGTTGATTATGATAAAATCAGACTACATATTTCTAGCATCCTTCTATATAGTGTTTTGATTGTCGCTTTTGAGCTAAATAGACTCCAGCTTGTAAGCACTTTACTGCCAGACATCAATAAAACCAACTGCACAAGCAGTCCTGGTATGAGCCAAAAGTAGTTTATTTAAGTATACTGAAAGTGCACTAATTTCATACTTAAAATCAGTGCACTTAAGAGTTTAACCCTTCTTCTAAACTATATTTCATATACTTAACAATAGCATAGTCAAGTGTATTTGACTATACTATTGTTACTTTACTTTATTGCTTACTAAAGAGTAAACTTTTAACTATACTTTTCCCCAATTTAGTTCAAGAGTATTACTTTAAAGTACATTGTTTGGGTATACTTTCTAAACTTATACTTATACTTAAGTATTCTTAATATAACTTCAAGTATACTACTTTTGCTAAGGACACGAGCGGCCTCATGTGTCTATCAACTGCGGCAACATCAGAATGCCACCTGAGCTTTAACATGAATTTCCACTTTTTTAACCAAACTGCTTCTTACACATTTTAAAATTTGATCTTGGACCATTTTTTTTCTGCAACTACACTGTTCCACTCTTATTTACCCCCATTACTACAGCTTGTTGACCAATTTAATGCATGTGCAATAACGTAATCTTGTTCACAAGATGCTGTTATGGTAAAATGGACACAGAAAGGACATATTTACTAACGAACTGAACAAAAAACAGAAAAACATTGTATGCAAGTACAGTTTAGCACTGTTGCCTTGCACCAAGATGGTTCTGGGTTCGATTTCGGGTTGGGGACTTTCTGCATGGAGTTTGCGTGTTCTCCCTATTGAATGCTTAGGTTCTCTCCAGGTAATCTGGCTTCCTCTCACAGTCGAAAAACGTGACTGTTAGGTTTATTGCCATCTCTAAATTGTCCGTGAGTGTGTGTGGGTGCATGGCTGTACGTCTTTGTGTTTCTTTATGTTGCCCTGCGACAGACTGGCAACCAGCCCAGGGTGTACAAAGGCTCTCACCCAAAGACAAATAGGCACCGGCCCCACTGTGGCAACAAGAGGTAAGTAAAATTAACATGGTAATTATTAACATTGTTACCAGAACGAAAAGCATAGAACCTGATGAAAAGTAAAAAATAGCACCATCAGTATTAACAAGATACACATTTAGATACTGCATTTGGGGGGTTTGAACTGAATCTGGTTGATATTTAAGACATTTATTTATTTATGACCATATAAACATGCATCAGTAAATGTGCATAATACTTTGGCTGTTGTTTTTCTGTGTGGCCATGTGTAGAAGAATAAAAAAAAAAAAGTATCCCATTGCTTTTAAAAGTGGACTGACTCTGTCTCCCCTCTACCTTTAATCATTTGTAATGGCTTTGCTTGTAACTTGAAATGACATCAAAAATATAAAAAACTAAAATTTCCTGGATCTAATAGAGTTCAACAGAAACCAGATTTTCAGCCTAGTGGTTCCAGTTTCTTATCAGGGTTTCCTGAGAATTTTTTCAAGCTTTATTGTTGGCCTGATAATGCATTTGTTGTAGAGAAAATGGTTTAACAACATTTGTAGGGAACTGGGAAAGTACTGGACCTTCAAAAAAAAAAAAAAAGTTTTGTATTGTAAATGAGATCAATGCCAGTTTTTCTTGACAATTTCAGCAAACATTTGGTGAAAGGCCTCTTATTGTTTTATTCATTTAACCAGCAGGGTTCCTGGGTGTTTTCTTACCTTGTATCGTAAATGGCGTAGAGCTTTTTATTCCCATCAACAGCATTCCTGTGAAAACACAAGAGCAAGCATTATTTTCTGCTCTTGCAGTGCTGAGTTTCATTGCCCTGACTTGTTCCATGTAGCTTTGTTTTAGTGCAAACTGTCAAAGATCACCATGGATTTCCTCGTGTGTTCAAATTCATACACGCCTTCTGCAATCTCTGTGGTGTGATATTACGACATCTTTACAGTGGACTGGAAGGCATCATATCCTCGTTTTTAGACAGAAAGCAAAGCAATGGATGGATGTACACAGGGTCTATGTGACATAGTTTTGCATCCTGGAATCTACATGTAGACCTCTGACAATAAAAGCAGCAGTTTTCAGCAGGGTGTCCTACTTAGGGGATGCAGAAAACAGTATTGTCAGTATTGTCTGGGTTTATAGTCATTAAATATTTCCTTTGCTATTTAAATGCTCGAAATAATTATCATTTTACAATTTAGAATATAAACAGGGTATATTGTAATTAAAAAGCTTTAATACATTATCATTCTTTTTCATTGACTTACGTCAATAAGAAATAGTTGAATAATAAAAGGTAAATAGTAGTCCCAATGTGTAAATGAAATTATTCAAATCTGTTAACATATTCTACTTTTTTCTTTTTAGTTGAAATATATATAATTTCAATGTTAACCTAATTACCAAAAGAAGACATTTCATATTGTTTTTTGCTCTCTGCAGCTCAATAAAGTTGTTTCTAGTTTATATATTGTCAGACAATTCAGCAGAATCTGGAGACCCAATAAAATGTATTGAAAAGACGAATGTTTAAGGTGGGAAACACAGAGATGACAATTTATAAACATACTGCATCAGTAAATAATCTGCACTTACAGATAGCTGTTTAAATTTAACTTAAAGACACATTGTTTAAATAGTCCTCATTAGTATAGTGGAGAGTATCCCCCCCGTCACGCGGGAGACCAAGGTTCGACTCCCTGACGGGGAGGTTAATTACGGGGAGTGGCCTTAGGGCATTGTGCTTGGAATCCTGAGGTTCAGAGTTCGAGCCCCACTCCCACAGACTGCAACTCTGGCTCTCTGAGCAAGACCCTTAATCCCACACTGCTCCCTGGGCCCCCCACAATGGCAGCCCACTGCTCCCATAGGGGATGAGTTAATGCAGAGAGTTTCATTCATTGCTCTGTACTTGCAACAGTGTAATGACAATAAAAGGCCTAAAAACAAACAGTTCTATATCTTCTTTAAATAAAATTGGTTTTATATTAATATGTTTTAGTTGCTAGGCATCCATTTCTATCTATGCAGTAAATAGATATATTTTTGAGAAAATAGCAGAGATAATTTGTCCTCTAAAGTATAAAAACATTGCATTATACCTGACTATTATTAATTATTCCATGTTAAACACTGGACAGCAATGACTATAAAACGTCAATGTGCTCAAGATAAAAAATAAAATTTGTGTTCTATTGAAAAAAACTACAGGGTTTTGAAACAGCTTTGACCAAGTTCTTTAAGATCCATCAATACCAGACCAAAATTGAGGCTTCACATTGTGGTGCCCATCATTCCTGGCCCCAAAAACATATTTTGCTTCGGGCCCCACTGAGGCGCGCCAGGCAATACGTACAAGAAGAGCTCTTTTCCCTAACTTGCTATACTATAAAGTTTTTTGAAAGCAGTCCTGCTGGTCTATGTACAAACAAATATCTTTCTTAACACAGATTGCTTCCTTCACGCCCCTCTCAATCCACCTATTGTCTTTATCCAAAATGTGAAAATTTTGGTCCTGAAAATAATGTCTTGCCTTCCCGGTATCATCGCCACCCCAGCCCCTCTACAGGGGAGCAGAGGACTCGCCTATTCAGCCAGGCCAACAATTCCCTTTAACGACCCCCCTTTCAGACACTAGGGCTGGTTATCCTCCCGCAGCAGTGTGTGGCGGTGAGAGCTTGTGCGCGGAAGATTTATTTTTGATTCATGCTCAGTTTTGATGCGTAGTCTGCGGTATGTTATTTCTAGCGCAAGAGGGACAATCCCGGAACTAGCTGTGTAGTTCTAGATACGACCGAGGTGGTGAGGAAGTGTGGAAAGATGCAAGGTAGGGTGCATTAGGCTTGGCAGGAGAGGACATGAGGTGAAAAGAGCAGGGATCCAGAGTGGAAAAAGGGTCCCGAAAGCCATTATTTAGAGCACGTTTTCACTCTTTAAGCTTCGCCACCTTCTTCAGGGAATCGTTTTTCCACAATGGCGGTCATACACAAACAAAACAAGCTGGTAAGGTACCAAACAGGGAAATACTGATGCAAAATATGCACGGATGTAAATTTGACCAATCAGAGGCCTCCTGTCTGCGGCACTGTCTGCGCTCCCCTACGAATTTTGGAAAGGTGCAGCAGAGTGTCTGCAGAAGGGACGCCCTGATTTCTAAGTATATAAATCAGCCTTTAGAGCGGGTAGAGGGCATTTTGCAGGCTAACAAAAGCCGAGAACGACCCCCATTCAAAGGGTGGACCCTTTCATCAGTTTATATTTGCAGAAACAAGGTTCTGATGGGCTACTGTACAAGAGCCTTGATCTCAATGCTATTCCTTGTCATGGTTTTGGTTTTGTTCATGTTTTATCTCTGACTTTTCATTGGTCTTATTTCCATTTTGTGTTCTAGGTATTTTTGATTGTATTTGAGTTCTTATATATTTCTTGTTTGTCCTCTTGTGTCAGTCTCCTTTTTCCCTAGCTCCCTTCTTTCCTTCTCTGTTCACACCTGCTCCCAATCTGCTAATTATTTTGGTCTTTGCTTCTCTCTCCCATATATTCTCCTCCTGTTCAGTCATTTCTTGGCCCCCTTGTTGTGAGTATTCCTAGTTTTCAGTATTTTTGGATTTTGTGGATTTATGTTTTTGGATTTTTTCTTCTGTTACACTTTTTTGGTTAATTCAATCTTGCAAGAAACCACCTCAGCTCCAGTCACTGCCTTTGGGTCCTGTCAAACCTCCACCCCACCATGACATTCATTTCTTGACATTTTGAATTGAAAAAGCTTCCTAGATGGGAAGCGAAACGTATCAAAACTTCGAAACAAAGTCCAGTGGACTGTTTTTAATTTTCTTTTTTTGGAATGACTATGACTTGGATGACTGGGAATCTTCAAAAGCACAAACTACATAAAATGGAGCCTAGGCGGAAGTTCAACTAAAGAAACTCATTGGCTTCCTAAATCCACCTGTGACAGCAAATCAGCTTTAAACCACGCCTCCATGAAAGCCAATCGGCATCCAAAGTTCATCTTAATAGGCCTCTGACATGCACTTGTCTGCTCCTGTGCGCCGGCGGCGGGTGCACTGTAACTTCATTTAGATGACCCTGTTTCAACTCACCTCCAGCCCCTCCTCCACCGTCGTAGCTAAAGCTTCATCAGAGTTTCACTCCTCCCGGACTCTTACTGCGTTCCCTGTCTCATTTTAATTGGTCTGGCAGAAGACTGCCATGTTGAGCCTGGTTCCTGCCAGAGGGTTTCTTCCCAACAGGGGAGTTTTCACCTCTCCACTGTCGCTTCATGCTTGCTCATCATGGACAGGTTCTCTGAACCTGTGTTATCCAACTGGACTTCCATCTACTAGGTCCCTGAGTGAAGCTCTAATATCAGCTCACACAGTCCACTGGATCTCCCCATAAAACTCAACATACCGTCTAAGCTAACCAGCAGTCTACAGACTGACCAACTTCCATCTATCTCCACTCCACCACCACCAGTTTCAGGTCTGGGGGAAAACAGCCCTGTTCTTTACTCCTGTTCATGCTTATCTATCAAAATTTAGCTTTATGTTTCCTGAGGTCTGAGCGCCAAAGACAAAGTAACTGTATCAATAAATTTCTCCTAATATTCTTTTCTCTTTGTGTGAGTTTTTCAGATTGAAACATCTCTTAAAAGAAGGCACACAAAGGTGAAGCTACAGGATGCTTGTATCAAAAATTTCAGAAAGACTCTAAATTTGCCTCTTTTCCTCACATTTTCTCTATATCCTCTCTCCATCCCTCCCCTCTCTCTCTCTCTCTCTCTCTCTCTCTGTCTCTCTCCCTCCCATATTACACATCCTCCTGCTGTTCTGCTCTCTCGCCCAGTTTTGCTCATTACGCAGTGGATCTTACTACGTCCTCTCCTGCTGAACACACACTAGCATTTCACCGTGCTGCACCTTGGAGACCAACTAAAAGAATGGTCAGTCAGCAGAGCTGTAGATGGGGAAGCCCTTAGTCGTTTTTTTTCCCTGCAAGATGCAGCTACAGACCTGGCTGACATTGAAACCAGTCTTCATTTTCAGATGGAGCGGATGAGCGCAGTCTGCGTGTGAGAGAGAAGTTTGATCCTCCGCCGTGGTGAGATCTGGCAAACTGCGGCACAGCAGCAGAGTGGGAGATGTAGTGGGCTGGTGGGCATGGGAGGAAAGGCTGCTGCATTGCTTAGAGATGAGAGCGGATGGGAGGGATCCACGCTATTAGTTGGGATGTCTGCAGCGCAGAGCTCTGAATGTGATGCAGGATTTAGATCTTCAGGGATGAGGGTGTTTGGTTGATTGAAATGATGAGCAGGAAGCAACTTCATGAACGTCAGATGGGCAGAACAGATGCTCTGATATAGGCTTAAGGATTTTAGATGATAGATTATTGACTTTATTTTTTTAAATTGGCATGACTCATAATTATCTTAGGAATGTTTATGTTGATTCTGCAGAGGCGGGTTGTGTTTTTGGTCACTGGATATACCTGACCTGGAGATTTTATTGCATGTTTGCTTATTTTGTCCTTTCGTCCTGCACTGAGACAATGCTTAATTTAAAAAGTCTGTTTCCTCATTAAAAAAAAAAACAAAACATTACTTTTTTTTGCATAAATTTACACAATACAATCTCAGCTAAGGGATTTTAATATGGAGATGATTCACTCACTGCAACAGTGCTACAATAAATCCTCTATCTTGTTAGAAGGACTATTTGCCCAGGGTGGCATAAATTGGGGGCAATTAGCATGTAAGTTTAAAAAAGACTTGTGAGTTTTAATATGCTTACAAATTTGGGCAAACACTGTGGAATAGGTGCTACTCTTGTGTGTGCAGTGTAGAAACAATCAGAGTTGTTGGATTAAAGGTCTTTTTCTCAGTTTTTAAGATGTCTGAAAAATGGAATATATAAGGACTGCTCTATCCTCATCTAAGTTATTATTCTTCCCCAACAGACTTTTAGAAATATAAAACTAGTGTTGTGCCAATGCCAATTTTTGGCTCCAATACCGATACCTGGCTGTGCAGTATTGGCCGATACTGATACCGTCTGTTTGAAATTTACGTGTGTGTGTATATATGAAGAACTGCATCCTACTTGGATGTAAAATAATAGCCATCATGGCTTTGTCAAGCTGCTGCCTACCTTTGTGAAGAAGAAAAAAGACTAATAAGTGAATCCAGTAGAACTTTTTATTGCCTACCTGGAATGGGTGACTATAGTTGAATAAACTTTTGGCTCTCAAAATGGTATTGGTGGCCTATTTGTTGGTACTCGCCGATACAGATACCACCACTCTAGGGAAGTATTGGGATACTGGTATCAGTATCGGTGCAACACTATATAAAACCCAGTTGTGTTTTTCCCTTTATTTGATGGAAACGGGCACAGATTTGTTTTTTTCTGTTTTTTAATAGATTTTTATTTTTTTTATTGCTTTTTCAGGGGAGTGGTCGTGCTATTGATCATATTTTGTATGAAAAAAAGGAGGAGTTTTGGTGCCATTCATGCAGGAACTGCTTATCTGTGTGTTTTAGGAATGGGCAATGGGATATGCTACACAATGAAACGTCTATGCCTTTTTCTCTTGCTTGTGAGCATCACCTGCCGGCTGAGGTGAGGAACTGAATGCTGGCATGTTTGCTTAATGCAGAGGCACGGTAACTGCTTAAAGAAAAAAGTTGTCTTTCATCCAGCTTTTCTCAGGAAGTAGCTGGAAGTCCCAGACAGACAGAATTAAACGACAACATCACCATCTTTACCCGTATCCTGGATGGACTGCTCGATGGTTATGACAACAGACTCCGGCCCGGTCTGGGAGGTAAGCCAAGTGGATAAATCTACCTTTAAAACACCAAGGCCTGAGTTATAGTGAAGTTGGGGTATTTAATTTGCTCTCTGTCACAGAGCTGCACCAGGGTATTGCTTTTTGAGAAAAACAAAGACGCTTATCTGATCAGACCCTCTCTTTATGGATTTTGATGTCATTATAACACTAGCATTAACTGTTATGACTTCACAAAAGTCTGTTATTGATATTAAACTCAACAAAAAATGTGAAGGCAACACTTTTGGTTTTGCTCCCATTTTTTATGAGATGAGCTCAAAGATTTTAAACTTTTTCCACATAAACAATGTCACCATTTCCCATAAATATTATAAAAAAAACAGGCTAAATCTGTAATAGTGAACAGTTCTCCTTTGCTGAGACAATCCATCCCACCTCAAAGGTGTGCCATATGAAGATGCTGATTGGACACCATGATTATTGCACGGTGGTGCCTTAGACGAACCACAATAAAAGGCCACTCAGAAAAGTACAGTTTTTCATCCTGAATCCTGGATACCTGGATCGCATAGAGTTTATCAGGTTGTCAATTGTGGCCTGTGAAATGTGGGTCCACTCCACTTCAATGGCTGTGCCAAGTTCATCACCAAGTGGATATTGGCAGGAACTGGTCTACGCTGTTGTAAACGCCAATCCAGAGCATCCCAAACATGCTTAATGGGTAAAATGTCCAGTGCGATGAGTATGTCAGCCATGCAAGAACTGGAACATTTTCAGCTTACAAGAATTGCGTACAGATCCCTGCAACAAGGGGCTGTGCTTTATCCTGCTGCAACATGAGCTGATGTTCTTGGACGTGCGGCACAACAATCGGCCTCAGGATCGCGTCACGATATCTCTGTGCATTCAAAATTCCATCAATACAATGCACCTGTGTTCTTCGTCCATAATAGACGCCTGCCCATACCATAACCCCACCGCCACCATGGGACACTCGATCCAAAACATTGACATGAGAAAACCTCTCACCCAAACGACACCAAACATGCTGTCTGCCATCTGCCCTGAACAGTGTAAACTGGGTTTAATCCGTGAAATGAACACCTCTCCAACGTGGCAGAGCCCAGCGATTGTGAGCATTTGCTCATTTAACTCGGTTACGATAACAAACTAGAGTCAGGTCAAGACCCCGATGAGGGCGACGAGCATGCAGATGAGCTTCCCTGTGACGGTTTCTGACACTTTATGCATAAATTCTTTGGTTATGTGAACTGATTGTTTCAGCATCTGTCCCAGTGGCTGTTCTCAGACCATCTTGGAGGTGAACACGCTGAATGTGAAGGTCCTGGGCTGGTGTGGTTACACGGGGTCTGCGGTGGTCAGGCTCATTGGATTCTCTGAAACACCTTAGAAGAAATCTTATAGTAGAGAAATGAACATTCAATACATGAGCAAAAGCTCTGGTTGACATTCCTGCTCTCAGCATGCCAATTGCACGCTGGTATTGTGCACAGGGGCGGAGCTATGGGGGGCCAGGGGTGGCCATGGCCACCCTTAGCCAATCACTGGCCACCACTGTGGCCACCCCTACTATTTTTTCCTTGTAATACAGATGGTGGCAGCAGTAATACCCTGAAGGGGAATGTTCAAACTTATTAAACATTTAAAATTTTCATTTATCAACAACTGCTTGACAACAGAAACACTGCAGTCAATTATGCACATTAATATACAAACATTAAAGATGCTAGATACAGAATTCATGCTCTTTTCAGAGCTAAATTTTGAATTATTTGGGGTAAAGATAAAATGACGTGCCTCTGCAAGTCATCTAGGAGTCTTCATTGAAATCATCGATAAATAATTACTTTAATAAGAACTTAAAAATTCATTAAATGTGGATACTAGTAGATTTAAATATAATTCATTTACAGAATGAATATTGATAAAAGTAGGTAATGACAATGTAAAATATGTTCGCCCCAGAGCTCAAACCTGAAAGAATTTTGTCCACTATACCTTTTATTTTTACACATTATAGATGTTAGCAAAGGCTGAAGGAAAGTATAGTTTACAATCTTTTATTTAGAAAATATGGATGTTGTGCTCATTCCTGTTGGAACAGTGTAGATTGACCCTGAGGTTCTGGTGCCTTTCGGCCGCCCCCTCAATATACATTGGTTATTGACAGGCCACCCCATTAGGATTTTCTGGCTACGGCTCTGATTGTGCATTGGCATTGTGCTGTGTTATTAAACTGTACCTTTCAGAGTGGCGTTTTATTGTGGCCAGTCTAAGGCATACCTGTGCACTAATCATGGTATCCAATAAGCATCTTGATATGGAGGTGGGATGGATTATCTCAGCAAAGGAGAAGTGCTCACTATCACAGATTTAGACTGCTTTATGAACAAAATTTGAGGGAAATGGTGATGTTGTGTATGTGGAAAAAGTTTTAGATCATTGATTTGATCTCATAAAAAATGGAAGCAAAACCAAAAGTGTTGTGTTAATATTTTTGTTGGGTGTAATTGATTAACAGTAGGGCTGCTGTGGTACTAATGATGGGTGACATAGAGATAAAAAGGGCCAATTTGACCTTGATAAGATCATTGAATTACATGTTAGAAGAATTAAAGATTCGATTATTCATAAAACTAAGAACAATTTTGGTCTAAAACAAACACAAAATAAACACATTTTGATGCACCTTTGTGAGCACAAAACTGATAAATAATCATAATTAATAGCCATAATATTTGAATCCCCTCATTTACAGTTAGATTTAAAACTTCAAAAGTCTGCTGAACTAGTGTATATATATATATAGATAGATAGATAGATAGATAGATAGATAGATAGATAGATAGATAGATAGATAGATAGATAGATAGATAGATAGATAGATAGATAATATATAAATATAGATATATAATTTCCAGGTGTTCTACTGTTTAAACACAATGGTCATAAAGTTTTGTTTTAATACAAATTATAAAGTATCACAAGTTTTGCAATGTCATCAATAAGAAACCTATGAAATAATTTGTTTAATGCGTCTTTAATGCAGAAGATTTTATTTTAATTATTTAATTACATTTTTATTTAGTACATCATAAAATGTATTTATTTCATGATGTACTAAATGATTTTATGTCACTGTTGAAGAACACCATAAATATATTTTTACTTTCACACAATCATTGAAGTCAAAGAGGCGGAACTAGTTCGCCGCCATAGAAACCCTGACATCTGATTGGCGGCATCTCACTAAGTAAGATAAGAAAACTGGGGATATATAGGCTGGAGTTGCTCAACCAGTGTACTGTGAATAAATGACAACACGCATTTTAAAGTTATTGAATTCTTTTCCAGTGATAATATTGACCTTAGAGCACGGCTGCCTGAATTTGGCCCTTTGGGGTTGCTGTTCTGCAGGTTTTTGATGTTTCTCTGCTTCAGCATTGATAGCTGATTAAGAGGCTTTTGCTGAGCTGAAATCATCAGAATCAGCGGAGCTGAAGCAGGGAAACCTTTAAAACCTGCAGGACAGCGCTCCTCGAGGGCAGACAGTCTGCAGGCCTGATTTAGGTTGTATTTGTTTTCGGCTGCAGCGTCCTCTAAAGGACCCAGCAAACCTGGGCTGCTAAGATCCCAGTCATCATGTACCTCTGGTTCCAGTATAAACAGCTAGCTGATCATTTCAGCACCAGCTGCAGACAAACACAGACACTACCTGATGCTCCTTATGCTTAAATCAAGATGACTTTGATATCATCACATTGAGATGATAATAGCAAATTGAACTGCATTCCTTCTTAAAAGGTGGAATTTTAGTTTCACAAAGTTTCAGTTTTAAACTGTATCTCCTTCAAACAGTGTTGGCTTGTTTGTCACATTTTTTAAAGATTGAAATTCTGGTTATTGGGTAAGAAGATTAAATGAGTGTGGCGCAATGTTTGACGAGACACTTGGAAGATCAAACATACAGTAACAATGTCTAACTTTCTGTTGTTTAAATGCCAAAAATTGTTTCTCAAATCAGCATTTCAATCATTTCAATTGTCTTTCAATATTATATTGAAAGTAAGGAGTGGGTTTTGTGTCATTAATGTTGCAGGGATGTTACATGGAAATTTGTAAGCAATGCAATCCAGAAAGTACAATTTGAAAAACAAATAAAAGGTTTTCTTTGTCTTTTCTGTTTTCCTAGATTTAATTTTTTCCATTTCAAAGTCTATTTTTCCAACAATAATGAAACAAAATTAACTCCATAGAAAATTAAACTAAAATGAATCATCAAGAGAACACTATTATTATTTTAAACTTACAGTCCCATTTTTTAGAGCATTTTATTCTGATGCATAAAAGGAAACAACTTTAAAAATAATCCTTAAAATAGATATCCTTGTAGTGGGTGTTTGGCAGGATGTATAGAGAGCATTTTCCAAAGTAGATTCCTGAGGAACGCCACTACTTCCAACAGCTGGAGAGTGAAGTTGCTGCACTGTGAGATTAATTTACATACCCACAGTTTAATCAGCACAACTATACTGTCAAACTAAAGGGACTCTGAACATAGCATTAAATCAATCTAAGTTTTATTTAAGATGCCTTTATTTTGAAATGGAAAGTTGACTCAGCTCTATAGAAAGTTTCTATAGTGGATTGCCATTATTGCATCAGAGCTTCATAGTAGAGGCAGTAAAGAAAATGATAATTTGTGTTGTTTAAATAAAGTGTAATCATTTTCTGTGTTTTCTAACAGAAAAGGTGACGGAGATCAAAACAAACATCTTTGTCACAAGCTTTGGTCCTGTCTCTGACACGGAAATGGTACGTTCCATTTAGGCTTCCACCATGATTACTGTTTGAGAGAATCACTGTTTGAGTTTTGATAAGTAAATCAGGTCTCATATCCACTAAATCACAAGTTAGATTACATTATTTTACACTTGAAGTCTCTTTCTGCAGGAATACACCATCGACGTCTTCTTCCGTCAGAGCTGGAAAGATGAGAGGCTCTGCTTCAAAGGCCCGATGGAGATGCTAGCCCTTAATAACCTGCTGGCCAGCAATATCTGGACGCCCGACACCTTCTTCCTCAACGGGAAAAAGTCCATTGCACACAACATGACCACGCCCAACAAGCTGCTGCGGCTCAAAGACGACGGGACGCTCCTTTACACCATGAGGTGGGCTCTGACAGAGCGACGTTTCTTTTCCAATCAGGCTTTACGCTTTACAACAGTGATTCATTAGAGCTGAGGGAATCTTGTTGTGCAATCCAATTAGCAGCAGAGAGATGACTAAAACCTCCACCTGCTTCTTCTCTGCGTTGAGAGGTTTTTGGAGTACTGCTGCACCGATACGGCCCACACACTCGTTCTCACTGACCTGATAGTGCAACGATGCATCATTGTGTTTGTCCTCGTACTCATAACAAGCGGTCAGGGAAACTTCACATTTGCTTTGACCCTATTCAAGCTCTGTTTGGAATGACCTTTTAACAACAGCTTTATCATTTGTACCTTTTAATCTTACTCTTGAAACAGACACAGAATAGATTACAGTTTTTATAAGAGCATATCTTCCCCTTTAACCTTTCACTGTTTCTTACTTTATAGACACAAACATTGATGTATTTGTATTTAGTTTTAATATATCAGGGTTTCTGCAGGTCATTAAACATCACTAAAACTCATTAAATTATTATTCTTTATAATAAGGCCTTAATTGGCATTAAAATTCATTAAATGTGATTATTGTGGCATTTAAAACACTTTATTTAAAATAAAAAAAATGTCTCTAACAACAATTTCATCAGATACATTATACCAGATATAAATGGTTCCACGTATTTGCGCAGAACTGCTTCCTGTTGATCATAAAGCTGTATATTCTGAAAATAAGCTCAAGGCGGAGAAAAAATATATATAACTATATATCTATCTATCTATCTATATTTTTTATATATATATGACTCATGGGTACTTATTGATGGCATTAAAATGATTTCTAAGAGCATTAAAAAGCATTAAATTAGATTTGCTCATCCCTGTATAAACCCTGCATATGAACACAAGATGCCACAGAATTGGAAATTAGATAGCAAGCAAATCATACTTTTCCAAATTCTTTCAAATAACCATCTGAAACTTTGATCGTAGGTTGTTTTCATCCTCTTTTACTTTGACACCAGCAAACAAGTTCAACAAATTGCCTTCAGGCGCTACCTGCTTAGTAAATAGAATCATCCTCTAATTGATTATCAATATGGAGTTAATCATGTTCCATTATTTTTGTAAGTCTACAACAGATTTTGTAAGTGGAAGTTTATAGAGTAACTATTTAATTTTCTCAAAATATATTTATAACAATTTAATTTTGGGAACTTTCATCTTTTTCCATTTTGTTTTTACATAATTAAAACTTTTTAATTTTTTTTTTTTTGAAATTCTCTTTACAGACAGGATTTTACAAATTGCATTCTTTTGAAATTGCTTTTCACAGATCACATTCTCTGCTCTTTTTTTCTGAATTGAAAAGCAACGCCGCATTTCCGTGGGTCTGTATTGATGTTAGAAACAATGATCAGAACAAACGTTTGTGTTACGCTTAAAGGAAACAGAATGTGATCACTAAAACGCGGTCTGAAAAAGAGAGCAATTCAAAAGAGAAATCTGTAAAAAAACAACAACAAAAAAAAAAACTTAAGTTTGAGAGAATAAAATGTGAAAAAAATGAAATGATACATTTGTAAAGTTAAAAAAGTTCCTCTCAAACCTTTAAAGAAGGAGCATTTTTTTCAATTATCCATTTACAATACGTGTTCTATGCCTTCATCAACAATTACTTTAATTATAAAAATGAAGGAATGATGCAAAAAGGTCCAGAAGGATGTTCTCAAAAGGTTTGTGTTTCCCTTGGACAGGATGAGACATAAAGAAGAACAAACGCATTACTTGATGTGAAAAATGCTGGTGGCAGCATCATGATGTGGGACTGCTTGTCCTCATTACTGACTGGGCAGCTGCTCAGAGCTGATGGGAAGATCATGACTCCAAGTATAGAACTTTTTTGAAAAAACCCTTTAATCAGCTGCAAAAGACTTGAAACTGGTGCTGATATTCGCCGTTCAGCAAGACATCCCCACACGTTCATTCAGCGGAAAGAATATTCATGTGTTCAAACGGCCTAGTCAAAGTCCAGACCCGGACCCTTCTGTGGCAAGTTGAGAATAAAGAGCAGCATTTTCTGTTTTTGATATGCAAATCTAGGAGATAAATCCAATTTTAATTACAAATACAAATGCAAGCCTCACTATTCAGATTTCTTAGACAAATTATGAAAAGGGGGGTATAAATACTTTCATGAACATATCTCCTTTTTTAAATATGAAGGTGTTATACGCAGAATGTCTGGATTTCATTCTGTTCTCTGATTATCTAAGATGCTTCCCGTGTCTTTTGAACATTACAAGTTCCAGTGGAGCCACGTTTTCCACACTACAGGGTGTTGGGTCATTGTCTTTAATCGAATGCTAGCCTGGCTGCACGTCTAAAACAACCACTGACTCACTTCCTTTAAAATCCGCCTCTGTTTTTCAGTACGTTTGCAAAAGCTGCAACCAAGAACAAATGAGCTTGCAATGGTCCGTTAATGCATCTGTGTTCTGGGAAGGAGGTTATTACCAGAACATTTTATGCATGCACTCTGCTCTCCTATGCTGCTTCAGAGAAAATACTGTAGTCTGTAACCGCTCTACCATGAACATTTCTCTCAAAGGGAACATAGAGTTTGGTTTGACGCTGTGAAATGCCTCACTTTACAAGCAACGTGCCTGAGTAAATAAACGGGAACGGCTTGTTGTATGATTGTGTTTCCAGTAGTGTGTTCTCTTTTTATTGGTCATGGTTGTTCAGGGACAGAAGAAATAATGAGAGCCACTCACAGTTGCCTCTTTTTTTGTTTCCTGTTTTGCCAATATAGCTCTGGCAATAGATGTCCCAGAGCTAGAACAGCAGCTTTGCTTTCACAAGCAGACCATCCTGACTGCTGCCATAAGGTTCCGCTTGGTACTTATATATAAAAAATTATATATGTATACAATGGGGAGGGAGGGGAGAAAGAAATAAAGACAGGAAAGAGTGCATGAAGAGAGAGAAAATTAAACAAAACAGCAAAAATAAACACAGAAGATAAAAACAGTAACTCCTAGAAGTCTCCTTCCACACCTGTATGAGATTAGAGGAACAGATGTTTAATTTGCACCTTTACAGAGATATGATAATATCTTTATCCAATTTACTTTGTAAAAAAAACACATAGAAAATTGTGAGTGATATTACTTCAAGGTTTTTCTAACATTCAACTCCACCAGATTAGCAATAAAAGCATGTATGACTCATGCTGATATCAATATCAGACAATAACCATAGCTGCATTATACTGCAGTAGCTATTCAACATTTCCCCTCTTTCCTTGAAGGGTCCTTGGCTGGTCCCCTACAATTCCTTTTTAAACATCAATCTTTGTACTAAAATGTTTCTTGAACATGGCGAGGTGTGTTCTGTGTTCAGCCAGGCCAATAATTCCCTCCCTGGCGCCGGCACCTTGCCAGAACGACAATGGAGCAGGTATTACCGTTATTGCAGGCTAAGCTAATAAAGCCAAGCGAACCAAACCCGGTTCAATTTGCATGTTTTCTAAGCCAAGACAAGGCTTTTTTTAGTCCTCTATAAAACCTAAAACTCAAAGCGCTATTTATGACACTTTGAATTGAAAAAGCTTCCTGGATGGGAAGCGAAACGTCTTCAAACTTGAAAACAAAGTCCAGTGGATTGTTTCTTAAACTTTTGGAATGACTATGACCTGGATGACTGAGAATCTTCACCAGCACATTCTGTCATGATTTGTGGACATTAAGATCTAAAGAGAAGTGCCATCTCCTGGTCAGATCCTGTAATTCAGTGAAATGGTGGATTCAGAGTAAAAAATAAGCATGCCCAGGAGAAGGAGGGGTCACTCTAGTGGCTGGAAGTTGGAGGGGATTTTGCTGGGAGTTACAGGGAAGTTTGCTGCCATTTGGCTGGCGTTTATCTAGGAAGGGCCATTTTTGAATGGCTGCTACTGTAGATATTGAAAATGTAAAAGCATTTTTTTTTTTTCCAGAAAACTCCATCTACAGTGTGTTTGTCTGTCTAAGTAATTTGGAACTGAAATCAGAACACTTTCAACTAAGCTCCTTCCCCTTTGTGATCACCCTGTTTTATACGCATCTTATCATTAAGCCAGGTAGGGCATCTCATTTCCTGCCTTTCAGCAACATTACTCTTGCTTTGGAGAATAAATGCTTGGTTTAAATATCCTTTAATGCTCTTTATAAAGTCTGTAAACATCTGTCTGTCCATCAGAGCGCAGGTCAACTGGTTTGTTCTGTTAAAACACCGATCACTGGTCACAGAGCTTTAAAAAGCCTGACATGCTCATTCCAATTTTAAATGACAGAGATTATGATTTTTATGTAACTTGTTATAAGATCATAAAACATACCTTCAATATTTCAATCTGGTGTTTCTGAAAAACATTGACCAGCGTTTGTGAAGCAAACACTGCTCTCAGAAATTAATACAAAGTTTAAAACATGTGATTTTCACATCTTCACAGAAGCAGATTAGATACCTTTCATTGTTCCTGATGCTTGATACTTCATCCATTGTTATTTTTGCTTCATATACTTCTCCCACTGCTTTTGTTGCACTCTTTTAGTGACATTTCTTACTGATGATCCAGTTTTGCATCTTTGAAACAGATCAATTCTCTTTCCAAGAGTCTGTATCAATAATGATCAATCCACTGACTCACTCTGAGGAAAGACTTGCTGTCTAATCATTTCTTTTATCTAAATGTCATAAAAACAGAAGGAATAAGTTTCAGTTTCTTTAACACATCCAGTGTTTGATGTTAAATGTTCATGCATTTTCTTCTCTGATTACTGGAATACACAGAGCATTATGAAGTGATTTGGATTTAAATATTTAAATAAGGAAACTATAGGAAAAAGTTTACTACGGTATTTACTTATATTGTATAAAAAGACACATAACCTTTTAGTTCTTACTGCCTGACATTAAATCAGACTTATTTTCTTTTCTTCTTGTTTTGAATAAGTAGTGGTTTGTATTCAGGCTGGGTGGATTGTTGAGATTTTAAAATGTTGAATTTTTTTCACATATGTAAGAAAAGAGTTCAGTTGTTTGAAATCCCGGATAATAGCAGCTTTTTTTATTTATAGATCTTTGGGACACAGGAATATTTTAGTGGTAATATGAGGATTACTGGACAAAGAGAAAATGGACAATATGCATTTTAACAAAATCACAGCTGCATTTATTCAGGCACTCTTCCGTTTTTGTTGACTCAAATACCTTTAACTTCTTAGCGCTAAATTATTGGAGCACAAAATTGATTTTCACAAATTAATTAAGCCTTTAACTGCATAGACAGATGTCTTCAATCATAAGAAAAATTGATTGAATAAAAGCTGGTAAGGAAGTTTTACTATCCACAGCTAAAAACCTGTAGCTTAAAAAGTCACTTCTCATGCATTAAAAAATATATATATACTTTAAAAGAAACATACAAAAGAAAACAGTTTTTTCATATTCACCAGGGAAGACTTTCTGAGGAAATTAAAACACAGGATTTTGTTTCTTATGACCTATTTTTACAGCTACTTGTGGGTTTCTGAATTAATTTTAAGGTAATTTTAAACCAATGTAGTCTCTGGCAGTAACAGATACCTATAGATATTTTAAATAAACATGTAGTTTAATGTATAGTTCATTAATTCATGGTTTATAACAGTTTGCATTATTTTGACCTGCATTTGGGTTACAGCACATCAGAAGTCTGCAGCTATTCATGCAGCAGCCAGGAGAGGGCAGCATTATACAAGACTTTAGAGCTCATTAGCTTTCTGTTGCTTCTGCTTAAGCAGGTTTTACAGTTTGCTATTTTTACAGAGAGGTGACATAATTTTACACCCAAGGAAGCTCCACACTCTCAAAGTTGTTTCATTCTATTATTTCTAGTTGTATAAAAGTCCCACTGGTGGTAATTTGCTGCTACTTTATAGAAGAATAATGGTTATTTCTCTTTTACTTGTTAAAAATAAAGGCTGACCTTTAGTTTTTTGGTTTTTTGAAAGGAAAAAAATCACATTTGTCACATAGCTTTGCAGCATTTCACTCTGGGTGTTGGACTTTCTCTTTCAGGCTCACCATCTCTGCAGAATGTCCAATGCAACTGGAGGATTTCCCCATGGATGCCCACGCCTGCCCCCTAAAGTTTGGAAGCTGTGAGTTAACACACCTCCATACACATCTACACAACGAATAACTGCTTTAAATGGTAAAGGAAAAAAAGCAAAATTAGGGTTAAAATGTGAACCAAAAAGCAGCTGGTTTGACATTGCCTCACTTTCAGGCTCTTTATCAGAGTGTTTGACAGCCCTCGTCCCTCAGGTGCTGAGCTATTGTGGTTGTGCAGGAGAGGACCATTTAGACACTGACACACTCCTCCTGATTAAGCCATTAATCATCATGTCAGAGCACCGCTCCATCTTCCTTTACTTTTCAGCCTCAGCCCCTCTAATAGTGCAAAGCTATTCATATTTTTGCATATCTAATCAGAGCTACGAGCCTCAATTCATGAATTTGAGATTGAAGGAAAATCTAAGGTGGTTATTTTGTATTGATACAAATCTGAAAATGGGGGAGTGTATGTATGTAATTAGTCACCATCAGACAATTCTAAGAAAAACATGTTTTAGCTGCAATAACAGCACAGATCTCTTTAGAGTGCGATTCAACCAGTTTTACACATCTGGAAACCAGAATCCATGCACATCGATCTTAGTCATCATCAATCAGATTGGATTGAGCAACTTTGGCGAACTTTGCAGCTTTTCAGTCGACTTTAGCCGTAGACTTTGAACCCTTCTAAGCATGAATATGAGTTAATGTGATCTTTTTCATTATGTCTGAAATAGATCACTAAGCCTAGATATAAAATTGTTACATTGGCTCCCCATATCTCAGAGAATTAGCTTTAAAATACATGTTGGTCAATCAATCATTGAATGGCTTAGCTCCAAAATACATCACAGACTTGCTGTCAGTGGATCAACAACCTACACCTCTCAGGCCCCTCTGGATCGCATCTACTCTGCAGAACCAGAACCAAAAAAGTAAAGAAGAGAAGTTTATTTGTAAGCTGTTTTAAATTCGATAATAATGATGTAATACATCAGACGAATTCACAGCGTGTGTGTAAGTAGCATAGCTTACAGGCATATTTACACCAGAGGCTTTGAAGTATGCTCCACTGAAACAGGTTTTTGAGCAGAGAACTATTCTGACATGGGTGCAGTGTAGTCCTGTTTTCTCTGACTGTGACTAGCTCGGATGTCTCTTCATCCTCTGACATGGGAGCTGGCTCAGAGCTCGGCTGGCTGGCTGTGTGTGTGGCTTCCTGGACGGGAAAGCCTTTACAGCTGCTCGCAATACTGGTCTGCTTCTGTCTCCTTGCAACTCAGCAGTGAGCCTCAGCAGATGGCTGCTCACACTGAGCCTGGTTCTGCTGTTCTTCCTGTTAAAAGGGAGTTTTTCCTCTCCACTGTTGCTACACGCATGCTTATTGTGGGGGATTGCCTTTGAGTCAATGAGTAGATGCAATCAACTGGTTTTCCTTAGATTGAAAACTTTGAATTTATTTGACTGGATGATCTGGTGAACTGTAAAGTGCCTTGAGATGACATGAGTTGTGAATTGGCGCTATATAAATAAACTGAATTGAATTATAATAATCTATGGGTAAGTTATGAAACTACCAGTAATACTGCATATTCTATCTTTTGATCACTGTAAGTCCATGTCTTGAATTTCTGGTTAGAAATTACATGTTTTAGTTTGTCACAACTATAAAGAACTTCTGTAGGAGCTTACAGGAATGAACAGCTTTAAAGGTAAAGTGGAGGATGTTCTTTTTCTGGATGGATCATCAAAATAATAAAGTAATTGTCAATCATTCTGGTGATATATTTACAGAAGCATGTCCTACGTGCCCATTTTCACTTACCGGTAGTGAGTCTGACATAATATGAAAACTGCAAATCTTCTTTTAGAAAGTGTTGTATGAGCGATGCAAACAGCAACTTTTAAAAGAGCATGCTCAGGAGAAATGGGCTCATGCACAATCTTGTAATAGGCGCTCCCTCTCAGGAGCTGGTACAGGGTTGTGCATGTATTATTTTATTTTTTTTAAAGTGGAGAGAGAGGGTCTTTACAAATCCTCGTTTGAACCTTTAAGTTTTGTATATTATTTGTAGTAAGGGCACCAAGCAGAAGATGCACCATGGCTTTCCCTCTGCTGGTTTCTTCCTTGATAAACAGAAGCTTTTATGAGCCTGAATGTAGAACTTACACCTAAAGTGCAGATGAAGTGCATTCTGTTATATCTATTTAACATTATTTACCTAATTAGCAGGCAGGCAAACAGTGAAGTTAACTAGCTTAAACGCTGACGTTAAGAACAACACAGAACAAAAAGGGGAATAGCCCTTAAACACATGATAACAGGAGTACAGGTAGTAAGGGACAAGTGAAATCATCTAATTACTGAAAGCTCTGACTGAGGAAAGGACGTTTAAATAGGGGTACAGAGCGAAACACACAAGGTAAAACCAATCCCCACTGATACAAAAGACAAAAAAATAACTACAAAAAACAAAAATGCAAGCAAGAGAAACCAGCTCAAAAACGAGTGTCAAAAAGGTAAACATACAAAAGTAAATCAAAAGTTCCCCAAACCATGACACACTGTGTTTTCATGTGCACTGAAATGTTTACGTTTTATTTCCTGTGAACAGACCACCTTCCACATGTTTGGTTTGTCTTTCTGGAAATGTAAACATCATATTTCTTTATTAGCGTGCTTCTGTGTAGTTCTTCCCTTAGCAGGGTGCAGCACTAATATTTGTCCTGTCCAATTATTCTGTGTTGTGGATCTATGAAGCTCCTCCAGAGTCCAGGGACAGTTATATGTATATTTATTCTATTTATTCTTTTTTTTTTATGTTCAGGAATTGGAGTAATGCTTTAAACTCACATTTTTCCCCTGACTTTACTGCTGTGCTCCTTGTTTTGCTGGATCTATGCTGGGATTAAATTAGACAAGAGTTGGATTCTAGTTTAGTTATTTCTGACGGCAATTTATCAGACTGCTTTTTATTACATTGTATCTGAGTAAATTGTCAATGTAAAAAAGAAAAAAAGAGGTTCAAGGTGATTTTGCTTGATTTTACTGGATTAAATAAAAACTATTCATGAAGAGACCTCCTCATGACCATTAGAAATCAGGGTTATACATGTGGTAGGAGAGCATTTAAAGCACTTTACCTCCCTTTGATTCACAAGTCCAAAATAATCTGGAAGTTCCTGCCCTAGACGCTTAAGATGATCATTTAAGGTGTTCCCTGCCTCTGACGTATGGGCGGTGATTCCGGGCCGTAGGAACAGCATCACACCACATTTATCCTCTTCCACGCCTGCTTTGGTCACCTCCACCCACAGCTGACACCAGCAGCGGGGATAATCGGGACAGGAAACCGAAGCTCCCTTTTCACACAGGGAATGCTCTGTAAGGCCCCCACCATCACGCCATCTTGTGCTGCTTAACTTTAATCACATAAGGATTTTCTTTGGGCCCTTTAGATTCAGACTACCAGAAATTACTAATAGTTTGTCACGAATAATTCTTTCTACTTTATTCCAGTTCTCATCTGCATCTTTTATTTTGTTTCATTCACATCTGAGAGGTTCATTCTTCTTTAGGATAAAAGAAAATAAACCAGTAAAGGAGATGAGGGACCTCGTTCGTTAGAGAAAGTACAAACTGGCTTTTGAGTTTACTCAATCTGTGTAAGGGATTGGATTATGAAATGGACTGAAACTGCACTGTTTTGTAATTGGATTTGAATTAAACCTGTTACTGTTTTTTTGTATGTTGGTCTAAAAAGGACATTTTACTGCAGGCGATGCTGCTGCATATATATTGTCATGTGGGGAGGAGGTTTACAGCGACCCAAATGCAGACCGAAGCTGAAGAAAAATTTATATTTATATATATATATATATATAT
>JAGKQL010000018.1:26297009-26340741 GCA_018398635.1 Cyprinodon brontotheroides
CTGTTTTGGCTAAAATAAAATCCAATTTAACGAGTTGTCATTGATATACAAAATATAACAGATAGAGGGATATGTCGGCCTGTTGCTATTTTGGATGATATTAGTCTTTTTTTCTTGCAGCCAAAGCGTGCATGTTTTGGCTGACTCAACAGTGCTTTTACCAGCCATGCCTTAAGATCGAGTGAAGCCTATCCAAGGGTGCTCCCTACATTTGCTGTCCATCGTTGGTTAGTTTGATTTATTTATAAATTTATTTTGTTAAAATTTAGATCTATTTACTTTATTTATCATTTGGTCATTTTTATCATGGAAATGGAGGAAGAAAGAACACATTAAGCTAGAGGAATCAGCCAAAAAATATCGGCAGTATATATTGGATATCAGTTGGCATCGACCTTAAAAAATCTGTATGAGTTGAACTTTCCTAAACAGATGAATTATGGGTTATTTGTTCTCAGTAATAATCAAGCTAATCTGCGAAAGCTTGAAAGGTTTGCTAACAGCACTGTAAAGACCAAGTAACACAGTGGGCAGGTTAGGGCGTCAGCTGAAGGAAAAGCTTATAAAATGTTGTAATGACTCCTAGCCTAGTAAACTAGCCCCACCCACCAGCGGCCAAAATCCTTTTTGCCTGTGAGTGGTCTAGCCTCAATCAATGCCCCAGGCCCTAGAACTGGCGGGCCAATCACAATGCAGAGATGTGTTTTGAATTTCTGGATGCAAAGCGGGTGGGGTTTTTGAGGGCGAGACAACAAAGCTGCGTGACGCTGGAGAAAAAATACAAGGAAGATGGCAACAACTATTGAACAGTTCTCGTTTGACTCCGCTTTGGAATTAGTATAGGAAGGATTAGACCTGGGTTTGAAAAGGTTTGTTGAATAGGAAGAGGCTCTATGCTCTTTCATTTTTAAGAAGGACGTATTCACCGTTTTACCGACAGGCTGTTTGTTTACACTCCTCCACCAGCTTTCTGTGGCGCACATTCAGTTGCGCTAATTGGTCAGAGCGTTGGCCAATAGGCACAGACAGCAGTTTGAAAGACAACAGGTAGTTCTCATCAACAATCTTCTGATGCCTCATTCATCGGGGCCAGACTAAATTACACATTTAATTTCACATTTAGTCTGGTTTATCAGGCTAAATAACTTTTTATCAGCAAATCCCATAAAGCACTGTTCAATCAGCTCAGCAAAAAGAGCATTGGCACAAGCCCGATGAGTCATTGTTGTCAACCTCAATTGGCAGGTAGAGCGTTAACAGAGATCCAAATGAGAACCTAAAAAATATATTTTCTTTGCTAAAAAATTACAAAAAAATAGCAACACATGTGTGCCAAGCTGGCTGAGCTAAAACTCAAAGGACCTGTAGTCACCTAGCAAGGAGGTTGTGGATCAGAGGCCTGGGGTGACGCTGCATGTGGTTTACATGGTCTCTCTATGCACACCTGGCTTCTCTTGTTGGTTGATATTCTCAGTCATTCAGGTCATAGTCATTCCAAAAAATTAAAAGTTAAAAACAATTCACTGGACTTTTGTTTCAAGTTTGAAGAGGTTTCGCTTCCCATCCAGGAAGCTTTTTCAATTCAAAATTTCAGGACTAGCATTGAGTTTGAGGTTTTATACAGTAGCCCATCAAAACCTTGTTTTGTTTTTTTGAAAACATGCAAATTTAAACGGACGAAAGGCTCCACCCCCTTGGGATGGGGGTTGTTTGGCTTCTTTTGTTAGCCTGCAATGCCCCATACCCGTCAACATTCTGAACCAGAATGTTCACATTTTGGACAAAGAAAATAGGTGGTTTTGAGACGGCCGTGAAAGGAAGCCATCTATGTTAGGAAAGAAAAACCAACCTTAAACAGAGAGGGTGGACTCAGGTTCAGCTTTCAAAACCTACAATGGAGCAATTGAGTTAATGCCTTCCCCACTATCATTGCAGAACCTGTACAGGAGAGCGGAGGACTGCGCCTATTCAGCCAGGCCAACAATTCACTTTAACGACCCCCTTTCAGACACTTAGGGGGCATTGCAGACTAACAAAAGAAACCAAACGACCCCATCCCAAGGGGGTGGACCCCTTTCGTCCATTTCAGTGGGCTAATTTTGATGGGCTACTGTATAAAACCTCAAACTCAACACCATTCCTGATATTTTGAATTGAAAAAGCTTCCTGGATGGGAAGCAAAACGTCTTCAAACTTGAAACAAAGTCTAGTAAATTGTTTTTAATTTTCTTTTTTTTGGAATCTCTTCTAGTTTGATCGGTGTCTCTAAATTGCCTTTAATTATGAGTGTGTGCATTGTTGTGTCTGTATGATGGACTGTTAACTGTACAATGTGTGGAAAGGCAACAGTTCAAAAAATTTACCAGGCACTACAGTTTGCTCCACAGCAATATTTGCTACATTAGTGCTTTTGAAACTTTGACTAAGTGTGTGCATGAGTGTGATTCATTAAAATTGGGATAAACGATTAACAGATTCTTGTTTTATTGATTCTAAAATGCCTTTTAACCCTGCTGCAAATGTATAAAATCTCGCCAGTCTGTGGTTGTCGGCTGTAAAATTTGCTTGGCAGTATATCCAGTTGCCTCAAACTGCATTAACCTCGGCTAATCCTTTGACCTAATGGACAACACTCACCCAGGAGCTCAAGGCTTTTCAAGGCAAAAGTAGACCTGTCCTTTGGTGCTGAGTTAATCACCTTCCATGGACTGAACTCTGCCTCTGTTAGTCTAATTCTCTCTGTGTCCATCAGATGACTTGGTGATCTATAAGGCCCAGTTTCTGCACATATAGGGAGGTTTTCTTTGCAGGCGTAACTTTCTGAAGGATTGCTGTGGACATGTCCCCACCAACAATTTCAATACACAGACTTTGGCTCTCAACAATATGTGGGACAAATATCTAAATTAGATTTTGCTGCTTTTAAAGGAGGATTATCAATGATGTAGCTGAAAAGGAAAACATCCATCAATCCATCCACATTTTTCTGGATGGATTGATGGATGGATGAAACCGAAATTGTGTCCAATGATATATTGCTGTTGGCATCGGAATCGGCTGTTATTCATCCTTTTTCTTTATATACATCATAAAGACTACTTGTAAATATAAATTTCACCGTATTTTGGTTCTGTTGTGTTCTCAACAATAGGAAAGCATTCAATAAATATATGTTTGAGCTAATTTTTGGAAAATACAAAACCCTCTTGAAAACGTCTGTGTCGAGTAAGTGTATGTCCATCAGCCCCCACCCTTAGACTGTCCCCACCAACTTTCGTCACAAAGTTACACCCTTGGTTTACTTCCTTTATCTCAGATCTTACTCTCCTGGTTATCTCTAAGTAATAAGCTAGTTAGTCTCTTTTAGGTGTCTTAAGATTTAAGACATAAAAAACACCAATGCCAAAATATATTGTAGTGTGAAATAAGGAGAATAGCTAAAATCAGGTGGGAAATACTGTTGGCATAACTCCACATATCTACTATGTATATGAGATGAGAAGAAGGACATTTTCCAATTTTTCAAGACAGGATATATTAACAGTCAAACAGACATTCTTTACTGTTTCCGTAGCTTGAAACTGTGCTGCAATCAGGTCAATATACATAATTTGGTGCGTATTGATGATTTGTTAGAGCCAAAACCCAGCTATATAACTTGAGACGGTTGGATCTCCCGCTAAATTAGTCATGTGATCCACAGCGTTGCTTTATGGCAGTCTGATCTGCCTTGAAAATGAGCGCTAGCAAAGCTACAAGTTGTTGTTAGGCAACAAACATAAAACCATTTCCTGATCAGACATGTTTTTTGGTTCTCTGATGTAGGAGTTAATCTAGAGAGGTGAAAGTGGCCTTGAGTTTACGAATAACTCCATGAATTCTCAATCCGGAAATTACATTTATAACAATTCTAGTGTCTAAAAGTTACACATTGTTGTTTTAAAATGTATGTTTAAGATTTATTTCATAAGCAGCATAGTAACAGTGAGAGCATGGGGTGAAAAAGACTCAGTTGTTATTGATCCAGGCTGATTACAAAGGAGCTTCTGCACCTGCCCTTTTATGCTGACGCCGCGTTTCAAGTCATTTGTTTTCAATTTCAAGGCATAAAATAGCAAGCAATTTAAGTTGAGACTCACGTCCTTACACTAAGCATGCTGCAAATCTTTGTGTGTTGATATCTTTCTGTCTCATTTTTACTGAGGTGTAATGTATCCAGAATTTAACAAAATTTGACTATGGTGTACAGAGATGTCCTAAATATGCCTCCCAACACAGAAAAATTATGGAAATCAGATCCAATGCCCTGTAGGTCTGTATTTATGTTATCTAGTAGCAGGATTTACTATTAGTCGCGTTTCAGTTGGCCACAAGACTATTTATCTATTTTTATTTCTTTAGATTGTATAGTTCAGAAGTTTGTTGGCGGTCCATAAGTGAACCACCGGTAGTGAGAAGAGGGAGCAAAAGAGAGCGGCTGGCCGACATCTGAGCTCTAGAATCGGATCGACTGTCAGATATGTGCCGCTAACTCAGTGGAGCTTGAATATCCGGCTTCAAACTAACTTCCCTGCAGCAATTCACCACACATTTCTGAAGCAGACTTGAATTCACCAAGTTCTTGTTTGTTGCACATCCCATACTGCTGAGTTCTTTCTATATTGTGGAATTTTGAAAGAACTTCCAGCGCCATTTTAGCCTCCCTATATTCTGCAGGCACCTGTTATGATAGCTCAGTGACAGCACTAAGGGCTATTTCATAACTCAGATATCAAAATACGTATGTAGTTTTGGCTAGTCAAAATTAACTTTAACATATCTTGATTAAAATTCCAAATGTGTGAAACTTTAAATGATGAATCAGGCAATGCCATTTCAGATATCTCAAAAGGCATTTTGACTCTCCAAAATGTGGTTGATTGATCTCTTGAATTGTTATTTTAAGTAGTCAAAATATAATTTCAGATATCTTAATGTATCATTTACAATACTTTAAGTTTAAAATGTAGTTTTTCAAAGTTAAATGGATGGTCAGAAAAGCTAATTTTATGATAAACGGTCGCCATAAGCCTGCAAGCTTGCGCTCAGGGCAGCAAATCAGGATTTTACACAATCCTCTACACATTTACAGATCTCACACGGCAGAAGAGTAGCAAAAATCACGTTTGTAAAGAGAGCCAATCGAGAAACTGCTTGACTTCTAATGATTTGTCTGTATTTCTGGGTATTGAAGCAAAAATACATCAGACTTCAGTGACTCTGTGTGTTTACAGACTGATCTAAACATTTGTAGATCTTAGTACACATTTGCAAATTTTAACACACATTTGTAGATCTGAATACAGATTTATGGATATTTTAAACATTTGCAAATCAATTACACACAAGTTATTTTACACATTTGCAGATACTCGTACAGACGGACAAATCTCCACACATTTTCAGATCCCACTGAACATACACAAATCTAGATACAGACACACAACTCTCCACACACATTTGTAAATAATTTTGCAACATTCTTGCTCCCATAGGTATTTTGCTTTTATTAGAAATTTCACACGCATTACATTATGGCTTCCTCTTGGAATCTGCAGTCTGCATGTCTAAAGCTGCCCCTTTACAGTGGCTCTTTCTAACTTTGAACAAATGTTATACAGGAATGAAAAATTGAGTCTAAATTAAATCGGCGCAGGATTGTTTTAATGTAATTATGTATAAATATAGATATTTTTGCATTTATGGATTATAGAAATAACTGAGTCACTGAAATTATTCAGGCCTTTTAAATCATTAGGTTGCAAACTGTAGGCTTTACTTTTTTCAGATGGTTGTCTATTTTCATATACATTTTTTAAAATTACTATTCAGAAAGGAATTGACAAGCAGCCCAGTGGTTATAATATTTCTTTGCTTGCATATACCCAACAAAAATACAAACTAATAGATTAAAGCACTAATGGCTGTCTATTAGTAGCTACCTGATGTTTTGTAATCATATCTATTTAACAAGAAAAACTTCATTCAGTTCATCAAAAGGTCAACACATTTGCAGCTGGATTTTTTGCAGGCGAATTTTTCGCAGGCAAATTTTTTACCAGATATGAATTCAGTAAGAAATTCAATGTAAAAAAAAAAATTGTGTAGTAAAAAAAAAAAAAGGCTGATTCCAAAGAGGCTGTTTTTCTTCCATAGAACTGCAGCTTCTGCAGGTACGTTACATTATGATAGCAAACCTAAATTAATTTTTGCTATTTAAAAAAAATATATATATATAGATAAAATTGCATAAATGCCAACAGCTGCGATAAGGTTTCTTGCAGGAAATCAGCACTTAAATCCAGAGGACAGCATCGAGATTTATTTCAAAACGTGCCTAAAGCCACAGCGGATAGTTAATTGTTAAAAAACTCTAATATAATTCAACACCAAAGCAATGCATCCACAGCTGGTTATAAAGCTTGGACTCCTTATGATTTATAGCATTAGAGAGCAAGTAGTGAATATAGGATGGACTTTTATAGACTTTTATTTTGAAGTTTTATCAAATAAATTAAACTTTTTCTTTCTTTATTGTTTTTGTTTAATTAGAGGTGATGTTTAACCCATTAAAACATTTTTAATAAATTCATTGACTAGATTTACATGTTGACATTTTCCAGTTATATAACTTTAAATGTACCCTAATAATTATAGCCTCCCTGTCAGCAGTTGTTTTTTTTTTTTCCTGTTTTAAGGGTAACTTTGGTAAGTAATGCAATTGGACAAGGGATAGCCTTGAATCTTATTTAAAGTTATTTACTTGAACTTACTTAAAGTTATTTTCCTTAAGAAGTATTCTAATAAATCTAACTAATGATTTGCACAGGAATATAACATTATTTATGCCAACGCTGGAATTTTTAGAGGAGTTATGAACATATACAATATATTGTGTCAGTAGTTGAAACTGAGAGTAAATACTCATGACAGTAGGGTTGTCACAATACTCAACTTTTCAACTCGATACCGATACTAAGGAAAATAGTCGATACTCGATACCATTTTCGATACCACAAGGATAAAAACAAAGACTCCAAAATTCAACAGAAATATTTTCATTAATAGATAAAATACAATAAATAAACACAATAAAGGTTGTATGCTGTGCATAATATTAAGCAAGCTTGATAAAAACTTATTAAAATTAAAATTAAGTGTTCCTTCCTTGGCTATGCTTTGCACACATAACAATGACACTAGCCAAACCAGTTAAGAAACAAAAATAATTCTCAGCAGCTGCACCTTTTACAAAAAAAAAGTCTGAAACTGAAAAGAGCACAGAATTATTCAATCACACAGTGTTCTGAAAGTGCATTGTCCTCTATTCTGCACTTTAGATGAATGACTGCTTAGGTGCCACTGGTGACGGCACTGTATCGATACTTTTAAAACGCGAGTATTGTATCCGGATACAACATTTCAGTATCGATACTTTTTTGAATTTCGATACTTTTGACAACCCTACATGACAGTAGTGCATTTTAAGCTCTACATAATGGCTGAAGGATGGATCAGCACAACATTATCTGCTCAAGACAGGATTAAACAGTACAACGCACCTGTAGTACTGGAAAATTGTGAGAAACATACCTCTTACATAATCATGGTCACGTAATACCCTGTCTGTCAAACTTATTTTTTTATGTCAAAGATCCCTTCTAGACAACACGTAGATGTAAGTTAAACATATATTGAGATTTTGGGGGTTTATTTGCTGCTGGATTTGTATTATGTCTATATTATAAGTAGGCGGTTCTGAAAAGGTCATTGATGATGGGTTTCAGGCTTAAATCAAGGCGTGTGTCGAGTAGTGGATGGGGGCGTTACCCCGAGGCTTGCTTCATTTGGGGGAGGAGCCAAAATCGATGACGTCCGAAGCCTCGCTACCCCTCCATACCATGTGAACGCTTCGGGAAGGGGTTCGGTGGAACTTCAGCAGGCATTTAAACAGCCTCAGTATTCAGTCAAGTTGTGAGAGTTTGTAGGAGAGTTGAATAGAGTTTGGATATATTCTAAGAATAGATTTTTTGGAAAAACATCCACTCTAGTTGGATAAAACTAGTTTGGATAGATTAAACAATGTAATGATCAAAATCTGAGCAAGCCACCAGTTAGAGATGTAATAGGTTTTAGGTAGAATTGCGTTCTGAAGAGCTATCACCTTGCTAGTCGTGTCAGCTGAAAGAGATGGACTTCCACTCTTGGGGTTCCTGGTTCAAGACTCATCTCAGACTTTTGAAAGTAACAATAAAACGCAACAAATATTTTGGCTAATGTGACTAATTTGTATTGGTTTGCCCTAATACAAATATAGATTGGGTAAAAACACTGCCAAATTAGATTGGTTGGTTTAACCAAAAGATTGGTTGAACACAACTTCCAACCCGATTAAAACCGAAAACTGTGGAAAAACTAATATGTTTGAATAAAATGACTAACACCTTTCCTTTTGCTCATCATTGCCCAATTTGCAGAAGCACTTTCACTGTATGCTTCAGCTTATTTCACTAAAATGGCAGAAACAGTGCACCTTAAATGATTGTTCACTTTCTAAGACATTTTACACAAACGAACTTACAGATTTTGTTATACAGACTAATCATTAACAATTTCAAAGTAACTTAAATGAAAAAAAAACGCAAACAAGAAAAACTATTGCAAACAAAATCACAAGATTATATTACTAACTGTAGTTCATCACTCCACCAGTAGGTGGTGACATGTTCACATGAAGCTTCATGAACTGTGGGGATCGTTGAAGCAATTTGGCCAAACGGTTCAAACGCCTCATGAGGCTTCATATCACCACCAATACCTATCCCACAAAAAATGTGATGTCAACCCATTCCTGGTGTTTAATTTAACACTTGCTTGTTTTTCAAAGTGTTTTTGATGCCTCAACAATAAGAAGTTTAGAACTTTTGGGAGAGAAGCAGATTGGTTTTTTGGACCTAAGGTAAACCTAAGGTGTTTTCCAAAGTTTCTTTTAAACACTAAGTTTTTTCTTTTGTTCTCTTTGACTCTGAACTCTCTATGCATTTGGTTGGTTTCTTAGATGCCTATCCAGTCTCAGAGGTGGTCTACACGTGGACTCAGGGAGCAGCCAAGTCTGTGGTGGTGGCAGAGGAAGGCTCAAGACTCAACCAGTACCATCTGGTTGGCCAGACAGCAGGAACAGAGGACATCTACACCAGTCGGGGTAAAGTTGACAGTCAACTTACATCATCTAGTATAGGAGCCTGAGTATGTGAGCAGAGCTCTGACGTGCTCACGATCAATCAATCAAAGTCAGTGGAATAGACTTTATTTCAATTCATGTTTGACTTAAATCCTAGGCCAATGCCTATGCTGCAGTCTGTGCCTATAATCTGTTATAGTCTATGTTTCAACTTTACCACAGAATTGCAGAGACGAGGATTGCATATTGTGTAATAAAAAATGGGATACAATATCATAAAAACATACACCAAATATACTTAACAATACAGAGTGGGTTTACATAAAGTGATTGTCGTGTTAGGAGCCTGTTTTTGAAAATGGGACGCATACATGCATCATACACTATTATCTCAGTTGCAATGGGTTGCAAAGTGACTTATTTTATTGTAGTCTAGTAACATAAATTAATAATTAAATAGGAAACGCGGGGTAACATGAATGGAACGAGGTGTTACTTTCACAGCTGAGAAATTTAACAGCCAGTTAAATAAGACTAGACACATGTATCGGTCACATCATTAAACACCGTGTGTCCCAGGGACCTGCCATAATTACATCTAGGAAAAATATCAGAAAAATGCTTTCTACTAAAAATCTGAGCGAGCATGGAGCGATTTCGCTGGAGCGGCAGGAAAATTACGGTGAGCGCAGGGCAGATTTTGAGCGGAGTGTCCTGGCGCAACTTTGAGCATCAGAGCGAATGAGTAAACATCCTCCTGAGCGAGGAGGGGGAATTGTGCGGAGCTCTGTTCACATGCTCTGATAGGGGCCACAGCACATAGAAAGAAATTTGAGATACATTCCTAAATGATACCAGCCAAGTAGGCTGGCAGTCTAATGTAATAGTATTTCCATGTTTTACCAGAGCCTGAAGATAAAAATGCTGTTTATTTACAGTTACACCAATATTAAACTTTCAAATCCCCTGATATCCTATTTATGTCAAATTGGTAACATATTTTATAAGTTTGCTTATTTAAAATCAACACCTAGCAATATTTGGTAGAAGCAGTGCAATGGTGAAGGATGGCATTCTGCTCTCTGGAAAAGGCATGACAAGACTTGCCTTGATTGGAGGCAAAGCCGAGCGATATCAAGGATATCAGAGACTCTCTTCAGAACTTGGGATTGGAGAAAATAGAAAGGCAAGAAATAGACATGCTTTGTTTCTTTAACGTTTAATCATTAAAACAACAATAAACATTAAATAAGTAAGAGGTTCTGAATTAGCAAAGAGAAAGTTGCAATCTATTTTATACTCATCTCTGTTGCTCAAATAAATGCATTTTACATAAAAAATATGGTTTGAATGGAGCAAGAAGCATTCTTATAACAGAGAAATACGCCACCAAAGCAAGCTTTCCTTACCCTCTGAGCTAAGTTGATATTTGCAGGTGTCAATGTAAAAGGTGGGTAGTAACTACTTATATTCATGTAAGAGCATTGCTACTGGTTACTACTAAACAGTAGACATTGCTGGAGTAGTAATTAATAGATGTTGACTGAGGACCTTTATCCTTCCCTGACATACTGAATGATAGCACACAAAATTGTTGGTTCTTGATGTTTAATGAAAGAAAAAGTATCTGTTCTTTGTCTCATCATCCATTTTTCTCATGCAGCCACATCCAAGAGGGTTTGCTACAGTCTCATGGATCTTACATTTCTGATTGATATCTGCAACTTTAGTCACAGGGACATCAAGCTGCTTGGGGATGGTCTTATAGCCTTTACCTTTAACATGTTTGTCTATAATTTTCTTTATATCTCCTGAGACAGCTCTTTCCTTTGCTTTCTCTGGTCCATGTTGAGTGTGGTACACACCATGGTACCAAATAGCACAGGGACTCCCTGTAGCCCTACATATAGGCCCATTGACTGATTGTTAGACTGTAGACACCTGTAATGCTAAATAGCAAACACCTTGATTTAACATGTCCCTTTGGTCACATTATTGTTTGTCTTTTCTAGGGGTACCATCGTTTTTGTTAATTTTTGTTGCATAAGTAATGCCAGACTTTGAGTTGTACATTTTAATGGATTTTTTTATTACTACTTTTGTCAGATTTAAGTTATTGCATTGTGGGTTTTTCATCCATTAAAGGATGGGTAACAACTATTTTGTCCATCTGTATAAGCATTACCTACTGGTAGGACTGTTTTTTTTTTTTATTTGGACTGCAAATCATTTGATTATCAAGTCATATTTATAAGTGTAATATTCTTTATCCTGTTTTTAGAGTTAATTTTTTTTTACTATTTTTATTTCCCCCCCCTTTCAATAACATCTTAATTTAAGACATCATCTTATCACATGGACATAATTTCACTTGCTATTAATACTTTTCCATCAGATTTTGTGTTTGTTTTATATTTTTACTGAACAAAAGATTAATTTTTAAAAGTGTTTCATTTACAGAAACGTATTTCTTAAATGGTTGCAAAAGGCATGTATTTAAATACTCGGAAAATACCAGAATTTGCCCCGAACAATCCTTCTGATCACCTTGTTGTAAAGAGCATTAATCAGAAGTATTTATTACTCTTAGTTTAGTCATTTCTTAGGGAACTACCTTCAACATTTACTAAAGTAAAAAATGTTTTAAAAAAATGCTACCCTTACTTAAAGGAATAGTACACCCAAAACATGATTAGCCTTCATTTTCTACTCACCCCATGCTGAACAAAACTCTGGAGTACTTTTTTTGATATCTCAAATGCATCTGTAGATCTGGGAGGCTTCTTGCTGTCTGCTGACATTCCAAATATGGAGGGTCTATGAGCCGAGACAGAAAGGTCCACAAAAGTCCACAAAAACGTGTCAATATTCCTCCATACTGCTCGTAGTCCAATGTAATCCAAGTGTCCTGAGTGGGTAGCATCCAGAATTTTTCGAAACGAAGTCATTTAGAACGTTTTAGAGCTAAACAGTAGTGTATAAGGATTTCCCTAATCAGCGCCCCCATGCTACGCGCTCCGATCTACGAGGAAGCGACAGCAGACCAAACCAGCGCATTCAGCTGCGGCAAAGAACTCATGCTCTTCCTCAACACTGAAGTCCTCAGACATTTTTCTTTTTTCGTTGTTTCTTTCTTTGCACAGGTAAACAGCACATTTCTTGTTCTACGCTTGCATTATCGGCAGAGCAGAGCGCTGAATGCGCGCTCTCTTCTTCGGTTTGGTCTTCGACTTCGCTGCTTCGAATCGAGCGTAGAATAAGGGGCGCTGATATGGAAATCCTATACACTACTGCAGGCTTCTAAACGCGACCATGACTTCGATTCAGCTAAACAAATGCTACCCACTCCAGGCTACCTCCTTGGCTACATTGGACAGGCGGCATGGAGGAATATTGACAACGCTTTGTGTGACTGCTACATGCATCGTCTCCGGCTCAGAAATCCATTATTTGGAATGAGCAGACCGTATTCAGCATTTTTGAGATATGACAAAAGTAATATATCACATGGGGGGAGTAGACAAAATGAAGGCTAATCATGCTTTGAAGTACAATGACCTCCCTTTAATGTTATTGGCTGCTCTCCTCAACTCTGGTCACTGCATGAACAAATGTTATGTCAAAGACAATAAAAACAGGTAGCAGAAGGAAAAAGGGAAACCTGGCTTAAAAAAATAGGTAGACTTCCCTAAAATACCATCAAAGGAGACTTTTCAAACAAGAGCTAAGATATTACCCAATTTAAGCGATTACAATCCTCAAATAAAGATGCAACAGTCCTTTGCACAAATGTTTTCTTTTATTTATTGATTTTGTTTGTCCAGCTCATTTCAAAAAGCTCATTTGAAATGATTCCCAGTTCACAGATAGCGACAATCCAATTGGTAAATAAATGTTTTCATTACCCTTGGATCCAAAAGCAGCACTTTCTGTTTTTTCACAACCCCCAGACCAATCTACTGAGGAGATGTCAGTTTGCTGTGTTCCATATTTACGGCACCTGTATGTTAAACTCTTATTCATCAATTCAATTTAGCTAAATCTGTCATAATGTAATTTCTTTCCACTTGAATGGGTGAGCAATCAGCCGATTCATTTTCTACATAAAAAGCATTGCCTTTAATGGCAGATTTTTTAAAGAGGCACAGCAAATGAGTCTGTGACTCCTGGAGATGATTTTCAAAGGTTTTCTTCAGTGGCTGACAAACACTGCAAACATGTTCAGTGGAAAATAACTTTAATGTTCACTGACTCGCAAAAATACATTGCTGCAACACTTTGTTTTAAACTCAAGCTAGAGTATTTTATGTCAGGCATCCCCAACCTGGGTCCTCGAGGGCCAGCTGTCCTGCGAGGACCGAGGTTGGGGATGCCATGTTTTATGTGATAGATGTACATAAAGTAGTGCATAATCATGAAGATCATCAGGTTTGATTATTCTTTTCAAGATCATAAATATACTTTAATCAAAACAATTTCTTTGTTGCCCAGTCTGCATGTTAAAGGTTGTTCTCTCACTTTTCTTGCAGGCTCAAGCAGTGTTGACCTCCTTATATCTTCTCCATATAGCTTCCTTATTCCCCCCTTAGAAAGAAATTCACACAGCACCATGCTTGCACCACCATGTTTCCCTGTGAGGATGATGTTTTTAGCATGATGTGTTCCACCAAAAGATTTTACACCAAGGCCAGAAAGTCTTATTTGATTTGTACCTGATTAGATAACATTTAACTTTTCTTCCCCATGGCAGATTAAAGCTCTTCTGGCCTCAATTTAATTTGATGTAGACAGCCATGTCTTAGTTCTTACTGTATCTGGTCATAGACGGAGTTGTTCAAAGTTTTCTCCCTGACCTGTCTGCTGTGTTTCTACGTCTTCCTGATACTGCTTACTGACTAATGTTGTCTAACAAACCTTTAAGGTCTTCACAGAACATTAAAATAGAATCTTAAACCACATTTAATAGAATAAAATACCACAGAACTTTGAAATGTAAGTACTGTAGGTACATTTTTCTTTAAATAAGTGCATTTTCTCTTGATTTATAGAGCAACACAAGAGAATTTGCCAGTAGAATAAGATAATCAACATTTAGAATTAGGAAACATATAACTTTATTGTGTTATTTTAAGTGCATTATATATAATGTTCTTAATTTAATGGATAAAGACTCATTCCATTGGCAAATCATCTTATTTACATGCTATAATTAAGAGCAAATACATGTATTTTAAGAATGTTTGACTTGCTTGTAGATCACTTTTTTGCATTACAAGGGTAATTCCTGAAAGATATTGGTTAGACTGGATCCGGTTATCAGACCAAAAATAGTTGAATACAGATGGAAGCCACCCATTTTTCTTTTTTACATTTCTGAAATATTTTAAGAACGCAACATATGTTAATACAAACTATATATTTTACTTTCAACTCATTATTATGAGCTTATTTGGGTTAGTCTACTACATGAAATCCCAAATACTGTTTTGATTGGCAACGTAGGAAAACGTGAAAAACTTCAATTCCAATAAACATTTAAAAGTTTTATTACCAATTTAAAGAGTGTTTTATATCCCTGCATGCAACAAACTAAAGAGGATGCGCCATGTTTGGAGAATGGAAAGCCCTATATGTCCCCAAGAGGCTACCGCACTGCTATTTCTTGGCCTGATGTTATTGATGGGAATACATTTGGGTTTTTACCAGCATATTTTAAAGCGAAATGTTGAGATAAGACATTGGAATAAATCTTTTGAGAAAATAGGTCAAGCAGTAAGACAGTGAGCCTAAGCACACAATTTAATCTGCCAAAGAATGATTAAAGAATACAGTTTATATTCTAACATGGGCAAATCAAGACTTTGACCTTAATCTAATAGAAATTTCCCTTAAGGAGCTAAAGGATAGCATTTTATAGGAGAAAACCCATAAACATCACACAGTTTGGTAATAAATCACAAGCTCAAATCCTTCCAAGATGATTGTTTCTGGTAACGGATTTACTGAGGTGGTGCAACTTCAATGAGTTCACATCTTTTACATTTAGATACAGATTATACATACTATTAAGGTGCAGTTCAAGGTACATAGTCAAGTTTTATGCCAATATGAAAAATTCCAAACTACAGTTGATTATGGGAAAAGAAGGCTATATACTCCAAGCTTCCATCCTTATAGTCTTTTGACTTTCAGAAAGGGTGGATCCTCCTCGATCTACCCTTTTTGAGCCTAAATAGAAAGCCAGTGCACTGACCCCAATGAGTTGACAGATCTATATGTGGCGCCATCTACCTGCAGAACTGCTGAACTACCAGAAGGCTAGATGGTGGCCATTGATGGAGTTACTAAATAACCTGAACTTGCTGACTGTCCTGTAAAACCTTGAGGAAAACAGCTCTGTGGATTGGGTTTAAAAGCATTGCTAACCCCACTAGCACTATTAGCACAGACACATGCTCAATTCAATTCAATTCAGTTTATTTATATACCGCCAATTCACAACAAATGTCATCTCAGAGAATTTTATTGACACAATTCAACCAGATGATACAGTCAGATTAGTTGAAAGTTTTCTATCTAAGGAAAACCAGCTGATTGTATCAAATCATTGACTCTTCAGCAATCCCTCACATAGATCATGCTTGCAGCGACAGTGGAAAGGAAAACTCCAGGAAGAAACCTCCAGAGGAAACCTAGCTAGGTGTGATCAGCCACCTGCTGATGTCAACTGGAGTTCAAAGAGATAAAAGCAGATTTCCCAGTGCAATTCCATTTTTATCTCTAATGGTGTAAAATACCAACTTGTACAACTACATTGTTAGTTCCACACTCACTTGCCTCCATTGCTTCGGCTTGTAATCCCAATCTCATGATGTTGGTATGATAAATATACACAGAAACATTATAATTACCTATTAATTGAGCAAAAGCAAAGTTCAAAAGACAAAAATAACAAGTACACCGTAAATTGTAAGAAAAATGCTGTATGCAAACAGTGTGAGCTAATGTACTATAAGTTAAACAATGTCAAATAATGTGACTATGTACCTTTAAGTTCCTGGCATCATTCTGGCAGGTTATTTAAGCAGTCTTCTTGGCAGAGAGGCAGTGTGAATTTTAACTGGTTTATTTCCTGGTCCTTTCTCCTTTTCAGCATAGACCAGTAAGGATGAGGTCAATAGAAAAGTTTCTGTTGAATGTGTCTAGGTTCGTGATACCTAGTAGCTGATTTGGGGGGAAACTGAAGTTTTTTTTTTGGTTGTCCATCAGCAGCCCCACAATATAATACTTGCACCATGCTCTCAATCAGGCCTAAACTGGGAGATTCTGTAAAACCAATCCCTGTCTACAGTGAAACCAGTTTTAAATCAATCTGAGAGGGTGTAGATCAAGGAAGACAAACCTGGTCAAACACGCCTGAGATTTACTGCTACTTTAAAGTGTTATGGTCAGACGATGAAAAAGTTCAGTTTTTTGCCTATAATAACACTGAGAATGCTTGGAGAAGTCTAGATAGACTTTTGAACCTCTACCAACTGTTAAGCATGGTGGTGGCTGCCTCACGCTGGGATTGTTTTACTGCCAGTGATACTTGTCCATTGAACAAAGTGAATGATATTAAGAGGAAGGGCCATCCCCAGCTTCCGAAATTTAGCTTAGAATTAATCACTGGGTGGTGGAAACCTGGAGACTGGAGAACTTTGATTCAAATAAAGTCTACAATTTCTGTCAGGAAGAGTGATCATTGTCAATGCAAGGCAAGTTGATTCATACAGAATTTCAATGGCAAGACAATTCAAAGTAACCTGACTCCGCCAGATGGATTTGCTCCGCATATCCATCTGGAAACCTTCCGAGTTGAAGTAATTTTGGGAAGGGGCTGAAAATACTGATTAGCTGATTGGCCTATGTTGGTGATAGGCGGGCTCGAATAAACCAATCAGATCAACAAAGCATATGACATACCAACAGAGCGACGGACGAACCAAGAGGAGCCAATTGATAGATCAAACTCTTGCGAAACCAGTCAGTAGAAGAGCAAAAACATCTTTTCCTCTGAGAAAAGCCTCCAGAGCAGTGTTTTGCTCTTCTTTCGAGAAATACTCTGTAATTCCGATAAAACTTGCTCCAGTCCACAGCTAACACTCAGTTTCATCGGCTGAAGCACGCCATGTTCCTTAGACTGAACTGTCAGAGCTTCTCGTTGCTTCACACCTCAAACCACCTCAAAACCAGCGCTGATTGGACGTAAGTTTGGTGAGCGGCTCCAACAAATTTCTTTAACGGAAAGTAGCCAGGACTGATCTCGCGAAAGTGAAACCTTGAAAGCCTCCCACGAGATCAGGATGGTCTCAATGAGGCTAAATTCAAAGTGCTTTTACACGAGAAATATAAAGACAAAAGCTACATTGCAATGGCATAGAGGTGATAAAAAAAAGAGAATTAAAGCGAAATAATTACAATAGGATAATTATTTTAAGAATATAAGAAACAATTTATTTTAAAAAAGGCTTTGAAAAATACAACAATAGTTCAGTTATAGACATATCCCAGAAGCTTGTTGATGGTTGGAAAATGCATGTATTTAAAAAGATGAAAACTCAAATGTAAGTAGAGGATGTATTGATATATTTGAGGTCGAGGAGATGGGAGATAATCTTTTATGCATTTCAAATTTTGCACCAACCTTTAGTTTTTTTAATTTGCTACAGTTGTTTTTTTTATCATAAAAATACAACAAAAAAAGCTGCTCCTGTAAAATAATATTGATTAGCCCCCGAATAATAGTACTGGGGGAAAATAAACGTTGAATTAAAAACAAGTAGATATCTTTTAAAAAATTTTGTATTTTATTTATTATTATTATTATTGCTATTATTTTAAGGATTTAGTTCCTGTAGTTGTTGGACATGCTCCTGTCTAACAGTGTTTTCAGTCCCTTTGAGGAAAAGATTTCGAGGACCTTCGGTCTGCTCTGTCCTGTGTTGCATCAGCAGCCATACAGCAGTTTAAGGTCATTATTTAGCTCTTTGTTATTATATCCTACTCCATTAAAAATGTTGAGTTTCTGGTTTGGAAAAATATTAAGGAAAAACAAATCATGTTGGATATGGACAATAAATGATTGTCCAGGATTTGAGAGCGCCTCCCACTCACAGCCAGCTGTCTCTGGATTTGTTGGAAAGAGAGGTGGCAGACGCAGAGGGGGCTGAGGGGAGGGGATGGGTGGGGGGGCAGAAATCACTTATCCGTGGTCTTAGCCATTGGGTATGTAGGGTTAATCCGTATGCAGGCCCATCAGTTGTGCTTTTACCAAGTGACGTCACAGCGCAGGGATTGGCTGCTGAGGAAGCAACAAGTCAGGCAGGGAAGGGGACGGCGGGGGGAGTTTGGATGGGACAGGGGGGGTTAGACTGTATGGGGCAGCATCTGTTTAATTCTCTTACGTAAAGAATAATACTTTTCAGTTTTTGGTTGTATTAAAGGCGGGGGACTTCCTGTAGATGTAAACAGATATAGTTAGAAAGCTATATTCTGCATCCTGTAGAGGGGGGGGGGATGTTTACGCCAAAGTATAAAAAGAAAGAAAAAAAAAGGATTTGTTTATGACCACACACAGCAAATCCGACACAAATCTGAGCATGCTCAGTTGGGAGGGAGACCCAGAAACAGAGGAAGTTCTGATGAGTGAGCGCTTGGCTCGCAGTTCTGCATGTGAACATTTGCACAGACAGCAAAGGCCATCTAAAAATGGAAGGTAAGTCAGCCAGAGCCAGCATGATCTTAATTAGTGGAGCTAATCTGAGGTTCAAAACCGCTTTAAGGGGCCAAGAATAGCTTAGCAATGTGCTCAGTGGAAGTGACCCCTGATCTCACAGCTTTAGCCACACAGTAAATATGGATCCATGAACAAAGGTTGTTATAGGAGCACTTTGCATTTTCAATTGTTAATGCATTATAGTGATTCCAGATTTTTTTTTTACACAGCTCAGCAGATGGTGTGGATATTCACTCACCAGTTGACCAGCATGGCTGCGTTGTTCTCCGCTATAAAGGGTAGTTCCCCACTGACGCTCCAAAAGCCAAACAGTAAAATCCACCAAAACCGCATTTTTGTTTTTAAACCTGGGAGATTTCATCCACTTTCAGTCCCAGAAGGTGGTCAGATCAGAGGAGAGACTCCCCCGCTGTGCCCCCACAGAGCAGGGCTGTAGGCCAACTGTCCACAGAGCAAAGGCAACACAGGTTCTCCTTTCACTGAAGACATGATGCCGCTTGTTGCATCGCCGGCACAATCCAAACTTTGCTCCTGCCCACTTCTGTCAGATCCCCTCTGGTTCAGGCATTTGTGCACCTGCTTGCAATCAGTGCCGAAGCCAGGTCCAATTCAGCATTCTCACTCAGGCGAGGCGAGGATAAACGTCCCCAATCAAGAGTGGCCTGGCCTGACAGAATGGGATGGACTCTGTTACACACACACACCCCTCCCCACACGCACACACTGTTTGCACATAGAAAGAGAGTCGGAGAGGCAGTGAGCGAGATATACAGGATGCAGATTGTGACAAGGGATTAGTGAGACAGAAAAATCCGATTTTGACAGGAGAAAGCAGCAGTCATCTGTGGATTTTCTATAGTTTATCAGACTTCGCAGCCCAAAAGGATTTTAAAAACTAGAAAATCATTCAAATGCAATCTTCGGTTGATTAACAGGATACAAAGATTTTCCCAACAACCTGCTTGATTTTTTCTCAAAGTTAATACCGGTTATTCAGTGGGGAACTCCGGTCGGTGTCAGAAAAAAAACCAACCCATGCAGCTGGGTTGTCAAGATACAAATATTTCAAACTCAATATCGATCATAAATATTCAATACTTAATGTATTGAATAAAAATGCTAAATAATTACAGTTATAGAAATGTATTTATTAACATGAAAAACTCGTTTTTAGTTTCAACATGGAAAATGCTTTCTCAAGAGAATCAAAGATTCTTTTAATTAAATAAGTTTACAAATATATGCAAAATCAATAATCCAAATAAATCACAGTTTCATAATATATTTTTAGGTTGTTTGAGGCATTATTGTTTTAATAGGAAAATAATCTATAAATCTAAAATTAACAATGATAAAGAAAGGAAACAACATAATACTTTTCCGACTATCAATATGTTTGATAACCTATCAGTGCAGTGCACATTTTACATTAAACTTCTCTCATCTTCACAACACTAAGGTGAAGTTAGAAATATGTTTTAAAAAACATGAAGAGACTTATAAACAGTATATGTGTATTTAATAATTGTGTGTTTATCAATTCAATTCAGTTTATTTATATAGCGCCATTTCAGAACACATGTCATCTCAAGATACTTTACAATTCACCAGATCAACTCATTGACTGGAAGGCAATCCCTCCCACTAAGCATGCTTGTAGCGACGGTGGAGGAAAAACTCCCTTTAACAGGGAAGAAACCTCCAGCAGAACCAGGCTCAGTGTGGGAAAGCCATCTGCCTGAGGCGACTGGGGTTCTAGGAGACAGAAGTAGAGATACAGAAGAAGCAGAGATGCAAAAGGTAAATGTCAACTTGCTCCACAGGCGGCCCCGTCCAGGAAACACACAGCCAGGCAGACTAGCTCCAGGCCAGATCTCATGCCAGAGGATAAAGAGCACATCCAGCCAGTCACAGTCAGAGAAACAGGACTACACTGAAAAACAAGCAGATCTCCACCATCTATAAACAATGATGTTGATGGCAGCAGCACAGATGATATTTCTCTCCAGGATTGAGTCACAGCCAAACAAGAACAGACCAGATTAAGCTACTATGAGCAAAGGCAGAGAGAGCTTAGCTTCTATTCTCTGGAAGGCAAAGCACAGTGCCTGGAGGACGGCTGGGAGGCCAGCGACAAAGAAGAGTCTGTGGAGGATGGTGTCTCAGCAGCATGGATCCTCAGAGGAGGCAGCGCAACTTCAGACCAACAAAAAAGGAACTGTTGTAGACTCACCAAGAGGCACAACAGATGGTAAAAGAAGCTCATGGAGCGGCCTTGAAGGTTAGGAGTACCATCGAGGGGCCTTGAAGACGTGGAACGACCACGGAGGGGCTCAAAGAGCTTTATTTCAAGGAATAGTTCATCAGCTGGCTTGGGATTCCCTGGATGGCACAGAGTGGGCTAAGGGGTCCCTGGAGGAAACACCCAGGGGATCTAACTTTGGAGAGGGATCTGACCCTGGAGAGGGATCTGACCCAGGAGAGGGATCTGACTCTGGAGAGGGATCTGCCTCTGGAGAGGGATCTGACTCCAGGATCACGGAGAGGATCTGACGGCTGGAGAGGATCTGAGAGGGTCTGACCCTGGAGAGGGATGTGACTCTGGAGTCTGGAGGGATCTGACCCTGGAGAGGGATGTGACTCTGGAGAGGGATCTGACTCTGGAGAGGGGTCTGATCCCAGGAGAGGGAACTGACTCTGGAGCGATCTGACATTGGAGAGGGATCTGACCTGGAGAGAGGAGAGGGATCCCCTGACCCCTGGAGAGGATCCCCTGACCCAGGAGAGGGATCTGACTCTGGAGAGGGATCTGACTCTGGAGAGAGGTCTGATCCCAGGAGAGGGAACACTCTGGCGATCTGACATTGGAGAGGGATCTGACCCTGTAGAGGAAACACTATGGTGATCTGCTGGGAAGAGAGGATCTGACCCTGGAGAGGGATCTGACCCCTGGAGAGGGATCTGACCCTGGAGAGGGATCCTGACAGGAGAGGACCCTGGAGAGGGATCTGACCCAGGAGAGGGATCACCCTGGAGAGGGATCTCTCACAGAGAGGATCTGACCCGGGAGGATCACGCTCTGGATCTGGAGAGGATGTCCTGACTCTGGAGAGATCTGACCCCAGGAGAGGGACTCTGGAGAAGGATCTCTGACGTCTGGAGAGGGATCTGACCCAGGAGAGGGATCTGACTCTGGAGAGGGATCTGACTCTGGGATTTGAACACCTGGAGAGGGATCTGACCCTGGAGAGGGGTCTGACTCTGGAGAGGGATCTGACCCTGGAGATCTGAGAGGGATCTGACCAGGAGAGGATCTCTGGGAGAGGGATCTGACTCTGGAGAGGGGTCTGACCCAGGAGAGGGATCTGACTCTGGAGAGGCACTAGGAGGATCTGACTCTGGAGAGGGATCTGACCCTGGAGAGGGAACTGACACTGGAGAGGAGAACACCCCTGGAGGGATCCCTGACTCTGGAGAGGGATCTGGCTCAGGGAGAGGGATCTGACCCTGGAGAGGGATCTGACCCTGGAGAGGAGGTCTGACCCTGGAGAGGGATCTGACTCTGGAGAGGGATCTGACCTGGAGAGGGATCTGACCCAGGAGAGGGATCTGACTCTGGAGAGGGATCTGACCCTGGAGAGGGATCTGACTCTGGAGAGGGATCTGACCCTGGAGAGGGATCTGACCCTGGAGAGGGATCTGACTCTGGAGAGGGAACACCCTGGAGAGGGATCTGACTCTGGACTCTGGAGGGATCTGACTCTGGAGAGGGATCTGACCCAGGAGAGGGATCTGACCCGGAGAGGGATCTGACCCTGGAGGGATCTGGAGGAGGGATCTGACCCTGGAGAGGGATCACTCTGGAGAGGGCATCTGGAGACTCTGGAGCATCTGAAGATGGAGAGGATCTGACCCCTGAAGGATGCTGAGGGATCTGACCCAGGAGAGGGATCTGACCCTGGAGAGGATCTGACCCTGGAGAGGGATCTGACCCAGGGGCCCTGGAGAGGATCTGACCCTGGAGAGGGATCTGACTCTGGAGAGGGATCTGACCCAGGAGAGGGATCTGAGCCCTGGAGAGAGGATCTGACTCTGGAGGGATCTGACCCTGGAGAGGGATCTGACTCTGGAGAGGGACTCTGGAGGTCCCTGGAGAGGGATCTGACTCTGGAGAGGAGGGATCTGACCCTGGAGAGGGATCTGACCCTGGAGAGGGATCTGAGCTCTGACTGACCCTGGAGAGGGATCTGACCCTGGAGGAGAGGGATCTGACCCTGAGAGAGGATCTGACCCTGGAGAGAGGAGAGAGGATCTGACCCAGGAGAGGGATCTGACCCAGGAGAGGGATCTGACTCTGGAGAGGGATCTGACTCTGGAGAGGGATCTGACCCCAGGAGAGGGATCTGACTCTGGAGAGGGATCTGACCCTGGAGAGGGATCTGACTCTGGAGAGGGATCTGACCCTGGAGAGGGATCTGACTCTGGAGAGGGATCTGAGGGATCTGACTCTGGAGAGGGATCTGACTCAGGAGAGGAGACCCTGATCTGATCGGCCCAGGATCTGACTCTGGAGAAGGATCTGACCCTGGAGAGGGATCTGACCCAGGAGAGGGATCTGACCCTGGAGAGGATCTGACTCTGGAGAGAGGATCTGACCCTGGAGGGAGGGACTCTGGCTGAGATCTGACTCTGGAGAGGGATCTGACCCAGGAGAGGGATCTGACCCAGGAGAGGGATCTGACCAGAAGGTCTGACACAGGAGAGGGATCTGACTGGAGAGGGATCTGACTGACAGGAGAGGGATCTGACCCAGGAGAGGGATCACGACCTGTAGAGGATCTGACTCTGGAGAGGATCTGACCCTGGAGAGGGATCTGACCCTGGAGAGGGATCTGACCCAGGGAGGGATCTGACTCTGGAGAGGGGTCTGACCCTGGAGAGGGAACACCCTGGGAGGGATCTGACTCTGGAGAGGGATCTGACCCAGGAGAGGGATCTGACCCAGGAGAGGGATCTGACTCTGGAGAGGGATCTGACCCTGGACAGGGATGACCCCTAACTCTGGAGAGGGAACACCCTGGCGATCTGACCCTGGAGAGGTATCTGACCCTGGTGAGGGAACACTCAGGAAATCTGACCCTAGTGAGAGGGTACACATGTTTTAGTTTTCTTGTGCTTGGGGCAAGCTGTTGGTCCTGAAGATAATGACTGCCACCAAAGGGAAAACTAAATATATAAGAATTCAAACAAAACCAGAAAACAACACAGCCTGGAAATGAAACCATGAAAACTCAAAAAGAAGTTAAACAGAATCAAAAATTAAGATACCCTGACAACAGCTAAATTTATAAAAATTTTACTGAGACTAAAATTCTGAGTTGCTCTTTCAGTGGCTTCATCTGGTCGAGAAACATGGTAAAACAGAAAAAGCTTTTTTTTTTTAAGTTTTTGCTTATCATTTCTTTGTTAGTTTTGCATTTCTAATTACATGTTTTTTGATTTACTTAGCCGAGAATAGATTTTAATTGACGTGTGCAAGGTTAGAAACTGTTTATTGTATTATTGCCATTTTAACTAACTATGAGAGCCTCAGAAAAATATCACTGCATTGGAAAATGTGATGTAATACAGTCCGGTATTGTCCATTTAACAATGAGGTTATGCATTTTAAAGCAACGCTATGCAAAATTTACTTTTAGGGGAGCTAGACCTTTAAATTACAGCTTTAGCCCCCTGAAGACCACAGGAACACTTTACTGTCACAAAATGATCAGATTCCATATTTATAAAGCAGACCACTTTGGACCTGCAGATGAGAAGCTATGGAGTTGCTTGTATATTTAAGGCCACATCCACTCCTCTAGATTAAATCCTGCATCTGAAAACCCAAAATATGCCTTATTGGGTACGAATAATCTATGCCTTTTTGGCAGACAACAACGTTTAGCTTCCTCAGCTCTCATTTTTAAGGCGAGCTCAGGTAAATCTACGCTCTTGATCACATGCCTCATTCAGTGAAAGATCCTCCTGTCATTGTACAGAGGTACATTTTTGAGAAGGGCAACCCCCATGGGGCATAAATAATAACTAATCAAGTGCTGAACAAAGTTACATGGTGATGCTTTATAAAAAATGCATGAAGTAAGTTGTTTTAGAATAAAAAGACTGCGATGACTGCTAAGATATTTTTTTTTGTTGCTTTTATAATTGTTGCAGTAATAATAACACCTCTTGATGAAATTGAAGCTAATATTAAAGAAAGCATAGGCAGCTAAAAAGAACGTCAATTCGTAAAAAAACAAACAAACAAATTATAATATTAATCTTAATCATGTTTTATTTTACTTGAAGTTACTAAAAGTGTTTTTAGCTGAGGAATGAAATCTGCCAATTTTTTAAAAATCCCTTTTTAATCTGGGAATCATTTGAATGAAAAAGCAGCTATAGTGACAAGAGGGCACACAGTGTGACGCAGTCTCACCACCACGGTTTTATTGTATGACCCAGAAAGAGAGAGTCTGATGAGCAGGCCAGATGAAGGGAGAGTGGTTTCATGAGATGGAAAAAACTATATATACTTATTTATACATATAAGATGCTTTAATTATGTACATTTTGTTATAAAAATATTTTTTTTATTTCTTAATTATTTGATTCATATTTTTATTGTATTTGTAGTTATTAATTAATACATATAATTATTTAGTTGTATGGATTTAGGTTTATTTGAATATTGGATATTTAAATCCTATATTAAATAAATACATAGCTATGAAATTGGTTTATTTCACTGTAAATTTATTTAATTAGTTGGACATTCATATTTTTGTATTTTAATTAGTATTGGCTCTCCATTAATCTCATGGAATGCTGAAAAGCATCCCCAGACCCAACAATGGAAATCTATGCTCTTAAGTGTATTTTATTGTGCTTTGTCCTGTCTAGACTGTTTAGTTTGTAATTGATAACAATAATACTAATGTTTTTAATTTGTGGAATTTCATTTTTTTTTTGCAGGTAAAAAGCTAATTTAATTGTTTCCAACTGCTCACAGTCTCACAGTCTTTATGTGCAGTCTCAGTTCTTATGGTTTATATTTAGTTTATTGTTTTCCACCGACAGCATCAGCTTGCACATTGAAAACTGAAAATCGATTTTTCTGTTGTCTCTAGGTCAGTACACGGTGATGATGGCTCACTTTTACCTGAAGAGGAAGATAGGTTATTTTGTCATCCAGACCTACATGCCATGCTTCATGACCGTGATCCTGTCACAGGTTTCCTTTTGGCTGAACCGTGAGTCTGTCCCAGCAAGAACCGTCTTTGGTGAGTCTGGAAGATCCAGGTGCATCAAGCAATGAAAAGATTCGAGCATTTTAACCGAAGCAGAACCTGTAGGAATATTCTTAAAGAGAGATGTTTAAACATGTGATTAGTTGCTGAATATTTCTTGGTTTTGTTTTGTTTTGTTTTTCCTCCTGCATGCTGCTGCATGATCTGTTTATAATACTCTGCTACACGACCTGCTTTTTTCCATGACTTAATCTGCTGTAATAAAAACAGAATTGCAAGTCTGATGACAAAGATTGACCCAGTTTCTTCTCACTGCCAGGTGTGACCACAGTGCTCACCATGACCACTCTCAGCATCAGTGCTCGAAACTCCCTACCCAAAGTGGCGTATGCCACTGCCATGGACTGGTTCATTGCAGTGTGCTATGCCTTTGTCTTCTCAGCGCTCATTGAATTTGCCACAGTGAATTATTTCACCAAAAGGAGTTGGGCCTGGGATGGGAAAAAAGCAATGGAGGCTCAACATCCCAAGGTATGCAGCCTGTATGTCGCATTGATATGTGGAGATTCCTGAAGCTGTTGCATAGTTTATTGAGAAGTTGCTGAGCTATTGGAAATGAAGCAGCATCATCATTTATTAGACTAGCTAAGATTTATTTTAGTGGATTTCAGTGTCTCTGCAAAATTGTTTAAGAAAACTAATTCAATGAATTCAGTTTATTTCCTATAGCACCAATTCATAACATGTCATCTCAAGGCAATTTTCACAGTTCACTCAGATCATACAGTAGTCACATTTGATTGCATTGACTCATTGACCAAATGCAATCTCTCACACTAAGCATGCTAGACTCACAGTGGAGAGAAAGAAAAGAACCAGGCTTAGTGTGAGCGCCATCTGCTGAGGCTGACTGGGCGGGAAGAGGACGACAGAAGCAGAGATACAAATGGCGAACTGTAAATCGGCGGCCGTAAAATCGGGAAACACACAGCCGAGGCAGGCGAGCTCCGGAGCCAATTGGCTCAGATGAATCGAAGAGGCAGCACATCCAGCCACAGTCACAGTCGAGAGAAACAGGACTACACTGGAAAACAGGCTGATCTTGATCATCGATAAATAAAGGTGTTGATGGAAGCAGGACAGCATATATTTCTCTCCAGGTTGGAATCACAGCCAAACAGGAACAGACAAGGCAAAGCTACTATGAGAAAAAGCAGAGAGAACAGAACATTAGAGATTGAACTAACAGATTCTGCAGAGTGGGAGAATAGAGATAGAATGAAGCAAATTTACGAAAAAGGGGGGTCCCTATGTCCTCCAGAAGTCTAAGCCTATAGCAGTAACTCAGCCCCTTTTAAGGGTTTAACTATTAGATTTCATTATACTTGGTCCTGCAAAGGTTTTTTATACCAGGTGAACCTCTCCAAAGTTGATAGCATTGCAGTCACAATCGTTCAATATTTTTGTTTTCTTTTGTAAAGAAATACAATGTTGTGCATAATAGTTATGCAAAAAAAAAAAAAAAGGAAACAACAGTTTACTGTAATTCTTTATTTTAGGTGACATCATTTTGTTTCCCTTTTATCCCTTTTATTACCTTCGATTGTGTAACCAGTATTTGTGTTATGAAATGATCAGCAATTTTCATTTTTTAAAATCTGTTTTTGTTTCTTCCACTGCAGAAGAGAGACCCATTAGCTCTGTCAAAGAAGCCCAACAACACCTGCTCAGCCGGTGTAAATTATACAACCAACCTCACCAAGGATGCATCCATCTCCACCATTTCAAACAGCACGACTATTCAGCTCAAACCGTCCGAAAGCAAGGCCCCAGACCCCAAAAAGACTTACAACAGCGTGAGCAAGATCGACAAGATGTCCAGGATTGTGTTCCCTGTGCTTTTTGGGACCTTCAACCTGGTGTACTGGGCTACGTATCTCAACAGGGAACAAATGATAAAAGAAGCAGAGTGAGTTCTAAGCTGGGGGCCGCAGACAAAACGAACTTAATGAAAAATGTTAATGCCAAGCACTTTGTCCTTGTATCATAGTTGTGTTCTTTTAAGATATTAACAAATTATTGCATGTGTGTTGCTTCTGGTAAGTGCTGCCATGTTTGCCTTGAGTTAGTCCATCTATGATTACGAACCTAAAATATTAACTTATTACTAATCACTCAGACTTTTTTTTATTTCAGCATTTGGCATTTTATATGCTTTCATTTAGTTTTAAGTTGGAAATGGAAGTGCAAGGCCAAATGCTATGCAAAGAAAAATTTGTACTGTATCATTGAAAATCGCCTTTTATCTTTTTAAGTCTGTAAATATTACACATGAGGTCCACGAATGTGAAATTGGACCAAATGTAACTTTGCTTTCTTGTTAAAAGCAGATAAATAGCCATGCTAATTGTGTTGCCTTCAGAGTACGATAACTCATTATGAATGCACTGAACTCTGCACTCCTGCAACACCATCTTTCTGAAGGTCATGTTCAGAAAGTTAACTTAGTGGACTCTATTTGTTCAATTTTGCTACTTTTCAATTGATGGTAGCTTGATATTTATTAAGCTTTATTGAAATGAAAGATCAAAGAGGGAAGCATTTAAAGCTTAAGTTATGTTATTTAAAAAAAGAGGTTAAAAAAGTGTATATAAGTAAGTATGGGTGTAGTTTAAGACTCTGCTTAAAAGCACCACTATGCTGGTGAAGTTAGCTTATATTCTTGCAATGCTTCTAGATAAGCAGTGTTTTTTGCTAGTTTAGTGCTTAAATGAAAATGAGCCTGTAGTTTAAGCCTTATTAAAAAAAATATTGTAGAATAATTTATTGTTTTCATAATATAATTTTGTTTTGAGCTTTTATAAAAGTTATCATTCTTGTTGATTAGCCTAGTGAAAGATTTCTGTTTAGGTGTGAAAATAAAAACGGCATCTAGGACTAGGCTTGGTTAACTGGGAGATTAAAAAAATCAATGACAAATCGATTTGCGTTAACATTTTTCAAATAACTATCTATCAATAAAGATGCTACTATACTTTATTTAGCTTAGCTTAACGTTACTTAGCCTAAAGACTGGGGGAAACAAATAGCCTGCTGTAACTTTCTAGTACTTGTTCATTTTGTTATGTTTTTTATTGAAGATTTTAGGTATCATTCTATTAATCTGTGTTAAATTTAAACATGTGTTCGTGTCTTAAGGGAAGGCTGTTGACAAAGCTAAAGAGAAGGTTACGTAACGTTTGTGAGGTCTGGTACTGATGCAGGACATTGTGGCCTGGCTTGAAGGCTTGGCACATTTCAAAGGCCAGTTTAGTTCCTCCACAGCAGGCATGCCCGAGTCGGTCCTCAAGGGCCGCTGTCCTGTTGAGCTTGTCGTTCTTTAGCAAACCTGAATCTGATGATTGCAGTTCAGCAAAAGCCTGTTAATCAACCATCAGTGAAAATCAGCTGTTCCGGAGCAGGGAAAGCTCTCAAATCTGCCGGACAGCGGCCCTTAAGGACCGAGTTTGGGCATACCTGCTCTACAGAACAATCCATCATCCAGTGCTTTTGGACCTTCCTTCTCGGACAGGTCGTTTGTCAAGTTGCAAACATGTTCCCACATGGTTGGCATTGTAATATTGCCAAACATGTATCCCTTCATTCCACCATTTAGAGCAGGGGTCAGCAACCTTTTTAAGGCTGAGGGCTACTTCATGGCAGCTACCGAGTCATAGGAAGGGCTACCAATACTGACCTATGAACTGGAGGGATCAGTGTTCACCTACAGGTAAATTTCATCCAAAAAAACTCATTGTTATTCTTATTTTATTCTTTTTATTCATTTCTAATTTTCTTTTTAATATTGTCATTTTGAAACCACTGAAATATGATGAAATAGTTAACATGATGAAATAATACATAAATGATTAAAAAGAAGAGCAACAGAATAAAAAAATTAAACTTAACCCACTGAGTGAGTTCTTCTGTTTTCAGAAGACGAAGAGGGCCCCCCATGTGGTCCTTGAGGGTCCCTTGGTGCCCACGGGCACCGCGTTGGTGACCCCTGATTTAGAGTGTCTTTCACTGGAACTAAGGAGCCACTAAAAAACAACTTCACACTGTCATTTTACCCCCAGAAAACGTTACAGCTTCCACAAAGACGGTTTGCAAGGATAGCTCACCTGGCAACCAGCAATCCCAGTGTTCTCATCAAACTGCTAGACACAGAAGCATTAGTATTTTCAAGTCTCCACTGCTCTAGTGTTTATTAATGGCAAGCTTTGCACCACTACAACCATCATTTTGCTTTGCTGTTGGTGGTGTGGGCTACGGATGCAGCTAGCTAACCATGGAAATCCTTCCCATGAAACTGTCTACTTACTTCAGTCATAATGAGAACCACAGGTTGTTTGGAGGTCTGTAGCAATTGAAAGCTGACAACCTCTGCAGATCCAATCCAAGGCCCCCCGATCTGTGACTTTGCAGGGCATACATGTGTGGTTCAGTTGCTGTTGGTCCAATGTATTACTGTTGTTAGGAATTGCTTCCATTTAATTAATGATAAAGTTATAATAAATTATTATTATACTAAAGATAACTGCTTATATATACATCCTGTCATAGTGCATCATGGAATTTACAGAGCTCCTGCGAGAGATTTATTCCTGCCAAAATGTTTGTGCAAGTTTACTACATGCCTAGTTATTGTTATACTTCATGGAAGTGGTTATAGAGCTGCTATGTTGTATGATTTCAAAGGTAAATGGGATTTCTCAGTGTTTCTGGAAATGTACAATTTAAATCTAAATGCAATGAAAAAACCTAAGGGTTTGAGGTTTGGTTATTTTGTGTATTTTTAGATATCGGAAAGCATCCAAGCTTTTTTGTTTGTTTTTGAGAGTTTTTATATTCTAAATTAAGCTCATTTATTCCATATCGGCTACAAAAATATGAGAGGCTGTGATGTTTCTATTCCATCTACTTAAAAAAAGATTATGCTTATATAATGTACCTATATATGTTTGTTTTTTTTCTTTAAGAAAGTGAAATCACTTTAATAGCATAATGGAATGTAACTGTCTTTTTACCAGAAGATCAAAAGATAAAAGCAACATTTTCATCTGAATTTGTTTTAACATCTGAATCATGTGTCTTAATGCCTGCTTTTGAACAGTTTTGTTAACTGTATTGTGTTAGTACAATGTAGGCAAATATAAATTATGTACATGCTTTAAAAGCAAATACCTGAAGCAATAAATAATGCTCATGTGAACGACAATTTGTTCATTCTACATATGTTAACATATAACCTGTATTTTAGCTTTTCATCCATTTGGCAGTTGACTATTTTGAAAAGTGCATTGCTTTAATTTATTCCATCTATTATTTTCAATAGTGTTGAAATGATGCAAATATCGAGGCCTGTGCATATGTAAAAAAAAACATACTCTTTGTTCGATACCTGATTCTAATAAAGCTTCACTTGCAACATCTTTCTGCTTTTAGTGGTCAGTTATAATAACCTACTTAAATATGATTATGCAGTTCACATCATGTTTAAATGAAGGCTGCTAAACAATATTTCATTATTTTCTGATCATTCCATGCTATAAGAAAGTGTTATATACAATGCACACATTAAAACCAGATATATAAACTTTATAAGACCTATCATTTTTGTAGTCACCATAAATAAAACACACTAACAAATCAAAAACATTCTGCATTTTTGTCGCCAAAATGTGACACCTTGGTGTATAGAAGATAGATTCAACCCCAGCAAACTGAAAAGTGTTTGCAAAGCTGATACCAGGTGCAAATCTATTTGTGTTTGTTAAATGAGCTGAACAGCTGCCGCAATTTTTTTTGTACCCATTTTTTTCTTCATGTGAATGCCGTCCATATGCTTAAAGGGGTCATAGAATGATTATATAGGGTATTTGGTGCTGGTACTTAAGGTGTCTGAAGAGGGTGTGCAACATTAGTTGGGCTGAAAATGGCATATTTGCTGTTCTTTGAGCCCTAATGGAAGCCTGGTTAAAAGCCCTAGAATGAAACGACAGGTTTTCTTCCTTTTATGGTATGCTCATGAATTATTTAGATGAACTTTGCACTGATTGGTTGGTTTACAACGCTAGCGAAGCTGCTGAGCAAAGACGCATCATAGCAACAAGCACTCACTCACTGAAACATCAAGCATATCAAGATTGTTGATATGCTAGGGTGACCAGACGTCCTCTTTTTCCTGGACATGTCCTACTTTTCATACTGTACCTAAAAAAATGTCCGGGGGGAATTTCGAAATTGTCCGGGATTTTGGTCGACTACAGTGAAGCACGTAGTCAAAACACACCAGGCATTCGAACTAAGCCTTCAGCTCTTGGGCTGGTCCTGGAGCCCCGGGGCAGGGAGGCAGCGGGGGACAGAGCGTTCAAACCCGACCCGGTGATGGTAGCCTGGATACAGGCTGCCCCCTGCTTCCCCCTGCCTTCCTTACCCAGCCCCCCTCCTCCGGCTGAGGACGGGCGGCTCATGGCTCTCTGCTGAGGTTCGGTCCAGTCAGCGGCCCAGCAGACGACACTCCCCCCATCCCCACCCCCTCCCTTGGGCCAGTGAACCAGTGGGCTGGTCTGTATGTAAATTTGGGAGCGTGACAAAAGTACAGGCCAGAATCAAATAAGGCAACATCCCAGAGTTGACTTCAACTCGGTGCTTCATTTCAATTCGCCCATTTTATGTTGGAAGTTTAAAATTGTGAGATTTGCAGAGAAGGGAGGTGTTGATGGGGTTTGAACTTCTCTGTATGTCCATTTCACCCACTCAACCATCATTATACATCTATGATAATGTAAACTCGGTTTTGCATTTTATGACCCCTTTAAGATCCAACCATGCAAATTTATGATTATGAATTTTAAAATGCAAGTGTTAACACTTGTCACCCGCAAAGCTAAGACCTGAAAAAAAATTTGTACCTTTATTTAGACCCTTTGCAAGTCAACTGCAAACTTGCATGCATTGATTTCTGAAGTTTTGACAGGGGCGGATCTAGGCGATTTTCTTGGCCAGTCTTTGGCCACCCCTAACCAGGTTATTCCGTTTTAATGTTGACATGATTCACCACCTGTGGAACAAGCAGTTCCCCTATAAACCGCACACACCCATGTAAAAAAATATTCCATTTGTTTGTTTCTTGCACTTTTAAAAGTTATGGTTTACAACAGATAAACACCCCAAACCCAATGTCTTAGAAAATTACAATATTAAGAGACATTTTTCTTAGGTATATCCAATGTCAAATAACTCACGCAATACAATATGATAGCTAACAAAATCATGATAAAGATTGCTGACTTAATAAACATTTACATAATTACCGCCCTAATAATTCCATATAAGGCTGTGACACCCCAAGCTTCTTCAGACACAGAAATGGCTTCGAAGATGAAGAAGAGAGACTTTAAGAGTTCAAAGGTCAAAATTATGCTGCCTGAGAGCTGAGCAGAAGAATTAAGAAACAAACTGTGGGAAATAGATTACAAGAGCTTGAAATGGCCTGGTTGAACTGTTACAGAGGTAAATATAAAAAATAATTTGATATTAAAACAATCAACAAAAACAACAAATGAAACCAGCATACATCGGATATCAGCATGCCAGCTGCAGTTGTACTGACCAATAGTTTTCTTATCAGTGAATAAAAATGTAGTTTATAATTGCAGAGTTGCCAAACATCTAATGATTTAGGCACAAATATTACCTGATGTCAAGCCACTGAACCAGAATCAGTTTTGAATAATATCTGTGTGTGAGTGTGGACATTAAGATCTAAAGAGAAGCATCTTCTCCTGTTCAGACCCTGTAATTCAGTGAAACTGTGGAGTCAGAGTTAAAAAAAAAAAAAGCACGCCCAGGAGAAAGCCAGTGGCTGGAAGTTGGAGGGGATTTCGCTGGGAGTCGTAGGGGAGTAGGCCGCCATTCGGCTGGCGAAGGGTCATTTTGAATTGCTACTACTGTATGTTTCAAAAGTCTGACATGTTTCCCCATAAGATTTGGACAATCGTCCGTTGAGACATCAGCCAGTCTGTCCCATTTCAGCCCCAGTGTGTAGAAATCAGACTTTAAGTATAAATAAGTATTAATTATTTTTCCAGAGTTTTTACTAACTATATTGTTTTTCCACATACACTTTAGCTATCTATCTGTGTACTTTTTATAACTATAGGGCTATTTGTAGTTAAATTACTTTGTACCGCTGCTCTTCATAAGCATTTTACAGTCCCTTTGACATCTAATTTTTTTTTAACTCTAACCTAGATTAATCCACTCTTGCATTTCTTTTGCATTCAGAACAAACTCCTTCTGCTAGACACCAGACATATTTCCTCATGTTAGTAAAACTGACTCATGGTTGGTCCTCCAGGTTGAAATGTTTATATAAAAATTATTTCATTCATTACTAAACTTTCAAAAGTTAATCTGACTTTCTAGGTTTCTTTTTGAATTATACCGTCTGCTTTACTGAGTGGCTTTTCAGACATGTTAGTCCAAATCTCATTTTACTGTTAAGACTGACATTCTGATACCAGTTTAAGCTAGCCTCTTCAGTTGGTGTTTTTGCTTGTAATCAAGGGTTGAAAGCACCTTTTGCCTTAAAACACCTTTTGATCTTCTTCAAATAGACAAATATCTTCCAGCATCTGGATATTGCAGCCAGCGGTTGGAGGTCAGCAATTATCATCCCAATTTTTAACTATTGTTGATTCATTTTTTCATGGATTTGAGGCATTCATTTCAAGTGCATCAATAGGTAGACCTAAATTGAACCTATATTGCTATAAAGTGTTTTTCTCAAGGCACAGAAACTCAGGTAAGCTTCTGAACATGAAGAAAGTTATATCAAATGCTTGTTGTTCTGGCATTTTGCAAAAAAAAAAAAAAAAAAAAAATTTGCTGGTCCTAAGCAAGTTAGACAAAATAAGTTTAGGCTCGTTCAGTATTAGACATTGGGGAAAAAAGGTGACGCATTCTATGTCATAGGAAATATTAGTACATGCAGTAATTTCATACTCTAAGGCCTTTAAGGATCAACATGACAAATCAGAAACACAATCCTGCTTGATCTAACAACAGTCTGCTCATTTGCCCTTAAATACACTAATGCACAACTGGCGCATGCAGCCTCTGTATTTGTTTGACAGCTAAATCCAACTTGGGGGTCTCTGCTGCAGCAACATCTGGCACACATCTGCTTGTCAAGGATTTAGCTCCATTTAAGTTGCTTTTTCCATTCAGTGGAGTCAACATGAAATGAAGCTGCCTCTGATGGCACCAAATCACATCAATCACAGATCTTCGAATGGGAGGGAAAATGGGCTGTGTGTAAGGTAGGCATATTAGAAGACAGAGATGCAGTTTGATTAATGCTTGCAGCAAATTAGTGCAGCTGAATGTCGTAGCCAAGGACATTCGAACATAAACTGGATCTTTTTTCCCGGATATAGATGCATCATTCATGGGCAATTTTAAAAGCCATCATGAATGGTTAAGTTGTTGATTACGCAGAAGGCCAAATATATGACAAAGAGAGGAGGTAATAACTGCTTGCACATGTGTCAGTAGTAAGGTTGGTTACATGCATGGACAAAAAAAGACCTTTCTTACTATATGTCCCATCCATGCTGTGTGCTTGGCAAGTGATCCTTGATCTGCTGTCAGCAGCTTAGTCTAGAACCAGCCTGTCAACCACAGTCAGCTTTCTGTATGATAGAGGATCAACAAAGTGATAAAAGTGGAAAGGGGAAAAAAACAACAAAAAACCTAAATGTAGGTATACATAATTTTTCTATCAACAAAGTAGATATTGCTATAGGGATAATATAAAATTTAATAATGGTGTAAAAGAATGGAACAACTTCAGTTTTTAATTAAAGCAAACCCAACCATGAGGAAAAGGCATATACTGGTTTTCCTAAAAAAAGATATGGAAAGAAAGAAGGGCAGTGGACACTAATAGGTGATCTTAGTCATAGGAGATGGCTGCATAGATCTTTTTGCAAAGGTTGTGGTCTTTTGTGCTATGGGCAATAACTTTATGAATAAGCATAGTTACATAAAAAAATAAGCATTAGTTACATTAAAAAAAATGTATATATAAATATATAATCATATGTGGAAGCACTGTATATACTGTTCATGTCCCATGCACCTATTTCTTCCTTTTGCACATTGTTCCTCTCCTTTGACTATTTGAGCTGATGTAACGAGTACATTTCTCCACTGTGACATCAATAAAGTCAGTCAGTCTATCATTTATCCCAAACTATTGTCTATATGTTCGCTGCTATTAGTTTAGGCTGCAGGAGGACATAGGGGCCACTTTTCATTCCACTTCATTCTATCTCCATTCTTCCATTGTGCAGTATTTATTAGTTCAACCCCCAACTTTATGTTATCTCTTCTGTTATGTTGTGATAGTAGATGAATCTGGTAGTTCCTGGTTGAATGTGACACTATCCTGAATTAAAATATAAGCTCTGCCTCTGTTATTAACACCTTTGTTTTGGTTGTTGGAGTTCAACTTATTTTCACTGTAGTCCTATTTCTTTTCCTGTAACCAACTGTATGTGCTCTCTTTCAACCTGTAACATGGGAACTGGCTCGGAGCTCTTCTTCCTGATTATGTCTTTCCTTTAGAGGGCCACCTGTAAAGCTAGTTAAAAGTTACCTTTTGAATATAGCTACTGTTTGTATGTCTGCTTCTGTCTCCTTGAACTCCAGTCGGCCTCAGCAGAAGGCCGCTCACACTGAGCCTGGTTCTGCTACAGGTTTCTTGATGTTAAAAGAGAGTTTTCCTCTCCACTGTTGCTACATGCATGTTCGGTGGGATGTTTGGTGTGATTTTTTTTACATGCCTGTTGCTACAGCTATGTCTTGCAAGTCAATGACCTGATGTATACAACTGGCTTTGCTTGATAGAAGCTTTTAATCTGATAGTACAGTAAGTGGTACAAGTTGACAGGCTTTTGAGTTGTTGCTTAAACACCACAGTGACAGATTTGTCATCACAGTGTTTTTCTCACTGCTGTATACCTTTATCAAGGCTGCAATTTAAAAAATGACAAAATCTGGAGAGCTGTACTAAACGAAATTTCTTTTTGTATACACTTGTGTACAAAAATACAAAATAAAATCTGTCTATAAATTAATTGAATTGTTAAGGACTATATGAAGGGGAAGATATCATCACTAAATCATACAAGTAATGTTATATATGATGGGAATTATATATCTATATATCATTAATTATACATCACATTTGTATTTCTTAATTGGAATTTTACTGGAATGTCTGACATAAAGTTGTTTTTTTTTTTTTATTCATTTTTTCAGTGTGTTGCTTTTCAAGTGAGCCTGAAGTTGAAGAGCTTCCCAATCACAACAGTACAGATACGCATAAAATAGGAATTGACAACATTCCTATTGAGAAAATTAACCACAATACTTAACATGAGCAGAGCTGAAAACATTACTCCAGTCAGCTTTCGGTTCGGTTGATAAATAGAGTGAGAGGTGGAGAATTCAATTTATTTAGATTGGGTTTTAGGATAACGATAAAGATCATTGGAAAAGCAAGATGAAAGATTAAATTTCTGAACAGACAAATAGCAGATATAATAGGAAGGGATGCTAAAATGAAAATGTTTGGAAAAGATATGGAATTAGATAATTGATCATTAGATCATTGAAAAAGACAAAAGAAGAACAGTTAATGGTGCCTCGTATTACGTAGAAACACGATGTCTTAAGACAATTACATTGCACAGTTGCGTCCACTTTGCCTAACTGTGAGCAAATTATCACAAAGATTTGCAAGTTGTTTTATTAAAAAAAATATATCCCTAGAATGTGATTACTGCAAAAAAATATTGAAATAATAGTAAGTCCATTTTTTTTTTTAGAAATGAAAGTATTGTCCTTGTCTTGAGCAGGTAAGTAAAACAATTAGCTAATGGATTAATTACTTGCCTTTAAAAAAAGAAAAAACAAATTGACTATGTTGTTTTAAGCGAAGGACATGTGATTAACATATTTTAAGGGAAAAATGTTTTATTCATCATATTACCTGCTTAAATAAAATGAAAGTCCATTATTTAAGACATTTCTACTTATTTTTCGATCAGGTATTGCATCGTACTGCATTATTGTGGCAATGCTATATTCAAGGTCAAGTGCAGTGTTGGTTTTTTCGGCAGAAAATGTCATTTGGGATTTTGTCTGAACAGAGCTTCTTTTTCCACATGCATGTGTCTCATTTAATAGTTTTCGTTGAATTTAAACCAAACCATGACCTCAAATAAATCTTTTTTTCTTCTTCTTTGTACCACTTTTACATAAGCTGATGAGTGCACAACTTGGCTGCTCTGTCAACAGACCCTCTCCTGAGTGATGCCAATGGCCTCTTTGCTGAATGCTATCCTTGCAGGATCTTTTTTTTTAGTTTGAAAACATCACTTTGCTGGTTCTCAGCTGTATTATATGCTTTTAATATAATTATGAATTGATCAGTGTTCCATAAAATATCAAAGGCTTGTATTAGTTGTTTTGCATAAGGCATCTTTAACCTTGTGTAAAGAATAATTGAAATGCAGAGTGTTTAGATGCACATGCTACGTAAGCTTAAAGGCAGCTAATATCACAAACTTATAACTTAATTAAGCTGGTATTTATTCTGAGTGCGACCTATTAAATACATTTGTAAATTCACTCCTGGCCTATTGGGTTTTGTTTTATGTTTTGAATTATGCAAATTCTAGACAATAAGTGGGTGATCATGTGACTAAGTGGTAAAGTGAAAGGATGGCTGGTTTCCTTCCATACTCTCCCACTCCTCTTATTGTCCTTATTTTAGCTCATCTAACAGGGACAGTAATTTCCCAGAACAACCCTATGTGCAAAGATCAGGTGTGAAATAGCAAAGTCGTATTATTGTTGTAATACATGCACACCATGAATTATCTTATAAATCATACAAATAAGCATAAAAAAGTTACATTTATATTAGATTTATATTATTTATAGTTACAAGAGCATATGTTAATATATATTTTTTTGTAATTTAGGTGTGGGACAGAGTCCATGGTAAAAAAAAATAGATTGTTATGAATGTGCGGTTCTCTTTCTAACCACTAGAGGGTGACACTACTTAGGTAAAACAGAGTAGACATTCAGAGGCTGTCAGAGTATTGCAGGGTCTGAATTAGAGACTGACACGGGAGTGGATTTTCACTCCTGTCCCGTCCCACTCCCACAGAAAAAATGGTGTCCCGTCCCGATCCCGGGCCAGAGTAGAAATCTAAATCCTGTCCCATCCCACTCCTGGTGAAATTACTCCCACTCCCATCCCGGCCCCCATTCAGAATGACTCCCTCGCTCCCGCTATCAACTCCCATTCTTGTTGTTTTTGAGCACGGGTGAAAAACTCAGAGCGGAAGTTACTATTGGTTTGCTCCCGCTCCCGTCTGCTCCCGTTAATGTTTAATCCTGTACCGCCCCAATCCCGTGATCGTTACTAATACTGACTCCCATCCCACGGGAATCCCACGGAATCCCCGTGACCCATGGGATTCCTGAAAAAAATGTCAGTCTCTAGTCTGAATAAGCACAAGTTTGCAATGCAGCTGAGATGCTGGAGGTGATGTACCCCCTCTCTTCTCACTGAAATCATCTTAATGATCCACATATACTAAGTTATTATCATAGGACCTTACTTTACATACCATAACTGTTGCCTGACTGTTCACACTTTTATTTAAGTAGTGGAAACAAAATCCTGCAGCACCATAAATAGACTGAGTTCAGATCAGGACAACTTTACAATATATTACAATTTTTCACTCAATCTGCACTTGGAATAGTGCAGATTGGAATAATAATGTGCAAAAAGTGTAGGACAGGAAACCCAGAATGTGCTGTGCCCAAATGAAGCATAGCCATGTTAGAATCATGCTTTATATGATGGTGTTTGTTTGGTAGGACAGGGAGGAATTTGATGGGAAAGGGAAGCTGTCAGAAACTTCAAAAGCTCTGAAACTACAGCTGTCATAACCCTGGCTGATGTGTGTGTGAATGTGAGCGTTGTTTTTCTCCTTGATGGATCTGTGCTGAGTGGCAATGCCGGCGGGACTCACAGCTGTTAGGAGATTTTCTTCCTGATCACCTTTGACTGGGTGCTGCAGGATGTAGGGGTTTGTCCTGTAACCAACCAAAAATCCCTGCTTTTAATTTTTGTGTCCTTGAGCCAGAAATGTTACCCACCTTTTCTGTTGTTGGTGGTTGAGAAGGCCTGGTGGTTAAAAAGGCCTGCTGACACAGATTGTATGTCTTGTTTCTGTCATTCTGCTTCAGGGCAGTTTAGGCAAATATGTTGCCACTATCAGCAACTGAACGTAGGTTTTTTTCTCTCAAAATGGAAGACAGAGAAAATAATGTTGACAATTATGAAGGGGAAATTCTCCTAAGAGGTCACTAAGTGGCTGTTAATAAAGCAGTATTAATTTGACCCTAGAACTACTGTTTCGTGGTCCTACCTCCAGCGGAGACACCAACCAGCAGTCTGCTTCTCTCCTGCAGGCACATCTTATCCTCCTCTGTCATTTTTTCCATCTCCAGTGGTTAGTCTCGTGCCAGTCAGAAGTAGCCTTCCTCTGCTTTCAGTGTTTTTTTCCCCCCAGCGGAATCATCCGATTTTCCACCTTGCTCCTTCAACCCTCAACAGTTAGACTCCATAGCTAGCCTTGCTCAGCTATAGTCTCTCACAGTCCTGGCCATGTTTCAAAGGCGTCCTTCTCCAATCTGCCACTGTGCTCCTCTGCTCTCCTGTTCAGCTGCCCTATCTCCCCACTCTGACACACTGTCTGTCCTCCAAGCTTCCACTGTGGTTCTTTAGCTCCAGAAGGAAGCTCTATGACCGGTCCGCCTTGTCCCGGCTGTGGTGCTCTGTTTCCCACTGTTCTCATAGTGATTCCCCACTGCTACTGTCTGAGCTCAGAATGCCGTCTCTTCTTTGCCGTTGTCTGCACCCGTGGTTTAGGCACTCTGACCAAAACAAACATAGACCTAGAAAAGGAAAGAGATGCATATTAGAGAAGAAACACATTAAGCACAACCACTGACACTTAAAAGTGATGGTCCGATCACCTAAAATTCATCTGATTTCCATCTACAATTATGGGCTAGGGTAAGCAAAATTGTGTGCCATTTTGTTGATTAATTTTTATTTCTGTGCTTCATTTTCTGAGATCCACTCGTCTCATCTATACTGAAAACCGCTTTTTCAAACTGGCTTAAATGATTCCTCCATCATCCTTGGAATATGCTACAAGTCATTAATGTTCCTCCAAAAACAATTTATTCACCATCTCCCTCCCATTGCTACCGTTCTCCTTCCAGACTCCACCAAAGTGTGCCCTAGCTTCCAGTAGCACCTTTCAGTACTATTTATTTTTCATAGACATTTTTACCTAATAATTTCTGATTCTGTGTATGCTGTTTTGCATGTAGGTAGAATAGAATTGGAGAAAGAATTAAGGCTTCAGAAGGAAAAATATATGCGTACCTTTCAGGTGCATTACCACCACAATCTGGTAAGGAATCTAACAGATTTGTCTTGGGTTATAAAGTTGTACTATTTATTTGAGACTCATACTTGTAAATAAGGAATTTATACTCATACTTTTTTACAAGGTTGCTACTTTGTAAACAGTTTATACATTCTAAGCTTTTATTCTAACAGATGAATCATTAGATGATACATTTATGCAGGGTGTTACAACAAGGAACAACTATAAAAAAAATACTTTTTTTTATAGTTATATTTACACATTTAGACAACTACACATATGCTTTAAGGCCTTGTGATACTGTAGCTTGGTTGAGGCCACATCCAATTAAGAATCGAGGGTAAGACTAAAAACTGATCGCAGCTTCTGGTTGTAATCTCATCAAATATAAAGAACTGAAATTTAGAAATGCTTTTGCAAACCAATGAGATCAGACTCAGGAAACTTTTATTGTCCTTTTGTATACCCAGAATGTATACAAAATGAAATTTGGTTTTGTACAGGTTACAGAACATTTCCATTCCATAAGGTGCAGCAGTGATTAAATGTTAACAGTGTGGGAGATAAAAACATGGTGCAAAAAGGCATTGATATCGAAGTTCAGAGCATGATATATACAGTATGTGTGGTGCAGATTTGATGTTATCAGTGTGATGCAGAGTCTGTAACATCATTTAAATCTGAAAAACTCACACGGAAAGAAAGACAGAAGAATTTTAATGATACAATTACTTTAGTTTTTGGTGCTCAGACCTCAGCAGGAACCATTGAATTTTATTTGATAAGCATAAACAGGAGTAAATAATAGGGCTGTTTCTCCCCCAGGCCTGAAACTGGTGATGGAGTAGAGATGGATGATGGTGGTCAGTCTGTAGACTGATGGTTAGCGAGACGATATGCTGAGCTTTATGGGGAGATCCAGTGGACTGCATGAGCTGATACTAGAGCTTCACTCAGGGACCTGAAAGTCCAGTTTGGATAACACAGGTTGAGAGAAGCTGTCCATGATGAGCAAGCATGATGCGACAGTGGAGAGGAAAACTCCCCATTGGGAAGTAACCTCTGGCAGAACCAAGCTGATCGTGGTGGTCTTCAGCTGTCTGGGAGGAATGAAACTCTGATGAAGCTTGGCTACGATGGTGGAGAAGGGGATGGAGTTGCATCAAAACAGGGTCATCTGAATGAAGTCCGATATAGCGCGTTGGGGATTGAGACCTTGCTTTAAGATAACCTCTATGAAGGACCAACTCTGCCATATTTAAAAATAAATACAGAAATAAATAAATGCTCAATAAATGTATAAGCATACAATTAATTGCCAACAAAAAAGTGAGACATAAATGTATATAACTCTTAATTAGCTTCTTTTATTTATTTGCCTTTGTAATATTTACCTTATTTATTTTTTTCTGTCCTTTATAATCTTCAACTTTATTTTTAATTACTTATATTTTTTAAGTATTATATTTATGTGCATGTTATAATATTTTTTGTCTCTTTTATTCTTCCCTTTGTATTTTTTACCTTAGTTATTTCTTAGCGGCTGTTTATTTCTCTCTGCCGTTTTTTACATTTTCTCTACCCTTTTACATTTCTCTATCCTTTTTACATTTCTCTATGCATTTCTGTCTCATTATGCAAATGAGGAGGGTGTGTCCTAGAGAGTCAACTTCTGCTCATTGGTTGGCTTGGTCGTCTATCTTCTTAACTCACAGAGCTCAGAGTACTAAGTTAAATGTTCTCTTTTCTGTTGCTGTTGTTCAATAAAAAGTACGTTTTAAGATCATTTGAGGCGAGAATATTATACTTTTAAGCATCACCATATGGTAAACATTCACAG
>JAGKQL010000018.1:26343741-26472625 GCA_018398635.1 Cyprinodon brontotheroides
ACATACTTTAATTGAACAACAGCAACAGAAAAGAGAACATTTAACTTAGTACTCTGAGCTCTGTGAGTAAGAAGATGGGGCCAAGCCAAACTAATGAGCAGAAGTTGACTCTCTAGGATACACCCCCTCCTCATATTTGCATAATGAGGTAAGCATAGAGAAATGTAAAAGTATGAGAGAAATGTAAAAAGGGCAGAGAGAAATAAAACAGCGGCGAAGAAATAACTAAGGTAAAAAATACAAAGGAAGAATGAAAAGAGACAAAAATATTATAACATGCACATAAATAAATACTTAAAAATATAAGTAATTAAAAAAAAAATAAAGTTGAAGATTATAAAGGACAGAAAAAATAAATAAGGTAAATATTACAAAGGCAAATAAATAAAGAAGCCACTAAGAGTTATATACATTTATGTCTCACTTTTTGTTGGCAATTAATTGTATGCTTATATACCTTTATTGAGCATTTATTTATTTCTGTATTTATTTTAAATATGGCAGAGTTAGTCCTTCATAAACCGTCAGAAGTGAAGGAAAGCGAGGTAATCAGTTTATTTAGTTGAAAAACTTTCGAAACCGGCTCCATTTGGAGTTTTTTTTCAACTCAGCTCAGCTGTGATTCAGCTGAGATGTGATTTTTCTGTAAGTGATGTTCAAGAATGACTAAAAACTTGTTCTGCTTTAGGCCCGAAAAGTATACAAAGTTAGACTCTACAACTTTTTTGACAATTAGTTGTACTATTCTTTGTTTAGCAGAAAAAAGGGAACTGGATGGAAACATATTTTTGTCAGAAAAAAATCACAATTAAGCAATGTGGGATTTTCCTTCCATTTCACAGTTATAATATAATTTTTGTAGATCTTTCACATAAATCCAATTAACAAATTTTTTGCAGACATGGACATGGATAGTGGAATTTTCTAACTTATTTAACATCTTAATTCTTCATATCTTTACTTAAACAACAAAAATCCTGTGGTTAATTATGCTCATGAACATTCTAACATTAAAGATGAAAAATACAAAATTCATGCTCTTTTCACAACTACAGTACATATTGTCTTATGGCATGAAGAGAAAATTAGGTCTATCCAAGTCACCTCTGAGTGTTGAGTGAAATTAGAGATAAATAACTACTTTAATAATAATAATAATAATCAATTTAATGTAGATATAAGTAAATGTCGTATACTAATTTTATGCAGAATGATTATTGATAAAAGTATGTTAGTAATGACAATGAATAAGATGTTCACACCAGTCCACTACACCTTTAATTTAGACAGCATGAATGTTGAAATATATGAGTCTATTTGTTAGTAAAGGCTGTATGAAAGTATAGTTTATTATTTAGAAAATATAGTTGTGGTGGTTAATTTTCCTGCTGGAACAATGTAAATTGACGCTAAGGTTCTGGCACCTATCCCCTTAGTGAACATTTGTTATTGCCTGGCCACCCTTTTTAAAATGTTCTGGCTACGCCTCTGAACAAAAAGTATTTTTCTTTAGGTGTTGCGACCTCAGGGTGACGCAGACTTAATTACAGAGTTTTTTTTTTTTTTCTGATGATGAATTTTCGGCTCGCAGATAACGCAGCCTGGGATGCGCACCTGCGTAATGCGCGCAGCTGCCTCCGCTGTGGATGGATGGAGGTACACTGCAGTTCTTAACGGTCCAAAAAATCAAAAACTACCAACTATAGGTCATTAGCAACCGACCACCAAATAGAGATACAGATTATTTTCATTCGCACCGACTGACATATCAGCTGGATTAGAAACTATGAAGCACCCCTCCTGCTCCTCCTGCTCCTCCTCCTCCTCAGCGCCTCCGTGACCACGCTCAGATCCTCTGACACAGCTCTACTTGTTGTTCTCCGGGAAACATGACGCAGAGTTTCATGGCTTATCTGGGACTTCTGTCGCTCCTTTTTACCTGGTAAGCGACGCGCCTTAAACTTTTATCCCAACCAGAAAAGAAAAATCCCTTCATCATATTTACTGGAATCTTCTTTCAAACTTTAGATCTAAGTTCCTCTAAAATGACATCATAGAATGCCCATCGCGCAGCTTGGTGATGTGTTTGTTTCTTTTCAGCCTTTCTTGCTCCTTGACGATGCAGTATGAGGAAGACTACGAAGATGTGACTGTGAAGCAAATGCTTGCTCCTAAATCCCAAGAAACGGACGCCACGGAAATACTCAACAATTTACTAAAGGAGTATGATAAGAAGCTGAGACCGGATATTGGAGGTGAGGCTCTCTTCAGTAAGATGTTTCTGCCAAAAAAAGGCGCATCTAAATAGATTAGAATATCCTCTGAAATTATTACAGTTCTCTTCTTGAATAACAGAAGCTCATATACCATGAATTAAAAAAAAAGAATATTAAATCTTATAGTATTTCTGACATGCAGGCAATGCAAAGAACTTTAAGATAATGCAATTTAAAAATGTGTAATAAAATATTTTTTCATGACTAAAGCATGGATACCTGCCTAGCTCACAGTCATTGGCAGCATATCACTGGAAAGTTTAGTGAAAGGAAAAAGTATTGTTAAAAATTGTCCTAGCAACATGCAGATGTAAGGAGAATGTGTAGCAAAGCCTTTAAGTGCTGTATGTGGGACATGGAAAATGCTCCTACTGTTCATTTTTTGGGCTAAAGATAAAATTGACAATTTAGTCCAGAGTCCAGAAGCCAATATTTAAGATTAAATGTGTTTAGAAATCAGTTGAAGATAGAAAGCTCAGCGAGTGATCATTTATGGTATTACAATCAATGGCGTAGCGACACAAGCAACATTATCTGGGTGGGCCCCATATGAAGTACAACATGTGATAAAGGTACCGTTATGGCGACAGTTCGTATCCTGAACCTTCTAAGAAGATACAAATATGGATTACCCAAAATTCCAAGTCATAGTTTAAAAAATAAAATACTCAAATACATTGTTCTTTTAAGACCTTTATTGCGGTTTGAAAGGTATTATGAGAGTATTTTTCACCAACCGTCTAATAAACTATACACAGTTATTAACATAGTAATTAAAAGTAGCACTGTCTGCTTTGCTATTGGTGTCGTGTGTAAACGGCTCACCATCATGTTGAAATCTGCCATGTGTTGCGGTATAAATATGGTCCTATGTGGTCAGTTACTTCAGTATCAGGTGGGTTTAAGAGGAAATTTTTGCACCATTACTTCTGCAAATAGACGTCTTAGTCTTAAACTGCGTAGGAGTCCACCAGGTGTCAGTGATGGGGCCCCTAAGAGGTCGTGGGCCCCTAAGCAACTGCTGTCTCTGCTTACCGATATTTACGCCATTGGTTACAATATATACTGTATCATCAGCTGAGGTTGGTTCACTTAAGCGTCTCGCTGCTTTAAGGAAGTGCCAATCTCTTTTTCCCAGCATGACTTGGCGCAAGCCATCCTGTTATCAGTGTCAGTACATGCTTTAATGCCCATGCTTTCCTTGACCAGCAAACCAAATCCTCTGACCTTAACCAAAGTTATGTCAGTAGGAATATTAGAGACACTAAGACCAAGCTATTCACATGAGCTGAAAGTCATGATTAAAGCAACAGATTTCATACACTGTAAACACCTCAGGATGCAGATCTTTCTCCATGCATCAAGGCAATGATGCTGAAAACTAGTATTGATTAGGGCTGGGCGATAATTCAATAATGATATATATCGATCGATAGATGTGGCGCAGTGAGAAAAAAAGAGAGTCGATAAAAGTTCGAAAAATAGAAACGCTGTTTTCCTTTCCTTCTCATTGTAGCCTAGCATGTAGGTTTATGCCTAGGTCGCTACTTCCTCCCCAACCAATCACAATGTCCCTTGGACCCAGGCATGCACCCGTCACCAAGCGCCCGCCCTCTCAAACCACAACACAGAGCACATGCTGGATGTCGCAGCAAGGAGAGGTAGAGTGAAATTGTTCCAAAGAAGGGTTTTGTATTTTAGTTTGGAAGTATTTTACGGTTATGGCAAGTCGGACAAAAACAAAACGCACGTCATCTGTAAAATTTGTAGGGAACCAGTGAGCGACGAAGTCTGATAACACAACCAACTTTTTTATCATCTCAGCGCTCACACCACTTGGGAGTATGCTAGCTGTGTAGGCCCCGACGCTGCTCTCCTCTGAGGAATCTTCGAGATTTCGAAAAAAAAAAAAATATATATATATATATTCAGTTCTGGGTGAGTTTCCCACGTAGTTCCTAACATTTGAGAGAGAAAAATGCTGAGGGGCCAGCAACTTCAAAGTAATAACTCAGTTTAAAGCAGGGAAACTAAGCTGAACCAGGTTCAGCTTAGAAGGATGGGCGGCAGGGGGAGTTTATTTATTTGTTATATTCATTTTTGTAGTCACTTTTCTGAGTCACTTTAGTTTATTCTTTGTCAGTATTTAATAACATAACTCTCCAGGTCTCTTAAGTTATTTTTCTTCAAAACAATTCTGTTATGGTTAAAAAAGTTGGTTAAATAAAGACTTAAATTGGAAGTCTGTGTTTGTGTCTTCTTTATTAAGAAATTTAAATCATTTAGCAATATTTTAAAAAGTCCAGGCAGAGCTCTATACAAAATATGGTTTTTCAAATCTTTTTCAATAATCATCGATATCGATCAATATGCATTTTTTTTTTATCGATAAGCTTTTTTTCTATATCGCCCAGCCCTAGTAGTATTGATTGCATGTATTGTTGAGTGCATGGACTAGCTTTAACACATTAACGTGTTTAAAGTTTTGTTCATCTAATTTCATAATTGGATTTGTGGAAAACTGAATTTTTGTTTTTCATCTGTTGCGGTTAATCGAACACTTTAAATATATCAAGAGAACTTACACTAAATAGAGTGATTTAAATCACTTTTCTTCTTGCTGATGTTGTGATTTTAATTAAGCTGCTCTTGTAACTGTGAACATAAAGTTGCCATTGTTTGCTCTGCCATATGAAGACCTGACCTTGTCCAACCTGAGGAAATCTATTGGCTGTTTTGTCTTATAACAAATTTGTCTTTAGATGGTTTGTCTTTTTTTTTTTTGAATAGCTTGAACAGCTGCATGTTCTAACAGTGCCATACTCATACAAATGTTGAATTTCTGAACCATAATTTGTAGAACACTAGATCCAGATTGAATCATTGTCTTCAACAAAGAATCCACAGTCAAACATACACTTCAAATCCTGCAAAATGCAATTTAGACTTGAAGAAAACAAAAGTATGCCAAGCAATCTGGCCCATTAGATTAGGTAGATTAGCTCAGTATGTGTTTTTATTGAAGACCTGCAGTTAGTGACCTAGAGGCTGTACTCTGTATCAGGCACGGGCTGGTTTGCGAGTCTTAATATGTTTTTTAACCTTCACCAATGATACAAAGATTTCACTGTATTTACATACTAATTTTCAAGAAAGCTTTAAACAAAATAATGATATTTTCATTGAAAGGGGCTACATTATGATATAACACTATTCTCTAATCATTCTCTAATCAAAATCATGCTAAAAGCAGTATTTTGCTTGATTCATGCATCGCTGAGTAATCCTCATAAATTCTGCCTGCTGAGCAGCAGCTTGTTCTTGTGTTGGAAAAATAAGTAGCTAAGATAAGTATATGTAGAGCTTATGTTACCCTACTCACCTTGACAGTGCCATCCCTCCCCAGGAAATAACACGCCTACTTTCGCTGTGAAGCGAGTGGTGATGTAGAGCAGAAAGTGAAAATCTTTGCTCAGAATGAACAAAGTGGCTGTTTTAGCAGTTAACCTGCACATTGACTGTATCTGTTCTTTCTTTAGCTAGTTTAATACGTTTGGGATATTTTTTTTTTTTTTTGACTAAAGAAGAACCTGATCCAACACGAGGCATGATGCTAAGCAGCTGCTCGAGAGTGTGTTTTACATTAATGTCTGGGGCGCTGTTTGTAAAGTTAAGCTGTCAAAAATAAATAAATAAAAAATTTATGTTGGAGCTAAATATTTAGTTTGAAAATTAAATATTTTGTTTATTAAATAAATATTTAGCTTCAAACTAAATATTTACTTTTTAAATACACATTTAGCTCAAAACTAAATATTTTGTTTGTTAAATAAATATTTAACTCCAAACTACATATTAATTTGCAAACTAAATATTTAGTTTGTTATATAAATATTTAGCTTAAAACGAAATACTTAGTTTGAAAATTAAATTTTTACTTTTTAAATACATATTTAGCTCCAAACTAAATATTTAGTTTGGAGCTAAATATTTATTTAACAAAGTAAGATTTTTATAAATGAATGAATGACATAGTAAAAAAAAAATTAACTGTCAAAAAATAACTCCCTTATTTTTTTCCTAAAACGCACAAAATAACCATAAAGATTGCTCCTCATTTTTGAGTGCGTAACTTCACAAACGGCTCTTATAAAATAATAGAATTCGATATATATTTTTCTTGTTCTGTTACACATTGTTACACTGTCATTATAATTGGAAATTTGAAGGTTTATATCGTAAAACATATCCATCAAAGCTATAATTTCTCAGCGTTAAATATTTAAATGAAGCACACCCTTTTCTGAAAAAAACATTCTTTGTTTTATCGTTAAACTTTTGTCTGCTAGCTCAGGCAATGATGCTGTGAATTCCAGCTCTCTTATTGGTGAACATGTTGAGAAGAAGACTTGTTAGAAACCAAATGTGTAACTTTGCCTGCAGGCTGAATTATCACGGTATTCACAAACACAGGAGAGTCCATCTTGTACCTCTCCTGCTTCAACTGTTCGAGAACCCCAAAGAGATCAGCCAATCATGTCGCAGTATTATGGTTTAAGGCGGGACATGTTGCTGTGATCATATCTGTAAAAATCTACAATTTAATTTTTAAAAGAGGAAAAGCAAGAACATAAGGCATAAGTTGTTGAATGAGGAAATGGGGGTCCCTATGTCCTCCAAAAGTCTAAGCCTATAGCAGCATAACTATAGAGATGGCTCAGGATAACCTGAGCCCACATGAAATAAATAAAATTGCACTGTAATTGTTTTGGGACACTGTAAAGTAGACAGGGTGTCTGCCTCACGGACTAAAACGGTAGTTGGTTCCACCGGGAGGGAGCTTGATATTAACTAAAAGATCTGCCTCACATTCTACTTTTAGAAATTCTAGGAACCACTAGTAAACCTGCAGATTGAGAGCGAAGTGCTCTGTTAGGAACATAAGGAACAATCAGATCTCTGATATAAGATGGAGCTTGGCCATTTAAGGCTTTATATGTGAGAAGGAGGATTTTAAATTCTATTCTTGATTTAACAGGAAGCCAATGAGGAGAAGCCAGGATAGGCGAGATATGATCTCTCTTTTTCATTTTCATCAGAACTCTGGCTGCAGCATTTTGGATCAGCTGAAGGCTTTTAACTACAGTTTGTGGACTTCCTGATAGTAAAGAATTACAGTGGTTCAACCTTGAAGTAACAAATGCATGGACTAGTTTCCTCAGCATCACCCTGGACAGGAGATTTTCTAATTTTGCAATATTCCATGGATGAAGAAGGAAATTCTAGGAACCTCTTTTGATATAGGATTTAAATGACAAGGTCCTGATCAAAACAACATGAATTTACTAAGAGTTATTCACATATACTATTATGTATGAATTTTCACTTTTAACTAAATATTAAAATAATTCAATGAGTTGACCCACATGGCAGCTAAACTACTGATTTAAACTCCTCTATTTGTCTAGTCTGCTAACTGCTGATTTTTTCTTTTTAGATGATTGACGTTTTGAATCACTGAACTTAAAAAAAAAGAAAAAGAAAAGAAAGTTTAACAACACTGAGCTGAATAACCTGTAACTGATCTAGATCCAGGATGTTGCTGACGGGCAGATGACCTTTCACACTCAGCTGTGGAAATCTCTCTCAGGTCAGTCCTCAGAGTAATGAATCCCCTCACGATCCCTAAGTGTCATTTTTTCAGTGTCACTGTCTTTCTTGTGTCACTTTGACTCCAATAAGTAACCTCTATCCTAAGTCCTCACACTTGGCGAAGCACAGCTGGTGTCTCCTTTGTGTTCACTCACATCTGCTGCTTTCATCTGCCTCAGTGCTTCAAGTCCTCTGCTGTCTATCCTCACACAGAAACCTTAGGGATCAGTTAGAGGTTCCCACCTGGCAGCCTGAAGGCCAAGAGTTGGTTTTTCGGATTTGTCTCTGAACTTTTACTACTCTCTCGTGCCCTGTTCTATGGAGTTATTTGGAATTTCTATTAAATTAATAAAACAAATTATCTGAAATATATTGGAGAGAAAAAAAAACATTCACAAAAACGATGTTATTTGACACCGAAGAAAATGTTTGATTGAAAATATATTTTGTCATTTCATAAATAAATGATAAATTGACATTTGGAAAATTATTTCCAAGGGAAAAAAAGTATATTTTTACTCACAAGTACTGTTATGCAATAAAAGTAAAAAATGTTCATCCAGCTGACCCTTTTCTCTAAAAATATAGGGCAAGCTGATTTCATCATGCAAAAAAATTGTTTTTGCTGAGTGTTTTTCTGTGCTGTTGTAGGGGCATGGGGACACTTAAAGGACGACTCACACCTTAATCACCTTTTTTTGGCTGATAATTGCTACTCTATGCACTATTTGCACCATTCGCACTACTGTTTACATATTTAAATATTTTAATATTTATTTTTATATCTTAGGTTTTTATTTTTATTTTATGCTATGGTTCATTATATATTTTTTTATATTTTATTATGCACCGTGGGGTTGAGAGGACTGAAATTTAATCTGTGTTGTATGTTTAACATGTAGCACATTTGACAGTAAAGTTGAGTTGAGTTGAGTTGATAAACTGCATAAATAGATGTCTTATAGTTCTATCTACATGTTCTTAGCATTTCTTTTGACGGTTTACTGCAAATCTGAAGAAATGCTTTTTTGTCCAAAACTATCCATTTGGTGTCCTCCTTGGTAAAATAGGGCTCCATCCAGGAAAGCCATGGTTTGCTTATAGGGACTTTAAAAAAGGATTTTCGTAAAATTTGGAAGAAAATCTATTTTTTCATTTTAAAGGTTAATAAAAAAGTAATAAATGCATTAAAATTGGATAAAACCAGGACTGCGTCTTTTTCCAGTCTACTATAATAATTTCTATTAGGTTGGTAATATGACATAAAAGCTATTTAAAAAAACTAACATGAATGATTTGAACATTTAGAAAAAAAGCGTTGAAGTTGAACAAAACAGAGCGTGACTTATCTGTCTTGTCTAAAACGATGACTTGGCTTTAATTTTGTGTCAGTTATTATTTTTGGTTTGTCCAGAGTGTTTGGTTTGGATATTTATTGACGGTCTCATGACATCCAGAAGCTCAAACCTGAACCAGTGAGGGCTGCTGGCTTCCTCCTCAACACCTCATTCCCTCTGCTTTCGGTGGAAATGGGGAAGACATCTGACTGTAAAACAATCATCACTTGAATTGCTCTGATTGCCATATTGTTGCTGCTGTGTGCCTGTGCCACTGTCAATCAAAGCTTAGACCTCTCCCAGCCATCAACCCCTCTGGATGCCATTTTTTTCAAATAGTCTGTGAGCAGAAGTGTAGATCTGGAAAAACACAAGTTGTAATTCAATGTATGACTTAACTTAATAAAAAAAAAAATACATTTGAAAGTTACAAACAAATCTCAGTCTTATGCTACAAAATCAGAAACAAAATAATGCAAACAATTCAAACTGTGAACTGCACAATCTAAAACACAATTTAACACGCCTAAAACTTCTCCATAAACCGCTGAAACTAATGTTTTTGTTTTTCTGAGAGATACAATAACTGTTCAGCAGTGTTAGGGAAAATAAAAGATGACAAAGTTCAAAATTTCTATCTAAGGAAAACCAGTTGAATGCATCGACTCAAAGGCAATACCTCACATGAAACCTGCTTTTAGCGACAGTGGAGAGGAAAAACTCCCTTTTAACAGGAAGCAACCTGCAGCAGAATCAGGCTCAGTGTGGGCGTCTCCTATCTGAGCTCTGGAACACTGTGTCACCTCCATTCAATTCAATTCAATTCAGTTTATTTATATAGCGCAAAATTCACAAACACATGTCATCTCAAGGCACTTTTACAGTTCAACCAGATCATACAGTCAAATTGATACAAAGTTTTCTATCTAAGGAAAACCAGTTGATTGCATTGACTCATTGACTCAAATACAATCCCTCACACTAAGCATGCTTGTAGCGACAGTGGAGAGGAAAAACTCCCTTTTAACAGAGAAAGAAACCTCCAGCACAACCAGGCATCATCCATTGTCTGGATGATCGTCCCCAAATCGGGATAGTTTTGGGCCCCAGTTGGAAACCATGGGTAAAGTGGCCGGGATCCAGCTGTTGCTTCTCCTCTTCCTGAACCGGGACCAAGGAACACCGGCAGTGGTGGTTTGTTCAAGTACCATGTACCATGACTCACTCTAATGAATCCAAGTCCCCCATGTTGAGGGGAAACTGAAAACCAGCAGATTTCATGAAGTGGTGGAGTGTTTCACCCACCAAAATTTCGGTGTGAATCAATTTTCAGCCAGTTTTGAAATTTTAAAGATAACTCCAGCTCATTCAGGACATTATAAAGACCATCATTAAAACATAATTCGAACTGTTCTGGTTACAGAACAGTGCGACTGGCTCTATAGGTAGTTCTGTTGCTAAGAGTGACCCATCACAGACTTCGATTTATCCAGTAAGGTTATTCCTAAAAGTCTACATTTACCCAGACTGACAGAATACACACGGTGTACAGTAAGTCAGTCTGGCTGGGCGAGGTAAATACTTGCATGGTTGCCATGCAAGAAGAAGACTATATCTTTAAATCCTGGTCAGTATTTTCAGTGTGGTGTTGACATAATGCCTGTGTTTAGATTGAGTTGCATTGGATACCTCAAATATCAGTCTAAAAACACAAGTTTGAGTCCAAATGATAAAATGAGTTACGTGTATCATGTGTATGGCTATTTGTCACATAATTCTACTAAATTGTCCAGGGTGTATCCTGTTTCTACCTCTTGCCTATTAATTGGTGGAACTCCTGTCGGAGAAAAAGGGTAAAGAAAATAAGTGGTGGTGTTTAAAGCCTGGGGAGTTTTTTTTATAGCTGCACATACTAATGATATGCTGTTCAGCAAGTGTTATCCACTCATAAAGCTACTATATTTGTCTGGAAGAAAAAGACGTAGCCATTTCCCTGAGCTACTTTAGGGAGCACCAGATTCTCTGATACATACACACAAAGTCAGTAACAATTTATGGGTCTCCAGTGCATCACAGATTTGTATTCCTTGCGGATTGCCAATTCAAAGTGGCCAAAATTAACTTGTGTGGGTGACTTCAAAGAACTAATGAGATACACAGCGTGGGCAATTAGCCTTTGTTTTTTAATTCCCCTGACCATAGGTCAAAGATAAGTAAATCACAGAGCCATTTGTTGTTATGTTGGCCTTTTGACAACAGCGGGGCAAGCTAAAGTCCTTTAAAATTGTCCTTTCTGCTGTGATGAATGTGACTTTAAATTCACAGTGAAACTCTGAGGGTGTTTTGTCCATGTTGGTTGAACATAAATCTATTCTGCTCAGGGGAAAATATTATTAAATCCAACATTAACTGAACATGTTTAGGCTGTATCTTACCAGGTCTACTGTACCTGTAGTGGTAGATACATGTTGTGTTTAAGTGTCCATGGAAGTTACTTTTGTGTTTTTAACCTACTTTTGTGTTCAATTAAATGATTTAATTACAAAACAATAACTGAAATAAACTTCTTGGCATGAAGATCGATATTAAACATCTAAAAATAGTAGAATCTTTTATTGAAGCACAATATTTTTATGTTGAAAATTTGTAAAAATCTAAAATCTTTAATTCAAGTGTATTTTTCTTATACAGAAGAAAACATACTTAGAGCGAAATTACAGCTCTTAGAAACATTCTTTTTTGATCAACTATTGAACAATTCCTATAAAGGTACTGTAACAGAAGCATTTTATTTTTTTATTTTACAGCTAAATTGTGTAATACTGTATTACAAGGATTTACTGACAGAAGTATAATTTATATCTTACACTTGCATGTTATTTATGATCATCTATGAACTGAATAACTCAATCCTTATGTCTGGGTTGCTTTACACATTGCAATAGGAGTATAGGAGCGGATTGTGTATTTATGGAGGTAAAGACATTCGCATTATGGCAGCACAGATCTGATAAACTACTGACTGTAGAGATCACCATTAAGCATGAATATGACTGTGGCTAGTCAGGCCTATTTAAAAATAATATCCTACACAGACTAATGAAATACTGTTTATAGAATTAATTATTTATGTAAACAAACCTCATCATCACTTGACAAGAAAGATAATGCAGACGTTGTAGAGGCCATTTTGCTGGTTTGTCGTCATTAGTTTGTCCCCTTATTGCTGTGAGTATTCCTGTTTTTTAGTATTTATGAATTTTTGTGCATTTATGTTTTGGATTTTTGCTTCTGTTGAACTTTTGGTTAATTAAACCTTTGAGTAACAACCTTAAGCTTTTGTCACTGCATTTGGGTCCTGTCAAACCTCCACCCCCATTGTGACACATATACACTACTAAAAGGCTTTCATACATACTACTGAAACATTTCTGAATAATATCTACAACAATAGTCGCGGGAACATCAAGTTGCTTGGAGGTGCTCTTATAACCTTTACCTTAAAGGGGTCATAGAATGCAAAACCGAGTTTACGTTATCATAAATGAATAGCAATAGTTCAGTCGGTGAAATGGACGTACAATGTATGTTCAAACCCCATCGATACCTTCATCTAAATATTCATCAGCATACCATAAAAGAAAGAAAACCTGTCGTTTCATTCTGGGGTTCTTAACCAGGCTGGAATTAGGGCTCATAGAACAGTAAATATGCCATTTTCAGCCCAACCGATGTAACACACCCTATTCAGAGACCATAAGGACCAGCACCAGGTACCCTAAAGCAGGCATCCCCAACCTGGGTCCTCGAGGCCCGCTGTCCTGTAGGTTTTAGAGGTTTCCTTGCTCCAGCACAGCTGATTTTGATTGAAAGCTGATTAACAGAGGCTTTTGTAGGTCTATTGCAATCATTATAATCAGCTGTGCCTAAGAGCAGGGAACCCTCTAAAACCTGCAGGACAGCGGGCAGCGAGGCCCGAGGTTTGGGATGCCTGACCTAAAGGCTCATTCTATGACCCCTTTAAACATAGCTTGTCTATAATTATCTTTATAAAACAGGTGTTTCACATTCTTAAATGTAATTGGCTGAGCCACATTCCATCGCTGTTATAAAATACAGTGTAACCTATACATAGATCCGGTAAGACCGCAGCACAAAATATCCCTGCGCTAATGTTAACACACATAGCGCCACCAAGAGCATCCCCAGAAATTGCACCCGGGCAAAAACATCAAAACAGCACTTTCCAAAGATGGTCTTTTCAACACAAAAATCAGTATCTGCTGAACACCAATTCAAGCATAAAATTGATACTTTCCTTTGTTGAGCATCAACACTGTATTATAGTATAAAATTAGGAGATTAGTTCTGTTCAGCTCAGTTTATTTATATAGTGCCAATTCATAACACATTACATATGAAGGCACTTTACAGAGATATTTCAACCAGATCATACAATGAAATTGGTTCAAAGTTTTCTGTCCTAGAAAAACCAGTTGAATGTATCACCTCACTGACTCGAAGGCAATTCCTCACACCAAACATGCTTATAGTGACAGTAAAGAGGAAAAACTCCCTTTTAACAGGGAAGAGAGCGCCTCCAAGCAGAACCAGAAACCAGTGTGGCTGACCCAATACTATGCCAAGGCCGACTGTAAGAGGTTCAAGGGAGACAGAAGCGAGGAGCATGCAGAAAACAGCAGAGATACAAAGGGATTGTCAACCAGCTCCACAGGCATCCTGGAAACACCAGGACGACAAAGAGAGCACATCCAGCCAGTCACAGTCAGGGAAACAAGGACTACACTGAAAAACAGCCTGAACTCAAACATTTACAAACAAATGTGTTGATGGCAGCTTATACAACCTGATATTTCCTCTCCTGGACGGTGTCATAGCCAAACAGGAGAAAAGACCAGATGAAGCGACTATGAAAAAAAGAAGAAAGAGCATAACATTAGAGATTGAACTAACAGATTCTGCTGCAGAGTGGGAGAATAGAGATAGAATGAAGCAGAATGATGAAATAGGGGTCCCTATGTTCTCCAGAAATCTAAGCCTATAGCAGTAAAACTATAGAGATAGCTCAGGATAAGGTGAGCCATTGTTACTATAAGCTTTTATCAAAAAGGAAAGTTTAAGCCTAGCCTTAAAAGTGAACAGGGTGTCTGCCTCACGGACTAAAACGTAGTTGGTTCCACAGGAGAGGAGCCTGATAACTAAAAGATCTGCCTCCCACATTCTTGTTTTGGGAAATTCTAGGAACCACTAGTAAACCTGCAGATTGAGGTGAAGTGCTCTGTTAGGAACGCAGGAACAATCATATCTTTTATTGATATAAAAATGGAGAAACCTTGGCCATTTAAGGCTTTATATGTAGGAAGGAAGGATGATAAAAGGATATATGTAAATCAAGTATGGTAGGATTGATCTTTCATAATAACGGTGGATTTGCTACTATTTATTTGACTTAAATGTGGGGAAAAGTGTTTTGTATAAAGCGTCTTGTTTAGCTTTGTTTAGTGACTCTGTGTAAAAATCGTAAACATCTTAGCAACTACTTTGAACAAAAAAAATGTAATTTTATAATTACCAACTGTATTTTGGCTCTATAGTGTGTAATGCTGTGACTTGACCTGCTAAAATCTGCGCGACCGACACTGCTAAAATCTGGCGTAGTACATCGTTAAACGAAGTCGTAGTGGTTTTCGTTCTGGTCGTACCGTAAATTCTCCTGTCAGTAAAATAATAATGATTGTTGATTTTTCGCATTCTGCTCATTATGTAGTAGTTCGGCATAGAGTGGGAGGAAGCAGACATGGTTTTGTTATACTTGCGTTAAGGTAACTTTACAGAAAACAACCGTAAATGGCGTAACAGATAATTCTGAAATAGTGGCCAGTGCCATTTATCATACCTGGTAAGCCGGGCTTCAAAGAACTACGCTATTTATATATCATCACATTTGTTCAGACCTTGTACTGAACAAATAACTTATACAATATACATAAGTAATTTCTCTCTTTATGTAGTTAAAGAATTACAGTTTCAAATTGCTAAATATGAAACCACCTGAATATTAACTCTCCTTTGTTTGAGTCTTGTATTTATTTCCGTTAGGTCATTAGAGTCTTCTTTAAGTGGCTTTGATGTCTACTTACTGGGTAACAGATGATCAATCTTGATGCATTTCGCCTGAGGTTAGTGATCTGTTCAGCTTTTTGAATATTTCAGAGTCCCTTGGCATTCCATTTAGTGGTGAGCTTGGACTGGGACAGCAGAAGCTGAAGTCTTCCTGCCATCAGTCATTGTGTTGCTGCTCCCATGGTCACCAAGAATAGGTTGCATCTCTCCCTCATGAAGCCATGTCATGCAAGCTTAGTATGTGATGAATGAGTTCACTGAAATGTGCAGGAATGGAGACATATTTGTACAATCGTGTAGAAAAGTTTGAAAAAGGAAAACCAAGAAGAAAATAGACTTCAGTGATATTTGAAAAAACAAGGACGGTTAATCGGCAAGTAAACCAACTCCTTTAATACAAGGGGCGTTCAATAAGTAATGCCCCTGACCGACTTTCAGATATTTGATCGAGCTAAAATTTTGCATGTGACGTTATTTAAATCTCTATAGATTAAGTAGCAAATTACAGCTCTGAACTATCTGTGGTTTCTGACTTACAGGTGTTTGAACTAAGTAAAGTCTGACATGGAGCCTGTTGAGTGTCGAGCAGTGATCCGGTTTTTCTATTGAAAAGGATTCACACCACGGAGAGTTTTGATGAAATTAAAGAAACTTATGGTGATGATGCCCGTTACATAACCTTGCAAAATATTTTACAAGGTTATATTATGGGACATTATCACTATAAGTTACTTTCATTTAATCAAAAGTCTGCCGTTGTGTGCGTCCTTTTAAATGCAAAAACTCAGACTTGACTCAGTTTTAACAGCAGTAAATAAGAAACCACAATTAGTTCAGAGCTATGATTTGCTATTTAATCTATACAGATTTAAAATACTTGACATGCAAAATTTCAGTTTAATCAAACATCTGGAAGTTGGCCAGGGGTATTACTCATAAATACTCCATCATTTCCTGTAAAATTTAAATAGAAAGGTAAGAAAAAATGTAGAGCTCCCTTGCATATAAATGTAATTTAAAACATTGAGCCATTAAAAATATATAATTAAGTAAATAAATAAATAAGCAAATAGATAAATAATCGACTTCACTCTAAGAGGTTTTTTTTTCTTTCTTTTGCCACCAGAATTACTTTCAAATGCTTGACATCTGCTATGGTTGCTCTGCACCGGTACCTTGTATTTCCACTGCTGCAGAAGGACGGTCCTTGGATACCAGTTAGAAATCAAGCTATTCTGAGCACCAAAATGAGTTTGATTTTAGAACAACTCTCTGAAACAAATGGATCCACAAGGTCTTGCTCCCATAAAGAGCTAATGAACTCCTCTTTGGTTGCTTTTCTTCTTTAAGGAAAAGGCTTTTAGAAAATGGCTTAAAAAAGCACATAAATATTAATAACATATACATAACCTGAGCATGTTTGACAGCTATTGTAAAGGTTCATTTACACTGGTAGAACCTTAACATGACCAATACCTATACTGTGTATTGTAGTGGCCCAGTGCCTAGTGTCTACTGCTGTACTTTAACCAAATTAATGTTGGTTTAACATGAATTCATTTCTTTTACCTTCTATTCATTTATTTAAGACTTTTTAAGAAGTTTAATTTTGGATATTTGGATGCAGCTTGGAAACAGAGCAGTAATTAAACCTTTTTTTAGTCCCTTCCACTGATCAGATAAGGGATTTTATTTAAAGCTACAGTTCAGATGGAGCATTAGGGCATCTGTTCATCGGGATACTGTTATAGGTATTTGAATTCTAGTTCTATCCTTTAGCAGAAGGAGCCATTAGTCATTGGTATTTGTTTAAATATCCAATGTTCATTTTGATTTAAACACATCTGGCATCTGTGAATCTTCTTTATTCCATCCTTTTTTCCCCATCATTTATAGTATAAGTAAGTCACACCCATTACCTTCCAGGTCCTTTTATAGAAAATCAAAGAGGAGTAATCTTCTTCACTGAGGAGCTGTTTCAGGGGAGAACTCAATGGCGATAGTTTGACCCACTCAGAACGACATAAAGCGTGAAGGTAAAAGGGATTGATCAGTTTAACTCTTTAAATCTATTCAAGTGTATTTGAATTAGATGCTTTTGTAAGGCTGGAAATCTTCCCGTGGTGGAAGCCATCACATAAATTTCTTTTGGGTTGGTTATAGATGTTGAATTGTTTCTGTCTCAGTCTCACCAGGTAAAGCTAGTCAAATAATGTTGTGTGACAAGGGTGTAATTAATTATACTTTGCTCAAAAAAGACCAAAATGCAGCTGTTTGGTCTCATGACTGTGTTTATCATTAATAGCGTCTGTGCCAAACAGAGACGTGCAGCTGAAGATTGTTTCCTCCTGGCTTACAGCTGTCCATTCATCAGAGAACCAGACTCTGGTATCAGGCTGAAGAGAGTTTAGGTAATGTGTCACTGTCAGCATCCAACACAATGATTCATTAATCTTACAGGAAGTTTGGTTCTGGGATCCATCTTCTCATCCCTAGATGCTTTCACCAACTGCTGGCTTGCAGCAGCAAGATAGAATACATATTACTGCGATATTTTTCCCAGGTTACAACAGTGAGGAATCATAAGATAATACATTAACTTACATGAATGTTAGAAAATTGTATAAAAAAATTATCTGTTTTCAGGTGTATGTTTTGCCTTCCATCTCTAAGGGAAATGCCCTGCAGTGTTAGAGAGAGAAGAGCCATAGTTAAACAAGGTTTTGAGGATTAAAAATTAAGATAAAATTTGGAGAAGACATTTTAAACAGTATTAGCATATTTTCTTAGTGAGCTACATTATTAATGATATTACCAACAGTCTTATAACTCTCTTGAAATGAAAGAACCATAAAGGAAATTTGATCTTTGCAAAAGATGACCAACGTTTCCAGATCCATGACCTATGGAGGATGAAATTTAAAAAAATTAAATTTGATGATTACCTTACTTTGTCATTGTACTGTCCATCACAATAAAATGTGTCTTCTACATTTAACCTCTTCCTCAGGGAGCAATGATTATCTTACTATGCTTGGAGGATATTGCGAGATTAAGGTTCTCGCTAGGGAGCCCATATTGACAGTCCTGATATTTCACCTCTTCTGTATAGACTTCTGTTACCTGCTGGAGACATATGGCATCAGAATAATGACAAAAGTGAACCACGAGTATTTATTATGCGACACGGACGCATTTGGGTCATCTATTTCCATTTACCACCAACATACACAATGCTAAACGGGCGTATTTTACACAACACACGCACATTGAACCGTCACGTATAATTCAGTGACCACAAGCGTAGCTGAGCTGCGTGAAAATACACTGAATGGTTAGTGCTTCGCCAGTGCAGGTTTTTGTTGTTAAAATGATCATTTATGCGACTTTTGTTTTAAAGTAATTAAAGGTTATTTTTTGGTCATCCAAATTTAAACCATTGCTGCATTAAGCTCTGCACTGAAACAAAGCCTTTCTAGTTTTCTAGTTCTTTGTTAGTGCAGATTTGATCATCTGTGCTGCTTTTCTGGTTTTAAGATTTAATAATTTTTAACTTCTGCCAAAGACCACCATCCAGAGGATAGTGCTGCACTCATTTCCGAAAGTATTGAAAGTATTGAACATAATATTTAGAGGTGAGTATTGGCACAAGTGTTGCGATTCGATACATGTTGCGATACTTGGGTCACGATACGATATGTAATCGCGAATACTGCGAGGTATCACTTTATATATTGCCACCATATTTTACCACCACAGCTATCAAAATCAAATGATGAGATAAAACAGCAAGTGCTGTATATTTTCATCAGAAAATATTGATTAGGTATTATTATCCATGTTGTTTGGGGTTTTCTTCCACTGTGACTGCCTCAAATACAGATTTGGTGATGCACGCACAGTTAAAAAGGGCTCCACAGCGCTTTCTGCCAGAGTGGTGGTGCAGAGGTAGCCCATTTTTCCATCAATGTTTTTTGTAACCATTTTTTTTTAAATCGAAACTAAGAATTGAAAGATCGATATTATATTGGGCAGCCGAATATCACGATATATCGCCAAAACGATTATTTCCCACACCCCTAATTATATTGCATTCCTGTGCTGGCAATGGATATAACAGGGGGGTATATTTATCTTATTTAGTGGGTGGAATGATTGTTTCACAATATTTAATAGTTCTTTAGCCTATTATTTGGATATGCCATTACCCCTGACGACCCTGTTGCATTTCCTATGGAAATCTAAAAAACGACAATTAAAGTCGTAGGGAAGTCATATTTAAAAGGTTAAATAATTCTGGCTTAAAAATGTACATAAATGTACTCTTTATCAGACTATATTGTCCCAAAATTTAGAAAATTTATATTTAAAAAAAAAATCCTGTCTTAAAATTTGTTTATTTTTTTTCCGTTATCTTCTGCAGGCCAGTTAGTTATACGTCAGCCTGAATGCCTAAATTTGGCCAATCATAAATCAACGGTCATCTGTCAATCACATTTTTTTTGGTCATAGCATCTTGATTCATATGTCGTAGCTAATATACGAAACGGTTGAAATAAGAATCTTCTCAGAGTAGTGATGACCGTTACAGGTATAGGTGGAGAGCGAATTGTTGGCCGTTTCTCAGTTCACAAGAACGTGAGTACGGACTCGTGTTCTTGCCAATTATGGTCTTGAGAAGAATACAGGAAAGTGTGGACTATGGGAGTAAGGGAGAAGATAGCATAAATATAGGTCACTTGGAACTAGGGCTGGGTATTGTCTTCGGGGTGGCCTCCTTTTCGTTCCGGGTACTCAATACCGATACCTTCACTTTGCATACCGGTTCCTGAACGATAATTTTTTTTCGATACCAGTTTTTATAATATCAATTCGAAGAAAAGAAAACTACACAACATAATAAAGTACAAATCTTGAATTTTATTTTGAGCTCTGATTTTTCCATTTACATGTTTCCTCTTACATAAAAAAAAAAATTTCAGTGTCCTAATATTCACTGTTACATTGTGAGGACCAGTTTTCTTAGCAGTTTCCTTTAGAAAAATTACCATGTCTGACAAACAAGCCCGTTGAATGGGATCCCTACTGGACAGCGCACCGCTGGTATGTGGGGGTCTGAGCAGCTCCGACAGAAATATTGGAAGGCAGGATGTGAACTGACTGCACTGATTAGGTTTTTCAGGTGGATTTTCCCACTTAAAACATAATAAAACTACTTTATTCCACTGATCACAAAATATAGCTGCAAGGCCAATAAAGGATAGAGTAGCTCCACCCAAGGCGCAGAGCCACTTTTCGACAGCGCAGCCAGAGCAGCAAAAACGCGCTTCAGCCGGGCGTCAGAAGCTGGTACAAGCAGCAAAAAGGAAGCAGCAGGCGCTTTTTGCTGCTTGCTGCGTTCAGTTTGAAAGCAGCATGATTCACTCCCTTTGCTCTGCCCACGGGCTGCTGAGAGGAGGATGGTGGCGCCGGCTGCGGTCAGCTCTTCTTGCAGTCAAACACGAGCAACTTTCTGCTCTTAAATTGTGTCCGAGCGCGATGTATTGCATTGCGCACTGTGGCATCAGTGTTAATAAAGAGTGAAGCCGCGCACGGCCTGGGGCATTTTTAAAGGGGGTTCTGCGCTCACAACCAGTTCACAACAGATTACACATGAACCCTGGCTGTAGTGACCACCTGTGTATTTTTTCCTGGATGACGCAATCCCGTTAAGTGTTACAGCCAATGACCGAAACTTGGTACCGACGAGGCATGTTTGGATACTCTGTAGAACGAAGCATTTTGGTCGGTACCATAAAAGGAAGTTCGGTACCCAGCCCTACTTGGAACAGAATCATACTCGTGACGTCACCACACACACGGCTCCTCTGGAGCTGCATTTCACCTCCTGTTATTAATAGTCTCCAGATAATAATAAATTCAGACTTTTTCATTTTAGTGGGGGAATAATAATTAACACAGTCAGATAAACACAGATCAGTTGAACATTTTGCCAAATAACACATAATCCTGCCCTCTTTATAAATGACTAATCAAATTCACAGTATTCACTTTCGTGTAAAGTGGGTGCACCATTCGGGAGCATTTGCAAAATGCAACGTTTGGAACAGCCGCTTTTCCTACTACTTTTAGGCTATATATATATATATATATATATATATATATATATATATATATATATATATATATATATATATATATATATATATATATATATATATATTATATAAATATAAAATCAATCATTTTGATTTAAAGGTGGTAGCTATGACTGTTTAATTCAGCTGTTTTGTTCTTCCAAAAAGAAAATGCTAAAGCACAATGAATGACCTAAAGACCAAGGAACACAACAGGGTCATCAGGGAGAAGTTTGTAAGGAGGTTTAAAGCAGAATTAGGTTATAAAAACAAGCTTTGAATGTGTTACAAAGTTGTGCTTGACATATCATCTTAAAATGTGAAGGAAAACAATATATATATCAAAGACCTTAGCATATTCCTAGTTTATCAATAAAGCAGGTACAATTAATTTATTCTGAATTTTTGTTTGATACATGGGCAATACACACATCATAGTACATTATCTGAATTTATTTTTACAATCAAGAAGCTTTTCTCACTTCTCACTACAAATAAAAATCAAGAAGTGTTGCAGTGGTGAAACAGGATGTGGGAAAAGGATGTCAACAATGACTCGGCTTGTTTTTTAAAATCACTTATTTAGGACTGATCTATGTTGACTTGTTGTTCATGACGACCCAGAAGTGTCAGTGTATTTTGTTTGTTAAATTAAGAGCTTGAATCATTTAAAGGCCTATTAAAAAGAACACAGATATTGATGATCTTTTTATTTGTCATTAAACCATTCAATAGGATGCCTCAGCAGACTGTCTGCATATAGATAGTTTTCTTTCTTGGCGGGAAAATTAGGTCAGGAGAGGAGGGGAAGGACTGAGAAGAGATGCAGCGTGTTGTGGACCAGCTATCAGGGTTGATTGTCTCCAATTAATTGCTTGTCTTGGTGGCTGCTCTCTAGGTCAAAATGCACCCTTTTGCTGCAGCAGACTTTATTACCTGACAGCATACACACAATGAGTTCCCTTCCAACAGTGTGTTTCAGGTAACTGTTGTTTAGCACAGCACAGTTGCACGTTCAGTCGTGATTTAGAAATTATCATAAAACACCAGAGAATGGTCCTAATATTGGATCTTAAATGCAAGTGTTCTGATTTTATGGTCGATCTACGCTCACCAGTTGGTGAGCAGTTATACATGTCAAATAACTAAACGGCACCATCTGCACTGACTCACCAGAAGTGTGCTTTATTGTCCCATCTGTTAGAATGAAGAGTGAACACTGCTGCAGAGACTAGCAGGTGGAGAAATCCTCCCTGAGCCTCTTAATTGGTCCACACAGAAAGACTTTAAAAACATTTAGTGCAAAATGATTGCTGGTCCTTTTTTGGCTTTTAAGATGGAAATATGTGTGAGATTTTCAAATTTAACAAGAGAGTGTGTGCTCTTATATAGGACTCACAAATCTAAAGAGGGGGTGAAAAAAACTTGCTGTTAAAATGGTGGAAACATTGGACTTTTGAATTATGAGACAGAAGTTGAATTTCCTTTAAGTAACAGCCCGTGTTGTTTATTTTCAGAAGTCCTGACACTTGCGTAACACAGCGACTTTGCTCGATAAAAGGCTTTGTAAAGATGGTATCTAAATGGGTTGATTGACTTTATTAAACCTGGTATCATATATGTAGACAGATTACATTACCAAAATGCAAACTTGTGTTTTTGTTTGACCTTTAGCCTTGATTGTTTGTGTGTGGATGAGTGTTGCATGAATGGGTGTCGGAGGCCATGTATTTTGACCTTGTGGGGACATTTTGGTACTCATGAGAAGTTCTCTTCTTTGAATGGGAGTTTGGTTTAGGACTAAGATGTGTATTATGATTACGGTATGGTTAGGGGTATGGGTCAGGGTTAGGCCATTCAAACTAATGCAATGTGTATAGAAGTCAGTGGAAAGTCCCCACACGGATGAAATGTGTATGCGTTTCAGTGCTGGAAAGAGTTTATAGCTTTTTTGACTCTGACTGGCTGAGGAACCTTGATGTGGGCGAGTGTTCAGCATGTCTTGAACACTGAGAAAAGAAACAATGGCGCGACATACTAAAAAAATTAAAGCAACCTCACTGATGTCGAAGGCTATATGTTCTGTGATTTGCTCATAATGTGCAGAAACAAAGAAACTATCCAAGTTAGAAGCATCTCTAATCTAAAGAAGCTCCTCACATTGTCTCACCATCAGCAACACTAGTTTTGAAATTGCAGAATATACATTAAGTAACAAATACAATGAATGGTGCATGTGAAAATTTCTGTTCATGTGATAACTCTAACAAAAATATGGTACCGATTGATTTAAACACATGATATCATATATCCAGATTTCAGTCATGGTTCTAGTAGCCATCGTCCTGCTTCAAGTCTTCATCATTTTACTAGGCAGTAAGGTCCAGTCAAATTTGGAAAAACCTCCCAATCGAATCGTAAAAAGTTAAAAAAATTTATTTTCCATTTTTTTCTAAATTGCGGAGTTTACATTTAGTGAATCTATTTTCAGAATTACAATTTGTGCCATATGATGGTTAATGGAAACACACCTAGTTATTGACCCTTGCCGACTTTGTTTAACATCACATTTCTTTTGAAGTTTCTCAAAGTTGCATTGAATTCAATTGCATACGGCGTTGCTGTTTTTTTGCCTGAAATATTGTGACCCATGTTTAAATCAATTGCAGAGTATATTTTATTTTTATTAAATTGCTTAAAAAGAACAATTCATTCAGTTGAATCCTCACCAATTGCAAAGATATCAATTTCAAAAACAAGAATTTTCTTTATTGTTCTTATATTATATATATATATAAAAAAACATATTCAAGAAAAGGCACGTTTATTTGTATAGCACAGTTCAGTACATAACATTCAAAGTGCTTTACATGAATCAGATAATAAAATAGAAGAAGAATAAAGGCAGAATAAAAGGAAATAAAAATGAAAAAAAACTTGCTACAACAAATAAAACAACTGTTGAGCACAGGAACTAAATGCTGCCTCAAATGCTGAATCACATAAAAATTATACAATGTTTTCAGATAAGAGGTAATATAAATTAATCGATAAATTATTTAACTCATTAATTAATATAATGCATATTTTGTAACTGAACCTCCAGTTGCATTTAAAGTTTGGATAAGGGGACATGTTTTTCCAAATTTATCAATAGTTTAGATCAGTGGCTCCCAAACTTCTTTGCACCACAGACCAGTTCACTGTCAGACAACATTTAACTGACCCATCTGTAAGTGTAGCACTTTCTGTTCACTATGGTAACATTAAACATGCCTTTAAAACAAACCACCACAAAAAGTAAGAAACAGCCTGATAACTACTCCCAGCAGCAGTGAATTAGTGAGAAACCTAAGCTTGGTTTGCTGCAACGAGATATTGAGAGTTTATAGCAGGAGCAATCATCTGACCTATGTAAGTTGTTTTGTCCAACATACATCAGAAGTTAGTCATATACGGATGTAATGGAGTGAATCCAGTCATTTTTCAAAGTAAAACACCATTTAGACTTTGAAAAATTTAGATTTTGACTTTGAGAAATGAATCTGTTGGAAATTATGAGAGTTTTTGATTCTTTTTGTTTGACCCGGTACCAAATGACTTGGACTGGTACCCGGCAGGGGGTTGGGGATTGCTGGTTTAGATGATAAATAGTAATTTAAAAGTTACTTTGACGACTAATTAATGACTTTGATTGAGTTCCGAGTCACTAGAGCAGTTACATCTTTGGAGAAGTATCTATGACTAGTTACTTTTATAAATTGACGTTCTGCCAAAAACACTTCACACGAGTTCTGAAGTGGGCTGTGTTGCCATCTTCACTTGGGCAACGCAACTCACATCCCTAAGCAAATGCCCCCATGCTGATTGGCATCCTGTTTGTCCCGACACTTACATCCGATCACAGCAAAGATCTTATTAAAGGATCCCCTAGAATTCCCCCGTGGTGAAAAAGAGGAGCTCCCAAAACCTCTCAGGGAGAGGATGCCATGATTAATCAGTGCCAGTTAGTCTCCCAAGACCAGTGACCCATAGCCCACTAGAACATTCACTCGTTCTAAGGCTATGACTCTTACTAAATAAATGAATAAAGACGAAATTTAACTAGCTCAAGTTCACATTTCACTTTTTCAAAAAATAAGTTCAAAGACCTATAAAGAATCTACTTCAAATTCATTTGGTAAATTAAGCCACAATCCTACACACTAGAACCTTATATTCCACCCTTTAAATGTGTGATCATTATATATATAAAAAAATTGGAAAATACTCAATTCTGTCAATGTATACTGTATGTGCAGTGAATACCTTTACACAGAACTTCAGAAACATATGGGTACATTCAGGTTCTGCTGAAAAGATCTGTATCAAAAATTATTTCTTACATTCCTCATTCAGTAGCAGATATTTCCCAAGATACTTTGGATGCTTTAACTTGAAGTGGCTGTAGCTGACGTACGGATTTGTTTCTTAAGTCCCGGTGGGCACAGTTTGCAAAAAAACGTGAATTTCTTTTCTGCCGTCTCTTCCTTTATTAGTTCATAAAACTCTGCCAAGCGATCTTTAAAACTGGCATCAGAAATACCAGTAGATGAGTCTGAATCAGGCAGACTAGTACTAGCAGTAGACATGCTGGTCTGTAATGCTGTTTGCCGTAATAACTGCTGTAAAACCTGAAGTTATGCAATGAAAAGTTTCGTTATCAATTGAACGTGAACTGTGTGTCGCTAAGTATGTGGTCTAATATGCTCATTCGCTGTCCTTCATATACGTTACTTCAACGCCGTTACCTTTTTTAGTAAATTTGTTCACTAGCCACTTTGACTGTATTCTATAAACGCCAGTTCATTGATTGCAGACACCCCGCTACGCTTGCCGTTACTCCAGGTCGCGTATTAATAAACCTTTTTATGATGGGACTCGTGTGGAGCTTGTTGTCACGAGAGAAGGGGAGGGATGAGATGGTTTCCAGATGGAAATGCGATTGTTACATCAAGCTGCGCGTTTCCCCGTCGGTGATACGGTTTCCGCGGCATCTACGCAAAGCGCCAGGAGGCATGATTCACCGCGTAAGCAACAGGAAACGCAGCATGCTGGCTAACGGCGGCGTTACGGCCACCCTCTCTGCTCATGCCACTGGGGAACTACGGAGAGCGTGAGCGATCAAAATGATATATGGAGAAAGGGAGAAATGGATGGATGGATGGATGGATGGATGGATGGATGGATGGATAGATGGATAGATGGATAGATGGATAGATAGATAGATAGATAGATAGATAGATAGATAGATAGATAGATAGATAGATAGACAGTAGATGTTGCAGTATCTATAACAACCCAAACACACAGGATTTTAGAATTAGACATCCCCAGTTATTAATTTCATACACTCACCAGATCTGAACGCCTCTGTTAAAAAAATTCACACTCCATGAGTAGAGGTAATGCAGCCTGATGATATTGACACCGCATCAGATACCTAAACCCCATGTTAAGCAGGGGAACGCTATCTGACGGGGTTTAGAGGCCCATCAGATAGGCGTTCCCCCCTGATGTAATTTTCACGTTGAGTTGCAATTAATTCAAAACTCTCTGCAGGTACTTGTCTTTGTCATCCACTCTATTCAGCTGGCTTTTGAAACACACGGCGAGAAGGTGGGGGCTGCATGGTGATGAGGGTGAGAAACATAAAAGTACAGTGCTTGTAATAGTTACTTTTACTAGTAACTAGTTACTTTTTTTATTGTGTAGTAACTCAGTTACTAACTCAGTTACTTTTTGGAAGAAGTAACTAGTAGCTATAACTAATTACTTTTTCAATGTAACGTGCTTGCCCAACACTGCCTATAAATATGAACGTATTCAGTGAACGCCGATTCATTGAATGTGTTAATGCACACAACATTGCAGGCCCCACACCCACAGTCCAGGTATTTGCAGCACCTGGAATGCATCCACCAACCTGGACACAGATAGCTCCCCACTCCAGGAGCAAATGCAGACCCCTGGATTTGTCCAGGAATCCAGGTCCAAACTTCGCTAAAACCAGCAAGGAGTAGCATTAGGCTAAGACTGGCCTTTATTGAGAAAACACGAGTACTTTTTTTTTTTGCAAACAATTAACTCTCAAATCTCATGTCAGAAACACCAACTAGTCTTTTTGTCCAGATTTGCTGCATCCATGCATTTTTTAAACTCACTTCTTACTTTCTTAGGAAGTATCAGATTAAAGGTTGATAAACTATATTATGGCTTTTGTAGTAGTTCAAGCTACCACGAAAAATCTAAAAGACAACAATGCTTTGCAACAGCATACATACAAACTGAACAAGTTGTAACAATATTTTGAGGGGTAGAATTTATTTTGACAAACCAACACTCAGAAGGTCACAATAATTAAAGCTGCAGTCTGTAACATTGTAGCGGTATACATCCTCGGTAGTCACCGGCAAAATTGAAGAAAAATAGCCCACGCCACTCCCCACCCTCTGGCTTACACCAGCCGCCCCACCCCGCTTCCACCCTTCACAGCATTCGCGCTGGCTACCGCGACGCTAGCGTCAGAAGCACCGGCAGCCGCATGGAGTGTGAACGTAAGAGCGATAACACTCACCTCCAAGCAGCTAGATATAAGATGCTGTTATACCGAAGTTTGCCGTGTAAGCAGTTGTCGGCAGGGGCAGTAAGGGCAGTTTCTCTTTCGCCAGTGGCTGTCGCTTCCGCCATGATCTCCACGCGCGTTCTCCGGACTGCGGCAGCCGGGCTGCAGCGGCAGGTTCAGCGTGTGAGAGAGGTGGGGCGGGATTCAGCGTGTGTGAGCTGTGATTGACACTCCATCAGACGCTCCTCTGGCTGTGATTGGTTGTTTTGTCTCGTCCCCGAATTATTCTTTCCAGATTGAAATACAGGCAGTAGGCGGGTCCACTGAAGCGTTTTTCACAGGTTACACGCTGCGCAGCTGCCGCTCCGGGGCAAGGGGGACAAAGCCTTTAGCCATCGCACAAAAAGTAGATTTTAAAACTTACAGACTTCAGCTTTAAGTAGAAAAAAAGTAATATGTTTTTTTCAAAATCTTTCACAAGCATTTCCTATCTAAACTCTCGCTCTATGTTTACGGCCTTTGTCCTGATAGAAGATGAAACCTTGCCATATAATCACAAAAAGCACCTAATATGCTAATATGCTTTTTACATGATGTCCTTCTTCCCCCACCACAAAGTGTTTGTATATTTTTGTAGTTCGTATTTAGTTCCAGATTTAGTTTATTCCATTTAGATTTATGTTCTAATGGGTAAACACTTTAGTTAATATGTCTGAATGGTTTAACTCACACCATGAACAAACCACTGTCCCAAAGAACTCAGGAACAAACCACTTTCCCAAAGAACTGAGGGGGGAATTTTGTTTAAGTTGACCTTAGTTATTTTGCCACCTTAATATTCACTTATTATTTGTGCTAGTTTAGAGATGTTTTATTTGTTTAATGTGTTTCAGTCTTGTATGGATTTTTTTTATATATTGCTTCTCTCCCTCATTAGGTTTGATTAGGTTATTCCACCCCTATTTAAGCAGTCTCTGTTCTTTTTTAGTAGGTCAGTTTTCGGTTTGAGTTACTGTTCAGTTGACCTCAGTTGAGTTGGGCCCAAATCCATGTTATTTATTATTAAAGCTATTTTGTACTGCCTTTAATCCTTTGTTCATTATTTCTGACATCATTAAATGAAAGTCTTTTTCAATTTTTGAAAACCTTTTGTCCTTATTCAAGTTTGGTCCCTCACATATGGCTTAAGGCAAAATGAAAACTGTACTTCTTATTACTTTCTTTAAACAATGGCTTTGCCCTTACCACTGTTCCACATAGGGAGAAATTGGAGTCCACTACCAATATTTTCATCCTCCATTTTATTTTCCTGCTGTAGTGTAGGAGATAAGGATGGCTCATCCCATCAGCTACTGTCCCAGAGTTCACGGGCAGGATCTAGCTGCCTCTTCATGCTTTTTTTTCTTTGTCCTCAAGACCTTATCAGACACCTCTCCTTATAATCTTTAACAATCACTGTTGCCTACTTGCCATTCACCTGACCTCCAGCTATGGTTACTTGGTGTTCTAAGCTTCGACATGGGTAATTCCCGTCCCTATGGCACCTTCTTAAACTTAGTGCTCTGTTAGGTAGACCTCCAGGTTGCTAATCTGAACTGAGTTTCCTCTTAGTTTTAGTAATTTTTCTCACCTGATTTTAAATGTATGTCAATAAAATCAGAGGATTGCGTTTTTCTTAATGGCGGGTATACTGTAGATCCACGTCCAGCCAGAGAAAGGCAAACTCTTGATTTTTAATCACCTTAGGATCTTCAGCTTATTCCTCCCTCCCCATGTTTTATGTGTCCTTCGTTATTGACCTTATCTATACAATTTTTTAATGCACCTGATGTTTATAGCCAGGGATCCTGATGTAAAAAGTGAGCCTGTCATGATGGGTTTAAGGTTCTTAGCCCACATGCAGAACACAACGGAGGCTGGGTAAAAGTTTAACAGAGTTTATTGAAAGTTTCAACAACACAAGATAATGTACAGGTTCTGGAACTGGTCCGGGCTGGTTCACTGAAGTCTGCAGAGATGATAGTTTGATTAGTTGAGCAGGCAGATGAGTTATGAGTTCTTGATTACTCAGATTCTACCTTGACTGAGTCCGGGCTTCTCTTTGAGAGAGAGGGAACCTTTGGGTCCAGAGACTATTGGTTAAGCAGAGAATACGACCAGCTGCAGCGTCTAACTTCTGACTTTGAATGGCAGACCTTGATCAGAGTTTCCAGCTCTTCACCAAGAGCAGCAGGGGAGAATCCACATAGGAATCTTCAGGTTTGGCTCACCAGGGCAGATTGGCAGGTTAAGCTCACCCAGAGCTTCAGGCTAGAGACAGGTTTCCTGTGAGGCAAAAAGAGAGGAGAGTTAGAATCTGATCTTTCAACAGAGACAACTAGATTCTTCAGTTTCAGAGGCTCAGGTTGCTAACCAAACTAAGGTCAACACTGCGGCGTCGAAGGAAGGTCTGGCAGCTGGTTATAAAGGAGAGGTCTCCTGGTGAGTAGATGCGTCTCAGGTGTGCTGGAAAGCTCCAGATCCCAACAGAGCCTCCTTAAAATGTCTCTAATTTTATTCCTGATGTGTTAATTATTTGTGTTCTCTAACAAACCACAAACTTAGCTACAACATAGTACACAATTGTTGACTAAATTGATTAAAGTTTGATCTCCACCAATGCCTAATAAAGGTAATTAATCTGTTTTAAAGTGTTAACATTTAAAAGACTTTTAGTTTGAGGTGATGTTTTTTTTTTTGTCCTTCTCTTTTTGTTGTCACTACATGCCAGGAAAATGACTGAGTGGTTGAGCACTAAATGTGTTGTTTCAAACCTACCATATAGCTTAAAAACAAACAATACCCCCTCATGGCATCTTTTTTTGGTGTATGGCTCCCTAAAACACCCTTGATTGACATGTAAGTGAACTAAGATGTAGCTTTGATCGCCACAAAAAAAGAGAGAAACTGACAAAGGAAGGCAAATGAAAGTACAAGGACTGAGAGTCAAGTCTTAATGGAATAAGGTCTAAAAGTGTGTCTCTGGGCTCGGTTCACTGGAGAATAATCGATGCATAATTGTCTTTTTCAAGAGAACACTGGTGGAGGTGTTTCATCACAGCGGTTTGTGATGAAGACTAATGTGGGATCATTACGTCCTGAGGGCCTCTTCACTCAGCAGCTACTTTCTCTTCAGAGGATTCTTAACCGCAAAGTGTCTTTAATCCAAGACTTATTTTCACTTTTTTTTTTTTTAAAGCATCAATGTGAAAGACTGACAAAAAGTAAGATATTTGACTTGCTGAATTTTTATTTCTTTTTTTCTTTAGTCAAACCAACTGTCATAGATGTGGACATATTCGTGAACAGCATCGGACCAGTGTCTTCAATCAAAATGGTGAGTAAGACTTCTATTTGAGGCCCGTGGGTTCCTGACAGGGTTACGGTCGCTTTTTCAAGGGTCTTATTGAAGAATGGGTCCCTCTGCTTTTATACTTATTTTTTTGTTATGTATTTAGAGTGATACACTTTTGCTGCTATATACAGTGCCTTGTGAAGGTATTCGGCACCCCTGAACTTTTCGACCTTTTGCCACATTTTAGGTTTCAAATATAAAGATATGGAATTGTAATTTATGTGAAGAATCATCAAGTTGGATATTTTAAGCTTTTTTTAACAAATAAAGCCCCTTTACTTTCAGTGCAGCAAACTCCTTTCAGAAGTTCATTGAGGATCTCTGAATGATCAAATGTTGCCCTAAACGATTGATGATGATAAATAGGATCAACCTGTGTGTAATCAAGTCACGGTATAAATGCACCTAGACTGTGATGGTCTCAGGGTCTGTTTAAAGCTCAGAGAGCATGACGAACAAGGAACACACCAGACAGGTTGAGGATATTGTTTTTAAAGCTGGATTTGGATACAGCAATATTTCCCAAGCTGTTAACATCCCAAGGAGTTCTGTGCAAGCTGTAATTTTGAAATGGAAGGAGCATCAGAGCACTGCAAATCTACGAAGACCCGGCCATCCCTCTAAACTTTCAGCTCAAACAAAGAGAAGGCTGATCAGAGATGCAGCCAAGAGGCCCAAGATCACAGGATGAACTGCAGAGATCTACAGTGGAGGAGGGAGACTCTATCCAAAGAACAACAGTCATATACTGCAAAAATCTAGCCTTTATAGAAGAAAGCCATTTCTTAAAGATATCCACAAAAAGTCTTGTTTAAAGTTTTCTATAAGCCACCTGAGAGAAATGGAAAACATCTGGAAGAAGGTGCTCTGCTCAGAGGAAGCCAAAATCGAACTTAGGAAACAATGTAAAATTTTATTTTTGCCGTAAAAGCAACACATCTCATCACCCTGAAAACACCATCCCCACTATCAAACATGGTGGTGGCAGCATCATGGTTTGGGCCTGTTTTTCTTCTGCATGAACAGGGAAGAGGGTTAAGATTGATGCGAAGATGGATGGAACCAAATACAGGAGCATTCTGGAAGAAAACCTGTTGGAGTCTGAAAAAGACCTGAGACTGGGAGAGAAATTTATCATCTAACATTACAATGATCCAAAACATGAAGCAAAATCTACAATGGAATGGTTCACAAATACACATCCAGGTGTTAGAATGGGCAAGACTTGAATATAATTGAGAATGTATAACGGCATGGAATATTTTCACCTATGAATCCTATTATATGGCTGATAATCTGTTCTGCATTAGAATTGATTAACAGTATGGTTAGTTTTAAACTGTAATCTAGATCTGATGCAATAATACCAAAGGGCCTTTAACTTATTCTATATAGAGGGAGAACCCTTTTATTGGAGTCCTATTTTAATCTCCATTGTTGCAGATGAATAGACTTACATAATATAAGTTGTCATTCTTGTATTGTTTTAAACTCAAATGCACTGTATAATTGTGGGTTTCAGGATTTTATGGTTCAACAGATGGTGATTTTATCCTTACTGCACAGATCCACTAGAACTCACAAGTTTTACGTTCAAAGTGTTTTCAATATGAAATAAAGGTTTATATTTGAGGAAATGTTAAAAACCATTAACCCTTTATAGGGCATTCAGTGAAAGACTATCTAAATTTCAAGCAAAGAGTACACTGCAAAAAAACTGAAATCTAAGTAAGTCTGTTTTTCTTAAAATAAGTGATTTTTTTCTTGAACTGAGCAGGGAAGTGAGATACTTTGCAAATGGAATAAGACAATGTACATTTAAATTAAAGGAAAAAAATGCAGTCTCCTATTTGAAGTGCATAATATCAAATAATCTGATTTGAAGGATAAAAATACTCCTTCAACTGGGAGATTTTCTTATTTACCTACTCAAATTAAGGGTAAATACACTTATTTTGAGACATTTTCACAAATGTATAGATCATTTTTGTAGTGTGTTATTGGAATCTAGGACAAGGCCTTAGTACCTTTGTAACGTAAAAAAAAGCATATTTTGATGGCATAAATTAATGTCAGTGTAATAACAAGAAACGCCAACTTGCCCGTATAAATTAAGAAAAATAACAAACATGCTTCTATAAGAAATTCATGAAAAACACTCTGAGAGTGAAATAAATGGCACTCCATTTCTAAGGGGTATGCAAGTGATCAAAAATGGTAACTTACCCTATAAAGGGTTTATGAAATAAGAACTTCCATTCGTAATAAATTACCCTCTTTTTTATTTTACCAAAAAACTGTAATGAAACGTTTTATGTTTGCCTTTAGAATAAAATAAGGTATAATGGAGTTGTTTAGTAATATTTTTAAATCTTATATTCCAATTTATGCAGTGGCTTGTTTCCTGTCCTTCTCGCTGACACAACCTAACACTCTTCTATAATGTGGCTATTTCCAAGATGTTTTTAAAATGGCTTAGTAGGTTGTTTACTTGTTCTGATGAGCAGATAAATTGCCTGTCAGGACGAGGCAAGATCTTTAAATAAAACAAGCTATTCATGTCATGTTTGTGGTGTTATAACAAAACTAAAGGAGAGACTTATTTAAAACAACAAACATACACAAAAACAACATAATTAAAGTGCTAAAACTTTATAACTAAAAATGAAGAATCTTGTTTTATCAATATATATTTAAAAAAAGTTTGGTTTTTCTTGTCACTTTACAGTCACAAGCTTAAATATATTCTAGATAGATGGTTTGGTGATCAACACAAAGTCTTGTACAGTTTCAAATGAAATTCTGAAAGCTCAACGATAGTTTTCTTCCTGCTTCTTTCATGAAGGCCAGCAATGTGGAGTGGGTGACTAATGGTTTTTTTGCTGATGGATTTTCCCACCTGAGCTTTGGATCTCTGCTGCTTTCAGCTGTTTCTCTGATTAATGCTTTTCCTGCCAAGACAATCAGTCTTAGTGGACGGTCACATGTTGGTAGCTGTGTCTTTCCATTTTCAGGTGATGGATTGAACAGCCTTCTGTGAGATGTGGGAAAAGCTTGACATTTTATTTTAAAACCTAACCCTGCTTTGAACCTCTCCAAAACTGGCCCTGACCTGTCTGCTGTGCTCCTTGCTCTTTGTGTTTTTTCTCTGATGTTCTCTGACAAGCCAACAACAACAATAGCTGTAGTGAAAGCAACACGGGTGGATTATATTAACTAATCAGGTGACTTCTAAACAGGATTGGATGCAATAACTGTTCAGCAGCATAGAGAAAATAAAAGATGACTAAATATAAATTGTCATCAAATGTTCCATATCTTCTCCCCTTAAACGTTAAAACTGCAAAAAATGTTATAGCACAAAACAATTGTTTGTCACTCTTGTTCAGTTACATAAAAACTCACTGTAATTATACCTAACTGATAACCATAAATTATCTTGGAAAATAGAGTATTTATTTTTATTTTTTTACTCTTTATCTAGTGCTTTTCAAATACCAGGTAACCACCTGTATTAATTTACTACATAGGACTGTTACTATAACAGGAAGATGAGCAGATCTGCAGGGTTTATAGGGGGGAGGGAGACATTTGTGCATTAAAACCTTTTTGCCTGTTTTATTTCCAATGAATTCAGTTTATTTCTATAGCACCGATTCACAACACGTCATCTCATGGCACTTTACAGTTCACCAGATCATACAGTCAAATTCATTCATAGTTTTCTATCTAAGGAAAGCCAGTTGATTGCATCGACTCATTGACTCAAATGCAATCCCTCATACTAAGCATGCTTGTAGCAACAGTGGAGAGGAAAAACTCCCTTTTAACAGGAAGAAACCTCCAGCAGACCCAGAGGTTTCTAATCAACATTATAAAATCAGATGTTTAAACAGTTTTTCTTATATTTCTGACCAAATGTTTTAGATTCCAAAGTTATCATTGGAAGCCTCACATGAAGCTATTTCAAGCTGGACAGACTTGCAAAAAAACTGGAATATTATAGGGAGGCAAACAGGATGAAGAAAGATGCTGGAAAGAGACAACACCAATGGCTTTTGAAGTTTAAATGCAGAGTCTTGAATGATAATTGGTGAGGGCATAAAACTGTGCCGGTAGGCTGGAAGGACACAAGAGGAGGCGATTGGTAGAAAAGTAAGTGTCATCCACTTGAATTTTTTCTTAGGCTTCATTTATAATTGGTATAGTAGTAATATGCAGCGACAACGTATTTCAGTTAACATCAAATGCATTAAATGCTATAATGATAGCTGTGAAGCTGTCATGCTAACACAAATTCTGCCTAGTCTCCAATTACAAACTAATAGTAGGTTATTAGAAGAACTAGAGCTGTATAGTCATGGGTATTTCTGTACCAAGAGCAGGTGAACAGCAGAGATGAAGATAAATTCAACTATTACCAAATTTACAGCTAGTTTTTTAAAGCTACAGTGTGTAATAATTACAGGGATATAAAGTCAGAAATTGAATATATTATACATAACTATGTTATTTATCATCACCTATGAGCTCAGCCTTTTAACCATAATATTTGCGTTGCCTTAGAATTAAGATTATTTATAATTACATAGGAAGCTGGTCTCGCGCAGCCATGGAGGCTGACATCTTTGCACTACGGCAGGCGCCAGAGCCAACAAACTAGCGATTGCGAGATCGCCCATTGCGCTTCGAAAGTAACTACGGCAAGTTGAGAGAGATGAACTGAGAGCGGTACTGAACAATAGATGGCAGTATTATGCCTGAGAAGCGTTTAGTCTGCCTGAAACCAAAAAGAAGAAGAAGAAGCAGGTATACTGCGCTTCAGTAACAAGAAAGGTGAACAAGGCGGCAGGCGTGAGTGACTTTTGCAAACTGTTTGGCACTGTGTGGCCAAACATCAGACGAATGGAGGATCATGCCTACTCTGTATCACATCGAAAAGCGGCGGACACCCGAACCCCCGTCATCTAAGAAGCGGAAACACGGCGAGAATAAACGCAAACCGTGACAAGAAACGGCAAAAAACACGGATCAACATTGGCACGGCATTTACATGATGGAAGTCACTGATGGAGGAAAAAGGTTTTCAAAGTGACGCTCAAGTTGCCAGTTTTCTGTTGGACAGGTAAGGCCACAGCTTCATAAAATTACCACAGCTGATAGTGGCGTGTGTGAGTGTGAGAGAGACAGATATATGAAGCTGCATATTAGCGAAGCTACGGATATATACCTCGGTTACTTCTCTCCGGCTCCTTTGGAGATCTTCAAGCCTTTCCTCCTCTGCTCTAGTCAACCCCCGCTGGCACCTCTCTCTCTCGCCTGGCCCTGGCTGCACGCCCACCCCGGCCTCTCTGCCCTCTTCCTCTCCCTCTTCCTCGCTTTGTAACCCCCGTGCCACAAACAAGACTTGGACTCTGTAAGCGGGGAATATATACCGGTATTCTTCCAGCGAACACAATCTTAGCTGTTAAACTAATGACTACAATTACTTCGTCTGTTTATATCACCATGCAAAGCAGCTCACCAAAACGTCACAACGATGTAGAAAAAAAATAACGGGTATATTTATTATCTTAAGTCTACATGAAATCTATACCCTACACAGACTAATGAAATACTATCTGTAAAATTATCTATGTAAACAAACCTCATTACTTGAGAAGGTAGGTGATGCGGACGTCGTGGAAGACATTTTGTCCCATAACGTAGCCGTTCGCCGTTGTGGGGGAGAAGCGGTGGGGGAGATGTTCATGTTGCTGCAGTCTGCAGTCTGGACGTTAGATGTCGCTGAAAATTACACACTGTAGCTTTAATGTAAATATTTGTTTGTTTTGTGATTGTGATCCACAGTTTTAGACAGGAGTGTCTCTTTCCTCTTTTAGTCACCAATAACTTTTTATCCAAAAATGATTTTGGAACCTTTTTGGGGCCTCAGCAAACTTTAATGAGGTGGAGCAGGTCCCACCATGTGAATCATAAAGTCCCCCCCCTTTCCTCATTATAACCTTTTTGGCTCAAGGGGAGACTTTGATTCAGCGAAGGAGCATGACAAGAACTCCCAAAGGACAGCACATATGCAGTCTGTACTTTATCCCTACTTTTTCTGCATAATCAGTGTGACAGCTCACTGCAGAGCAGGAGATGTATGCCTTGCCCCACTTACAGTACAAGAATCTGGTTCAGAGAAAACAGCATGTTAATAGTTATAATATTATATGCACATTGATCAAATTAATTATGATACTTTTTTGTTTGTATTTTTACAAATTTGTCTGAATGTTACATTCTAAGTGGGCTAGTTTTTTCAGTCAAACTGAAAAGAATGAGTTGAACTAAGAATGGAGGACTTAAAAAAGAGGTCATAGTGCTTCAGGTTCTCAGGATTGCAGAGCCATAGAAAGAAATATATAAGAATAGATCAAGATAAACTAGCAGAAACTATCCTCTTTCTTGGATAATTTGGTTCAGTGAATCTGCAATGCAACACACCTTTACACAGCTGGTCATATTATGTCTTATTATGAACATTATATTTACCAGAATGTCTTCACTATGCATATAATCCAGTGGAGCAAAGAAACAATTGCTTTATTTCTTTATAAACCTTAAATGTTTTTAAACATAATGTTATTTTAACAGATAAACTTTATCTATTCAAACCGGATAACCTAATTTATCTTTGGATTTCTCAAACCAGATGATCTTCTTTCTTAAAAAAACAAAACAAAAACAAATAAAAAAAAACTTGGTTCTTAAATAATTGATTAACTATGACTGAAAGTAAGTTTAATTTTACATGCAACATTCAATCCTGATCAGAATCATCATTATTGGCCAAATTTGAGTGAAAAACTATAAGTTCCAGGTTTAGTTCCCCTAAAAGCATCTGCATATATTGGCTTATTATCACAAAAATAAACAGCCTCACTCCATGTACACTTATCTCCACGATATTAAATCTGACATCAGAGAACCATAAATATGTCTGATAAAGTGTCACTTATATTCGAGCTTCTCTAAAGGAGCAATCAGACCAAACCTGGTGTCTGTGGTGATTTTGATAAAAAAAATTAGCTAGTTTGCGAAGGTATGCGCTCTCTGAGTGTTTTACTAGTTTTCTTTACTGTATATTCAACTCTGACTGAGAAAGCTTCAGCTGCACTTCTTCAACCTACGTGGCTACCAGAACCAGTCCAGCGATTTCACAGAAAGGTTACGATTTTTGATCTTCAGCGATCTCCGTTCTTCTCTTACAAGCGTTGTTTGCGTAGAAATTTTATGTAAATTCATTTTCCTCACTGCATTGTGTCTAAATTCACCTTAGAGGTTAATGTGAAAGTCGGGCAAGATGGATTCTTGTATGTTTGTTAAAAGACAAATACTGAGACAATTTGGCTTGCAGGAAAGGTAAGCACCTCTCAACTGTCAAAACTTTGACTGAAAAGCTTTTGGACTAAAGTGAAACACAGTGAGAACCATTACCTATTAATGGAGAAAATATAAAAGAGTGGGTCAACTTTCCGGAGATGCAGAGTGACAGAAACTATTCGAAGAATGTATCCAAGACCTATCCAGGAGATCACAAAGAACTGAGAGTAATGCTTTAAACACTGCAGGCTTAATTGTCCTCTGATGAGATGAGAATTCAGCCATAATATTACATATTAACAAAAGGATCAAAGCACAAGGACAGTTTAATAGAAAAGTTATAAAGAAAAGGAAAATCAAAAGGGAGTTTGTGGAATGGTGGAAAGCTGTGCAATGAGCCTGATGGTAGAAGCAAACACTGGCAGAGTAAATGCAATGGTGTACAAAACCACATGAAGGTGATTTGAAACAGTGCAGAAGATGGTATGCATGAAGATAAGAAAAAAAATTTGCTAATGAAATAAAAACAAAAAACTGTGCTACTAATTACATGGTTAAACACGTATATATAGCCTGGTGCAATCAGCAAAGAGGATGAAATCTGCAACATTTTCCGACTGAAGGAACGCTCCAGCTCAGGGACAGCATGGTGAAAGTTTTGGGGTTTTTTGGTTTCTTGGACAGTAGGCTGACAGGAAAGGGGGTATGACAGAGGGGGAGAGACATGCGGCAAAGGACCACAGGCTGGATTCAAACCCGGGTCTGCCGTGTCGAGGACTAAGGCCTTCACACATGGGTTGTGCGCGCTAACCACTGTGCCACCAGCACGCCCGGCATGGTGAATGTTAAACGGCATGTATTTACATAGTGCTTGTACAAGTCAGGAGACTTGACCAAAGCACTTTACACTATATTCAGTCATTCACCCATTCATACACACGCTCACACTCTGATGGTGGCAAACTGCATTATAGCTACAGCTGCCCTGGCGCTCACTGACAGAATCGAGCCTGCCGTACCCTGGCGCCACCGGACCCTCTGACCAGTAGCAGTAGGAAATGTGGGTTATGTGTCTTGCCCATGTGGTGGGAGACATTGTCCAACACTGATGTTTTCCCTCGTACCTCTTGGACTGCATTCAGGGAACATCTTTGGGTATAGTTCATTCTTCTCAGTTGCAGATAAGATGCTGCTTCAACATATCACACCGTAGAACATGACTGATGTCATCACAGAGTAAATACAGGTTTTCAGTCACACTGCACTCCAAAAGATTTGTTTCCTCTGCAGACCAATTTCAATTCAGTTTATTTCTATGGCGCCAATTAACAACACACGTCATCTCAATGCACTTTACTATTAAACCAGATCATCCAATCAAATTGATTCAAAGTCCATTTTTCTATCTACTGTTATGAAAACCAGTTGATTGCATCGACTCATTAAGTCTTCGGTGCAATCCTTCACACACTAAGCATGCTTTGTAGCGTATTACAGTGGAGAGGAAAAACTCCCTTTTAACATAAAGAAACCTCCAGCAGAACCAGTCACATCAGTGTGAGCGGCCATCTGCCGAAGCCGACTGGGGTTCCAGAAGACAGAAGCAGAGATACAAAAGGCAACTATAAAAGGTGGCCCCATCCAGGAAACACACAGCCAGGCAGACGAGCTGGAGTCTGATCTGAAATTTTAGATATAGAGCATCATCAAACCTCATGCATTCTACAATTAACGTCCATTTCTTCAAGGTTAATCTTTTTTTCCCCCCCTTTCTGTTTACTGTTATGTCCTTTAAACCATGGGATTGCCTTGAATATAAATGTTGCAAATTGAATAAATAAATCCTCTTCTTACCAGGTGTGACTTCTCTTTCATTTAGAGTCAGTTTGGTTTGGGTAGTTTTCTACCATCTTTAATCCTAACTTGATTGACATTTTTGTTTTGCACTCATTCAGTGAAACGTTTTCACTGAGCTTTAACTTAGACAACCGTAATGTATTAATGTGCATAAATGTGTTGTATTCTTTTTAAAATCAGTTAACAAGAGCATCGACAGAGAATGCTTCTAATTGTTCTTAGAAGTCATGAGTTGCGCAGTCACAGCACAACAGTGTCCCCCAGTTAGAGAGTTTCCCCCAGATTGCTGCACATTTTCAATCAGCCATCAGCCAGCCCAGTGGATTTTTCTTTCATCCTCAGCTCAATATAAGCGAGGGATAAACTGTTGCAGAATAATTCCTGTTGCATCAAAGTTGACATAATGCTATGAGCAGATTTCACTCATGATTGATATTAACCATCTGTCCACAGGAATTGAAATGTAATGGGAGATATATGTTCCATCAGTCTAAATCCTTTAACTGTTACTCTACTTAGTAGAGAGAGATTGACAAGAAGAAATTATGGACCGAAACATTTTATCTAAGCTATATTATTTTTGATGGAAAGTTATGGCAGAGAGATATTTGGGTTGTATTTGATCATACAAAGAATCCACATGTTGGGTTAATCTACCATACCCAGAACCAGAATCAAACATAGAAAAGCAGCAATATATGCTCCACTTATCTGGCACAAACTTCCTGAAGACTGTAAAGGTTCTGAAAGCTTTAGTTAGAACCCCATTTTTTAGAGCTGCCCTTGACTGTGGAAGGTAAACCATCCATCCATCCATCCATCCATGCATTTTCTTACACGCTTGTCCCGAGTGGGGTTGCGAGGGGTGCTAGTGCCTATCTCCAGCAGTCAATGAGCGAGAGGCGGGGTACACCCTGGCCAGTCCATCGCAGGGAAGTTAAACCACAAACACAAAAAAAGCATCAGTCAAGAACCTTTCCGTCAAGTTTATACTTTAATAAGCCTTTATTTAGTTATCCATCAGAAGGGGACTTGGTGCTGTGTTTAGATCATTGTATTGCATTGAAATCCACAGCACCTAATGAACAATCTTGTTCAGTAATAGAGCGACCAAAATAACTGGTTCCGAATTTACCAGGTCCTGAAACAGCAAAGCAGACACAGGTGGTCTTTTTCTTAAATGCTGTCAAGGAGATCATTGAGTTTTTTTCAAAATCACAATTAGCTTTTTTGGTCAATTTGGTATGTACAATGCATTTTACTTCAGTTTTCCATCAGTGACATCTTAAGAAACAGTCTCAACACAAACCTAGGTAAAAAAAAAAAAAAAAAAAAAAAAAAAAAAGTAAAAGTAAAAAAAAAAAAGCGATGAATGTTGGAAAAAACAAAACAACTAACACTAAAAATAAAAGCCTAAAAAAAATACACACCGAAGAACAAATCAGAATGTGCCCAAAAATAGCTAAGCTCTGACTTTTTTTTGTCTGTTTTAACATTTTGTAGCAAAAGGTATTGATTACACTTCCTTCAATCACAGAAAACAGACAACAGAAAGCACTGTTTGAACAACCCAGCTTTTTAAGCTGTGGGCTAAATCATTTCTCATTAAAGGGTGAAGACAAAATTCATATTTTGTACTTGAGAAGCTGTTAACAAAGAGAAACCTCAAGGTGTCAGGTTATGAGGGGGTAGAGGATCCAAATGCAGAGATGGAAGCTGAGTCGGTTTCTTGTAGATTTAATGTATGTCAAAAGGGCAACAGAAGCAAAAGTCTACAAACAAAACACAGAAACCCAAAATCCAACAGACATCAGGGAAAACACACATGAGGACTAAAGAAATTACTAGTAACCAGCAATGAGAAACTGTACTAGAAGAGTATATATGGGAGACTTTTTCTTCTTTTGTAAAAGTTGGAAGTGTGGAAGTGCATTATCGCCATATGGGAGACTGAACAAAGACTGGGCCAATAAGCTGACAAGGAACAGCTGTGGATGAAAGCATTTAGAAGGGAGCTACAGGAAGGAAACTGACAAAAGTGGGCAACAGAGGGTTAACAAGAAATACATAAGAACTCAAATACAACCAAAAACAACTAGAATAAAGTAAAATGGGAATAAAACCAAAGAAAACTTAAACAGAACAAAAACCATGACACAAGGAAATAAAACAAAACCCAAAACATTAAACTCTAACAAAATAAAGCTAAACAATAATCTAAATCCAATCAAAACTCAAAACTTTCCTCATGAGGCTGATTAAAAACACCAGCTCCTTATCAGCGCTGCTCATGGGTTCGCCTCCATGACAAACCTTGACCAGGTGACCTCGAAGAAAACGAGAGAGTGATGAGAACAACAAAAATAAACCTCACACTTACACTAAAAACTAGTTCCTAAAGGTTTATACATTCCCCAAATACTCCAATTTTGAAAGACACACACTAGATTAAGCGCCTGTTAATGAGTTGCCTAAACGCCATTGGAGCCTAAGCGGAAGTTCAGCTGAATAAACTGATTACTCGCCTTCATCTGCCTCCGACACCAGCTAATCAGCTTTGAACCACACCTCCATGAAAGCCCAATCAGCATCCAGAGTTCATCTTAGACAGGCCTCTTCTCTTGCTGTTTTATAGTTCCTTCTTAAGACTCATCTTTTTCCTTGGCTTTTGGCACAATTTTGAGAGGTTTTTTAGACGCTTGTTTTATTCTCTTTGTATACCGTTTTTATTTTTACACTCATGTTTTTTTTTTTCCTATTTTATAATTTTATTGTATTTTATGATTGTGTACAGCACTGTGGTCCTGTCCGGTGCATAAAGTGCTTCATAAATAAAGCTGTTATGCTATGGTATTGTATCTTAAATGGTCTCCAATCACACTCCTGGTTGGAAGAAAACTATCAATTTCTCATGCTAAATTAATACTCTGTAATGCTAATGGCAAAATTTTAATAAATATGCATTTAGTTTGTAGGCTTAAAAAAGCATGTCATAGGACCTTAAAATTAAAGGTTTAGATAATGTTTTGGGATATAACTGCAGGAAGGGTTGAGCCTAGATGGACCTATGTACGGAGAGGCAGACTCCATACATGCGTCAAACCTGTAGCACAGAACCACTGTTTCAAGGCTTGCTTCAAAAAGAAAATTACGCTACCATTGACACCCGAAGACATAACTGATTTGCTTCCTGAACGAATCCCCTCACTAGTTCTGGTGAGGGTTCCTCGACCCATTTTCAGCCGCTGCCTTTTTTACACAGGCACACCCAATGTAGGGCACATTTTCCCAAAATTCTCGTCAGTAACACAAAACACATTCATCAAACTTTATTAACAAATACGGCGTTATATACTCTGTGTATGCCAGCATTTTTTATTTAAAAAAAAAACCTTGGTATAAAATGGGACTGATAAATGCAAAATTGAGGTCTTATGTAAGACCTGTCAGACCTAATGCACAAAAGAAAAACCTAACATTACTGTTTTTACTGGTCATAGGGTTCTGGATATTTTTTCCCCCTTAACTCAAAACAATTAAAGGTCATAACCTGCACTCTTGGCTCTGTGAATATAGACTTTATTGTGAGTGGTGAGGCATTTAAATGATTGTGCAGATTGAGCATAAGGTCAAAACATTTCAGGCAGTGGCAGAAATTTTAATTTTTATTAAACTGTACATCCTCCTGTGACAGGCTGGCAAAAACAACCCAAAGAGCATAACTGTTGCTAAGGCTACAATATGTTAGGCTTTTTCTGCCATTGTGAATTATTTCCCTATTAAGTCCCATAAGTAAATTATTACTCACACAGATTTAAACTCTGATACATACATATTTATGAAAATAGAGCAGGGGAATGAACATTTTACCATAAACCCATGTTATCAAATGTGGTTCAAGAAAGTATTGAGTCCAGAGGCTGAATACAAATTCATTGCACTTTTCATATTCACTTGTTTGTAGGCGGAGGTGGTGTAGAGTGGATAAAGTATTTTATCATATTTCTACTCAAGTTAAAGCAGAAAGCCATCTATGAAACTATTCAATGAATTAAAAAAGTATTGGGTAAAATTACTACTAAAAAAAGTAACTAATCTATTTACTAGTCATGATCATAACAAATTTAATATTGTAAAAACTCTGTTAAAATTCTAAAGTTATATGCAAATGAATGAGATACAAACAAAATATATAATATACATCAATTAAAAGTTTCAGGTGGAAGAAACCCTTTAAATTTATAATACTCATGTTTTTTATTATAAAACTTCTTAAATCAATAATTACAGTATTATAGTTATAAAGGTTAGAATACTGGGAGTTACTTCCAATAAGAAGATATAACATATTGTTTACTATATGCACACTTTATCTCCAATTGACAAGGAATAATCAGCAGACATAAATTAACTTTAAATCAATAAAGCTTGATAACAAAATGGGAATCTCAACCAAACGTAAACTGTCGCAAAATTTCATAATATTATCAAATTACTCAAGTGAAATTAATAGAGTAACTACTTTTCTTCCCTCCTAAGTTCATACCTTGAAAGCATTTTCTTAGTCATTTTCTGTGTTGCTTAATCATAACAATTTATTAAATACTTCAAGAGTTTGTTATAAGAACTTTGAAAACTTCAAGAGTCATGAATACCCGTGCAAGGCATTGGGTAGTGTCAATCATCAATCAACTGATGTAATTATCTTGGGGGTTTTACAGTCTTCTAGGCTAAGAGGCAAATCTGCACAAATGACTCATTGTGACATGTTTTTTCACATTTAGCTTTCATCATGAGGGGGTAAAAAAGGGTAAAAAAGCCTCAGTCCTAAATATACTGCAGTTGGTATACAATGAACTGAATGATGTGCATGACAGAAAGAACATCTAATGAGGAAAATGATAAATAATTCTAGCAATGGATGACAGATTGAATACATTTCTCAAAGATGTATGATTTCAGCTGAAATGCTGGCTTGCATTCTTTATTTCTACAACAAAACGTATTTTCTGAATTTTTCAAATAACCTTCTCCCTATTCTTTTTTCAGGAGTACCAAATTGACATCATTTTCGCCCAGACATGGACAGACAGCCGCCTCAGATATAACAGCACAATGAAAATACTGACCTTAAACAGCAACATGGTTGGACTTATCTGGCTGCCGGACACCATCTTTAGAAATTCCAAGACTGCAGATTCTCATTGGATTACTATGCCTAACCAGCTGCTCAGGATATGGAACGATGGAAAAATACTCTACACCTTAAGGTAATCACAGTAATATGATAGAGAGATTTGTTGTTGGCAAATAGATGTAAAATAATTGCTGATTTTAGTCATTGTGCAGTTTAAGAGATACTTTTTGGCTTTATAAAGCTTTTCATAACAGGTAAATTATTGATTGGATAGATGGAAGCTTGACTCACATTTTCTATGTGAGGTTCTCAAAGTGAATTGCAGCATTTGAGATGTCATTGTCAAATATCATCAGGATTTAAGTCAAGGCTTTTGACAAGCTGCACATGGGCTGGTATTGCTGAGGGGAAATATCCCATCTGGTTGTTTTCATCATCTTTAATATTGGTGAGGAATGATTCGATGCTTAACACTTAACTTCTAAGTTGATTATGAGACCGGTTTATATTCCAGGCATGACAGCTTCATCATTTGTTATTGAAACATTTCTTTTTTTTTTATGTCTATTGATAGCCTTACCAGAGTTAATCTTGACCATCCATAAGAAGCTGATTGTTATTTATTTAACTTGCTTTACCAAGTCATTTGAGTCCAATATTGTGCTACATTTTAAAATGAAAATTTTTACAAATGAGGCCCCCAGAGAATATGTTAGGTGTATGTAAAGGAAAATTCTTCTCAGATAAGGCAAAAATCTTCTCATTCAGACCTTCGGGATGAGTTGTTTTGGCTCTCCACGCACCCATCCTCCTGAAGGCTGAGACCCCACAACCTGCAACCAACAACCACTCAGTTTGTAAGAGCGGGTAATGAGATAAATGCCCAAGCTTTACAGATGGGTTGCTACAGACCGGGCTGACAAACCCCTATCACCATGAAAGCAACTTCAAGTCAGACTTTTACCACAACATTAGGATAGAGGTTTGACGTGAGACCCTTCACCTTCTCATTTGGACCTCTTCAGATGTTTCATTCTATTGTTGCCCATAATCCATTATGTTAATGGATAGCATCCTGTAAGAAAAGGCAAATTAATGGTGAAGTTGTTTTGGTCCAGCTAGCTTTTCTCACGTCGCAGTTCTGCTGTCCAACTTCTGTTTTCTATTTACGGTACTGCAGTAGCAGCAATTCAAAATAGCCCTTTCCAGTCAAATGCCAGTTGAATGGCAGCCTACTTTCCTGCAACTCCTGGCAAAATCCCCTCCAACTTCCAGCCACTGGAGTAACCCTCTCGTCGTTTTCCTTGATGTGCATATTTTTTTTACTCTGACTCCAACCTTTCACTGAATTACAGGGTCTGACCACAAGAAGGCGCTTCTCTTTAGATCTTAATGTCCACAAATCATGACAGAGAGAATATTTTAGTAAAAAGATTGATGTTTAAAAAGGGAATTATAGGGGACCAGCCAATGACCCATGAAGGAAAGTGAAGAAATGTTGCTGTGTCCTAACTCGATCAGTTGGCTTCCTGCTTCACAGTCTGTAATGCAGCTTCTTCTGCAATATCGAACTATCTGGTATATTTATCCCTGAAGCTTATAGTGCTTTACCTAATAAAAAACTACAGTGTAGAAAAATGGTTTAAAATGATTAAAGACCAGGTGGAGATAACGATCCACTCAATTGTAAATTGCAGATTCCTGATTTTGGTACTGCCTAAATGGAGTAATTTTCACTACAAATGTGTTGGCGTTAGATGCAGTGCAGTGCTTTAGGACGTCAATGTCCCAGAAATAATTTAAAAATGTTTTATCATAAGTCATAAAACACAGCATACTGTAGCTCTCAATAAACAAAATCATGAACTCCACTGATTATTTAGTTCTTTTAAAATAGAATGTGCTAGTATCAGTGTTTTATCTTTCATAAGTTATTTATTTACAGTTTAGCACTTTTTTCCCATTAAACAAAACACGCGCAGATTACCTTGCATGTCTCTAAAACACTCAGATACTCTAGATTTCATGATGGATTCTTTGGTGGTACAGTAAGCTGGCCAGTTCCCTCATGACACTTCCACCTAATACTTTCCAGATTGTTATGTGGTTCTTTTCCAGAAATGTTTTATTTTCTTAACGTCAAATATTCCTAGGTTCTGCAAACCTAATGGTTCAAATTTAACAAAGCCGTCCAAAGAAAATCATTCAAAACATTTTTGAAAAGAAGACTTTCAAGTTTGTTGTAGTTTACATTTTCTAAATTTTGGACATACAAAACTTTACAGAAATACTTTACCCTTCATACATGCAATTTTTTGCCATCCTTGGTTTGTTCCTTAATACATCTGAAAAACAGTATAAATACCCAGAATAAACTGACTGCAAAAGTGCTGTAAGGCCACTATATAGAGAGGTTATCAACACAACTGGGGGATATTTTTTTACAACTAAAACAACGCAACAAAGAAACTGTCTGAAAATAAAAAGTCTGTCAGCTCGTAGCTGTTTTGTTCGACAACATCTGTGTCTAATCCAAGCAGTGCTGTCTATCTAGTGCACTGAGCTAAATTGCAGCTCATTGTTGATCACTGTATAACATGGGCGTAGGTTTGCATAGGGACCATAGGGACATGTCCCTACCAACATTTTGGACGGGGACCTATTTGTCCCTACCAATAATTGGATGTAAGCAACATGTTTATAATTTACTATACAGCAGCGGCTTCCTTTCCTCTCGCGCAGCTTCTCTGCCTGGTAGCTGCAGCTGCCTGCTCTTTCCTGTCCCTTTCATATAGCAAGCGCATCAACTGTGCTGCGTGCGCGGTTTAACTCTCTGATTATTCTGCCTTAAGTTCCGCCTTCTCTCTTTCTGATTCTGCGTGTTTTCTAGTCTGTATGTGAGTCGCGCGCGGGTGCTTGGAGCGCGAAAAAAAAGATGCTAAAATAAATGAATATTGGGCTACGAAACTAGTCCAAATTAAAAACTATATTATCTACGCTAAAACAGGCAAAAGCTTCTGATTGGAGTTCTGTAAAGAAGCAGTAGAGAGTTTTTTGATTCGTGGAACTTGAGAAATGTAAGTTAACAACGTTAGGATTACTTTTATTTAATCTTTTAATCAGATAGCCAAAGGCTCCTTAAAGAAGATCTTTAACAGAAATGAAATCAGGTGAAACAGAAACGTTTAAACGTTTCCTTTGGAGGAGTTCTGGATGGAGAATATTGACAGACAAAAACTTTTTTTTTACTTCTTAAATGCAAAATGCTTACATATTTTTTACAATCTTGGTATAATTCACTGCTCTAAAGTAAGTGCTAACGGCTCTGTGCCGGCTAAAGGCACATTTTAGTGGCCCTATACTCCAGTTGTTTCGATTAATCAATTACTATAGTTCGCCACGATTAATTAAATAATTTGTTAATATGATTAATTGTTTCAGCCATAGATAAAATACATGAAATTATGCTACACAGAGTAACTACAGCCCAGATGTACAACTTCTAATATTAATACTTTAAATGCTCAGTGTCAGTTCCTCTTCTAGTTCCAGTGCACATGTAAATACAATACATTTATTTTCCGTCCCTTGAATGTATTATTTTGCATGATCAAGAGAGAGAGTATATTAGATAAAAAAATAAAAGAGTGGGTTTTACCTCTGCACAATTCTCTATCTTCAGAAGAAAACACAGGATAAATCCACATATTATAGACTATATTTGGTTAAACAGACACTGTCTTAGTGTCGCAGGTAAATTTAAATGCAATCCCTTTCTAAAGTGGAAAAAGTCCTAATTCCACATTCATCGAGCCAGCTAGTATGTTTTAAATATTGATAAACAGCATCTAGTGCATGTAGTGCTTACTTATAAGATTTGTATTAATGGTGCGCAAGAAATGCTGCTGCTGGAATTTTAAACAAAATGAGCCCCGAAAGCTCACATTAAGCATAAAAGCGAAGGTTATACATATTTTCAAAAAAGGACCAATGAAACTGAAGAATAGTGTCCCTACCTAAAGTTGAAATCAAACCTACGCCCTTGCTGTATAACAAATCATTATTATGACATTGATATGCCCCCAATATGTATAGTTCAATGCATTTTTAAAACAATTCAGTGTCAGGACCTCAGAATTACATCAGGACAATTTCCTAACTTGCTTTATTAACAACAATACAGCCAGCGGCTGGTCGTCAGAACGGGGGATAACCGGATTCTCTGCAGAAATAGAAAACTTAGGTGAGTGACTAGAATGTCAGGCTAAACACGACAAGGAACAAAAAGTCACTGACCTCATTAACAGTTCAGTCCGATCCCAGAGGAAGGAGAGGAATCCGGGAGCAAGATTTTTCACCGCTTGCATTGTAGCCGCTACCAGAGCTCAGGGTGATGACGAGCTGTTGCCGGCCGACTTTGTCCGTCAGGGCATTTCCAGTGCCGAAGTCTAATCTGAACCAGATTCACAGACCAGAAGATCAGAGAGCCGAAGAGGTACCAAAAGAGAATCCAAGCTGAGGCCAGTAACACAGTCCAAGTTCGATCAGCAGACCAGCAGAATCCCGGTAAATCAGTCCAAATACATAACTGACAAAGCAGACAGGTGCAAGGCAAAAACTCTAATATCCAAAGACAGAAAACAGTACAGGATCAGAATCACAGAACACTTACTTGAATGCTAGAGTTACTCTCACAAAACAGCTTGAACTGTAATCTGGCGCCATTGGTAGGCAGACAAACAGCATGAATAGCACCAGGAACCAGGTGAAAACGATAAGCGTTGATGAGTCACCGGGCCAATCAGACAGGTGAACAGGGGTATAGGAAAATGCCAAGCATCATGCCAATACCACGACATTCAGGGTGTGGCAAAAGTAAAAGAAAATGAAACAAAATTCTTCAATCTGCTGGCTCCTTCCAGCCAAGAGCTATAGCAATCACTGTGGCAGTTCACAGCCAAATGCAAAGGAATTAAGATCAACTCCTCAAATTCAGACTCCGCACTTCTCAATTGGGAGTTTTGACCTTTTGAGGGTGGAGGAGAATTCATTCTTCAGCTGATTTGATAACAGAGATAATACAAGAGAGATGGTAGGTCTATAATTATGTATAGGTCTATATATACTGTAGGTCTTTAAATTCCTTAAGATCAAATAAAGTTTTTTTAAGTAATGGATTAATTACAGCTACCTTAAAAGCTTGAGGTACGCATCCCTGTAACGGGGATAGATTAATCATATTTAAAATGGAGGTGGAAATCGGAGGGAATACTTCTTTAAATAACTTGGTTGTAATTGGTTCTAACATACAAGTTGAAGCCTACCGTAGATGACAACAATAATTAACTCTGAAAGCTCAACTGGATGAAACCAGTCCAAGCACAGTTCGGGTTATTTAGTTACCTCAGATGCTGCCTTCCAGAGATGAACAAATCATAATAAGAAGGGTGTCATTTATCTTATCTTTAAGGGACTCAATCTTATTCAAAGAAATTTGTCTGATTTATTGGCAAAATAGATTCAGCATAATTTCAGAACTACCGGGGCAAAATTTGGACTCAGGGTGGAAGCCTTGCATATTAGTAATTTATGCATTTTTTCTAGTCTTTTAACTGAAAACAGAATAGATTGATTTGGCATAATTTTTTTAAAATCACAACAAAACATCAGATCAATACCTTACTTCAAAGCTCGTCTTGTGATTAAAACTCCTCAGAGAGGCTTTCATTTTTGGTCCATCAACTAATCAATAATGAGTGTTCCCAGCTTTCCCAGCTTTGGTCTGCACATGAAACAGAGATAAGGATGTAAAAAACAACAACAACAAAAAAAAAACTGTTTGGAAATTTTCTACAAACTCATGGTTCGCACAATTGTGAAAATAACCTTGTGCACTTGCTGTTTCCAAAATAGATTTGACAGCAATTGGTCTTCAACAAATGAAGAAGCACAGTGAGTGCTGTGAGAGAATGTGATATTGTTGGATTTGTAGCAAAAAATGTCAGGGTAAAGCCGTTTTGGTTCTATAACATTTAAGTAACAAGAACATGTAGTGCATGCAGGTTTCAATTAACAGCCAGGGAGTTTTTTTGGTTTTGTTTGTTTTTTTTACATAAGTAGAGCATAAGAACTATAGGGGCTGGGGATATAGTTAGAAAATCATGAAAAAGTTTCAGAATTTCCTTTAAAAAAGTTAAACTTGTGTATTATATTCATTTATTACACACTGGCTAATATATTTCAAATCTTTTATTCTTTTAATGTTGATAAGGCAAATCAAGAAAAGCATATTTTCAACAGTCATACAAAAGCCGATCCAAAGCGTGACACGTAGGTGACAAATGTTAATTTCCCATTGGTTCAAAAATGAGCATTTGAGATTTGTGCTGAATTGTGGGATCTTGATAATTTATTTTAAAGAATAACTACAAACCAATTACCCAGTCTGCCCAATCTGTAAGCTATACCTTTGAAGTCTAGATAGATAGATAGATAGATAGATAGATAGATAGATAGATAGATAGATAGATAGATAGATAGATAGATAGATAGACAGATGTATTAGATAGATAGATAGATAGATAGATAGATAGATAGATAGATAGATAATTTTTCACAGTCCCAATGTAATAATAGCATCTATTTATCTATACACCATGTTAGGTGGCAGGGTTTGGTTATGTGCCACAGGGGCTAAGCTAATGTGCCATCTTTCCTTTTGTATTTTATGAGTTCCTACTATTGTGGTGGGATGACAAAAGTCTGCCTGACATGTAGTTGGGGCTCTCCTGTTTGGAGGTGAGTGGTTCTGCTGCCAGGAAGTTTGAGCAGGCAATGGGCCACTATGGGGGCCTTGTCCTTCATTTAGTATTCACACTTGGAGGTGAAGGCACGGTGGTGCTTGAAGTGTTTGGTTCCCCACATCTCACCCTTTACCGCTATAGTTTCTCTCAGCTTCTCTGAAAATTGACCTCTCTGTGGTGCATATGGCTGCTCTTTAGGGGTGCTTTATGTCTCTCTGCCAGGGGGCAACTGCAACCTTTACGGACCCTGATCCACCTCTTACTTGCAGCTCTTGGTTGCTGAGTGTTTCAGGCTTTCTATTGCTCACGCTACACTCAAAGATATGCAACTTCAGGTGACAAACTCTAATAATTACTACAGTTAGTTGATGCCCATAGAAACATTCCTCTTAAGTGCATGAGAAGGGAATCTAGGCTTTCAAATTCAGAGTTTCGAACATCAAAAATATATAAGAAAGTAGTCCAAAAGGTCTGGAGTTTTACCACGCTGCCCTTAAGTCTACTCCAAACATTATTTATTCCACCTTTCTGCTTATCAGTAAAAAAAAAAAAAAAAATTGTAATAAACTGAGTTACAGATTTCTGTGTTTTTCTTTTTTCAGGTTGACTATAAATGCTGAGTGCCAGTTGCAACTACACAACTTCCCAATGGATGAACACTCGTGCCCGCTCATCTTCTCCAGCTGTGAGTATTCAGCTAATACCTTTTCTACATTTTTTACAGCTGCAAGGTTACTGCACTGTTGTACTATGGCTTTATAAAGGCATTGAAACAGGCAGTGTTGGGCACGCTGCTTAGAGCTGTGATTAGTGAAGCTACAAGTTATTCTACATTAAATGAAGCTTCACTACAGTGAAGCTACATACCCACAAGAAAAATGTAGCAAGCCAAGCTATAATAAAAAGCTACAAAATTAACTTAACTACATCAAAGCTTCTTTTGACATCCAACTTACTTCATTCTAAGTCATTGATATGTGGTGATTAAATAAACTATGAAAAACAGATCAGTTCAGTTAAATTATTTATTAAACTCAAAAAAACTAATACATTCAAATATAACTTTATAATTCAGGTATAAATTAACACTTCATTCTGAGATATTTGGATAATCACACATCTTACAACCACAACACTGTTGTGTTGTAAGATGTGTCTCAGACTAATATAGCAGCTGTCAGTGAATTAGTTATTGTAGACCAGTCTTAACTATTAATTCAATCATCAACTGACCTCATTGCTTTTTGTTTTGATTCATTTAAAGTGGCTAAAGTAACTGTCAGGGTTTGGTTGAGGTTGAGGACCCAGATGCAGCGGCAGAGAGGCTGAGGTGATTTCTTGTAGATTTAATCAAAGGAAACAGTTTAACAAAGGAATCCCAAAACCAACTAATAATGTAAAACAAACCAGAACTATGGAGACATATAGGGAAACCAAACAGGAGGAGCCAGGGAGAGACGAGGTAGGCAGACAACAGCATGGGGGGACAGCAATGACAAGGAACAAACAAGGAGTGACAGCAGAGGCAGAGAATATATAGCTGACTGAGACAAAGGCAGGGCTAACGAGCAGATGAGGAGCAGGTGTGAGAGGAGACAACGAGGGAACTCAGGGGAAAGGAACACACACACACACACACGAGGGTGACAGAAAAACATGAGAACTAACAAATGTAGAAATTACAACAAAACAGGAATTAAACCAATAAAACTAGGAAACATGGAGCAATGTGGAGCACAACAGAAACAAGACCATGACAGTAAACAGTTTATTTCTATTTATTTGGATTATGCAGTCTCTATGGAGCTGTGTTAGCAATATATCTTGGCCTATTTTTATTACTGCCTTCTACACAAATATTATTTATCTATATAAATTGACCACAGTTTTGTTTTGTATAAAAAAAAACAAAAAACACTGAACAAACTACGGCTGTTCTGGTTTTCCTGCATGCACACTCGCTCGCTCACTCACTCCCTTACTCACTCACTCACTCACCTCACTCACTCACTCACTCATCACTCACTCACTCACTCACTCACTACTCACCTTTCACTCACTCACTCACTCACTCAATTAACTCACCTCAAGGTGTTTTTGGCTCGTGCTATGTTAGATGAAGAGGTTTGCTGGCTGAGTTGTGTTAACTTTGGCAAATGCCCGAATTCAGCTGCATGTGTTCTTAAGTTTCTGTTGGACGTCTTGGACCTGAGGACGGTTGTGCCTCTGCCTCCTGCCCCTCCATTGCTTCCGGCTGATCTGGTACCTAAACCAGTCTAAACCAGCTGCATTAGATCATCCTCCTGGGCATATTTTTGCACAAAGTCTAGAGCGGAAAAACCAGGATGATACTGTAGGTACAGAAAGTTAAAAGGCTGGTATACTCCTGTGATGTCTGCATCAGGAATATACACAGGACAGATGTGTTTAAGGTCTAGAAATGCCTGGAGACAGGAAGCTCCTGTGGACCTTACCATGGTACTCAGCCAACAAAAGGAGTTTCACTACTTAAAAGCTTTTTAATTTAGAAAACAACAACGTTATGACCACGCTACTGAGAAATCTAGTTAAGGTAGTAACGGCCCTACATGTAATTGCACTATGTGTAACAATGACACACACCTGTGGCCAGACTGCCAATGGTAGCAATCTAGATATTCTTGATATACTTTGGTATTAATTTTACCATTCCAATTTTTAAAATGAGTTTTATTGTATAATCAAAGGATTTAACAAAAGTAGAATGTTTTATGTCTACAAATACTGAATCAGTTTTATGGAATTATGGAGTCTCTTCACAAGCAGATGCTTTCCCCACCTGGAAAAAAAAGGATTGATGACTGTGCTGCCAGGCACCATGGAGATTTCTATACCATGCTCAGAGAGCACCGTGTTCATTTGTCAGAAACTGCATTGAAGCTGTTTCATTTGTTTGGAAGACTTTGTGAATGAAGATAGAACATCTATATTATCTAGAAAGGTAAGGGAATGTATGGTTACGTAACACAGCTGGTGGAATAATAATGCAATAAATAGCTGTAATCTTAACAAAAGAAATGAATAAAACTGTCAGATTTTGGGTTTGACTTTTGAAGAAAATAGACAACCCTTGTTTTTTTTAGCCTATTTAATTATTACAACAAAGAAAATAATCTAAACAAGCAGCAGTTTTATACAAGAAATTTCAGCTCTTTCTGGCAATCTTCCTTTTCTCAATATTTTATCATTTAATTCCAGAATAACAATACTTTCATTATTTTTTAGGGAAATGCCTTGATTTCCTTAATTGTATGAGATCATTGACCTCTGCAAAGGTCTGAAAATCATCCCGTCAATGCTCCAAACATTGATCTACATTTAAAAGTGGTTTTTCAGAAGTTTTAATGTACCATTGGTGCCGATTAATGTCTTTCAGTAAGCTAAGATTGAAATACTTGAGGTATCTTGTGATCTTATGACAGCTGATAGTGTAAAAATAAAAATAAAAATCTGGCAGAAAACTGCAATCAGTGCTCACCTTATTAGTACTTGTTGATGCAACTTTGCTGGTGCTCTTATTTGTCCAGAAGAAGTCAGATTGTAGCGTGCATCTGCAAAAACACAATTTTGTTTGCAGCATGGTGTGGAACTTAGTGATTTTTGAATCAGAAAGTCAAGGTTTATTTTCAGTAGGTCTGTTTCAAGTCACCCCACATCAAAGCAATCAGTTCTGGGATTGGACACAGACCCGAATTTTCCATCTACAGTAGTATTTTTTCTCCAGCTCTTAGTGGATTTATGTTTTGAATCACTATCATGTTGCAGGGATGAAATTTCAGCTTTTAATGATTATAACTATGTTTTTTTTGTTTGTTTTTTTTCACTTAATTTTTATTTGAATTTTTGCAACATACACAGACATATACATCCAAGCTCACATTCAGGCTGCTGCTCTATACGTTATACTTAAAAAAGAACAAAACTTTGAAAGTATATACAACGAGTTAAGCTTACAAGTAGAGTAAGTCACATGGGTAAACATTAGTAACTTACAAACATAAATGTAGTTAGTAATTAAATAAGCAGCACCAATGGAAATAACAAAATTAAATCGAAAATAATAAGTAAAGATAAAAAAGTATAGTAGAAATAGAATAAAATGAAGAAAAAGAAATATATATATATATGAATAAATAATAACTTTGGTTTTAAATGTTATATAACCAGTATTTCTCAAAAGGTTTGAAATTGGTAAAATATCTGAATTCAAGTAAGTCAGAAAAACTTGTAATGAAGTGTTCTATAGTTTTAAAGTTCCTGTTTATTGGGATGTTTCTATCATTTTTTCGTCCGTCTCGCAGTCTTTCTGTAAAGCAGGCATCCCTGCAAACTCAACCCTCGAAAGCCACCATCCTGGAGGCGTTAGAGGTTTCTCTGCTTTAGCACAGCTGATTATGATGATTGCAGTAGAGCAAAAGCCTTGTTACTGGAATCAGAGAGATTAGCTGGGGATTGTTCAATAGAGTCTCTTGCGTCTGAATCATATTTGCTCTGAAAACTCCGAAGCTTCTTGGTACATTGCCTGCTGTAAAGCATATGATTATTTTTTTGCTCTGTTGCTTAAAAGGAACTTTTTGAAGGCTATCAGTTCATCAATAGCTCCTGCAACAATGGTGCTTTAAGTATTGAAAAAGCAGGTTGAAAATCTTGAGGTGGGATAATGTAACATCTTCTGTGGCACTATAGTAACATCAAAGTCATTCAGTGAGCTTGCACCCTGTGTACCCTATTAGAGCTTTAAACCTGCTTGCTGGACAGCCTTGTCTGAGGAACCATCCTGCTGTGATCCATTATACACATATTCTTACCAAAGAACAGTCCACGGGTTTCCATGGTAATGTCTCTATTGGAGAAAGTCTGATTTTATTCATTGTCAGAGCCATCATAACTATCGGGTTCTAGGAACAATTAAACACCAAGCCGAGGTCACAGAAATAGAGGTTAATCTTTTTTTAAGTTTGGTTTGTTAAACTAACTATATTTTGAAAATTGCTTTCATTTGTGATTTATAAACTACAGTGGGATTGAACCTCAACTTATTCTTTAATAACAAAGGTTTAACATGCCATGCATGTGTGGTTTTGACCGTCATCTTGGGGATGGAACTTGTTTTGAGAGGGTTTTGACTCTTTTTAGATCAGTAGACATCAGTAGCTTTGTTTCATGTTTGCTTGTTTCATGAATTCTTGTTGATCAGTTCATGATTTGAGCTTGTTCAGCCTGTTTCTTGCTGTCAGATTTTATTTCAGTAATATTTAATTTAATTGGTGGTTTAGTTGTTGAAATGACCATAATTCTAGTTAATTTTACGAGTAACTGGGTCATCGGCAATGGATGAACACTCGTGCCCGCTCATCTTCTCCAGCTGTGAGTATTCAGCTAATACCTTTTCTACATTTTTTACAGCTGCAAGGTTACTGCACTGTTGTACTATGACTTTATAAAGGCATTGAAACAGGCAGTGTTGGGCACGATGCTTAGAGCTGTGGTTAGTGAAGCTACAAGTTATTCTACATTAAATTAAGCTTCAGTACAGTGAAGCAGAAATCATAAGGTCGGGAGAAAATCAAACATTTTTGGTTTTCAGTCGGCTGTCGTGGGCAAATCACTCAGTGGGCAAAGAAGGATTCTTCTTCTCAGATGAAAACACAAAAGCATGGCGGGGTGCGAAAGAAATTGAGTTCTTTCTGTTAAATTGAGAGACCGTAGTAGCCACGTTTGCTGCCAAGGCAGCGCGTTTCACTCTAGTGTGCTTCATATTCCTCTTTTACTCATTTGGCTTCCGGACAGACAAGTCCAAGTAGCGCCATCTCACTGAGGAGTCTGACGTGGTTTTAGACGTACAGTCTGAGCAGGTAGATCGCATCAGAGCATCGGGTCGCACAGTGTAAGAACATACATTGGGAGCTGTGTACTCACACTGTACGAGGGTTTCGTCATACAGTGTGAGCTGTAGCTGCTTGCAACGATTGAAAAAATCGCACAGTGTATGCCCGGCTTTAGTTGCTTAGGATCTGTGTTAGTTATCGGCATGAGAGGATCATTACGAATGCTGTACTAATCCTGGTTGAATTTTTCTTTAAAAAATGAAAATGAAACAAAACAAAACAACCTTGCAATAATTTTTCATTTAAGAATCACAGTAGGACCCAGTTATTAAGTAGAATAGGACACAAATCTGATAGAGAAAATACAAGAAAAAATAAGCTTAAATAACCTGATAGTATGACAGTAAAAGCAATTTTGAAATAAACTTCAGCATTCAGGTAGCTTTTCACATCTCAACTTTGTTAGATTTTCCCACTTCTTTTAGCAAAGGTTCAGATTGTGAGAACATTGCAGTGCTGTTCAGTTGACTCCACAGTTTTTTGTTCAGATTACTTTCTGGACTTATTTCTTGGCCATCCTTAAAGTTTATTTTTCAACTAGCAAAGCTGTTTTTGTTGGTTTAGTTGGACTTTTTAAGAATGAAAGATGAACACATGACTGAACTCAGCTCATAATTTCAAAGACCCTACTTCTTAATACAGATATATGAAGAATACAGCAGATAGTGAACACATAGCGGACACATGTAAAACACAACCAGTATTTACCAGAAATGCCTGATCATCCCTCAGGGGTGCTCTTAAAACGTTTGCAACTTTTCTGAGCAGTTTCTATCATATTTTGTAGAATTATTTTGGATCTAGATAATGTCCCCGTTGTCATATTATCTTTATTGGGCTTTGGTATAACATTTGACTTATTCTTTTAAGATGTGAGCTCATATTGAACCTCTGTAACCTCTCCATAAGCTATCATGTGGACTAAAGGGTTGTACTTTTCTAAGATGAACTGTGTCGGATTAATCAGATGAATTTAACTGATGAAAGTTAAATCTTGAAGTATTCATGTGCAATTTTTTGCAACCAGGTCGTTGGACTTACTGTATTCATATTTCTTCATCCTAAAATTTACTTTTTGTGTTATTGTGTATGCATGTATGTGCATGCATACACCCTGGATTTGCATTACTACTGAAAAGGGTTTGTAGATAATTTATCCAACAGTTGATTTAAACAGGGGGTCATACACCTTTGAGTACTAGAGTACAATTTGGTCTTTGCTCCATGTTTGACCCAGTTTAAGAAACAATACTGTAACAGTATGCCAAATCTATTTAAAGGGACTTTTATTCAATAAGAAAAAGCAAATGTAAAGTTTGGTCTACCTTTTACTGTACCCTCTAGAAGGCTGTGTAGTCTCAAACTATGTTGTGGATCTTTGCATAAATTGATCAATATGCAAATGAGCTGCTGAATATTCAGAATGTTTAAGCATAGAATGTAGAAATGAGCTAATTTTTCATCCTCATTTTTCATAACTATCTACGTATTGTGTTTGATTAAATGAAATGGATAGTATTAACTGTGAATTGATTATCTTCTTCATGAATTATGATAGATAAGGGTAATGTTTTTTCTAACTATTCATGTTGCTGTAAATTGAAACGTGATTCTAATACATTACTTTCCAGCAGGATCATAATTAAGTTACTGTTTCTACTAGAGAATAATGTTCCTGCTGAAGGCAGGAGAAGTGTTTGGCAAGCAAGCGGGGAAATCATTAACCCGTCATTAACCTAACAGGATCAATTTTAAAAACACTCACAGGCTCAGTTTGCGTTGTATGGAGGTTAGGCCCAACATCAAGACTGATTCGCTGTGTTATTGAGCCAAAGCTTTCATTTAATCTACTTTTCCTCTCCCTCGCTCTTCATTCCAGGCTGGTTTTTCATTGGGCATCCTCCAGCTCAAGACAAATGTAGCTCTGAGTGGCCCTGGTTCTCTCTGCATGGAGTATCAGTCATTAAGATGTGCCATGTAGTGCCAAAGGTCACAAACACACATGCTCTCGTTTATTTCCAGACGGATACTCACAAGATGAAATGATATACAAGTGGAGAAAGAACTCTGTGGAGGCGGCTGACCAGAAATCCTGGCGTCTGTACCAGTTTGATTTCACGGGCCTGAGAAACACCACAGACATAATAAAGACGACAGCAGGTAAAGTCGGACAGTTCCTCACTTTCAACCTTAAAAGGCTTTTTTAATCAATGTTGACATGCATAAGATTGTATCTGTTAACTGCCAGTTCTTCATTTTACTTCATTGGAATGAACAGATCCTTTGAAGTTTAAAGAATTATTAGTATGCTGTATAAATCTATGTAAACTAACCTCTAAACCAAAAACATGAAGTTTAAAATTTTGTAGAAGAAATATCAGAGCAAATGAGGTACCAGGATTACTTAAATAGAGGAATTCAATGCTATTAAATTCAGTTTATTTATATAGTGCCAATTCACAACACATGTCATCTTACAAGGCACTTTTACAGTTCACCAGCTCATACAGTCAAATTGATTCAAAAGTTTTCTATCTAAGGAAAACCAGTTGATTGCATTGACTCATTGATTTGAATGCAATCCCTCACACTAAGCATGCTTGTGGCTTACAACAGTGGAGAGGAAAAAAAACTCTCTTTAACAGGAAGAAACCTGCAGCAGAACCAGGCTCAAGTTTGACTACCAGCCATCTGCCGCCGCAGCCGACTGGGGTTCACAGGGAGACAGAAACAGAGATACAAAAGGTAACTTTAAAAGGAGGTCCCTGTTCAGGGAAACACAGCCAGGCAAGACGAGCTTTGGGAGCCAGCTCCCATGTCAGAGGATGAAGAGCACATCCAGCCAGTCACGGTCAGAGAAACAGGACCACACTGGAAAACAGGCATCTATAAACAAGGGTATTTGGTGGAAGCAGCACAGCTGATATATTTCTCTCCAGGATGGCATCACAGCCAAACAGGAACGGACGACGAGGCAAAGCTACTCTGAGGAAAAGCAGAGAGAGCAGAACGTTAGAGATTGAACTAACAGATTCTGCAGAATAGCAGAACAGAGAGAAGAATGCAGAATGATGAAATGGGGGTCCCTATGTCCTCCTCCAGAAGTCTAAGCCTATGTTAAAGTATATAATTGTAGAGATAGCTCAGGATAACCTGAGCCACTGTAACTATAAGCTTTATCAAAAGAAAGAAAGTTTTAAGCCTAGCCTTAAAAGTAGACAGGGTGTCTGCCGGTTCACTGACTAAAAAAACTGGTAGTTGGTTCCACAGGAGAGAGCCTCGATAACTAAAAGATCTGCCTCCCATTCTTATTATCTTTAGAAAATTCTAGGAACCACTAGTAAACCCTGCAGATTGAGAGCCAGTGCTCTGTTAGGAATATAGTAACAAGTGACATCTCTGATATAAAATGGAGCTTGGCCATTTAAAGGTACACTATGCAACCGTTATTGATTTTCAAGCGAGGCCTACCCAGAGGGCGAAGTAAAAGTGCACTGTCGTAAGCCGGGCCACAGCTGTTCTCCTGGTTTCACCGCCAGCCAGGCGTTGTTTTGAGCTTAGCAGACGAGGCTTAACGCAACGAATGACACATAATGCTACAGTACGCTCATTCACGAACGCTGGCTGGCGACAGAAGCAGCGAAGTTTACATGCAAAGTCAACGTTGACGCCGCCAAAGCCAGCGCCGCTGGCCAAGGCTATCCGCTGTCCGCGGGCGCCGTGTTTTGAGCAGCAGGCTGTTGCCGCATTATCATCTGACGTAGGGAGAGAGACACAGCGCTTTGATGATCGAGCCGCTGGTCGATCCCTCTTAAACAGTTTATTGACCCTAAATTAACTTAAAATACAGAAATCTGCCGGCAGAATATGTTGGGTTTTATTATCCTGCTGCCTGCAGTTTGGATTATTTAGATGAAAACACCCACCAGCTGCCGTGGTGAACCGCGAGGAGGCTGACCCGGCCAGAGGCTGCTGATGAGTGTTTTCCTACTGTCGGCGTACAGGCTGGTATGTGGGGGTCTGAGCTGCCCGGCTCTGTACAGAAAAATATTGAAGTGCAGGATGATAATTCTGAATAGACCGACTGTCACTTGATTCACGTTTTCAGATGTATTTTCTCACTTAAAACATATTAAAACTACTTTATTCCCACTGATCACAGCAAATATAGCTGCAAGGCAGAGAAAGGGATAGTGAAAGTTCCTACTTCAACGCCGCTGCCAGACACACATCTTTGCACCACGCAGCCGAGCAGCAAAGTGTTTCAGCCGCTGCCGCCAGAATCCAACTGGTGCAAGCAGCAAAATGAAGCAGCAGACAGCGATATTTGCGCCCCAGTTCGTTCCGATGTGAACGTAGCATAACCGCACAAAGATCGCCACTGTGAAGCAATCGAGCATGCTTTTAACTGGGTGTAACAGTTCTCGCCGTAGAAGCAAAGAACAGCCTCGCGGAGACCCTGGTGTTTCAGGGTGCTGCTATGCGTTCTGCACTGCAAGCGCGGTATTTCCCCCACAGACCACCTGGGCGTCCGTGAATACCTTTGTTCAACCTGAAATCTGTTCAATCTGTTCAACCTGACTCATTTTAATCATCTCAAAACGTTATAGGAACACATTAATTAACTGCTGAAAATGTTGCATAGTGTGCCTTTAAGGCTTTTATATACGGAGAAGGAAGGATTTTAAATTCTGGCCCTGGATTTAACAGGAAGCCAATGAAGAGAAGCCAGGATAGAGAGATCATATGATTCTCTCTCTTTTAATTTTCATCAGAACTCAGCGGCTAAAAGCATATTTGGATCAGCTGAATGCTCTTTAACTACATTTTGTGGACTTCCTGATCATGACAAAAGAATTGCCACAGTCCAGCCTTGAAGTAACAAATTCATAGACTAAGGTTTCTCAGCATCAAATCCCTGACAGGAGATTTCTACTCCTTGCAACATTCCGCTGATGAAATGAGAGTGGGTACCCTAGAAACCTTTAGATATGTGATTTAAATGATAGGTCCTGATCAAAAAATAAATAACATACCAAGATTTTTTACTTTATTATCTGAAATCAGCTTAATCCCATCCAAATGAAGAGTGACTCTCCCCGACTAATCAGCTTATTTCAAAAAAGACTTTATCCTCAAAGACTATAACTTCTGCTTTGTCTGCATTCAGAAGGCGAAAGAGTTAATAGTCATCCAGGTTTATATGTCTTCAAGACATGCCTGTGTTATGCCAATAAAAACAATCTTTCCTTTCCATCTGATAATTTTATAGGAAAGGATATAAGCGTGGGTATCATCAGCATGCTAACAGTGGAAATTAATCAGGGTTAGCGCTGCTCTAATAATTTACCCATCTCATGTATAAAGTAGCAGAGAGAATTGGTCCTAGCACTGATCCCCGTGGTACCTTTTCACAGGTGACCCTTGAGCCGCGGTGGAAGATTTGTCATTAATGTGAAGAAACTGAAATCAATCTGTGATAGATAAGATTTTTAAACCAGTCTAGAGCTGTTACTTTAATTCCTACCAAAATTCAAGTCTTTCTCAAACAATATTATGATGAAGTCCCTGCTGAAAAAGAAAAATAGATTTTACTGTCCTCAGCATTTGAATACCATCAGAGATAAAGGGTTACAGCTTGTTTATAATTGCATTATTTATTATTTTGGCATTGTAGCTATTTTAGCAGTTATCTTAATGTTTTCTCCAAACATTTTCATTTTGTCTCTCTGCTGACACTTTTGCCTCCTCATAATTGTCCAAGGCCAGTCCAATTTATTGCCTGAATGAATGTTTTCTGTCTCTCCTATAATTCAATACAGCCAATTATGCAACAAGAGGAATATCCCATCTGGCTGTTTTGTAGAGTGAATATATCCTGACAGTAAAAGTAACCAAACCCACCATAAATATTCACCAGAGTACAGAGCACAACTTCAAAGAATTGATTAACAAAAGCTTTTTGGTTTTCATTGTGTCACCGTGGGGGGTGCGGTTGCTTGAGGACCCAAATGCAGAGGTGAGTGAAGCAGAGATGAGTTCTTATAGGTTTAATGAAAAACTGAGGCAAACACCCAGAAATACAGAGAATAACAAACAGCAAACATCATGGAAAACCCACGTGGAGAGCCAGAGCAGCTAACAACAACAAGGAACCAGCACTGAAGAACTGCTAGGTAGAGTATATATGGGAGACGGAACAAAGACTGGGGTAATCAGGTATGGAGCAGGTGTGGATTAAAGTGACAAGAAGGGAGCTAGGGGAAAAGAGACAGTCACAAGGGGGCAAAAGATAGTAACTAAAGGGTGCTTAAATATAATACAAAATGGAAACCAAACCAAAAATCAACAAACCGGAATTACTAAGATATTGAAAACTGAAAGCTAAAAATTCAAACTCCCAAAAGGGGAGAACGATAACACAATGACATCCATGGATTCTAGTTATCCTTTTATTGTTTTCAGCCTGAATAGTGTTTGCCTGACCTGATTGGTTATTTTAACCAAACATAAATAGTGAAAAATAATCACTAGTTATGTTTTAAAGGTGGTCCCATTGGCAATATACACTATTCAACCCTAGCAGTACGCCTTTGGTCAGAAAAAGAGCAGTGGGCAGCACCCATCAACAAACAGCAGGGTGTAAGCTATGCGCTTCTTCACTCTACAAAGCGTTTTCTTTACAAATTTAGAACCATTGAAACCAAAATAAACTTCACAATATATTTCCAGCAAGGATTACTAGGATGATGTGAAAGAAGAGAAGCTACAAATTTTTTTGCTTTTAATTGTTTTTAAAATTCGATATTAGATTTGTAATTTGCTAGTTTTGATAAGATTTTGTCTTCATTTCTTTTTAAACAACAGGTGACTACGTAGTGATGACTGTGTATTTTGACTTGAGCAGAAGAATGGGCTACTTTACCATCCAGACTTACATTCCCTGTATACTCACCGTGGTTCTCTCCTGGGTGTCCTTCTGGATAAAAAAGGACGCCACTCCAGCCAGAACAGCTTTAGGTATTTTGAAATTTTCCAAATTATAAAATTGGATGCAATCATCCCCTCATGTCAAATACTAATTTGTTTTCACTGAATTTTCTGTCCGTGTCCCATTAAACTGCAAAGACGTTTGGCATGTGTGTCATTCATTGTCTGTCATGTGCTTTTTCTTGTGCATGCTCTCTCTGTTGTTGTGCAGAACAATTGGCATTTTTGCAGGTAAAGGATTTTGCTTTTTCTTTGTTTTTAATGTAGCCTTTTGTTTTAATGGCTGATTTTGTTTCCTACATTCTCACGAAACATTTATTGAAGTGAACGGCAAACTGTTCCATCACTCAGTGCCAATATCTGTGTTGTTTTGTGCCTTGATGCTGTGGTGTCTGTGGTCATTCATACATGCAGGTGCAGCAAAAACTGGGAAACACCTGCAAAGCCCTTGGTGCTTCCCTGGGATGTAAAAGACAAATTAGCATCCAGGTGCTACTAATCAAATGAATTCTATTAAACAATAAATGAAATTGTTGCCAAACTCTATTCCAGCGGGAATTTCTGCAGCTTAGTAACATGTTTCCAATAAGTGTGCAAAGATGTCAGGAGAAAAAATAGTAATGAACTTGGTCCTTTTCAAACTATTAAGTCTTTCACTCGACACAGAGAGAAAATAAGTGGAAAATATTTAAGATAGCTAGCAATCCTTTCACTCATATTCTCCTCAAGACGACTCTGTAAGGCTTAGAAGTTGCAAATGAAAGAACTCCATCTCCGATGTTACAGGAATCACTTTGCATAATGTTTAACCTCCAGCCTGTACCAAAGACTGATATCTTATTGTTTGTTTAAAAGAATTACCAGGAGAACATTTTTTTCTTTCTGAAACAGAAATCACAGCACGATTAAGATGCATTTACATGAACCACACAGCTGAAAAAAAATTAATTAGAGCAGATGAGACCCCTGAAGATATTGTACAACACTTTTCAAGGCAAACATTTCATAATTCTATTAAATTCAGTTCACAACTGTTGAGAACAGTGGTGGAGAACTGATTATGTGGATCTGCTTTGCAGCAACAAGACCTTTCAGATTTTGAGTCAAACCCCAGTGTTTATCAAATGTTCTAAAGTCAGAGGTGAGTCCATAATTCCAACGACTAAAACTCAATTTGCAGTGAGGAATTTTATCGGACTGTGATCCGGAACAATGCAGCTAAATTTAAGCAGAAATCCCTGGAAAACAAAGAAGTTGCTTTGATGATCCACTTCTGTGATCTAATTTATTAAGCTTGTGTACCCTCAATGGCACCTTAAATGCGCATAAGTGACTCTCCTTACAAAGGTTGTAATCTATCAAAAACAAACTGATCGTGAAAATGCGTAGTCTCTTACACCAACTCTGATTGAAGCGCAAGCAGTAGCTAGAATTTGAGGACAAGGAAAGTTGGTGACACTGATGAGGTGAGGTGAGAAACTGAAGCCAGTTTGCATTATAATTCCTTTAAGATATTTAAATTCAATTCATGCATAATGTTAATCATAAATACACTTTTTCAGGTTCAAAGCTGTAGTGTGATATATGCTTGTACTGCTGGGTGCTGTATGACCACCTGTCAAAACAAGAAAATAAGAAAAAACAACAAAAACAAGAAAATAAGATCAACCAGCTGAAATGAATTCCAAATCAAAGTTTGCACAATGTCAATATGTTTTCTCACCATTTTCTCTCCAATGGTCAAAGGCTTGTGAAGCAATCGCACTGATTTGTTTAAACATCTAAGTATTGTTGTGAACTCCACATGATGGAGACATTAACTAGAGATTTAGAAGGAAATACATTTTCAGAGACCCCTCCTTGAACTGCCACCTTACGTGTTAGATGGGTTTCAGTGCCTGGATGATGACAGAAGCTGTGTTGTTGAGGGCATGAACGGGTCTCCCAAGGCAAGCAGACTCTGGGCAACAGGTCAGACACAGAACAATTCAAAGATCCCTCATGATGACCAAAAAAAGAAAAAGAAAAACAAATGATAGACATGTGATGTCACCTAGTAAAGCGGAGCAGAGACTACACCTTGGAGCCAGGCCTGAGGTTGGGATTCATCAGCAAGCACCTGGTGGCCGGAATCTTTCTGGCGGGACCTGGCAGGGCCCAGTCTGAAGGATTGACGCTATGCCATTCCCGAGATGGCCCACCAGCTGCATGAGAGACCAGTGCAAAGAGAATTGGGTGACAGTCAAAGGAGGAGGCCTCAATGACCCTATCGCGTACACTTAATGTTGCTCTGGGGACGTGGAATGTCTCCTCGCTGGGGGGCTCTGCTGTCCCATTTTAGAGTTTAAAGCAGTGGAAAAGAGGGTTGCATCCCTTCGCCTTTGAGCAGGGAGTAGGTCTGTGACTGTTGTTTCAGCCTATGGGCTAAATTACACTATGGAGTACCAGGCAGCAAGCAGGTACCGCAAGGCCAAATGTGCCGCAGCCCAGGCGAATGCAGAGGCAAAAACTGGTCTTTGGAGGAGTTTAGAGAGGCCATGCAGAAAGACTGTAATTTTTTGTCAAACTGTGCAGCACCTCTGAAGAGGGAAGCAGTGGTTTGCTAATGTTGTTTTCAGTTGGGGTGGGGAGCTGCTGACCCTGAAAGAGCACATTTTTGGAAGGAGTACTTTGATGATCTCCTCAATCCAACTGACACACCTACTGTGTTGGAAGGAAAGGCAAGGTGCTTGGTGCCAGTTTTATTCATCACTCAGGCTGAAGTCACCGAGGTTGTCAAAAGACTCCACAGTGACAAGGCTTCGGGGGTGGGTGAGTTCTGCCCTGAGTACCTCAAAGCTCTGGATGTTGTTGGCCTGTCGTGGCTGACACAACTCTTTAGCATCGTGTGGAGTTCGGGGACAGTGCCCCTGATTTGGCACACTGGGGTGGTGGTTCCCCTGCACAAGAAGGGTGTGTTACAACTATAGAGGAATCACACTTCTCAGCCTCCGCGGGAAGGCCTATGCAAGGTTGCTGGACTGACTGTCGAACCTCGGCTTCAGGAGGAGTAGTTTGGTTTTCTTACTGGATGTGATAAAGTTGCCCAGCTCTACAGCCTCTGCAGGGTGCTTGAGGGCTAATTGACGTTTGCCAAAATGGTTCACATGTGTTTTGTGGACCTGAAGAAGACATTTGACTAGTTCCATCATGATGCCCTAAGGGGGGCAGTTCAGCAGTACGAAGTCGGGGGCCCTTTAGTAGGGGGGATCCGATGTTTGTACAGGTAGATTGCAAACATTAAGTCAGACCTGTTCCCAGTGAATGTTGGACTCTGACAGTGCTTCCCTCTGTCACCAGTACTGTTCATAACCTTGTTGGACAGAATTTCAAGGACCAGGGAGGGCCTAGTTTGTTGTTTGATAAATCAGAATTTTCTTTTGTATACACAGTTTTCAGCTTTTGAGCCACATGCAATCTTTTCGAATAGATCCCACTCAATCCTTGATAAATGAGACCCATGATCTTTAACTGGTTGAAATTCTGCCTTGAGGTTTAAAATGACTACACCTAGATGAAAACTTTAAAACCTTTTAGAACTAAAACAATTTTGTGAAAGAGAGGGGCAAAGCTTCTTTGTAATTTAATTCAAATCAAACAAATTAATTTGTCCTTTCTGTTTACTCCATTATTTAATTTCTCTTTGAGAGTACTAAAGTATTTTGGGATAAAGTTAAATTGAACTAAAGCCATAGGGCAGTCAAAAAAAAGACTTCAATAACACATCTTTATTTATAGCTTGAGTTCCTCAATTCCAGTCCTCTTGGTTAGGGGTCCTGCACTTTTCACATGTGTAACTTAAAGTTAAAAACAACACACTGGACTCTTTTTTCCAAGTTTGAAGAAAGCCAAATAAAGCCTTATTTTTCACTAGAAAACATGCAAATTGAAATTGATGAAGGGTCCACCCCTTTTGGAATGGGGGTCGTTTGGCTTTTTTTGTTAGACCACAAATGCCCCATACATGTCTATGTCTCTGCAAAAAGTCCAGTGGATTGCTTTTAACATTTGAAATGACTATGGCCTAGATGACTGAGAAACTTCACCAGCATGTGTAATTAAACTTTTTGATTTGGGCTTGTAAAGACAGAGACACATCTAAAAGGTGCAGGGCACCAAATCCTAAGGACTGGAATTGAGGAACCCCGTTGTAGTGGATAACAACAGATTTTTCACTTTTCTGGGGACTGGTTTCAGGCTGGGTTATGACCACTACAGCTGACTCTTAATGCTACTGAATTACTCATTTAATGCTGTATTTAGTTTTTATCAGGACTGTCATGAAAATCATTTAAACTTATTTATTCTCCGGTTACATGTACAGAAAAAAAAAACATTTAATGTGCTTTAATTAATGTGAATCTATTACAATGACATAAGGATGCAATAAAGAAGACAATAAATGATTACAAGCTGAATGTAAAGACATGAGGCAATTTAAAGGATAATTGAAAACATGACTCTGCCACTGGGCATTTTTTTTATAAAAATGTCAGCAAAATGGATACTTTAAAAGAGATAAAGCAAACTTTCAGGATGAGTGGGAGGGTTAAGTGGAATGCAGTCAGGATAAGGAAAAGGTACAGGGAGAGACAAAATTATTTAAGAACCTAAAATGAAGCACTTGGCCAATGCTTAGCTTTAAAAACGTTGATCAAAGTTTGCAATTCCAACTCCAGACTTTCCACGAGAGTGTGTGTCTGACTGACACACACTCTCGTACAGCTGCTGCTGGTGTTAAAGGTGGTCCTATTGGCAATATACGAACAATTGAGAATACATGCAGGAAACTGGGAAAATTGACTCCAACTTTCTAGTTCCAATTTCTACCGTAACACAAGGCTGTGGCGTAGACATGTACCAAGCTGTACTATTTTAACTACTCTAGTATCCTCCCTTCAACCAATAGAGGGCAGCACTCTGACATGTCCAAATTTGCATATTACCGGGCGTGGCAGTGGTGCAGGGGTTAAGCACACAACCCATGTTCAGAGGCTTTGGTCCAAGACCTGATGCAGGTTCAAGTCCCGGGGTGTTAACCTTTGACTGATCTCATTTTCTTTCTGCCTAATCTCAAAAATATTAAAGAAAAGGCCAGTAAAGTTTAAAAAAACTTTTGCACATTAACAATACAAAAAGGATCCTCAAGGCCCAATTTATACAGTTTATTTGCAAAAGAAATTTATTGATTTAGGGTTTAGTTATTCTTTAGGTCTTTGTGATCATAAAGGTAAAATATGTTGAATTGATGTACGCAATAAGAGAGTTTACAAAAGTTCAACCGTAGCAGCATTTTATTTGTCAAAAGTGTTACACTCCAAGAAGTAATAGTGAATAAAAAACATTCCTTTTAAGCAATAACCTAGTCTAAGACGTCTGTTAGAATAGATGTTTCTGAGATGCTCATCTGCTACTCACACTATGGCAAAACCTTGAAATGTGTGCCATAGCCCCAGAAAGGAGATGAGGGTAATCACAGTGGCAGCCAAAGGATAAAGGAGAAGTGTGAGAAGCCAGTCTAAAATAGATGAGGCCAGCAGGTTACCTTGGGAACGTCAATGAAACAGTAACAGATGTGTCATTTTGTCTTCTTCTTCCTTCTGGTCAGTGTTACAATTCATTCATAAAAAGTGGCCCAGAAGCTTAATATTGTTCTGATAGAGTGCATTGGGTTTAAAAGATAGATGATGTATAATATTTATTGTTTACTTAACCTTAGCTTTTGTTATGACTAAATTATTTTAATTTTTAAAAAAGACCAATGTGATGAATGACACACTAACAAAAAATGCAGGCTATGCCCACAAAATATGCTTTTAGCATAAGTGTCACGCGGTTGTCTAAAATGTTGGCAGACATTACATGAACGTACTTAATAAATATACTTTTTGTGTTTTGATTTTTAAAAACTATATCATAACCAACTATACGCAAAACCTCTAAAATAAATAGACTACATTTTTTATTAACCAGTTCTTCCATAATAAATTCTCCAACTCTTTATAAAATGTTTCCTGCCTTTTGAGGCTGAAAAATTGTTCATAATGTCTGCAGAAATTAATATGGTCAACTACTAATCTAAATAGTCTTTGTTGTGTCACAGACAATCTTAAACAGTTCTTTATAATTTTGAGCTTCTAAATGCACCTCTCAGCAGATGCAGCAGTGACTGCAGTGCAGGCTTTCTATATGGCTATCCAAATATGTTAAAGGTTTTCCATCTGTGGACCACTGTGCTCTGTTCTCCAAAGACGAACGGGCCCATTCGTCCGTAACAATTTGCATGTTTTCAAAACAAAAACAAGGCTTTGATGGGCTACTGTATAAAACCTCGAACGCAACGCTATTCTTGACATTTTGAACTGAACAAGCTTCCTGGATGGGAAGTAAAACGTCTTGCACTTGGAAACAAAGTCCAGTGGATTGTTTTTTAACTTTTTTTGGAATGACTATAACCTGGATGACAGAGAATCTTCACCAGCATCTTCTCCAAAGATACTGTAGGTTTGTCAGGGAGAAGTTTATGCTGATCTTTTCTCATCTCTGCATCAAGCTACTGTAACCCTAAGACCAGTTAAACTTTTTTGTTGTTTTCATATATAATTAATGATTCCCAAATGATCAAATGTATTTTATTGTTAAAAGTAAAAATAATGACATTATATATTTTGTTATCATAAAGAAAATATTCATGCAATAAAAACAAATCCATATCTTTTACTTGCTCTTGGAGGCCCCCCAGTTGCCCTGTAGCCCTAAGCAGGTGCTTGGCCTTCCTGTGGCTTTGGCCAACCCCTGCCAACTGGCCAACTTCACATAATCGTGCCTTCCACACATACATATTAATGGCTTTATCACAGCTGGCAGGCATCTAACCAGCCAGCATGTTTGAGATGACTGAAATAGTGATTTAAAAAGTATATTAGAGAGAAACCAGGGGAAGGATTAAAAAGCCCCCTTTTGACAAATGTATTTTCCTTGGTTCTCTGAAATTACATTTGCTCCCCCGATTTTAGCAAATGGCACCTGCAAACTCTTATCAACCAAAAAAAGTGTACTTTTAAAAAGTGCTGCTTTATAAGCGATTGTAAAGGCTTTATTTGACATTATTAAAAACAACTACTTTTTTTTTTACTCTTTTTTGTTAAATTATTTTTAATTCAAATATGTCATTTGATTTTTTTTCCCTTTTTTTCAGGAATAACCACAGTCCTTACTATGACCACACTTAGTAGTGTGGCCAGGACATCCTTACCCAGAGTGTCTTATGTCACCGCCATGGACCTTTTTGTCACCGTTTGCTTCCTCTTTGTCTTCGCTGCCTTGATGGAGTATGCAACGTTGAACTACTACTCCTACAGCATTCAACGACCCAGCTGCATGGAAGCTAAAAGGCTGGTATGTTTGCTCTGACTGTTTTCATTCATATACAGTGGTGCCACTGTAAAAAATCAAAATCTAGATAAGTCATTTTTTCTTAAAATAAATGCATTTGTTCTTGGATTGAGGAGTTAAAAGTGACATTTTGCCAATGGAACAAGACAATTTACTCTTAAAATAGGAAAACACAACTGCATTGTCTTATTTAAAGTGCATTTTATCTAATTATCTTATTTTTTAAGAGTAAAAATACTCATTCCATTGGCAAACTACCTCATTTACTTACTCAAATTATGGGTAAATAAACTTAATTTAAGAAAATTCTACTTATTTCTAGATCGTTTTTCCAGTGTTGACTTAAGCTTTGCTTTGCTTTGTCACAGTGCTCCTAACTTATTTTCCTCTTGTAAAATGTAAAATCAATTTTCCCTATATTGAAATAACCTTGATGTGTTGAGGAGTACTAGCAAGAAAAATGTACTAACTCAGCAATACTGTAAAAAAACAAAAACTATAGCATATACTGCATAAACTTGTTTTTTTAAAGTAGAATGTGCAGCATTTACCTTAGAGATCAGATGACTTGATCAGATGACAGAGGTGCATTAGAAAGGCAGCACTGCATTAATGGATCTCACTCACAGACGGCCGCCCATTTTCCTCTCTTTCATCAGTTTGGTTTTCAGGTTTTCTTTAGTCTCTTTTTTTCCATTTTCCTGATGTTTACATTCTTTAAGTTGTTGTGGGAGTTCATTTGATTTCTTTTTATTTCAGTTCTGTTCTTCATACATTAAGCATCATTTTCTGTTTTATTTCTTCTTAATGGTTTCTTTGCATCTCTGATCAGCTCCATTCATGTGAAATAGTTTTCTTTTCCTCAGTCTCCCTGTGGTACTTCTGCTCCAGCTGCTTCACATTATCTCCTGATTAACTCACCTGCATTAATTGCCATTGCTGCGTTCGTATTGCTTTTCCAAGTTGACAGCACACATACCTCAGTGGAGTTTTTCAACAATGTTGTTTGATTAAATGCATAGCCTCTGCTCTTTCTCAGCACTGGCCTTCGTACTATCTTTCTTTACACTCGTGGTTTGAAAAGAGAAGTTTTGGAAAATTAATCAAAGCACCATTTTGTGCACAATACTGAAGTTTTTACTGCAATCTAAAAGCTTAGGGTAAAATATATAGAGAGACAGAATGCAGGGTGGATGTAATCCTCAATATAATAAAAAATGGTTTAGTTCAGTTTAATATGTATAAAATGTGCTATAATAGGTGAGATTACTGCCTCAACTGAGTAATTATCCTCAAAGCCCAAAAGTAAATAAAAAAAGGTAAATATACCCTTTAGATTCTGATCCTAGACCCAAAGGCAAAATCTACACTACAAAAAATAAAATATATGTATGTCATTTTTTCTTAGAATTGCTGTATTTTCCCCCTGATTTGAGTAAGTTAATTTGTCAGTGGAGTAAGATGATTTATCTTTAAAAAGTGAAAAAATTAAAACTATTATTCTATTTCAAGCGCTCAATATCAAAATACTCACTTCACTCCCAAATCATCTAATTTACCTGTTCAAATTAAAAGCAAAAAACGTTATTTAGTACATGTTTACCTATTTCTAGCTCAGTTTTTTCAGTGTGCTTCTAAAATGATTCCACCAGGAAGATAGCATCCTTCTCTGTCAGCATAGTTTGTCCACATTTTACTGCATTTATGTTATTTAAATTCAGCCAAACAACTTGGCATTGTAAAAGGCCACATGTCATGAAAAAATACTGTTAGCTGAAAGCCAGAAAAAAAAACCACATCTCTTACACTGCTGGTTATATCTCCTGGAACGTACTCACAGTTTTATCTGGGTCTCCCCAAAAGCACATTTATTAAAGCAAACTGTATTGGGATTAATTTATTGTAAAAGGTAATATTTCTGTCAGATACTGTAAAAATTAAAATCACTTAATCCAGCGTATATTAATTTAGACTAAGGTCTTATTTCATCACAAAGGGGAGAATGAATCTATATGACCAAAAGGAGCAAGACGCGTACATTTCATTGTCACATTTACCTATGTGGTCACACACTTCTAATATATTTTCCTTTCATCTACTGAGACAACCCCATTTAAACAGCAATAAACCCTGCCCACCTTAGGAGACAGGGAGTCTACATCGTACCATGTCATACCATTAGTGCATGTGGGAATTTATCATCTTGTCAGTGTCAATCCCTTCAGTAAATCCCAAATTGTAAAAACACATCCTTTGGGGATCTCTCCAGACGTAAACATTAAATTTTGTGCTGCACCAGCAAAAAATGTCTTTTAGGCTGCAGTATTCTTAACTTTCAGCTAATGTAAAATGGAACTAAAAGTTAAAACTTTCAAAATGGGCAATAGTCTTTCACTTAACTGTAAAAAAAGTGTTTGTATACACATTTTTTTCCCAAATAAATTCATGCAAAAATGATCTTAAGCTTGTCTAAAAGTGACTTCTTATTAGGAATACAGGGCTACAGATTTGGACTATCTTGTAAAATAATTACTGTCCATTTTTCTGACAATCCTCTTTGTGTTGTTTTAGTAAAATGGCATTTTACCAGCGGCAAAGCTCTCACTTTTATTTCTTATATCTGTTATTTCTCAGAACTTCTCTATCCTGGACGTGAGACCTCCTCCTCACACCGTCATCGCTTTAAACAACTCGATGTACTGGCAGGAGTATGAGGACCCCTGTGTCTATGAATGTCTGGACGGGAAGGACTGCCAGAGTTTCTTTTGCTGCTTCGAAGAATGTAAAGAAGGCACATGGAGAAAAGGAAGAGTCCACATAGATCTACTTGAACTAGATGCATACTCGCGTGTTTTCTTCCCCACTTCCTTCCTGCTGTTCAACATTGTATACTGGGTAGGCTATCTCTACCTTTAGTACAGTATGTACAGCAGATTTGGAATCAAAAGTCAGAAAGTTGGCATAGTCTTGATGTAAGGTACAGTAACAGCAAATAAGCTCGTCCCCATGGTAGCTGAACATCAAGCAGGCAGAGATAACTGCTGTGGCGAGTTTAGGCGTGACAATACACAGCAGAGTTTTTCTTTTGTCCGCGGTATTCAGCTGTGTAAACTCAGAAAGGACTGTGAGGACAAACAAGCAGCAAGCACTGGGACTCCAGACTGCTCAGGCAGTAAGACGGCTTATGTTGTAGGAGAACTGTTATCCAGCCATCAGTCAAATCTAACTGATGAAAATCCAAGGACATTCAAACAATTCCTAGTGCCTTCATTAGGAGGGGTAGATACTATCCGTAACAATAATCAGGGAATCTCATTTATAGATTAGAACAGAAGAGCCTGGCTTTGACTGATTATTATTTAGAGCATAGAGCTACATCTAGATAGTGTCCTCAGGTCGGGATAAACAACCTTTTTGTTTGCATACCTCCATCATTACCTTCAGCTTTTGTTAGGCTGTTACAAAAAAACAATTGTTTTAAAATCAGTTATTTGGTTTAAAGTCCTTGTATTGAGATTGTTGAAAAAATGTTGAAGCAACCAGTTTTTTCCAGCTGTGTGAAGCATAGAATGAAACGGCACTCCCCCTCCTCCATCTATTTCTACACACTGCAGATTGAAACAAGGTTTCTACAGTTGTTTTTCCTGCTTAGACTTAGATATAAGTTGTATGCATAGGGTATACAAAACGGAATTTCGTTTTTGTACAGCTTTCATGATATTTCTATTTCTTAAAGTGCAGCAGTGATCAAATGTAAACAGTGTTGGAGAAAAAAAAAAGAAAAAAAGCCCACAATGAAGATTAAATGTAGAGAAATTGTCAAAAACTATTCATAAAAACATCTGAATCTCCAAGATAATGGTAACTAATGGCCAAGACTAACAGATTTTTACCTTTAATTCCATCTCAATACTAATTTTAGAAAATGGTTTATGTGTTTGTTGGATTTTTTTTTAATAAATCCCTTAAGCCACTGTCACTGTAATATATATGATCGTACATGAAAATTTGTGGTCACTTAGAACCAATTGCTCGCCATGAGAAACAGGTACTGCCAACCAGAACATAATTAGATTCTTCCAAATTTGCTCCCTGCTGAAACTCAGTCAAGAAAATCGCTAGAATATTTTTTTGGATCTTATGTTGTTGTTCATTATTTCACCCTTTCATTCCCGCCTTCTGTCTCCTGATGCCAGATCAGGACTTGCCCACACGTGGTTCCTGCACGTTTCTCACATTCCCCACTTTCCAGGACTGAAAATGTAACGTTTCTAGGACTTTTAAGCCATTTCTTTTTAATGTATCATTTTAATGTATTAATGTATTGCAATATATCTGAACTTTGCTAGGCTTTAATATACGTAGAGTCTGGTAATGGATGGATGCCATACTTTTTAGAAACTGCTTAGAAACCCTGCATCTATAGAACCCCTCATCAAAATATTCACCCTTTAAGCTGCTAAATCATCCTGAGTATGTTTTTAATGCATTAAGTAAATTTTCTAATTGGTTCTCTATAGCTTGTGCTCATATGGTGGCTATTTCTGTAGTTTGATGTTTAAGTTAATTTCTTATCTCTCTTTGGTAAGATAGTTTGGCAGAAAACAGCAGTCTTGTATATATGCCTAGACTGGAAATAGTTTTCTGACATAGATTGTTCCTGTTAGTTTGACTCATTGGCAGACAAAGAAACTTTACTTTGGTAACTGAGAACCACTTATAAAGAAAATACTCCAAAAGTGTTGCAGCAAAGCAGCAGTGTTATTGCAGCAGCAAACCATATTATTATGGTCTGCAAGAAATAAACAGGATAATGGCCTCCGATTTTAAAGTTCACTTCTGAAACTAAACTAAACTGAAATTATTTCTCCAAAAATAATTTACTAGAGTTTTCCATTTCTCTACACTACAAGGCCTGATCTTCAAAGATTCAAAATAATGGGTGCCATTTTTTTTTTTTGTATGTGCAATAAGTGAGCATGTTTCGAGTGATTTACAAAGATTGCTGCACAAATATTAAGACACTTTGTTTGGCTCTGGCAGTTCTACAGGCAGTTTAATATAGAGGATCTAGAGAAAATGATAAATGAAAATCAGCCATTCTTAAATTATAAATTCCACTATTTAATAATGGAATAATAAATTTAATGTATAATTCATCTTTAATAATTCAATTTAAAATGTGCAATTAGAAAATACTTTTCAAGTTTTTTTCCAACTTGCTTGATTTAAATGTAAAACTGTAAATGGCTTGTTTTCTTTATCAGTGGCTCTCTAGGTTCTCTATAGTTTAAGAGTCAAGAGAAAGAAAGATGAAGATCTAAGGCAAGTGGCATACATACATTATTAAATAAAATAATTCGTGCCTTATGCGTGGTTAACTTTGATCATTTTTTGAGGAAGAATAAAATCTCTGTTGTGACGATGCACACTTTCAAAATACTTTGCCACACGTTCTTCAGTAATATTATTATGTTATTTCTGATGGTCAAAGTAGAATCTCTCTCCATCCTCTGCCTCCTGTGTGACAATAATGATCACAGATATTTTTGTGCATCAGATTGCACCTGACTTTCTTTCGGCTGCAGTTGTTTTTTCGAAAATCACTTTGAACACTGTAAATGTTTACATTTGCAAAACCTCCACCTGGAAATTTGTGCAACTTATTAATCAAAATATGATATATATATATATATTGATGAAATCAAACTCTTTGCTGTGTTAACACAAAAACATTTGCATCTGTTTTAAGACCCTCAAACCTTCTGAAATTCAGGCCCTCAGTCTATAGTTTTTGGTAGTTATAACAAGATAACAAACCAACATATGAGCTTTCATAGTATTTATTACTATTTTTAGAGTATTTATTACTGTTAATTCAATAACTTACTCATATGCATTTGTCTTATAGTTAACCGTTAAACCAAAAGCAAACTTGTCTGCAGTATAGATTTCCTATCCAACAATTTTTTCCAGCTTTTTTTTTTATTTTTATAGCAAACCACTTGTAGCTCATCAAACACAAACATACCTAAATAGGCTTTCATACACATAAGTGAATAACTGTGTTAATCGATTTACCATTTTATATTAATTCTTTGTAAATTTGGCCATTCAAATATATTAAGACTACTCATCTGTGTTTGGGCCTTAATTTGTTTGCATGCAGACACCGGAGCATTATCCTGACAATGTTTTGGCACATTTAGAGAGAGAATGATTGTTTTAATATGGACTGGTTGTTTAGTAATTAGATTTTCTTGTTTTCTCATTTGACCTTGATAGCATTAGAATCACACATTTAGCTGAGGAGAACATCTGATTTACCTCCAGAAATAACCTGTAAGGCTACAGCCTCTTTTAAACAAAAAGGTGCCTTTTGCTACAGGCAGTAAGCTTTACACCTTGGCTTCTCATTTTTGTTTTCTCTCAGTTATTTCACAAAGTGCAATTTCTTTTTTTAAAACATCTTAAAATCCTAACTAACAGGTTGTGATCTTTGAAAAAGAGCAGCGTGGTAGCTGTAGGTAAATTAGATCAAATTTGACGATAAAGCTTCATTTTCTCCAATGTGGATTATTTTAAATTTATTTCAGAGGTATTATTATGTATATTATATTAAAGATCTGATCACATCGTAACATGAAGCATTAGAGGGTTAACTGCGTGGTCACTGTTTTAGGCAGGAAGAAAAGGCTGTGCACTGGTAGAGCAGGTCTGAAGGACTATATTTTGTGCCTGCTGATCAACAGCAGACTAATACATGTAATGACAGAGTGATTGCTCATTCAGTCTGACAGCAGCACTTCTGACTGTTTTGTTCTTTTTGTTTTGCATTCACTTATACTGATTAATAGATTGCATAACTCGTCATATTAGACATTTCTGATGCCGTAATTTGAGTTCAAGACTCTGCTGTTTCTTTGGTTCTTCTTTATTCATCAAACTCAGTTTGATATTCACCCAGATGTTCGTTTCAAAAGTTGCTCAAAGGACAATAATCAATTTAATAAATTGTCCTTTTATATTCATCTGTCACGTAAAGAATAATGAAAAATGTCCCAAGTAAGCTTAAAACATGTTGCACCTGTAGTAGATAACTTCTAGAAATTAAAACAGCTCATCTGTAATCAGCACAGTGGTTAATTTTAACACTTTTATTATTATTTAAAACTGACTGATGGATCATACACACAAAAAGCATGATTATTCAGATTGGAGATGGTGATAATATTGTGAAACGTGAGTAAAACAGGAACATCTACTGTAGTTTCTCAGTGGAATATCAAATTAAGGCAGGGGAAACCCATGGAATAGTTGACTTTGACTGTTTTTTAAGTTTACGGTATTAGAGTTTTGGTTACCTGTGTTTGACCTTCCTGTGTTTGACAAAGGAAGGTCAAAGATGTACAGTAGCAGCTGCGTCCATTTCCTTTTTAACCCAACAAGTATTGCACCAATCCACATTTTTTCACTTCTGATCTGCGAATTGCATAACAGCTCAGTGTGTTAAAGATGTAAAACATTGATCATATATATTACTCTTTCAATCAACTCATTGAACAACGTGAACCAGCGTGTGAGTTAACGTTATAACTACTTTGCAGACTAAGGCTCCAGTCGGAGCTGTTACTGCGAGCGCCAGCCAGCTGTATACAGAAGGTTATGCTATTCTTACCACACAGTGCAGCACGATGTGTTCAACCATTTGCATATGAAGTTGTTTCTTTCTCCCACCTTTTTTTGTATTCCTGTACTCTGTGATGATCAAGGACCTAAAAGATTTTCTGGCCATTCCAATACTGCCTCCATTCTTCATCAATAGCAAATAAAACCCAGTAAACAAATACCTCCTAATCACATATTTTATCCTGCCCAGTTCTTCCTTAATCACAGAGATGCTAATTCATATTGGTTTAGTATTTCCATACATTTCCCATTTAATGGGAAATTATTACTTTACAAATTACTGATGTGGCACATTCACACAGGATTGAAAATACTATCTCCATGAATACTACAAATGTGCTCCCTGAATTAAACTATCCCATATCAATAGAGCTATTGTTTAACATTTAAAGATATATATATAAATAAAAAAAAACTTCTGAATCTGAATCTTTGCTGAGATAAATGGCTTTGTCATGTTTTATGCTTTTAGGTCAGCAATTCACACATTTGGTCATTAAACCTGAAAGTATAATTCAAGAAATTGCTTATTAAGTCCTTAGAGTATATATATATATATATTTTTAAGTATTATTTGCTGATTTTAAAAATGTAATTGAAAAGGTTAACCAAAAGGAGAAGCAGCAGAGAAATCAGAGCTCTAAACGGAGATCTAAAGTTGGGTCCTATGGCTGAATCGGAGGCAGTGAGAACAGAATATGAGGGAGAATAAATACTTAATATTTTATACTTATGATATATGACACTATTATATTAAGATGTATTTAAATATAACAGATATAAATTTTTGCTATTTTCATGATTCTCTTGTAGTGTATCTTTAAAAAAAAAGATATTTAAATTAGAAACTAAAGTATGACATGATTGAAATGTTGGATTTTGACAGTGTTGTGTTATTCAGTATTTAATTGGAACAAACTAAATTTCCACTGGTAACCACTGCTTTTTGATAAATAATCTCATTGCAAACTCAATTGCATCTCAATAAGCCACCACACAAATGAGTATTATTTTTCTGATAAATATTGCTAAACATTTGGACGGCAACAGAGGGATTGGGGCTGGGATTTGATCCAAGCTCAGTATTTGCATGTTTCTAGCTCCAGGCTGAGCCTGCAGACCGGCTCCAGGCACCGTGTCATCTGTGCCGTGGATGAGTGGGACTTATCGGGGGCATCTATGACACTGAGCTAGTGACAAACCATATAATCATTCTGCTGTTGCTAATGTTCTGTGTCAACATCTTGAAAACTAATGTTGCGTGGTTTTGTGATTTAAAGCGTTTTGTTTCTTAAGCAGGCAGATCTTCAGCGCATCGGAGCAGTTTGTGCAAACTTTAGTTCAAACTCCGCTCCAAGTTTAAGCCACATTCAGTAAATGTTGTTGGAATAAATAAGCCAAAGACTGTTCAGTTCACTCTGCCATACTAAAACCTTGTTCTCTGTTGTACAGTAACATGAGGTGCCACTGGAATGAAAACTTACAGTAACAATACAAATATCTGATAATCTTGAAGCTCTTTGGTGCCATTTTTATTATCCATGTAACGCTGGAAATTCGTGCCAATAATTCTCTATGTGCTACGAGAGGCTTCTGCAATGTGTTTGGATTGATTTCAACACCTGTGTCTTATTTTTTGTTTTATATGTATTCTCTTCTAGTTAATGTCTTATAAAACTCATTGTAACTTTATCCTGCTTTAATCTGCTAATATCTGTGGCACCAGTGTAACATGCAGTGCAGTAGAACTGCCATATCCAGTGGTACACGTTTAATTCAATGTCTTTTTTATATTTTTTTCTTTTTTTATTTAGGCTCACCTTGTCTATTCCTAGTGTTTTCCATTGTTTTCCTTCTTCTGCTATTTTTTATGATCAGGATGTGCATAACTGATTATAAAAAAAAAATAAAGTTTTCTTAGAAACACAGAGGTGTTGTTTCCAGTTAAATGAATATTTCATCAGCTTTTGACCCGAAAAAAAACAGTGCAACCGACATGTGACCCCCTAGAAATACCTTAAATGACTATACCCTATTGTTATTTATTTATTTATAAACATTATTGTTTTTAATAATATATTTACTCCCTCAATATACATAATGGATCAATTTAATTCAATTGAGGGTTAGGGTTAGGTTTATGTGGTTATTAGTTAGGGGTAGGTTAAGGGTCTGGGTTAGGCCATATAAAATGAAGGCAAGTCAATGAAATGTCCCCATATGTAGCGGTGTGTGTGTGGCCCTGCAATGGACTGGTGACCTGTTCAGGATGTACCCTGCCCTTTGCCCACAGAATGCTGGAGATAGGAACCGGCCACACTGCAACCCTGATGGATTACACACCAGAAGATGGATGGATGGGTTTCAATAAGATGTTTTTTTTTAAAGATAATTGGCATCAAAAAAAGGTTTCCTCTCTGACTTTATATTTAAGTTGGCTAAAAGTAAAAAAAAATACACTTTATTAGGTACACCTGTCCAACTGCTCGTTAACACTTAATTTCTAAGCAGCCAATCACATGGCGGCAACTCAGTGCATTTAGGCATGTAGACATGGTCAAGACAATCTCCTGCAGTCCAAACCGAGCATCAGTATGGGGAAGAAAGGTGATTTGAGTGACTTTGAACGTGGCGTGATTGTTGGTGCCAGAAGGGCTGGTCTGAGCATTTCAGAAACTGCTGATCTACTGGGATTTTCACGCACAACCATCTCTAGGGTTTACAGAGAATGGTCCGAAAAAGAAAAAACATCCAGTGAGCGGCAGTTCTGTGGGCGGAAATGCCTTGTTGATGCCAGGTCAGGGTCAGAATTTGGCGTCTACAACATGAAAGCATGGATCCATCCTGCCTTGTATCAACGGTTCAGGCTGGTGGTGGTGGTGTCATGGTGTGGGGAATATTTTCTTGGCACTCTTTGGGCCCCTTGGTACCAATTGAGCATCGTTGCAACGCCACAGCCTACCTGAGTATTGTTGCTGACCATGTCCATCCCTTTATGACCACAATGTACCCAACTTCTGATGGCTACTTTCAGCAGGATAATGCGCCATGTCATAAAGCTGGAATCATCTCAGACTGGTTTCTTGAACATGACAATGAGTTCACTGTACTCAAATGGCCTCCACAGTCACCAGATCTCAATCCAATAGAGCATCTTTGGGATGTGGTGGAACGGGAGATTCGCATCATGGATGTGCAGCCGACAAATCTGCGGCAACTGTGTGATGCCATCATGTCAATATGGACCAAACTCCCTGAGGAATGCTTCCAGCACCTTGTTGAATCTATGCCACCAAGAATTGAGGCAGTTCTGAAGGCAAAACGGGGTCCAACCCGTTACTAGCATGGGGTACCTAATAAAGTGGCCGGTGAGTGTATAATGGATGGCTAAACTGAAATATTTTTAAAACCTTGATATGCATATTATTTTTAAGATTAATATTGTGTGGAAGTGAAAAAAATATGCAAAACACTGCCCATCTGTTTCTGTCTTCATCTTTATTAGAAGCGATTTGATCTGCTATGGAGCTCAGAAGTATGAGTGGATCAAATGATAAACTATAGCGATCTGGAAGTCACACTTCACAGGAGGAAGTAAAAAACTGGTTAAAACTGCTTCCTTGTGTATAAACACATCATCATATTTTCAATACGTTTTCTCTACAAACAGTACATTGATAGAGAGAAATCACAGACAAGATATTTATTTTGCTTGAAGTACTGCATGATATTTGTCCTCCAGAGACCTGCTGACTCAGAGTGCAAACCGGAAGAGGCATTAGTTGGTTTTTCCTCAGCTCTGCAGCCAGCTCCCTGAAAACATGAGAAGAGCGGAAAATCTTGACTTCCTTAAATCAAGACTTTTTATTGGGTTTTCTTTTTAATTGTTAAAATCAGCTAAAGCAAGTGGATGCTGTTGTGAGGATCTCTTTCCAACTAGCTCACTGCGATCATGTCTGCTGTTTACACTAGAGGCAGGAGGAGCTATTAATGATGATCCATTCATTAAACATCACTTCAGATGTTGTAACCTGTCATATTATGTCTCCCAAGTGTTTACACCATGTATCAAAGTAACAATAATGCAATGATTTTTATTTTCCAACTCTGCTATTCTGCAAAACAATCCTGAAAAGTGTGAAAGAAAACATTTATTAAAGGTATTTTATTGTCTTAAATTGAAACAAAGTGATGCCGGGTCTCCTTTTAAATTTAATTTCCAATACCAGAAATCCAATAAGGCTTTTCAACCCCACACAACAGAGCAGTAACATGACTGAGTGTCCCTTAGAAACACCTATATATATATAAAGAAAATATTTTTACTATTTTTCCAGTAGGTCAAAATGTGAGTACCAGCTTTGTACTCTTGTAGCCTCACCAATAGTGAAAGCTTAACATGGCTATAGGTCAGAAATAAAAGCATAACTGTATTCAACAGGAGAACACCATACAGGAGGAGACAGAAGCAGCTTAATGTGATCACACATCTCAAATCCACCACTTCTAACCCAAGCTAATCATTCAAAGTGGTTCCCTTTGCCTCTCAACAGGATATCGTCATCTTAAACTAAATGGAGAGTTCCTGTAAATGGGTGTTTATCACAGAGTGCATTAATGAAATAAACCATTCAGTCAAAGATGGTAAAAGCTAAATCGACCAGTACACTAGAGCCAAATTAATCCAGTGGCACTGACAAACAATTCCATATGGAGACCAAACTGCATAGTGGCTTTGCCCAGAAGAAAATAAAAACTTTTCTGACAATTGGAGGACGCATTTAAAAGTGGAGGAAAAAGTTGTATTAAAGCATTACATGTGTATTTCAGCTGACATTCTCAGCTTTCAGTGAGTTTTTTATGCATAACAGCCTAGGGGTTGGTGAAGAAATTATTTTTACACCTAAACCTGTATACGGTAATTTAATTTGGATTAAAAGCTTGACTTAATATCTCATCAGACAGCTTACGGAAAGATTTTAGAGTTAAAACTTGAACGATCAATTAATCTGTCAATCATTTTTTTCTGATTAATAATTGGATAGCAAAAGGTTCCATAAAACATATTTTTTTACAGGAATAAACTAGGTGAAACTAAAACTTATCTTATTGAAACGATGAAACAGTAATATTTTTCTTAGATGTTAAATATTTGTATTATTTTTACTATTTTGGTATCATTACTACTCTAAATGAGTTGCTCTGTCAGATAAAGACATGTTTTACATTCTCTATTCTCTAGTTAGTAATCAATTACTACATTAGTTGATGATGATTTTAATAATGAATTAATCCGATTAATTGTTTCAGCCCTAGCTAATATTATTGTATTTCTGTTCCAAATCTACCCAAAGCAGCAGATTAAATACATTAACTTTACTGGATGACCATGGACCACAAATAGGAGCAAAAAGACTGTTGTGGAAAGTTGAACCCTGCTTGACTCGTGACTCCCCTCACTTACACCCTGTCTGTTTCATCGAGCACACAATGCTAAGATAAGAAATCCAATTAAGCCGATGCAGCGCAGTCTTATTTCCCATCAACCTCATACATTCTTATAAACAATAAAGCATAAAGAGTTTAATACATTTCTGTCGCAGATATGCAAATGTTCTCTTATTGGGGAATGAAACAGTACAAAGAAAGTAAGTTTTGATCAGCAGTGATCACAACTGGTGTCCGACTATAAAGAGGCCCTGCAAGCATTAACTGTGAAACCTCTGTCTGCTGTAATTAGTGCCTGAAAAACAATGGGCTTGAGGAATGCTGCATGAACGGAAGTGTTCTTGGACAGATAATTATTACAAACAACTTCTGTAAGTTTCTTAGTAGGAGAGTAGAGCACCAGTTAGTAAGAAAGAGAGGTATTCCTCAGGTGATGTACTAGATGAAGTTCTCTGAAAGTTGGCCTGAAGGACTGCTGCGTTCAAACTCCATATCAATTTCCACTGTGCCAAATCATTGCATCCTGTGGATCTCTGAAGATCCTTAACCAATCCTGCGGACGGGGGTCTGTAACCCCATGGTGTACAAAACAGATTAGCACCTTATCTTCGTATCTGAGGAAACCTTGATTAATGAAGGGAAGCTTAAGGACGGCCTTTTTTTTGTTTGAGGAGACTAAAGAAACTAAAAATCTGTTAAGATTCCTGTTATTATATGTATTTTTTTATTTGTTTATTTGTGTAAAACAGAAAAAAATGACATCCTAAAAAAGAAGCCTAAACGGCTCATATGGTGCCTTGTAAATGTGTTATACACCTCTAACTGTTATAATTTATTTTTACATTGCAAATCCAAATGTTTCATTCAGAATCTATGTGAAACACCAACACAAAGTAGATAATATATGATTATTTCCTTTTTTCAAGAGTACTGAGAAATGGAAGATCTTCTATTGTTTTTTCCCTTAAGCCGGGCATACACTGTGCGATTTTTTTCAGTCGTTGCACGTAGCTACAGCTCACACTGTACGACAAATCCGCAGGGTTTCATCGTACAGTGTGAGTTCACAGCTCACGATGTTTGTTCTAACACTGTGCGACCCGACGCTCTGATGTGACCTACCTGCTCACACTGTATGTCTAAAAACCACATCGGACTCAGTTCTGTAGTGAGATGGCGCTACTTGGACTAGTCTATCCAGAAGCCAAATGAGTAGAAGAGGAATAATGAAGCTCCCTGGAGTGAAACGCGCTGCCTTGGCAATTCGTGCAATTTTGTGCTGAAAGCACTAAAAAGAAAAGGCGACGACGTATTTGGACAAAGACATGAATGAGCAAATGTGGCTACTACGGTCTGTCAATTGTACAGAAATAACTCCATTTCACTCGCACCCCCACCATGCTTCAGTGTTTTCATCTGAGAGGAAGAGGAAGAAGAAGAAGAAACCTTGTTTGTGCATGCCCACTGAGCAATTGCTCACGACAGCCAACTGAAATCGGGAATATATTAAGCTCAGATGGGATGAATTTCGCCTTTTTTTAAATTCTTTTAAGTCTCACCACAGGTTCAATGAATTTGATGCTGCTGTAAAACCTCTCTAAGCAGATGTTGTCATTATTCTGCCCTTTCTGGACTTTTTGGTGCTTAGTTTTACTCTCCCTTGTGATTTCAATTATCTCTTTTCATTATTTCTGGAATTATTTATTCTTTGGTCTAAGTTTAGTTATAGTTACTCTTTCTCTTATATTCTTATGTTTTATGTTTATGCTTCCATTGTTTCCAGTTTATCTCCAGTCCCTTCTCTTATCCTAGTTTCCCCCTTGGCGATTCCTTACTTTTTAGTCATTAGTTTTACTGCGATTTAGCCTTTTCAGTTCTTTTCAGTTGCCAGCTAAACCCCTGGTTTGCCTGGTTACTCTTGGTTGTCCCTCAGTGTCCTGCTTTCTTTCCTTAACTCATTACTCCACCTCTGCCTCCCTAATATACTCCTCCTCTGCAGATTCTCTTCATTTCCTCATGTTTGTTTCTTTCGAGCGTCTTCAAGCTTTGGTTCCTGAGTTCCCTTCCTGTTATTTCTGGATTTATGTTTTTCTACCATCTTCCTCACCTTTAAAACTGCAAGAAACATCTCTGCCTTCTTACTCTGCTTTTGGGTTCTGTACAAATATCCACTAACACTGACAGAGGCGTCAAGTAACTAAGTATAAATGCTTAGTGACTCCTTATGTAGCTTTTTGGTCTATCTCTACTTTACTTGAGTATTTTTATGAGGACTCCGTACTTTTCCTCATTACATTTGAACATAATAAACGTCTCCTCTCTTTTGTGTACTTGTCTCTTTTATGTTAATTTGGTCTATTTATTTATTGTTGTTTGTCAAATTGTCTGTCTGAAAATTGTCTGAAATATCTATTCATTCATTCATTCATTCATTCATTCATTCATTCATTCATTCATTCACTCCTTACCTTCTCCAAACTGCCTTGTTATTTCTGTGCATTCTATTGATAACATGAAGTATCAACTGGAACAAAACAGGGAAAATTCAGAGTACAAAGAGAATCCATGGATATTTGATGTACTTATTGTTTATTTTTTAAAACAATAATATAATAATATATATTTTATAATATATAATAAAATATATTATTTTAAGTTTTATTCTAATTTTAATGCTATTTGCAGCCTTAATGCTCTGAAAACCAGAGCTCTAAAAAAAAGTGATTTCAGCTGCTAATGCAGAACTATTGTTCAATTCAAGCATTATTATCCAGTCTGAAATTTTAACTTTGAACAAAACTAGTAATTTATTTTTCTCTAATTTTTGCTCTCCAATAACACAGTGAGCTTAACAGAAACATTTAACCGCTTCTCTGAATTGTTTATTAAGAATCGTCTTTAAAAAAGTTATTTCCTATTATTGAAGGCAAAAAGTAACTTTTAGCTTTTGTGCTTAAGTACAATATAGATTTTTTTATTTTATTTAACTTTAGTAAAGAGGTCTAAGTGGCACTCTAACCTTAACCAGTCTTTTTAAAACAGATACTTTTAGTTAAATGATTAAGCTACTAAAAACCTGTACCATTCAGAATCTTACATCAACAAGAATTTGTAATCTCTGCACTTATTGGCCAGTCATCGAAACAAAGTAATGTTGTAGATCTAATGGTGCAAAAGAAATGTTCATATGACTTGAACTTATACAGAACATATAAATGCTACTTGTCTCTAGCTTACAGTGGGAGTACATGAGTAATAGACAGAGACATGCTGTGTTTGTGCACAATGGTAGAGCTGCTAATACAGACACTGGTTGTCAGGAAACTGTGTTTGTTTGGAGGACCCAAATGCAGAGGCCAGTAGGCAGAGGTGAATTAAAGTGGGTTTATTAAGGTTCACAGGAACTGAGGCAGGAATCAAAATCCAACAAAAAAATAACTCACGAACCAGAACGTAGGAGACATCAGGGGAAAACCAAAATCTAGGAAACAGGAAGAGACGAGGAAGGCAGAAAGACGATAGACGAGATGTACGACGAGGATCCAGCAAACAGGAACTGAAGAGGAAGGGCTTTTAAAGGGGACAGAGACAGGAGAGAGGGCTAATGAGGGGATTGAAAACAGGTGAGGGCTGAACAGAGAGAATAGAGCGGGAGAAAAGAGGACAACATAAGAGGGCAGCAGAGCACAACAAACAGGAAGCAGACTCTGGAAGACAGGAACCAAGCAAGAAAACAACAACAAAATAATAATCAAATAACTAGGATAAAGAAACATGGTGAAAAAGAAAACTAAACACTAGGAAATCAAGGAGCAAAGAGAAAACATAACAGAAACAGAAACCTTAACACTGCCATTAAACAGAATTTAATCAAACAGTAGCACCTTACTCCACACATTTCCTATGTCCTAACACTGAATGGGACTAACTTTATGTGCAAATTCTTGCATCTTGTGTTTTACACAATTTCTTGTAGCAAATAACAAACAAATCTGACAAGGTCAAGGTGTTGCCCACCTTGACCTTTGCAACTTCTCAAGAGTTAATTTGGGCTTCTGGGCTGCATTTCTGATAAATGCTCTCCTTGCCCATCCTGTCACTTTAGCTTGATGACCATACCATGAATAATCCCTAAAATCTTTGGCATCAAGAATATGGATTTAAAAAAAAAAAATCCCTACTACTCCGATGCCTTTTTGTTTTTCTCTCTAGCAAAGTTTTTAAGTATTTACAGAGCATCTCCACTGAAACAAAGAGCTGGACTTTATGTGCCAGTCAGATTACTTCTTTGGAGACTGTGAACAATCAGCCTTTTTAACAATGTTTTGGACATCTGCAGTGTCAGCAGTCTTCCCCATGATCGTGTATCCTGCAGAACTAGACTGAAGGACCATTTAAAGGCCGATGCTGATTGTAGCACCAGGTTCCTTCAATTTTTTTTTCCCGATATTATTTTCTGATATAATGAATTTGGGATTCATTAGTTGGCCTCATCAAAATTAAAAACAAACACTTGAAATGTATCTGTGTGTAATGAATGCAAATAATAATCAATTTTCACTTTTTGAATGGGGTTACGTAAATAAATAGTATTCCATGATACTCTTGACAGTATGAAAAGCACCTGTATAGTGAGCAAAGTTTCAAAAAATGAAAGTGCCAGAAGAAGTGGAGTTAATCAGCTGGAAATAATTACAACATATCTCGTTTTAAAACTTGCCAGCTGTGCCGCGTATGAGTACATGATAAAAAAAATGAAGGTCTGAATGGAATGTTATGATCTGGCATATTCATCAGACAAAAAATGGATTAAAAGATTTAATTAAACTTTGGCTGCCATGTGTTTGCAACGTTCCTACGAGCAGGTCTGAAGAAAGGGAAGTGGACGGGAGAGACAGAGGAAATGAAAAGTGCAGCAGACAGATGGAACAAAATCTTGACGGGGTAAAAAGAGTGGAAGATTGGGCAGATAAGATAGTAAGTTAATACATTTTATCACTTTTCTGAATTAACCATTATTCCTAAAAACTAAACACTCTGGGATGTGTTTTGACAATTTGAATAAGAGACTATTTTAACTGAAATCTTATTTACAGCATACCTTTTACAAAATGTAAAGTATGCAGTATATACAGTATATAGAAATATTTAAAATGTTCCTGTACCAGCTGTTGGCATCCTTAAGCTTAATAGCAGCAGGGTAAATCACAGTGGAGCTTGTTCAGCAGCGCATGCTTTGTCACTGAGAGTTATGCTTTCTAAGAATAGCTTGAAGTGCTCTAATATCTGGACTGGAGAGTAGAGTCATTTATTTTTCTCATTTGCAGCCTCTCGGTAGGCTAACTGTTTTGTTCTGTTTCCCACAGCTGTAATGTATCCCACCTTAATGATAACTTTTTTGTTCCAAACGCTGCTTCGTGGGACACAGAATAGTTTTACTGCAACAATTGACAGAGGTGTTTTAAAGGCAGACATGTTGGGTGAGATATTTTAAAAGAACCTTCAAAGTGAATCCTCCGAAGCTCCTTTACTCCTTGTCTTAATTCCAGAGGCCAGAACATTTTTAATCCGTACTTAATGAATAGGAGTTATTGGGAATCCAATGAATTTTCCACTGAATCAGTTTCATTAAAAACTTCATAATGTAGTGTCGTCCAGTAAGCATAATTCAATATTCTGAGCACACAGGTTTATAATTTAGGTGTGTTTTTTTTTTGTAGGTAGTTTCAATTTAACAAACACACTTCACAGTGTACATGTCCTGAGCTGTTTTTGTCACGGTTCTCCCTTTTTGGACTCTGAGTTTTTACTTTTATCAGTTGTTCTGTTTTTTGTTGATCTTTGGTTCACTGCAAAAATGATCTACTAGAAATTAGTAAAAACTTCTTAAATTAAATGTAAATTATTTACCCATAATTTGAGTAAGGTAAATTCGATGATTTGCCAATGGAATGAGAGCACTTTTATAATTTTTAAAGAGCAGGAGATTTAGATAAAATGCTCTTGAAATGAGACAATGCAGTTGCGTTTTCGTATTTTTAAATGTAAATTGTCTTGTTCATTGGCAAAATGTCCTCTTTTGCCTTCTCAAATCAAGAACAAAAATACGCACTTATTTTAAGAAAAAATCACTTATCTACAGTAGATTTTGATGATTTTTCCTGTGTTTATTTTCCATTATATTCCAGCAGTTTTTATTTACTCTCTGTTGCCCCCTTGTTTCCTTTCCCCTTGGCTTCCTTCTAGTTAGTTCCACTCACACCTGCTCCTTATTCAGCTCATTAGTCCATCCTTTGTTCTGTTGTTCTCCTTATATACAGTACTACACCTCTGCAGTCACTCAGTGCTGGTTCCTTGTTGTTGTTTAGTTGCTTCCTCATCTCTGAGTTTTTCCGGATGTTTTCTGGTCTTTTGGTTCTTGTATTTTGGATTTTCCCTCAGTTCTGTCATTAAATCTACAAGATTCAGCTCTGCCTCCTGATCTGTACATTTGGGTCCTCAAAAACCTTCACCCAACCTTCACAGTTTAGACTCTGTTAGTGCCATTTTTTTTTCTTGTTTTTTCTTTTGCCAGACTCATAAACTACAAAAACAAATGAGAAAATAAGTTAAAAAAAATTACTTCAAGTGTATTTTCCCCTAATTTGAGTAGGTTAATAAGATGATATACCAATTGAATGAGTTTCTACTATTAAAATAAGATAATTAGATAATATGCACTTGAAATAAGACAATGCAATATGTTTTCTCTTATTTTAAATGTAAATTACCCTGCTCCATTGGCATAGTGTCTCACAAACCTCAATTCAAGAAAAAATGCACTTATTTTAAGAAAAAATAATTTATTTAGATTCACATTTTTTGCAGTGCAGTTCCTTGTGTTTTTCTCATTATCCGCAGCAGTGATCTGCTCTACTCATGTTGTCATTCCATTCTTTTGTTCCTAAACAGCAACACTTTCATGACAATGTTTCTGTTTTACATTATTTTAGCTCTAATACCCCAGTATTACAATCACATGTCTAAAACAAAATGAATGAATAGTTCATCTGTGAAAGATTCCTATTTACTGAATGTCTTCATTTTGTGTTGTCCAGACATTTATTGTCTATAGCAGCATATCTGCGCCAGATATGGGGCATTTGAAAGAGACCAAATAACCCATTAATATGGTCAAATAACAGTCTATCCACGCAAAAAAAAGACTAAATAAACTACATGCAGACAGACTCCTGCAGATGTGACACCAGGAACTTCTGCAAGGCGGCAGTGCTACCTGCTAACATGCTGTGCAAAAATGCAATGTGTATTGCATTGTCATTAAGTAGACCTTTAATAGAAGTAATTTGCATTGTAAGAATGTTTTAGATATTGGATAAAAATCCAGTTTTAATCTGGGTTTTGGTCAGATTGAAGTTGTCATGGATACACATTTGAGGGTGTGTCAAGAGAAAATTACATATCTTTGGCCTTTATGTTGGATAATCTGTTTCTTAAAATAAAACAATATTTTTTTATTTCAGCAGCCTAGATATGGAAAGTACTTTTTTGAATGTATCTATTTATATGGGGAAAGATTGCCTCTTAAAGAAATGAATGTTCTTGGTCTGTTTTTTTTTGTTTTTTTCCACAAAAATCAAATCAGGTTCCCATGGCCTCTTTGAGTAAAACAGCCACAACATCAATTCCTTCAATTCAATTTATATTGAGCCAAAACACAACAAATATCATCTCAAGGCAGTTTATAGAGACAATTCAACCAGATCATACAGTCAGATTGGTTCAGTCTAATATATCTAAAGAAAACAAACTGATTACATCGACTCACTGACTCGAAAGTAGTCCCTCACACACGGGCAGGCTTGTAGCGACAGCGGGGAGGAAACCTCCCCTTTAACAGAAAAAACCCTTCAGCATAATCAGGCTCAATGTGAGCGGCCTCAAGGAGATAGAAGCAGACATACAGAAAGAAGCAGAGGTACAAAAGCCAAGTGTGAACCAGCTCCACAGGCAGCCCTCGTCCAGGAAACACAGATCCAAGCAGCCGAGCTGTGAGGCAGCTTAGATTCCTGCAACAGGGTCGGGTACCTCCGCGGTCCCTCGACGGGTCACCCGCTAAAATGCTCTTTTGCGGGTGAAAAATACATAAATAAAAATAAATGGGTCGGGGGTCGAGGGCGGGATATTTTTTTAGTGCGGGCGGGTAGTTGGTGATTTTTTGCCGTGTGTTGTTATGGACATCAGAAATGTTATATTAATCAGGCACTGGGGTCACCCTTGTTGTAGCTTAAAGCCCCTGCGGCAGTGTGGGCTTCCTCCAAAAAAGGCCACAGTCAGTGCATACACGTCTGCTGCAGTGTTAATGGCGCTGTTCCGCGAGCAGCGCTGCGTACTATAAGCCTATTACTTCATTGATGTGTTAACGGGTCTGGTTGCGGGTTAAATATCAACGGGTGGTCGGGTTTGAAATTGGGATTGAAGATATCCGCGTGGGTGACGGGTCGTGGGGTTCGTAGTCATCCTAACTGGTTTCGGGTGGGTGCTTGCTCGGGTAAAACCTCGACTTCCGTGCAGGAGATCTAAGCCAGCTTCCATGTCAGAGGATGAAAGGAGCACATCCAGCCAGTCACAGTCAGAGAAACAGGACTACACTGAAACGCGAGGTCCTATGTCCTCCAGCAGTCTAAGCCTATTGCAGCATAACTATAGGAGATAGCCTCAGGATAACCTGAGCCCCTTTAACTATAAGCTTTTTATCAGGTAGGAAAGTTTTAAGCCTAGCCATAAAAGTGCGTAGTAGACAGGATATGGTGTCTGCTTCACAGACTAACTGGTAGTTGGTTTCACAGGAGAGGAGCCTGATAACTAAAAAGATCTGCCTCCCCATTGTACTTTTAAGAAATTCTAGGAACCACTAGTAAACCTTTTCCCTGATCTAAGATGGAGCTCGGCCATTTAAGGCTTTATGTGAGAAGGATTTTAAATTATATTATTATTGTTGATTTAACAGGAAGCCAATGAAGAGAATCTAGGATAGGCAAGATATGATCTCTCTTTTTAATTTTCATCAGAATGCTGGCTGCAAATTTTGGATCAGCTGAAGGCTTTTAACTAAAGTTTTTGAACTTCCTGATAGTAAAGATTTATAATAGTCCATCCTTGAAGTAACAAATGCAAGGACTAGTTTCTCAGCATCACCGCTGAAAAGGATATTTACATTTTTTACAATTTTGCGCAGATGAAAGAAGGAAATTGTAGAAACCTCTTTGATATGGGATTTAAATGACAGTTCCTGATTAAAAAATATCACCACAATTTCTTTTTTTATCATCTGAATTTATTTTAACCTCATCCAAATGAAATGACTACGACTAATCAGCTTCTTTTTCAAAGACTCTGGTCCAAAGACTATAGCTTCTGTTTTGTCTGCATTCAGGAGCAGAAAGTTAAGTCATTTAGGTTTTCATGTCTTTAAGACATAAAATCTGGATGACTCTAAACTGTTATTATGCTGATTATCCTCAGGAAACTAACCCCAACTAACCCACACATTCATTCTTTATGCACCAATATGCACTTCTGGTTGCAGGACACTAAGATTGCTTCATTAGTGTCATGGATCCAAACAAAAACCTTTCAGTCAAGGTCCCAGTAGGGTTTAACAAAGTGCGAATGTTTATAATTTTGATGGGAGGAAAAGAAACAAAGACTTACCTGCATTCGATTAGAATATATAAATGCTTCCAAGGTGGAGCTGGAGAGATCCTTGCTACATGACCTTGCTTTAATAATAAATAAAGGTATCTAGTGTCACAAAGTGAAACAAAAAAAAAAGCTGCTGAGATTTGATGATTTTGGTTTATCGTTCCTAAGGATAGCTAAGGATAATTTTTTTGTACCTCCCTTTTAATACCCTTCTCTCTGAGTGGGAGTGAGATGAAATGTTCAGCTTTTTGTCATGTAAGTAGGGAAGTCATAGATTAATCATAAGTAGTTACTAAACTGACAAAATAGTTTTTCAGTTTTAAAGAGATTTTTATGACTTTCAATAGTTGTGCTTCAGATAATTGAATTTATATGCATGTGAAGTAATGTTTTATTGAAATAAAATGCAAAAACCAACCATCCCAACATGTCTGAGTTGAATATGTGATGTGAGAGATGCTTCCTGAGCTTCACCAGCCAGCAGAGTGCATACGGGGAAACGCCGGCATCAGTTGAGGTAGGTAATAGGTATAGACCTAACATCCTGTTTGTGCTGCAGCATCGTTATCAACATTTACATCGTCATAGTTGTTGACAGCCAGAAGATCATTATGTTTGCACCTTAATCTGATGACATTCAACATGTCTACATGTTGTTTACCAAAACATTAGTCTTGCCTGCTTTGTTTAATTAATAACCACTAATTTAATTAGGCCACCATAATGCAAGCGGCTTATTTAGTTTAGAGAAAAAACAGCCGAGCCAACAAGCTGCCGTTGTATTGTTAGAGATTTGCAAAGAGTTTTGTTCATGTGCAACACTTGGCAAAAGCAACCATTTTGTTTTTGGAGAAAAGTTTCTGGCTATATTCTATATTCTGTCTTCTATAATATACTCTTAAGGATTTCATACAACTATGTTAAAACTGTAATAAAAACCTTGATGATGAAGCATTTTCATGTTTCAGGTTTTTATGGAATGTTTGATTGCAGCAGTTGCCTTCAAATGGTTATAAGATTTAGTGGGCAAAAACTTTTTAAAATGAGGTTAGGCAGGTGTACGTGGCTTACTAAATATTGTTTACTAAGTTTATTTTTGGCTTGTAAAACAAAAATAAACAAAACAAACCCAGCTTGTCAGTCAAGGAAATGCTACAATTATTGCCATACTGTTTTAATCAGTGATTTACAAAATAAGTAGGATGTTTTGGATTTTTCTATTTTCTGCTGGAAAAACAGCTTTTCAGCAGAAAATTCCCTACATTTGGAAATACGGTTTATTTTCTTTAAAAAATTACCACAGTTAAAAGTTACATGTATCAGGGTTTGAGCTGCAGAATTCAATATGTATCCCGCAGCCTGCATCTGTTTTGGATGTTTTTGCTTGCCACTCTATGCTCTGCTTCTAGTAATTAGAAGAGCAGAGACACAACCTAATCATCCTCATTCCTCCCAGCGGTAATCCTTGCATATTAGTGTTTTCTTCTCACATTCATTCTCCTCCAGATTGTATTTTTACCTGCATGAGTCGACCACCTGCCTTTCCTTTGTTCACATTAAAGACACAAATAGTTTTTATTGGCTTCTGACTCTGGTCATGAGTTCTCTGCCTGCCATCAGTCTGTTTAACCTAACACCAGCTGGTTCACCTCATATTTTCAGAAAAACTGGTAGGATCAGAGAGAATGCTAGTTATTTGAGAGTCCTGAGCGCAAATACCATGTGGTGCCTCCTGCACCTTAAAATGAACAATAATATATAACATTTGACATCTGAATTGAGAAAGCTTCCTGGAGAGCTAGCAAAACGTCTTTAAATCTTGGAAACCAAGTCTAGTGGATTGTTTTTCAAACTTTTACGGAATAGATAATAATAATTTTTGTCAGTTAATTTCTCTGTAATTTCTCTGAAATTTCTTCTTAATATTAATCCTTAAGAAACAGCTGCAGTAAATAAAAGGAGGGATTAAAATCTTGATGAACTAATTTATCCTCAACAATGATGCATATACTTCCCCAGATGATGACTGTGTTTTACTCATCATGTACAGTAGGCAATTTAAAAAAAACAACAGATTGGTACAGATTCATGTTGAAACAATTTATTTTCCTCATGTGACAATTCTTTTGCATACATACAGTAGATCTGTATGATAAAAGATTACCTTTGCTTTGTTCATTTAACATTAATTTGAGAACTGACATGTTTTTTTTTCGACTTAAAGCACTGTTACACCCCAGTTACTCATCTCTACTGCTCAATCCATATATATGTGTTCTTGGGAACTTTGACATAGCTGGTTATTTAAGTGTATTTAAGTGTGCAATGTATTATCTTTAAAGCAAAGAAAATAATTAAACAAACACTAACCTTTTTGTGCAAAGGTTATATTGCAATACCTAATATTGCTATAAATAGTTATACATTTCCCCAAACCCTTGGATGCTTTAGGATTGGAATGTTTAGAACTCAGTGTTTTTTTTTATAAGTAAGACTGAATGAAATTTATGAAATAAAATTTGCAAAACTCCTTATACAACATAATTCATGTAAAATTGGTTTGCTCAGTTGTCAAATTAATAAGAAACTGAGGTTTTCCTCTTTTCAGGGCAACATGCCTCCCTGGAAATAAAGCCTCATTGGAACATGAAATTCCTTCAGGACCCACCAGACATTGAACTGTTATCCACAAGTATGACTCACTAACAGGACCCAACAACACCTTTAACACCCAAAAAATTTGTTTAAGCATAAGAACAGGATTGCTTTCCAATAAGCAGTCTAAAGCTGCTGGTCTACAATATATATGCCCATTTTCAGTTTTGACCTATTTTATTTGGGGTATGAATGTACAGAGAAAAAAATCTAAAGTTGCCACCATGGCAACAATTCTTGTGTTTATCTGGTATCTATTTTGTTACTATTTCAGTTTATCTACACTGGTTAATAAAGAACAATAAGTTCTGATTGTTGATTGACTGTTTTAGGGATTTAAGGTAATTCCAGTCTGATCATTCTAATACAACATCTAAGGGGAAAAAAACAACAAAACAAAATAAAATTGTTCAGAAAAAGTATGGAAGTCCAAAATAAATGCCCCAAGTATTATTAGACAGAGCCAGCAGCAGTTTCAATCATAGCATGCAATCAGGGAATTTAATATTCCTGTGCAAATATTTCCCTAATAAGTTATTTAAACCATGTCTAAAGATAAGAAAAGATGTCTCTTCCTGAGGATAAAGGGGGCTATGATTTGTTCAGATGCAATTTAGTTGGTAGAATCCCATAAATAATGCATTTGTGCCCACTAAACAGTGGAATGGCAATAACCACAAGTCTGTAATCTGATTTAAGTTTGAAAAGCAAATATATTTTTGAGTCAGGAAAACCACAAAATCGTGTAAATCTAATAAATCACAATCAACCGTTTCCTAACATGAAAAATCCTTAGAAAATGCCCAGATAAAAGCCTAAAGGTGTGAACATATAGAGTAGATGGTGACCTGACATGTTTTTTGAAGCAAGCAATTTTTTTTTATAGATCAAGTTTCTTTTGGACAAAAACAGAAATTTCTATATGAAATGTACCAAATAAATATGCAGTAATTTTTGGTCAACATGGAAAGATTGGAGCGAGCACTTTAATATTCACAATGATCATGCTATGCAAAAAAAAGTGCATAAAATATGTTGCAGTCAGGGAGACCGAGTTCTGCTCAGTTCTGGCTGTTGAAATTAGACAACTGGCTTTAAAGAAATAAACACCCCAAAGCTGAGGAACGAGGACAAGCTTTTGCGATAGACAGGCAGATACGTTTTTATGAATAAAATGAACAATTAATCTCCCTAAATTTTCCCCTGCATCTCTCCAATGGCAGTTTGTTGTTGGAGTGATCTATTGACCCATTTTCCTTTTTACTTACTGCAGTTACCAGTCCAAATGAACATGATATCTTGTATGAAGGGTTTCTCTTTCCTTTCATCCATGTGGTGAAAACTTGAAGTGAGGGGGGGTAGTTACTTGTTTTGGGGGGAAACTATTTTAGAGACACTTTTAAGTGCTGAAGGGCAGGAAATTACAACTTTTAAGTTCTTAAATTAACTACTATTTACAATAATAAATATGAGAATCTTTGTAAAGTTGTTAGAAAACAGTGCAGGTTTAAAAATGGGTAAAACATGGTAACAAAGGTGCTCACAAATAGTGCAAACATTTACCTGAATTACAACTTTTTCAAATTTTTACAACAGCCAATTATTTGTCATTTTGGTCACAGTCAGGCAGTGTTGAAACACAGAGCTTTTAAAACCTTCAATAGGGAGTTAGTTTTTTTTGTTTTGTTACATATACAGACTTAATGAAAATGTACCGTTTCTTCAGACATTTCTTCAGGCTACTCATGAGAGGTTTTTCTGTTTGTTTTAACCAAGAGTGTTTATTTTATGGTGAGAAGAATAGGAAATACAGTCGTGCTGTAAAAAGAAATGTATCGATGTAAGAAAAAACATCAAACAACACATTCATTTGTAATGAACATTTGCTATGACCAGATTGACGTTCATTTTAAGTCAAGAAGCATGTTTATGATTTATGTGTTGTGAATAAAATACCATTGATTAAAATACAATCCAGAGATATAAAAAAAAGTTTATTGCTCATGTTTCTCCGTCTCTGAAATATTTATTTGGTGAAAACAGAGGAAATTCATGTTGTTGTGCCGTACAATGAATACAGGAAACAACAACTAACACTTTAAAGGACGGTGACAGCCCTGTGTGTTACTACATGGTCATTAATGATTATACAGTATTTAAAATGACTGACTAGACTTAACCAGATAATTATCAATTAGAAAAGTCTGTAAAATTCAGTACAGTTTTCCTAAATTACTGGTTAAAAGAATCCTGGGATCCAACAGTGGAATACAGACATAAACTGGTATAAAATCCCTTTCACTGGGTAATTATGTTAGAGCTGAACATGTTTAGGTTGGTGTATAATAATTAATCCACAGTCTCTAATTGTAATCTTTAATGAAAGGATTGTAATAAATGGCTGAAGTGATAATTTGATGTGTTTTGTAAACAGGCGTCTCAGATTTCAGAACAGTTGTTGCTCCCTCTGAGGCCATAGCACCATGTAAACAGCGATGAAGAGAAGCCACATATTTAAAGCCAAGAATCATGCACTCGAGTCAGCCTTTGTTCAGAACACATGTAAATATGTCGCTGATGGTCCACACATCCCACTTTCCCACGCTTTAAAAAAAACAAGGCTGAATTGCCTCATGTTCTGCTCGTAATCTGATTGGTCAGTCAGCTTACATGTCGCATTTACAGTGAGCTGCAACTCATAGAGGAGTGGTCACATACACGTACAGACACATGCATGACAACACACTGTGTTTCTTTGGCTGGTGGTCTCTACATGTTCCATCCCAGTCCGATGTGGGTGGCCAGGAGGTAGCACATGGCGATCATGCATGTCATCACCATCATTGGGAACCCCAGCCTGTGAGAGGCAACAGGAAGTACAACGGTCACTCAAAACTCCTTCAAAAATGCCAAATGTAACAGATTTTATGAATAAAGATGCAGGTTCAGTCCACAGTAGAATCTAACGAAGAGACAAGTCAGGCAAAAACATCAGAACAGGAGCAGGCAGGGTGATAGGTCCAAAAGCAAAACGGGTCAGGATCAGGGAATCAGAACACTATTAGAAACGCTAGAAAACTCTCACACCAAATGCTGAAGAATAATTTGGCACTGATGGCTGGGACAAAGCAGTTTAAATAGAAACAGGAGCAGGTGGATCAGATGAGTAGTGATGAGAAACCGGGCTAAGTTAAGCTGGTGAATGAAATGAGCAATTAGGCCAGCTAGCAGGGCTAACAAGATGATAAAAATGTTCATATTTTTTTTTCTTTTGACTTTATATTTAAAATAGATCTTGTCCTTACATAAGTTTTGGTCAGTTTCATCTGGAGCTGTACCAAGATGGATAAAAATCCAGATGTGGCCCTGCTGGGCCAACAGGGTGAATACCTGTGGTCTAACTCAGTGGTTTTCAGTCCTGGTACTCAAGGCCCTCTGCCCTTCTTATTTTTGATTTCTGCATGCTGCTACTTGATGAGCAGGTTTGAAAACAATTGTTTTAATTTTATTACACTTAAACATGACTATCATCTTAGCTTAGCTTTGACTGATTCATTTGAGCCAAACCAATAGACTGTTGCTCTTCTATTTGAGGACGTCCTCTCCGTTCAGCACACACCATTACAGAGAAAAGAGCCAGAGCATAGAGAACACTCAGGACTCTTGTCTTTGTGTTTGTGTTTCTGTGTTTGTCTCCTTTCATCCACCAGGAGGCCTGGTTCTGATCCGCCTCCTCACACACCTGTTGATGGTTTCCTCTTTAAACAGGCGTAAGCTGCTGACTGCCAGCATGTTTGCCAGTTTTGGTGTACTCTAGCCAAGCTAGAGTTTTGCTGGAGTCAAACTGAGTTTTGTCAACCTGAGTTTTAACTTTGTTTTGTCTTTGCCTCTCGGCAGAAGTCATTCTGCAAACTGGATTTCTCGGACCTTCTCTCCCTGGAAGGATCAACTGAGCTTCAAACTGAGCTGGGGAGGTTCAAACAGGAGGTTAGGATCCACTTTCCCAGGGTCGTTTGAGCCGCGCGAGAAAGGGATTATTCTCCCTTTCGACCCGTTCCGAAGTACGCCCAGGAAACCTGAGTGGCAGTCAGTTCTCCGTTCATCAACTATCTAACCCGCATTCTGGGTACGCAGCGAAGCCTGTTCTGCCCTCCACACGAATCAGACAAACACTTTGGAACTACAGCACACGGGCAGGGTCAAAAGGATTCAGCAACTTCTCTGGAAGCGTGGAGTCAGCAGCCAACTCCTCTTCAAGTTCGAGGTCAAATTCCCCACCGAGCTGAACTAACAGCTGGCCAATGCTCCCCTCATACGCTTTCGGTTCGGTTGAGGCAGTGTTCGAGCAACACTTCTCCCTCTGTTTTACCTCTTCAATAAAGCCTATTAAACCTTTTCCCTGGTCTCCCTGTTCGGTTTTCTGCATTTGGGTCTGAACTTTGTAAAATCATGACACACACATTATTTACACTTTATTAAAACATTCGAAATTACAAAATAAAACTGATTGGATTTAATGTGGTGAAGTGAAATCAGTGGATGAGACTGAATTGATTTGTTGAGTGGTGTCTTTGAACTGGACCTTCCATCAAATGGCTGACATCAACTAAACTTTACCTAGCTGCTCAGTTTATGCTGCTCTTCACATAAAGGTTGATTTTTAACTTTATCATGCGAGGCTCAAAGCCTGGCTATGAGCCATTGTCTATCAATTTAAATGTGTCATGCACAAGCAGATGACTGCTGTTGTTTATCTCTAAAAGTATTCACACCTTCACTGTACACAACAAAACCTTTTTTCATTTTTACTTTTCAGATGAGGCCAAATAACTGTTAACTGTTTCTCTCAATACATAAATAATCTAATTAAGAAATTAGGATTATGATTCACTATTACTTATTTTACAAACAGTTTTCACTGCAAAGGGAGGCTTTAGGAGGACCTTGTCTTGATGGCAGAATTATCAGAGTAGCCATCAAAGTTCTCATCAATGTAAAACTGGTTAATTAAAGGCAAAGAGTGATTAAAAATATTAATCTGAGTGCCAAATTGTGTCACATTGCATCTCAGGTTCAGTCTTTTTTGAATATAAATAATGTTTCCAATTAATAAACTTAATTACTTTTTTTAACCTATTTCACCTTCTACATCTATAGAACGTCAGCGTGGAGAAAGTAGTAACCAACAGCACGTCGCATTGAAATGTGGGACACTTAGCTGTTAAGCTAATGGGAAGATTGGAACAGCATCTTGTTAAACACAGACATAGAAAAATATATTTCATTAAAAACTCTCAAGCAAGAAAAACTAATGTTTATGGTGATATTGCATAACATTTTCCAGAGCTAATCCAATTTCGTATGCACTAATGATCAGAGGCCCTTTTTATTCCTGAATTAGCACCCTTAATTTAAAATGTACCCTCCTAAGACTGCAGCGCTACAGATGGTTTCTCATTTGGATGTGTACCATGTCCTAGATGAACACATGGCTGCTCTCAGGGCCAGGAATCTGGTTGCCTCTAGTCTATGACACAGATCAGTATTGGAGGACAAAAAAACAAAAAGCTAACTTACACAAACATATCGTTTATCTGACTGTAGAATAAGGCAATAATGTTAAAGTAATGCTGCACCCTTCTATGCTTGGGACAAAAGGCATCTGTTCACAAATCTTTTTTTTTTTTGCCCTGACTTTCTCTACCAGGTGAGTTGCATTGGGAAGATCTCCTGAATGGCAGGAAGAACTTCATTCTTTAACTCCTGCTCAACGTAAGTGGGTCTGCTGGCTATATAACCAGATTCTGCAAGACAGACTTTCTGCAGACTTTCTGAGTTCATAGGGATGACTTTGAGATAGCAGAGTCTGGAACCAGGGAGCACCTGAAAAGAAAAAGGCCTTCCATCTAGGCTATCTGAACACAGACAGATCCAACACAGCCTGGGATAAGCTTTCCTGGACTTTTGAAAGGCCTCAACTTTACCAAACAGCCATTAATAGAGGTTGCAGGTCTGGTTGCAGGTCTGGCAAAGTTAGGGAGGGAAATCTCAGCAAAGCACTCAGGGTTTTTTGTATATTTAATCATTTGATATTTTAACAGTGACGACATGTTTTTGGCTGCTGTTTCTAAGGTTTTTTTGTGGTTAAACACCAATATAAAATTAACATTTATGTATGGAAAATTAATAAATAGTTGGCCAATCAGCATCGGCAAATTAATGGCTTTGGGGCTTCTGGAATTTTCGCCCCTGCTACAGTGATATACAGAGATGGCAAAAGTACTCTCTTTCCGTACTTGAGTAAAAGTACAGATACTTGTGTTAAAAAATACTCTGGGTAAAAGTGGAAGTACTGAGTTAAACTTCTTTTACTCAAGTAAAAAGTAACAAAGTACAGGCTTGTAAATTTACTTAAAAGTATAAAAGTAAAAGTAGAAACCACTTTTTCATGCCGTTACCTACTACATTTTTAAATGGATGTCTGCCAATAGGGACTAGATCTCCGTTGTGTTCATTTTCAATCATCTGCGTCATTCATGCTCCATACTTCGCATGCCACGCGCCACCAGAAGCTGCAATGAAGTTTACCGCCAATGAATACCGCCCGAGATCTCGATGATTCATCTTGTAGTGGTGCGTCAAATGCAGCGTAGATTCCCATCGAAAAGATTAGATTGAATTTGGTATTGATGAAGTGAAAAAATAATAACGGTAACTCCATTGAAATTATTCAAAACTAAAAATAACAGAGACATTTTTTTTAAATGTAAGGAGTAGAAAGTACACAGATATTTGTGTAAAAATGTAAGGAGGTAGAAAGTACAAAGTCATACATAAAAATAAGTAGTAAAGTAAAGTAAAAATATCAGAAAAATCTAGCTTGATTACAGTAACAAAGTATTTGTACTTCGTTGCTTCCCATCTCTGGTGATATAGGTGATGCAGCCAGTAGTCAGTCAGGCAGTGAGGTAGAGATTATGGCGACGACGACAGTTAAACTTGAAGAGCAGCTGAAAGAGCCCAATCTGGGCGCTTTTCAGCTGTGCAAACCACTTTGCTAATTGAATAATGAAAAAAAAAAAAAAAATAGTTTCTTGCATCATTTTACATTTTACATTGAATAAAGAAGGCTTCTTTCTCCCTAGGTAATAACTAACAATTTTTGGTACAAAAATGAGAAGCTGTCATAGATAACTTGCCTGTCAGGCTGATGGTAGTTTCAAGAGTCATTTTAAAATGCCTCAGTCAGGTTCTTTATATCATCTTCTCCAAAAAAGGAATTTTTTTACAGCCCTTTTAAAAATGTCTTAAGAAGGGAAGGTGGCCTTGTCGTTGAAGAGCAGACGGACTCAGACTGTCTCCTTCGGACCCAGGGCAAGAATCTTAACCCCAGAGTTCTCCCCGTATGCTACTCAGTTTGGAAGCTCACTGCTCCCTATGGGATGGATCAAAAACTGTTCCTGCAGTCTTTATAAGATCAAATAATTTGAAATAACTTAAAGACACCTCAGATATACTGTAAGTCATCACCTATCTAATTAATCAATCTACTGATTATTTTTCAGAGTAATCTAATATGTTTTTGTGTTTTAATTTTTGACAGGGTTTCTGTTTTTTTTTTTTTTTTTTTTTTTCTTTTTTGCTTTTTGTTGTTTTATTTTCTTTTTGCTTTTTTTATGTGATTTACACATCAGGAACTTATTGGTCTGGTTTATTTTAATTGTCAGCTGGCTATTTATTTTTCACATGAAAAGGAAAGAAGGTAAATAATAATTACTTTTGAGCTTTTCATTTCTGAGAAACGTTAATAAAGAACCTTTAAAATTAAGTGATTAGGTTTAAAATATTAAAATATATAAAACATTTTATATAAAACATTTCCAAAGAAACAAGATTTGTGAATATAGGTATAATGTGATTGCACATTATATTTTTTTCTGAAGGAAATATTTTTTATTAAATCAAATAAATGTGTTTATCAATCTTTTTATTTAACCAGAAAAAAATCCCATTGAGATTAAAAACCTCTTTTTCAAGGGAGTCCTGGCCAAGAGGAAGCTAAGTAGAAAGAAACAGATACATTAATTTAAATGTGAGGTACATAAAAAAAAAACATATCAAGTAAAACTATTACAGATTATTGAGGCTGCTTCAAATTCTTTCACTTTCAAGTTAAAAGCATTTAAAGATTAAAAAACTCCAGTTTTTTTGTAAAAATTCCACGCACAAGGGGCTGCGTAGCTAAAGGCGCTTTTTTCCCTAGTTCTGCATTTGCTGTGTAAGTAAGGTACAAATGTAAGAGGGCAGTAATCCAAGAAGGGCCTTGTAAATAAAAGTGTACCAATGACACTGCCTTCTCGAAGCGAGGGAAGGCCATCCCACCTGAGGGTACAGGTCACAGTGTTGCGTCATGTGTCATCTTGCAGTCTGGTTTGATGCAAATACATTATCACTTAATACAGATAAAACAAATGCATGGTACAGTATTTGGAAACAAAACGAAAATAATGCTGACATAAATCTAAAGAGTTGTGATGTTGAAATTGAAAAAAGTTTGGGAAAAAAATTGGGAGAACATTTTTTTGGGAGTAGCTACTGATCATAAACAATGCTGGAAAGAGAATATGGAATAATTTAAAGGAAAAATTAAAAGTCAATAACAACTTTATATAAAACAACAAACAAACTACATTAGAAAGTATTGTGTTGCAACAAAAAAAGGAATACGTATTATAAAAAGCTGGATTTTTTTTACCCTACTCACCCACTATTTATAAATATAAACTATAATAACATTCAAAGATCTTATATACGTATTATAATATAATGCAATTAATGTAGGAAGCAAAACATAGATAACTACAGGATTTTATCCAGAAGCATTTATATTTGTAGAGTTTTGCATTAGTTACTGCTGTAAGCAGGTTATTCTTTCAGCAAATGCCATGTTTTTAAATCTGTGTGGCACAATTAATCATTTTTGGGACTACTGTTTGTAAGCAACACACCTTGTGTGAAGATACAGCAGTGTTGCTATAATACATTAAATATTAAGCTGAGTAGATTTATAGATGTATGCAACATTACACACTCCTGAAGGAAAGTCTGGTTTTTTTATTGATCTGTAGCATACTGTATTTCTTGCTGTACAACCTGTTACTTATTTCTATCAGGGCCACATATATTTTCATTATAGAAGCAATGGGAAATAAAGCTTCACAAGGTCAAAGCTCACTTGTGGAGCCAGTGTCCAGTTAAGATGGATGGAGGAAGAAATGTAAGCTGGTATTACTCTCAGACACACAGAGGTCACCTCTCCACAGAGGATCCTTTTCTGCTGAGCAATAGCCGTTTCCTCATCACAGGCACAGCATGACGGGACAGAGGGCAGATTTACAAAAAAAAACACTGCAGCACAGAGGAACACAGTTCACCTTGTCTATAAATTCTCCTTTCTGCCGTGTGCGCTCATACAGTATTCAGACTTAATTACATTCGATGGGATCTCTTTGAAAGTACTGATGCAATCTGAAAACCTCTCTTTAGATAAACCCAAAGGAGGCGCTGCTTACATAGTGGAGGTGGTATAACAGAGAGAGAAAAATCAGAGCCTACTGCTCCCCAAAGGTAACAGCTCACATGCTCTGTTAAAGAGCTGCTTTAGATGGTAAAAAAACAAAATACAATATGACGAAATATGACCTTAGATGAGACTACAAAATATTGCTGAATACTTATAAAAAGATTAGAGAGCATTTCAGATACTCTGATAACTGCATTGTTATACTTAGTAAGATGTTGGCTCATAGCATCCAGTAGAGATAAAAAAGACTCTCAGACGAGCCACTTTGTGGGGCTACATCTTATATGAGTTTTAAATAATAGTTTTCTTATATTTAATTTGAAGTAATAAACATATTGAAATGGGAAACTACAACTAAACAACTCCAATGAACACTACCTTGCACACAATGTGTGCTTATTGGTCAGTTCATCTGACTTTCTCATAGTTCTGTGGTATTGCCACCAGATGGCACCACATCTGTTTATGTCATCTCATTGCCCTCGGTGCTGAAATTCTATTTAGGCTAAAAAAGAATGACCAAAATTATTTGGAGGGACGCTTGGTGTATGTCACATTATTTAAGCAAGATAAATGGCTTTTTGGTCATTTTTGTAAGCGTAGGCATATAATGTAATTTGGTACTTGGTATTAAAAGGGTGTAATTTGTAAGTTAACCTAAAATATTACTGTATTGTCTAATCTCCCCTGATATTGTATGAATTCAGTATCCTGAGATGGACATGTTGATACACCTCAATCAATCACAAACTGTGTTAAGTTGTCAACAACTACGTCGTTGTCTAAGATTTTGGTAAGACAAAGTATTTAAAGAGATTTTTCTAATAACTGAAAAGCTGGGGATCACACACTTAACAACTGGACCTTTAGGATTTTCTAGCCCTCTAAACACAACTAAAGACACAAGACTTTCATAGAAATTCCTCCAACTGTGACAATATGAAGAACCAGTCATAAGTGATTATGTGAATACTATTATCTGTATCCACATGATATTTTGGAACATTTGTTAAGGGTTGAGTAGCCTGGGGTGCCATTCGAACTTAGTCCCGCCCACAAGGTTTGAGAGTCGGGAAGTTAGGTCTGGCATTGCTCGTAGTAAGCCTGAGTATTCGCACAATATCTGGCGGGCCAATCAAATTGTCAGGGCAGGCTTTTACGATGATGTGGCGTAATCAACCGCGTGACCAAAAGCGCGCTTGGGTGACAACAACAATGGCTGCCGCTGGAGAGTTGAGGTGAGTAGATTCTGCTATTAGGTCTGTTCTAGAAGATATCGACAGCAAATTAATTTTTAAAAAGACGAACAGAGAAACGCAATCAAGGCTCATCATCTTATTCTAGGCGTGAAACTGCAGCTTTGATTTTTGTTGACAACAACTGTGCCTGGCTTAACATCCGTCCGCGCCTCCGTTGCTCTTATTGGTTGTAGGTCTATCAATTGAGTGCAGAGGAATTTTTTTCCTGGTTCGTTCGAAACACGCCACATAATCACAGCTCTATGGAGCAATATCAGACTCATATTCTGACTAGAATTGAGTAGGACTGCGTCAGGCTAAGGGTTGAGTGGTTTGTGGGGTTTTGTTTTTAAGAGATTATTAATAGGCTGTAAGTTAAAAATGTCATTATTTCCATTTATACGGACAAGAATTTCTTGTTGGGCTCAATTGGGAAATTAAAGATAAAGAATGTATTATTAATAGGTTTGTTTCATGTAAAATAATATTTGTCCCAATCAGTCCCATTACCTTTTTGTGTAATATGTTAATCTATTAGTATATTGCTTTAAGTCTATTTGATATTAGTCTTACATTAGTTCATGTTAATAAGGTCGAATAGTCTGTTTTATTTTAAAGAAACTCATCTCACAGCCAGGGCTGGATTGGCCATTGAGCATATACGGCATTTGCCGACTTCCATTTTTAGGCCGATCCAAGGTTGTCACACTGTTATAAAAAAAATGTCTTATCCTTATCTATCTAATAAATCAATGCATATTCAATAATTGGTTAATTATTATTATATATTTTCCATTTTGCTCTTTAAAATGCCAGACTTTTCCAACAATTTTATTTGTGTTTGATAAGACAGTCTTTATATAACCATTCAGATTATGATATCAGTTATTAAATATTTAAGTAATCTTAATCAAACAGTGTCTTATGAACTTCTTTCATTATATATTTATTTTGGAAACCACTCAACAAGCGCATATGTCCTCCGGTATGATGCATGTTTTCCTATAAAATAAAACCAATCATGGTGGGCTGCCACAACAAAAAATGCCCAGTCCAGTCCAGTTATCTTATTTCATAACCTTCCTTTTGGTTATTTAGTTATTTGGGTTTTCTGTTCAACCCATCATCATGAAAAGAGTACAACATAACTACAAATGTGCTGCGAACAATCGAGACTCGGGCGAGGGAATCTGCACTTCAGCAATAAAAGTGTAGCCAGATGATAGCCAACGTTAAAAAAAAGGCCTTAAGAAGCTGCATTTGCTCTAATCAGGGATTATAGTCTAAAAAAAAAAAAAAAATATGAAAAAAGTTTTTAAATAAACAGTAGGGGGCTTGGTTGTTTCAATATTTCAGTTTGAATTATCTGTTTTTTGGTACAGTTGATTCACATTGTTTGCAGTTTGTACACCAACAACAGTGTGTTTATACACCCTTCAGACGCCCCAGCTCCAGCTTCCCCAGACAAACAAAATAAAAAGCAACTTCTTCGACACGGGGTTAAAGGTCAAGCTGTTAAAGGAGAGATGCTTACTTGAAAAACTCCACAAAGGAAAAGCCATATCCATGTTGCTCTGCGATGCCTGCACACACAACATTGGCTGACGCCCCAATCAATGTGCCATTTCCTAAAAAGTAATCAGAAAAAAGGTTAAGCTGGTAGCATCATAAATACACAACATACTTTTTTTAAATATGTGTTTGCAAGCTTAATGTTCTCCTGCAAATGCTTATAATATATAAAAAACGCTGGAAAAGGTTTTCAAAAAAAGCCAAAGCATTTTAGTTCTTCCTATTCAAAGGTTAAAGGAAGGAAGCAGGAAGAGCGTTTTTAATGTTGCAATTATTAAATAAAATGGAAAATTATTTTCTAAGAGCTTTCTTTTTAAATGTCATTCGGTAATGACAGGTGCTGGCAATGCATCATCTTTTTATTGTTTGATCTATTTTTGAAGTCTTTTGGAAATGGATTAAGATTATGAAAGCATTTTTCAGTTGATAAACAACATAATGTGGGCTGCATCTTATAAATATCCCGTATTTGGAAAAGACATCAAATAAGCAGACATGTTCATTCCGCTGCCCTCCTCCAAGTCTCATTTTGGACTTCTCCTCCAGGTTTGTTGTAGTGATGCAGAACTTTAACTAAAATAAACTGATTCACAGCCTCGGAGCATAATGCCGCCACCACCATGCTTGGACAGTTTTTTGTTGTTATTTTTTAAGCCTCACATTGGTTCATCCAAACACACTTCAAGCGTTCGCCTGGTATTCCAGAAGCCAATTGGTTTGTGTATGTGAGCAGCAGCAAATTTGACTTATCATGTAGGTTTTAATGGAATCAATGGGCTTCATGCAGAGAAAAAGTTTGCATTCACCATTTTTCTCATATATTTCTAATCTTGTGTCAGGTATGAACACATTTTTTGAGTTCTCCATACTGAAGTAAGTTTTGCACAATCAGTCAGCTGTTATACAAATCTAGTTTTTTACTAAATAACTACATTTGTTTTAAATGGAAACAAACCTCTATTTGATTAGGCTACATCATGATATATTATGCAACTCTGCAATTATAAACTACTTTTTTATTTGCTGATGACAGAACTATTGGTCACTACACCTGCAGCTGGCAGGTGTAGTGATATTTCTTTTCATGTATAAATAAACATTTACATCAGTTAAGATATTTTGATTAAAAAATGCATAATTCTATCAATAAATTGTGTGTTTTTGTTACTGTATTTATATATCAGTCATAATGCATACAAAAAAAACTAAATTACTTATTTCATGGGGCGCCCACACTTGCACTTGTCCCTAAGGCAGGGGTGCTCAAGTCTAGTCTTCAAGAGATACCACCTGTAACTTCTCCAACACACCTGAATCTAAAGGCTCACTCCCCTCATTTAGCCCAGCAGAGGCGTAGTAACGAGCCACTCATTTGATGCAGGTGTGTTAAAAATGGGGTGCATCAAAAAGTTGCAGGATAGAAGCTCTTGAGGACTGGACTTTAACACCCCTGCCATAAGGCATAACTTTCACGTGAGCCTTGGACTGGGCCAGATGCAATGGAAACATGCTATACTGATTATGGATTTCGGAAGCTAAAGCAGAGGCAATTTTTGCAAAACTACAGATTTATTTTACGTCCGTAGACAGAGAGAAAAGCTCTAACTGGGGCAAGCCCAGCACACACATCTATACCCCAATAGAACCACCCCATCCCCTGCATAAAGAACTTTCTCTCATTCGAAAATTTGGAGCAAAAACAACTTCAGTTCAACAAGGACATTTCCTGTTACAGTAGGTTAACCCTGCAATGCCAAATGAGATTTGATACATGGGGTTTCTGAAATGTTTTGCGTCTGACACCTTTTGCATAATATAATAGTAAAACTTTGCTCAAAATCTTATTGTACACAATCAGATATACCTGATAACAGCCAGTACACAAAAAATACACAAAAAATAATCCTGACTTATCGCATAGTAATAAATTATTAATATCAAAAATATTTTGTTAAAAGGCCAAATAAGGACTTCAAAACCAAAAAAAAGTAATTTTCTGTTTTGTTTTATTCTTGGATCAGGCTTTAAAGGGTTAATATATCTTTTACTGGCCAGATGGAGCTTCTCAAAACAGCAGTCATCCTGTTCATGCCACAAAGGAGGCTTAAGCACCATAGAGGGCATTTTATCTATATTTCACTCTTGTCTAGAGTAAGAAGGCAACTGCTTTCTGTCATCGTTACTTTAAACATTACAGCATAGAGACTAGTACAGGATTTCTCTTAACTCACTCCTATTAGGCCAAGAAAAGGCACATTCTAAAATATTTAATCTCACTTAATAGGCAGAGGAAAAACATGCTTTCACACTGATACACCTCTAAGAAGGGTAATGTAAAAAAAAAAAAGATTTTGTCAGTGAGCATGATTATCACATATACCTTTTTCTGACAATGAGCATATGGATGGAGGGTTTTAGTGCTGGGGACTCGAAAGTCACTGGTGTGGGCGGGGAACCTGACAACAATTCAATAAAAATCTGTCAAACTGCAGTTGATTAAACAGAAACACTGACAGCTCCTTCTGTCTGTGTCCTTCCCGCCCTAACAAAGCAACACTGCGATGAAATGCCGAGCACTGCATCTAGCAGAGCCTGAAGAAGCTACACTTTCAGGACCTTGAGCCCGCCTGCTCTTTGGAAAATGACAAAAAATAGAACCGAATCCAGCCTTCCCAGGGGAGAGACACAGCTGCTGAAACCGTGGCTGTTCCCTAAAGCGTAAGATGCCACAAGCCATCCTTATAAATCTACACCTTCGAGGAAGGGCTTTAACTGTAAAGTCCCTTGCTCTGTGTTGATGGCTGTTATAGTATTTCACCCCAAACCAAATACCTATTTCCATTAAAGGCCTAAAAACTCACCACCAAGGCAGGCCCCCATGGCAAGAGCATAGATGAGAGGTTTTACAGGCAGGTTCACATCTGCATCCTGACTCAGGTTGATGAGAACTGGAATCTGGGAAGAAAAAAGGTACATTTAAAATCCCTAAAATACACATGGATCTTAACAAAGCTGTTGTGTCTCTATGATCTGAAAGAAGGCTACATTTTATGCATTAATTTACTCTGGGATGATTAAACGGCAACAGAGTACATCTGTAAGTACATCAAAGTAAATCAGTTGTCTGAACCTTTAGAGAGTGAATAAGATAATTAATTACTGTTACAGAGATAGCCTTGCTTTCCTTTCGCTAAATCCTAAAACCAAGATGAAACATTTTGCTGTGCCTCTTGACCTCTTGCCATCAGTGTTCTCTGGTTAGAAATTAAATCAAGGCCTTTGTGTTCTTAACATCAACAATGTTTCTCTGATTAATTTCATTATAGAGCTTGGGGCATTCAGATAAAGGTTTCTTGGATTTAAGTTGACCTCAGCTTTAATTTGGTAACATTGCACAAATGTTTTATTAAGACGGTACTATTTTATAAAAAATAAAAATGACAAATGATTTTGTCTGAAATAGTTGGTCAGAAAAGCGAAGCAGGCTTTACAGAAAGGCGCAGTGTTCACATAAAATGCTTCAGAACTTTCTTATTAGATGTTGCCGGTATCCTTGGAAATATTCTTCCAACAATACCTAATGGACTTTTGACTTTTCTCTCTGAAAAAGACACAGAAGCTGTTTCCTAGGTAATATGAGAAAAAAGGTGGGATAGGTCCCTTGTGAATTACTTTAAGTAATGCAAGTTTTAAAAAAAAAAAAAGTAGACAAAAACACTCCAAGGTTAAACTATCTTATAACATTTTATAACTTTTGAAATTTCATGTATTTCTTTGCCCAAAACGTTCCTATTTCTAAGTCAAATAGTATCAAACTAGGTTTCCCATTTAACAGACTTGCTCTTTTTCTTCAGTAGAGACATTACTTTGACTAGGCCTACCATGGTGGCAGTGAAGGGGATGTTGTCGATGAGAGACGAGGCCAGAGCCGAGACCCACATCACAAGGACAATGGCCAAGGCCAAGCGCTGGTCCTCCGGTACCGCCTGGGTGCAAAGACATTCATAGCAGTGGATAAGCAGTACTAATCTCTGCATTTGTCAAACTGTGACCTTGATAAAACACACCAAATGTGAATAATCTCTGAAGTGGAGTTTGACTACAGTGCCACAGTACATGGTTTGGCTTTTGTAAGGAGAGCTCTGCATGTAATCTGATTCAATTTAATGCTGAGAGTCTGAAACACTGTAATATTACACAACCTAATATTACAGTGAAAAAGGTAGAGAAGCTACAGAAGTTCAGGAACAGAAAAACAGATTAATCTAAATCCATCAGCGAGGAAACTGCTATGTTTATGACTGCTCTAAAGAGCAGCAGAGCAAGTATTAACCACAGAGAGAGAAAACCCAGAACATTGAGGATGAGGAAACTTGGCACCCAGTTTCTATTTAAACAAAAAAAAAAATTATTTCTGAGAACAATAGATAGTTATGCAGTTATCTAAAAACATCTTCATTTATACAAAAAACCTCTGGGAATATTCTGTGAAGAAAGTTATTCTTCAATTACATCTTACATTAAAAGCAACATAGAATTTTAAACAGGGTGGTGGTAGTGTCATGGTTTGGGTTGTTTTTGGTGCATTAGGACTCGAGCTGACTTGCTAAATTGATGGAACCATGAATTTAGCTTTTCAGTGGAAAAATCTTGAAGGAGAATATCCGGCCATCTCGTCCCGACCATAACCTCTAGCACTGCTGGGATATGACACAAGGGCCGTGACCCAAAGCACGACAACAGCTGAACTATAAATGATTCAAGAAAATACAAAACAGGTGCTAATCTAAGTAAGAAGCCATGGAGTGGACTGAAACAGGCTAGCTGTACACAAAAACTTGCAAATGTCGCTGAATTTGAACTCTTTGCAATGTTGATAATGCTAGCAAACAATAATACAACCGTCCCATTAAATATAACAAGTCTGACGGACGTGAATATCTATGTTGGATCCGTCGATCGATGACTTATTATGTCTACACGTCATACTCATGAGGTCAATGTTTAAAGGTTGGATTTGCCATTTTTTGGACATTAAGAAAACATTCAATACAGATGCAGATTATTCGTTTTATTTTGTTAATATACCAACTGACCAAAGACGCATCTATACGATGTCTTTTCTAGGTTACATTTTCAAGTCTATTGGTGCAGAATGAGAGGCCAGATGCCCTCTTTATCCCAACATCTACCATGAGTCTCATTCAGACCTCCTAAAGAACTAAACCAAGAACAAATCCAAATCTGATCACCGCCCAAAGACACATTATATGACATCTTTTCTTTGCGCCTTTGCACATTTAGGTTTGGTCCCCTGAAAGCTCAGATAGAAACAGCAGAGCTAGCATTTTTTCCAACATCTACCGGACGTCTTATTTTGAAAAGTTTTCTCTCTGCTTGTCCTTCTTGACTCAACCAGGATTGAAACTCTGGTCGCCTGCTTTGTAGTTTTAACCGATGTAAAGTAACTATCTAAGACCCAATGCATCAATTATGCACAGCTTAGAAGCAGCACTAAACTTTCCAAACTGTGTAGAAATCTGACATAAAAAACGACATCTACAGTGATCAGGTTTGCTCTACTTCTGCACTAAATTTAGAAGTCCTTTGGAGGTTGAAGTTAGACATGAAGAGGTAATTGGGAAAAAAAGACGAGGTCTGGTGTTTCATTCTGTACTTTGAGGAGAACAAAATTAGATGTGCAAAAGCAACCTAGAAAAGACGTCATAGTGGGCAATTACTTATTCCACCAAGAGGCACATTGATTTGGATATTTTCTCTGAATAAAATATATTACAATCTATTCAATCATCTGATAAATGTGTGACATGAAAGCAGGTGGGCAAACACTTTTTTTAACAGCACTGAATGTTAAATTGAATGATAGAGTGATTTTTGATTATTTCTTAATGTTTGCTATATCCTTCCTTTATTGCATTAGTAGCTATTCAGCTTTAATGTTTCAGTATAAAATTCTCATCTTTTCTCTTCATCCTCTACCCCTCAACCAGTAAAGGAAACCATATCTTCCATTTCCCCAACCTGTGTCAAGACAAAAAGGTCGTGCAGCTCTACCCAGCATTATGTCCATCATTTGGGAAACCCAGCAAGTTAGGGATCCACAATAACCCACCACCTGTCATGTGTGATTATTGGACTCAGACAGGACTGGTGTCTAAACATAAGCTGACGTACCTATTACTGGTTCAATTCTCAGCCAAGACACAACTCGCTCACACCATGCCCAGGGGAAAAAATATGGGTGAGAATTACCAGAGACCTCAGCAACCACCGGCAGGAATAAGACGTAAACAAAATAATTGAATTCAAAGCTGCGCAAAGCCAGAGAATCAATGTGCATAAAACGCAATATCAAGTCACCTGTGCCCAATTATCAGTTATGCCAGCCGAGCAGATACCTGAGCGATGATGGCTGAGGCTGCGAATCAAAGAAAGGACTCACTTTTATCAGCAGCGCTGTCTGCTCTCCAATATAGTCGATAAGCTGCAGCTGGGCTAAAGCCTGAAAAATGAAAAGGAGATCAATAATCAGGAGAAAAAAATTCAGGAGAAAATTACTTAGAGGTGGGAGGAAAGAGAAGAAAAGCAATTTGGCTTCTATTTAGCAGTCATTTAGCACAAAGAGATAAATGCATTCCTGTTATCATACCTGACACTGAGAATTATATATATATAGCCACATGCGGGTAGGTAGTCCTTATGGGATTTGCTTGTCTAACACTATACAGACCTCAATGATTCCAACAAACAGTTTCAGCCACATTTGTGCCCAAGAGTCAAAAGACAGAGACAACAAAGATCTCACTGTGGAGACAAAGCAGTCCTTTTTTCAATCCTTTTGCTGCACGGCTCATAGGTGAAGAAATAGGTAATTACTTTTCACAATGTGAGCTTGCTGCCAAACTGGATTTAGGTCACACCCAAGTATGCTGTCAATACAGCTCAGCTTTCTTATAAAAGTGTTTCTTTTATTATCTTGTGAAGCAGTTTTCCAAAGGAGACTGTCACACCTTAACGGGGTGCACTGTTCAGTATTGGTCTAAAGTCCCATCTTTGTCTTTTGTAATTATTTTGGACAAGATGGAAACTTGGTTCCAAATGTATGTTGCAAAAATAAGGGCTGCGTGCCAAGTACCTCCATCAATACAAAGAGGCCAGCGAAGAACAGCAGAGTGGCCCACTCCACCCGGTGAAGGATAATCTCAAAGTCCTGGATGTCAGCTAGAACCAAAAGCCAAAGGGCCCCCAGGATCGCGATCCAACCTAAAAGAAGAGAGAAAAGTAAATGACCTAAATATAGTCTTCAAAGCCAGGCAAAATATGAGTCCAAGACGTATTGTAAAAGCTTGTATGATGAGAGGAGAATTACATAAGTTACTGCTTGTTATGCTACATAAAATACTTTCTTCATGTCATAAAAAGCAACGTAAAAAAGCCAACTTGTTCAAAACTAAAGCGCGTGAGCTGGCACTGGTAGAGAGTGTTTTTAAGACCGGAATGCATGTGCATCCACTCGGAGAAAATTAGATTAAACAGGTAAGCAGCAGTAAATGGCTTGGCTGACACCTTTGGGAAATGCTTTCACAACTGAAGGGATTTTGAGAGGAGGACAAAATAAGAAGGTGTCAGAGAGAGGATTGGCCACATTCACTTCACTATAAAGAACTTTAAAAAAAAATCTCTGTGGTACTTTGAAGCATTTAAACAAAAACTAGACCTGCTAAACAATTCGTTGAAGTTAGGACCAGAGTTCAGCATCACCATGGATAACACACATTTCTCTTTCCCCTGAATGTGTTGAAAACATTAACCTTGCGGTCAAAATCATCTGATAGTAAATAGATAAACCTATTTTGAGGACCACAGTTCTTCTGAAACACCAGTGCTTATTTCGTCTCCATAATTAACTAAGGAAAACCAGTTGATTACATCGACTCATTGTCTCGCTGAAGGCAATCCCTCACACTCCAAGCATGTCAGGGAAGTGACAGTGGAGAGAGAAAAACTCCCTTTTAACAGGAAGAAACCTCCAGCAGAAACAGGCTCAGTGTGAGCGGCCATTTGCCGAGGCCGACTGGGGTTCAAGGAGACAGAAGCAGATATACATGTTATGACCCCTGTACCTAAGACTTAATAATAAATAATATAACTATGATGATTATTCACTGGCACAGACACCATCACTGATTGGTCATTTGCACCTATCTCTTTTTAACGTTAAAGTTTTGATTTTCACTATGGTTTTACCACTTTTACTCAAGTTCTAAATGTTAAATAATTCAATTTTATCTTTTAAAACAATTTGAAAATATGTGCTATTCCTGAATCATATACAAAAATTGAAATAGTAATCCCAAGAATAACTTTATTTTAACTTTTTTTTTTACAATTGTTGTAATGTATCTCATAGTCTATAATTATTATTTAACAAAGTTACATATATAAAGATTTACTAACTTTGCTCTTTAAGACATTTTGTACCCAATAGGCCACATTGCTATTTTATTCAAATATTGAAAAGCATGCATTCATCAACAAATGTAAGTGTATATTAATGTATATTTGTATATTTATTTTAATTTTGTAAAAGTTTATTTTATTTTCTTTTTTTCATCTTTTTTTTTTAACTCTTCTTATCATCTTGGAGCAGGCGGTTTGCCAAAACCACCACGGACTCAGAACATAAATTATTAGATATACAGCAGCTGCATTTCAATCTGCAAGACTCACACAGAGAAAAGATGCAATTAGAGAAGTTTTATTAACACGAATGAAATAAGTTCGTTGGCGCTCCGGCCCCGGCAGAAGACTTTGATGCTGGGAATCGACATTTGCTTGCATGATAAACTAGGAAAAGGATTAGAGAAGTCTTCCCCCGGAGCCCAGACACTGGTGGGGGAATAAACCAGAGGGTGAATGGGACTGAGAATTGTCTGAGCATGAGGGAGGAGGGGGGTGAAAGTTTGCGTGCATGGAGAAGCTAGGCTAGGAGCTTAATGAAGGGGATCTTGAAATACGATTGGCTTTGGAGGTGCGGTCCCGACGTTGATTGGCTAAAGCTTGAGAGACGGACATCACAGATGGTCCAGGTGAAGCTGATAAGACTCTTCCACAATGAATTTTCGCTTCAGCTTCATTTTAATGGGTATATGTACCACACATATTCAATTTATAGGTAAGGATAAAGGCAATCTGTGTTTACCAGACCGATTTGTAAAAGAAGGGAGGGAATTATGTTGCATCTACATATGAAAAGTTTACAAACAAAAACAGCCAGCAGCTGTGATGTAAATAACAACAGAATGCCAACATGACAATGAGTTTGAGTCCCAAGTGTCAGCATCAATCTCCATAATATTTTAAATCGAAATCTTCATGGTGAATCAGGATTGACTAATCCAGTATTTTATAATGAGAAAAAGTGATATTTACAGCAGTCAGGATATTAACTATAAGACAATCCTTAATTTAAAAATCTTGAACTGTATCTACTATCTATAATTGATACGTATCAACATCTCCTATACTATTCCATGAACCAACATGGGAGAACAGACTTCAAATTCCAGTAGAAATAGGTGTGAAAACAGTCTAAACACTGAATATGTCATTTGTCTATTAGATGAGATGGTGACATCTGGTGTAAGTGGTGCTCAGAGCAATAACTTCTAATGGAAAGAAAATAAAAGACATTTTTGAAATTGAGATTTAAAAAAATTTAATCGTTATATATTCCCTGAAGACAGGGCAGATTTAAACATATTAACTTAATTTACAGCAAAGTCACTGTTTTAAGGCTTGATAAGGTCAATTTTCTACAACTTTTTTCATTTTCTTATAACTCTTATTGCTACATGATTTGTTGCAATCACTATGGCACCAATGTAATCATGCAATCACAGTGGTTTCATGGTAACTCCAGCAGTAACTCTCTTTAGAGAGAAGGAATCAAATCACTTGGCTATTATTAAAACAGCAATTAAATCCTAACATGTGAAGTTAATTAAATTTTAATGAGGCTTTATTCTGAAAGAGCGTGTGAAAGAACAGAGCAGGTTTGGAGCTGCAGTCAACCCTGACTCTGACCTGCACGCTTTTATGAGCGATGTGTTTAAACAGGCCCCATTCCCCTTCCAGCGCAACAGAGAACATGCAGCAGTGGGGTCCCTCCCATTTGATAAATGTCACAGAGAGGTAACCCAAACGGTGGCTTTAATTAACTCAGCACGGCTGCTGTCGGGGTGACATCATGGGGAGGCGCATCAAGACAGACATATGAACTAATGAGATGCAGTTTAGTTTGTCTGACGTCTGCACGCCAGAGATGCCATAGTTTCAAAGAGACAACATATAATCCTCATCCTGCACCAAATGTAAATGACAGAAACAATCTGTCAGTTCTGGAGAGAACAGAGATCATTTTGGTGCCGGATGGTGTTTGCTGACACCTATAAAATGTTCCTGAACTCAGATTTAATTGTAAAGATAAGGCAGCATCTTAAAAACTACACCTGTCAACCACCCTTTTAAGGTGTGGTTAAAAAATAACTGAGTGTTTCTACAATTTACAGACCTATATTATACAATCTAAGACAATAACAGACAGTTAGGGAAGGCTAACAATTTAACATCAGACAGGGCGGAGGATAAGGAGCTGATAAAGAAGACATCACCTGTTTAATGCTGCTTTCATGTGGTATCATAAATATAGTAAACACCAAACACCAAAATCAAAATTGCATACGAAAGTTGGAATTTCCACTGGAAAGCTGGAAAACTTTTAGGATATCAGGTTGTCTAGATGAGGCAAACTTTGACCTTTTAACGAATTCTGCAAAACAATTCTGTATGTTCAGCACTGTGTTGTTAGATGTTCCCTCCTGTTATGTTTATAGCCTACACAATTCACACAGAATACTTTTTTTTAAATATCGGCATTTTAACTTTTGGCAATTTAAAATGACAAAATGACCCCAAAAAAATGATTTTGTCAGATACTGTCTAGCAGTCAGTTGAGGATAGCAGCCAGTAATGCTAGTAAAGTTTCCCCGATTTTCTTGTTTGATCTATACTGTATGCCAATGATCAGGTCAGGATAATCTGTGGATCCACCATGTTTCTCTTACGCACTGGTAATTTCCCCTTTACAAGTTGAAAAGATCCTCTTTACCGTACTGTACAACATGAAGGCAGCATTGGACCAGAGGGAACCAGAGTTTTTTATTTCAATTTTCACCTGAAACTGTGAAACAAAATAAATCATCAATAGGTCCACAGTAATCAGAAGGTGCAATCTTTTGTTATTAGTAGCCCTACCCCACGCAGCACCTCTGCAACCACAATAAAGCTCCCAACACTCACAATGAAGACCTCTATTTAAAAGGATATGATTCCTGCTGAAGTGTTCAGTATTATATTCTAAATATATCTTAATATAGATTTATTTTAATTAGCAGATCAGCAATACATTGTTCAAAATTGAAATAGACTGTACAATACATGGAGCCTGGGCAGAAGTTTAACTGAATAAACTGATTACTCGCCTTCATCCGCCTGCGCCACAGCCAATCAGCTTTAAACCACGCCTCCACGAAAGCCAACCAGCATCCAAAGTTCATCTTAAAAGGCCTCCGATCCACAACTCCTCTGCTACCTACTGTGCAGGCGGAGGATGCGCTGTGTGACTTCATTCAGATGACCCTGTTTGAACTCACCTCCAGCCCCTCCTCCTCCATTGTAGCAAAAATCTCAGAGTTTCATTCCTCCCGGACTCTTACTGCATTCCTTGTCTCATCTCAGCTGGTCCGACATAACGGGGAGTTTTTTCCCAACGGGGAGTTTTTCCTCTCCACTGTCGCTTCATATTTGCTCATCATGGACAGGTTCTCTCAACCTGTGTTATCCAACTTGACTTCCATCTTCCAGGTCCCTGAGTGAAGCTCTAGTATCAGCTCATGCAGTCCACTGGATCCCCCCATAAAGCTCAGCAGACCGTCTAGCTAACCAGCAGTCAACAGACTGACCAACTTCATCTATCTCCTCTCTACCACCAGTTTTAGCCCTGTTCTTTACTCCTGTTCATGCATATCAATCAAAATTCAGCAGTTTCCTAGAGGTCTGAGCGCCAAAGACAAAGTAATTGTATCAATACATTTCTTCTAACTGTCTTTTCTCTCCGTGTGAGTTTTTCAGATTGAAATATATATATTTTTTTCTTGATACAGTTTGAAAAAAAAGAAAAAGAGAAAAAGACTGTAGAATATAGATTCAGTGTCAGTCATTCTAGACAAACACTTAAATATGATGAAATACAGTTTTAGACAAGTACGTTAAAGCTGCTGTTTTCTATCTCACCGTATGTTACTTTATCAAAGACCGCCTACATTGGTTTAGGTGGAGGGAAAACAAAATACATTTACCAAATAAACTCCTGTCATATCTGTATAGAATGGTGGATCCCTTTGATCTCCACATGGTTTGCACAGCAGATATCTATATTTATATAAATATTTATATTCGCAGTATATTTTACTTCTATTTAGGCCTCCTTTGAACCTGCCTATTTTTATATAGATAAGGCTGCCTGCAGTTGGAGGCAGTCCCAAAGTTTATTTCTACGTTTTCCTTTAATAAACACTTAATAGCTTAGTAGTTTTGCTTCACAAATGTTTTTTTAATTTTTTTTATTTTATGAAGATTGTGATTCTTTCAGAAAATATCACCAAAATTGATGTTTAAGAAGTTGCCAGCATATACAAAAGCACATGAGAATGCACAGCACTTACCGAGTTCCAGATGAATGCTGGGAACAAAGGAGTTGAGAAAAAACATGAAGATCACCACACAGAGAACCGAGGCACACTTCACCAACAGAACCTTGTCTGTTATTCTGTGCTGTGGAATAAAAAAAACACAAAAAAAACTAAAAAGCTGATTTTTATCACATGTCTGAAGGTATTTGTCTCTTTGAACTTTGAAAGACTCATTACTCAGATAGCATCACCGCAAGGCTGCTTCTGGGAGACAGAAATATTTCTGAGGGGAGAAATCCAAAGTTACCTTCTTCTGCAGCTCCTGAATGTTTTGTTCCCAGTTTTTATCCTCCTGAGAAATTTGTCTGTCAAAACACAACAGTTAAATCACATTTTTTATTCATCTAAAAAAAAAAACATTTTATAATTGAATAACTAAACACTCTACTGCCTGTACAAACAGTGTAGTATACCGGTATGTTTTACCAACATGTGTATTTTATAGATGCATAAAGCTTTACAGTAAACTTATATTGCTTTTAGAAATGTAAGTGGAAAAGAAATCTGTGGTAAGTGATAAAAGCAATCTTAAGAGTGACAGAGAGGAGCAGTGTGGGCTTTTCCTGTAACCTTTGGAAGGTTTTCATCATCTTGCGGAGCAGACTCTCTAAGTTGAGCACTTTTTGCATCAGAAGGCATTTTACAGCTGTCTCCTCTCGGCTCGCCGGGTTAATACGCTGAGCAGTTTGCCTCCAAACCAGGATCTCATGCTTTAGTTCTGGATTTAAAAAGACAAAAAAAAAAAAATTTTTTAGGGGATTTTAAACCCACCAAAACAAAACAATAATAATAACACCACCTCATATGTAGACTCCAAAGTGCCATAAATCAATTAACAATTCATCAAAGACCAAATAACAGAGCAAAAATAAATAACAAGGTAAAATGTAAGAAACTTAAATAGATAACGATTACCCCTAAAGACATTTATTAAGGGTGCCTAGTCCTGATGCATAACATTTCCAATACTTATACAACAGTAACTCACTCCATTACAATTTCTTCCTGTTATATTATTAGTTATTTTCCTTTTATATTAATTGTTTTTGCTCAGTTTGTTAGCAAATAAAGCCCTTTGTGTGTATTTATAATACCAAAGTAGAGACAATACTGCGGGGTACACAGTTGCTAAGCTAATTAGCACCTCCAAGCAAAGTGTGAAAATAATTAAGAAAAGTCCAAGAGCCAAAGTAAAGAAAAGCAAAAACATATTCGATTCCAAGAGAGATAACAAGCTGAGAAAAATATAGTATGAAAGCTTATGTAACTTAAAGCATCAGCTAAAGAAACCATGCGTTAAAATGCAGGTGGAAGATGGAAGTACTGATTGATGCTGATACTTCTGTGTCTCATCTATCAAGGGGTTGATAGGTTATCCTTTATTTTCGTCTTTACCAAAGGCTCGTTGTGTTGTTTTTGTAATAAAAAATGTTGAATGTTGCAGCAGCCTCTTGGTAGTACAGTAGAGATATGCAGGGAGCACTTTAATCGAGGGTTTGATTTAAAAGGGAAATGAACTTTTGTTCGTTTGGTCTATTTAAGTACTTCTTTGAAGAAGGATAAAAGGTATTTTAATAAAAATAAAAACTTTTTCAATTTACTTAATCTTTCAAGTTCACAGAAGGCTGACCAATCTTTTATCAGATTGACCAATCAGATGATGGAACCATCGTAGAATTTGTTTAGATTATGTCAAAGCTGCACATGGAGCAAACCATAATTTAAAAAAATCTTGAATCGGGGCGCAGTGGTTAGTGCAAACGACCCATGTCTGGAGTCCTTAGTCCTTGATGCGGCCGACCTGGGTTCGAATCTGACCTGTGGTCCTTTGCTGTATGTCTTAGCCCTTCTCCTGTCAAAAGACAGCCACTAGTGCTGTAAAAACTAAAATTGAATCAGTGAGATATGATTTTACACATGATGACTGTGGATTATTGAGCAAAAAAATATAAACGTATTTTTCGATTTATACTGATATATTAAATTCATTATAAATACATTTCTTTGTTAATTTAACATTTATTTAAATTAAATCCTTTCAAAAGGATTTAGTGAATACAGATTACACATGCAAACATTTTATCTTTTTAATATCTTGTTCTTTTTTGCCCTCCATAGAGAAGTGTCAAAGCCATGACTATTAGTGACATATTGCAGTACATTTATAAGGTGATACGCCCAAAAGCTAAAACCGAATAAGAAGACATTGGGTTTGTTTGCCTTCAATATTCTACACGGCCCCCCATAGAGAAACTAATGCTGCCAGACGATGGGCATATTGACCAGCCCAGGGACAGGCCATGCTGAAACGGAGATAGAGCCCTAGGGTGTTGGACTCCTAAGTGAATATCAGTAGGAGCCATCCTTTTTTAGAAGGTTGCTAGGTGACCTAACCAGGAACTAAGTGGAGGAGTATCAAACATTCCTGTAAGCAAATCTGCACAATTATCAGGAGTGGCAGGGGGCAGGAGCTGATTTACCCACATGCTGTACGTCAGGCTGGAGGGAGAGTGGGAAAGTCCATAGGGTGGGATTTAAATGTGGGCCGTTGAGCCTGCATGGAGCGCTCCCCTCATGATTGGCAACAGCTTCCTTCAGCCTGTTTGGCGCTTAGTGTGGCAGCAAAGCTCCCCACAGTCAGTCTGCTTTCTACTTTAATGAGAGCGCTGAGGTGACCACAGGGAAGCATGGTGGTCTTTGTTATAATGATCCCCTGGTGGGATTCTCTCAAAACAGGGAAGAATTGTTAAAGAAAAATCTCCCACAAATGTCTGTTCTATAAGGGTCCGCATTATGTAGGTCCACAAGGCCCTGAGCGAAGAAGGGTTACCACAAAAGAAAATATAGATTCTTAGATGGTAGCAAACCAAATATATACTCTGCTCCTAATTCCTTTTAAATGAGCTTCTTGTGACTCTGGACACAAAGTCTTCAGGGATCGACAAAGGCGCCTTTCTACTGGATAATTAAAAGGATACATAAAACAACTATAGTGTAGCTTATTAGAGGAGTTGTTAAGACAACAGCCCAGTAAGAGAAGAAAGTTATGTGCTGATCTCAGGCTCAGTTTGGAAGAGGGACTCTTTTATGACTGCCAACCAGCCAGAGTGAACAGCTGAACATCAGAGTTAAAGGCTTTCCTGACTCCAGCCATGTGGTGATTTGGACTCTGGTTTGTGTTTCCAGGCTCTACTGAGGGAGGTGAGCTGAGGAAAGATAAAAAATGTGTTTAAGGACATTTCTTGATGCTGTGGTTGGATTTTTCTTTATGTGGATATTTAGATGAAGTGGTTTAATGGTTAATGGCTTTGACTGTAAAGCATGGGACTCTGATTCGATTCCAGGTTGCATCAGGAAGTGTATCAGGTGCATAAACTGCCAAAATTGAGAGCAAGTTGTAAGGGGGCCCCATAAAAGCAGCCAAAAGGAAACCATTTAAAAATCCTACACAAAACCATGATGCTTGCAAAAGTACTGTGATCAGATTTTTGTTGAGACTGAGTTTAATAGACCAGCACAGAATCCTATAATTTTGAAAAGGACTGAGAAAATAGTGACGTTTGAACTGCAGTTGGAAATAGAAATTGCCATGTTTTGCCCTTCTCTCTAATCCCGTTTGCTGTCTGCCTTCTTTTACAAAATAAGAAAAGAAAAATTAAGGCCAATAGAACGTCAAGAATTAATCTTAAGAAAGCGAAAAGAGGCACTGTCTGCCACCCGCCATATGCTCTGCCTAGATTACACCAAAACTGAACCATTTGGATGCTAAACAAGCAATATTTGGTGGACAAACAAAACATGGCGATGAAAGCAGCATCCTCTGGTAATGTTTAGAATTTATGGAAAGATAGATAAAGGTTCAAGGGAGACAGCTACATTAGGATAGGAGGGAAAGAGACAAAGGGTTTCATGCAGGAACCATTCCTACACATAAATTTGTGAATTAGGAGAAAAGTTGTATTCACCATTTTTCTCCTATTTCTAATCTCTCTAGGTACGAACAAATTCAACGAGTGCTCCAGACTGACGTAGGTGGTTTGTGCCATCAGTCTGCTGTTATCCAAACCTAGTTTCTCACTAAATATCTAGATTTGTTGCTACTTCGCAGCAATTGTCCATTTCATTAGGCCACATCATAATATATTTTGCAACTCTGCAATTATAGATTACATTTTTTGTTCACTGATGACAGGAATATCGGTCACTACACCTGCAGCTGGTATGTCTGTATCTAGAGGATGGTGGTTCGAGGGATCGAGCTGTTGTTGAATCTTTAAAAAAAAGAAACTGGATAGGAAGTTCAGCAAAGTTCCTCTAACAGTGAGATTTGCATTCATTTCACTCCATGACAGCTCATTGGCTTTTGTTATTACACTTTATGTGGAATATTTGGTTTAAGGTCTCTCTGATTTAATCAAATTAGAGTTTTGCCATCAACATTTTATATATCTTTATCTGTTGTGAGAGAGATGGAGAGTAGATGAAGGGATGACAGACGTGGTCTGGAGATGTACAGTACAGGTGTGTCTACAGGGATGAATTTACTGAAGTTGTAGAACGTTTCATTGACTCTGACCTGTTGCATTTATAAAAGGTCACGATAGGAGGACAGGTGAGAAAAATTACAACAAGAATACGAAACTGTTGTTGCATGAGGCCCAACATGCCAACAGGAGAATATGATCCTAAATCTAAATCCACGGTTTTAAAAGAATGGGTTATATGGTATTTTCTAAAATAAACTGATGTGTTAGAGTAGGCCAGTCAACACAACAGGATACAGTAAATGGCAAGAAATGTAAAGCTAGTAAGGACAAAACCTGAGTAACCTACAATTAATCTAACTGCAACAAAGAGGGGTAAACAAAACAGGAATGCACCACATAATATTTTTTGAAAAGAAAAAAACCTACCCCTTTGCTTTTACTAAGATGATATGCACTTATCTGTGTTTCACATTAAATCCTATTAGGATACATTAAATTAATCTTATTAAGATACATTTAAGATGCATTAAAATATAAGATATATATTAAGATATAAGATACATTAAAGGGGTCATAGAATGCAAAACCGAGTTTACATTGTCATAGATGAATAA
>JAGKQL010000018.1:26502838-26517293 GCA_018398635.1 Cyprinodon brontotheroides
ATATTATGAAGGGGTTTTAAGTAAGGTACTGCTCACCTGTCATCTTGGGAGAATCGCAGCAGAGGCGACCTTTCTGTAAGGTTGGCTGAATTGACGTTTCCTCTGAGAAAGTTGACAGCATTGAAGTTGTTTCTGAAACTAATAAAGCAAATAGACACATTGAGTTGGAACACCCATGAAACGCAGTGATTACCAAGTTCAGTTCAACAGCATGAAAGGAACACTCTGCTTTACAACATTTTTTGGTTGCAGCTGGGGCTTTAACAGGTTTCTGAATGTCTTAAGACCAATCCCTTTAAGTGATTTGAGAGTCAATTCTTTAACTGCTGGAGATTTGTAGTGCTGTGTATGGGTGGAGCCTCAAACTCACCTGGGTCTCTGCAACAAAATTCCTAACCTCACATACTGTACACCCTTACATTCTGTTCTTCTATATATAAAATCTATTCATTGATTTTGTTTGTTTCCTCTGTATAAATAACTTGATGTTACCTAAAAAGTTGGCAGCTGACAAAGCATAAAAGAAGAATAAAAGAATGTAGAGAAAACTAAATCGCGTGCCACATTGCTTAGGTAGATTGTAAGTGTAAAATCCACATATATGGCAAAACCAAAAGTTTCCAAACAAGTCATCCTACAAACAGCTTGTCCTCATCCCATAAGAATAATCCTTTCTCTCAGCAAATATTCAGAATCTCTACCACTCTGATGTAAAAGAAAATGTGCTTAATCTGATCCAGCCAGATAGTACTGTTGTCCCGTGGTTCAGTTCTGATCCTCACATACCCATTGTTGACACTTTTGGCAATTAAAGAAGGTCAGCATGGCCAGCCCCAGGTCAGACCAGGTTTATGATCAATCTAGAACAGTAATACCATTGAATTGAAGCAATTACCTCCATAAAGGTTATCTGTTGACTGAAACATCTGCCCTAGATATCTGCTATCAATTCTCCTGATAGATGTGGGTAGGTAACATTGGGTAACTCAAAATTCTGCATAAAGTCGCAATACTAGAATCTTGTAGTATGACAACATCAGAAAACTAGTGAGTTAAACATGCGTGAGATTGTCGTACAATGTTTGCGTTATTAACTTATTCTAGTGTCTGAAAATGTTCTAATAACTTTTTTGTTCCCCAGAGGTATTTTAGTGATTGTTTCTATTACTGGAAGAACTATAAACCTGACATTTAGTGACATTTATCTACTTTCTGTTGCATAGTTTGACGTGAGTCATTATGCCCTACTTATGTTGTTGGCATCAACTTCGGTAGGCATTACTGACTGCCCTGCAGACAGTACAGTTCTTTGTGTTACAAGGTTGTGGGATAAAGAACTAGATTGCATTTGGGTAGGTCTCGCCCATTAATCTCCTGCTGGCACTCTTACACAACTACAAAGAGATTTAGTGAATGTCTACAAATGTTTCCTCCCCTCTTCTGTCCCAGTCCAGCTCTAACTGTGTTCCTAAATGTGACTCACCACAGAGATTGCACTTTAATGAAGTGATTTAAAGGAGATTATTGCCAGACAGAATAGAAGGTTTAAATTAGAAAGTGCCACATTGCTTGTTAGGAGAATATAATTTCTAATAGATTTACTAGATCAGCAAGAGTATTTGGTCATGCCTCTATTTTTTTTTTACTCTAGGTATCCTGGTTAGTTTCATGTCCACTGGTTTGTAGCAGCCAGCAGCTAAGCCTGCTTCTACAATCATTTGTCAAAGAATATGTTACTTTCAGGAGGTCAGTGAATTCTAGTGTGTTACAGTTGTAGGACAATAATAAGTCCAGTTTTGAAATTCTTAATGTTTTACAGTTGGTTGTTGGTGGTATAAGCAACCTATAGCATAGTTACTAAGTGGGAGGCCATGTCAAATCACTGATTGGAGTCTGCAAATGCTGAGGCAAAAAAGGCCCCAAGGAAACGGCTGTAGATCTCCATGACGAACTTCATATGACCATAGAGAGACCATAGAGAGTTGTCTCGATTTGGTTTCAGTTGGGAGGCTGCATGACAGAGCAGTTTTGCACAGTGTTCTTTCTCTGCCTGCGTGGGTTCTCTCAGGGTACTCCGGATCCCTCCACTTTCAGGTTAGCTGCTGTTTTTACCCTTAGGTGTGTGTCTGGTTCATGGGTCTGTGTCCTGTGATGAACTAGACCTTTTTTGAGTGTACTCTGCCTCTGTCTATTGACTGGGGACCAGTCCCCTGTAACGTAAAAAGACAGATAGTTGAAGATGCATTGGTTTTAATGGCCGACCTGATACTTCCATCATTGAGTGCAAAGCAAAGTGTTGAATCCAACTATCTAAAACACAACACCATTGGTATCCAGAGTATCTGGTTATCTAATGCAGGCATCCCCAAAGTCGGTCCTCAAGGACCGCTGTCCTGCAGGTTTTAGAGGTTTCCCTGCTTTAGCACAGCTGATTATCATGATTGCAGTAGATGCAAAAGCCTGTTAATCAGCTTTCAATTAAAATCAGCTGTGCTGGAGCAAGGAAACCTCTAAAACCTGCAGGACAGCAGTTCTCAAGGACCGAGGTTGGGGATGCCATATCTAAAGGACCAGTTTGGGGATGGTACTTATGTTCCAGTGTGACTGTGAACAATTCTTTGTTCTTGTTGCAAGTTCTAAGAGGGAGGTCCTAAATATATCCTTAGTGTGGTCATTTCCTGGAGCGTGCACCTCCATGCAGTCTCCTCCTCCCAGTCATTCAAACGAGTTGCTCTGAATAATTCCTCCACACTCTCATTTTATCAATCTCTCCTCTGAATCTTCAAACTTATGTTTATGCCATTGTCTTAGCTGGTGAAGCAAGATCCAGGTGCAGATGAATGAGTGTAGTGTAGAGGAACTGAGTCCTGATCTCAGTGGAGATGATTTGGACAAATATCTCACTACTAAAGCTTAGGCATGAGTTGTATCACTATCAAAATCCTACCTATCTCATAAATAAAACTGGAATAAACTTTCTTTTTAAGAGAATATAATATGGAAAATTAGGTTTACACCATAAATACTACATGCTGGCCAAAGTGACAAAAGCATTACTTCAGCACTAAGATGTCATATAAATGCAACTGACCCGACATCTTTGGCAGTAGGTTCGGCACAAGCTGCATTTAAATACAACATTTCAATTTACATGATTTTAGATCTCCTAAAAATGCTTTAAACTTTTATCCAAATAATTAAAATGTCAATAAATATTCAATATGTTGGGTTTTTTTATGATGGTGTTTTATAATTTAAGGGTGTCTCCTGCTGATACTTGTGGTGTTTCTTATGTGCATTCTGAGACAGATGTCTAATTATAGAAATAAAGGTTATTGATTTATTTTGAATAACTTACAGGAAACTATACTTTGTGGGCAAAACTTTTTAACTGATCTGAGAACATAAACCTTTATAGATCTTGTTATTATCAATTTTACAACCAACAACTGGGGATTTGCTTTGGGTAAGGTCTTAAGAAGGATCGTCTTTTGATACAGCAAAGCTTAAAAAAAGCTTGCTGCACACCATCTCATCAGAACCAAATGGTAGCGAGTAAACAGACTCTAAAACTACAACGAATAGTGGACAGGAGACAAAAACAAACATGTAATCAAGCAGCTGCTCTCTGCCAAACGAGTCTGATTGAAGAACTTCTGTCTCTCTACTGGGAGAGTGCATCTAGTAATCTTCAGACCACTTTAAAGGTTCTGTTCCGTACTTTTTTGATTTGCCGTAAAAATTATTACTGCACAAAATCCTCCACTGCGGGAAAACAACTTATTCAGTGCTTCATTCAAAATCTGAAACTTTTTCTTTTTTTAACTGAGACATCATTTGTTTGGAAGAGTCGCAAATACTTATTGGTAGGATTAGTCAACATTTTGAGTGGTAGTGATAGAAGAGGAACACAAGGAAGAAGATCTTGAGAGGTGGATGTATAGTCAAGAGAGATCTTGATGTGTGTAAAAGCAAAACATAAATGTCTATTTATGAATGATTAGAAAACAAGCGGTACAGTAGAGCTAAAGGAGCTGGATGCATTAGAGATGGATAAAGTTCAGTAACTCAGTCAAAGCATTTAAACAACTGGGAGAGCAGAAGAAAGGCGAACAGAATACAGCTACAGTGGGTTGATGAAGGATAAGCTCTGTAACGGGCTACAAGTATCACACCTTTATACACCACAGGTCCTCTCCTCTTGAAGTAGCCTCACAGTAATTGCATTTAGATCATGTATTTGATGCTTTTATCAACACCTGTTTATATCCACATGCTGCACTGTTAGATAGGGGGAGTGGCAGCCTAGTGGTTAGGTTCTGAATTTGAGCCCCACTCCCAGTCTGCCACTCTGGGTCCTTGAGCAAGACCCTTAACTCCACACTGCGCTGTACAATGGCAGCCCACTGCTCCCCAGGGGACTGGTTAAATGCAGAGAGTTCCCATTGCTCTGTACTTGTGACAGTGTAATGACAATAAAAGCTTGGGGAAAAAATAAATAATGCTGTGAGTTGGAGGTAAGTCCTGTGTCCTGTAGGTTTGGTTTTAAGTAATTATTGTTTTTAATGTAAAGAGTATTTGTTTTGAGTTGATGTGGGTTTTAGTTTATCATCTGTTTAGTTTCATACTGAGGTATTGCAAACCTCACTTCCTCTTTAATGTTTATTCAGTTTAGCTTTCTGCCTTCCAATCACATCTGATTGGCACGTCTCTCTTTATGAAGGCTGTGGTTTAGCTTAGCTCAACCCACCTGTGCCTCTCTGAGCAAGACCCTTAACCCCCGATTGCTCCCCGGGTGTCCCAAGACGGCAACCCAGTGCTCGCCAAGAGGGTGGTCCAAATGCAGATATACATTTCTCCAATGTGAGATCAATAAAGCTCAATTAAATATTAAATAAAGCCTAGGCGGTTTTTCAACTAAATAAACTGATTACTCGCCTTCATCTACCTGCACCACAGCCATTCAGCGTTGAAGCACTCCTCAACGAAAGCCAATCAGCATCCAAAGTTCATCTTAAAAGGCCTCCGATCCACAACTCGTCTGCTACCTATTGTGCAGTTGGCAGATGCGCTGTGTGACTTCATTCAGATGACCCTGTTTCAACTCACTTCCAGCTCCTCCTCCACTATCGTAGCTAAAGCTTTAACAGAATTTCATTCCTCCAGACTCTTACTGCATTCTGCGTCTCAATTCAACCGGTCGGCAAAAGACCGCCATGTTGAGCCTGGTTCTGCCAGAGGTTTCTTCCCAACGGGGAGTTTTTCCTCTCCACTGTCGCTCCATTGTTGCTCATCATGGACAGGTTTGCTCTCTCAACCTGTGTTATCCAACTGGACTCCCATCTTCCAGGTGCCTGAGTGAAGCTCTAGTATCAGCTCACGCCAGTCCACTGGATCTCTCCCCATAAAGCTCAGCAGACCGTATCTCTAACCAGCAGTCTACAGACTGACCAACTTCATTTATCTCCCCACTCCACCACCAGTTTCAGGCCTGGGGAAACAGCCTTATTCTTTACTCCTGTTCTTGATTATCTATCAAAAATTCAGCACTATGTTTCCTGCCGAGGTCTGAGCGCCAAAGACCAAGTAATTATATCAGTAAAATTCTTCTAATTGTCTTTTCTCTTCGTGTGAGTTTTTCAGATTGAACTGGTAAATGTTTGAAATCTTCAAGTAAGACTCAATGTAAAGTCAAATTAGAAAAAAAAGGAAAAGAAGTGAAAAATAGTAAAAGGAAAAAAAAGAAAAGACAATAAAAGACACAAAAGTGCTGAAAGCAGATAACTGATTGGTCTTCTAAATGGAATCCAGGTGTGAATAAATGCTAGAAAAATAGAAGCAGCTATCATCTTTCAGGTGGGGATTTGCACGAATCAAAGAAGAACATGACATTTAATCTTCCTTGTTGTGAGCAAAAGACTTACATTACCTTCTATTCTTCATTTGGCAGTTAGAAGAATTGAATTTGTGCAAGTAGAATCTTTGTGTAATTTAGAAGCTGTAAATGAATATAAAGTAGGAACAACTTTAAGTTTAAGGGCGGACCTAACCCTTAACCTGACATCTAACACAAGTCTAGAAAGTTTCTTCTTGAAAAATAAATTTCTTCTCAGGAACAAACCTTTCCCAAAGTTTTTGGGATTTATTATTTTCCAGCACAAAAAGTTCCCGTCATTGATTTTAGACCACAAACCATAAATTGAGCCTCCGTAATCTGAATTTATTTACCTTCTTTTTTTTCCCCAATCATTATTTATAATAAATCTCTATACTGTTTCAGTTTATCACTCAAACTGATTAAAATTTGTGCAGTTGTGGCATTTTGGTAGGTCAGCACATGATTTATAAAGTATGCTGCAGTTCATATAATCTTTAAATTAGAATTAAAGAAATCTATGAAAAGAAATCAAAGTCATTCGTCTGTCAAGGAAAGACAAGAATATCTTCTGTACTTTGAATTAGTTTGAGAAAAAAACATTCCCCGCTTAATCCTGATAACGTCACAGCCACGGGCATGAGATTAGTCCCCCCCCTTCCTCCAAGAGCTTGTCTGGGATAGAGACCCACCTTCACACACATTTCAGTTTGTGTGAATGTTCATGGTTCAAAAAGAATGTCTTTTCTATGTCTGCACATCTATGCAGGATTTAGGGATTTACATTTGACCTGGCAGGAGGTCAAATGTAATGTCTTTCTGCATGTGTGATTTTAAATCTTGTTATGTCTTTAATCCAGTGGGAAGAAAGGGAGGCTTTTAATCTTTTTATGTTTTTTTTTTGTCTAAGAAATGAAGCAAATGGGAACAGGAAACATGCCGCTTTTGAATTAGGGTTCGACCATGTCTGCCTTTTCCGCGGGTCATTAAAAATCATTTAAGGTCATTAAATTATTATTTTTAAATTAAGGCCTTCATTGGCATTAAAATTCCTTAAATGTGATTAGACTGGCATTTAAAATGCCTTAATCAAAAAAACAAAGTTTATATAAGAAATTTTGTCAGATATATCATATGAGATATAACTGGTTCCGCGTGTTTATGCAAAACTGCATCCGGTTCATCTCAAAGCTGTATGTTCGGAAAAGAAGCTCGAGGCGGAGAAAAAGCTGTAGAATGGGAAAATGGGGGAAAAAAAATTGTGCACTCAGTTTGAATTCTAATTAATGACCATGTGAGATTTTCCAAAATGCCACTTTTTCTTTTTCCAAGGTTGCTGACTGTTTTACTCCTTTTTGAAAAAGGAGAAAAAGAGATGTTACTTTGTTGGGTAATTTGGCACAATGTCAGCATCAGTGGCTTAGCCTCACATAACCTTGGTTGGTCTGAATCCAGCGGATCAGTCTTTGTATGACCTGATGGATGTTTCGAGGGAAAAGAAGCTCAGGTCTGAATCATGCAACTGATTTATTGTTTTGTCCTAAATCCTACAGAAAGTCCAACACAAATAAGACAACAAATTCTGAAACATTTTTTCTTGCTGGACATATGTAACCTTTAACTGACATCAATAACTGAGATTTTTTTTATTTATGATATAGGTGCCCCTCCCATAAAGAGAAAACCATCTTTTATTGCAGTGGTGGGTTGCTCATGCGTGAACACTGTAGAAAAATATGTCACGTTACCATGATGGTTGATCCTGGTAACAGAATAATAACTGGATAAAAGGATTTAATTTAGCCTGGTTTTCTGTTAAATGTAAATATCTCATTGAAATAAAAATGATAATACTTAAACTGGTCAAAATTAACTGGTTGAATCTAGACTGAACAGGAAATCTGTTAAAAAAAAAAAAAAAAAAGTGGGGTGATAGCGTTTGAGAAAGAAGTTGTAACACATTAAAATCAATCCAAGGCATGACTGGAAAAAAAAGATTAAAGGATGTTATTTTTCTGAAACATTAGTGAAATTCTCCCCTTCAATTTTCTTTGTAAATCTACAGGTTACGGTGGACCGAAAAAAATGAAAAATCACATGAAGTTGATCCCTTCAATCAAAGGTGTGGGTTTCAACTTTGGTAGGGACAATTTTAAGTTTCATTGGTCTGATTTCATTGGTCCTATGCAATTATCCATGCGTTTTTTTTTATGCTTGATGTAAGCATCAGGGCAAAGTTTGTTTAAAGAGAAAAGCCAGCATTTCTTACTCTACATTTATATGAATTCTATAAAGTGTTACACACACTAGATGCTGTTTATCAATGTTTAAGCATCAACGTCTCTGATAAATGTCAAATTAGGTTAATTTTTCACTTTGAAAAGGGTTGCATTTGAACTTATCAACTAAGACAGAAGGTAAACATGTGCCTATTTTAACCAATATATAGTCTAAATATGTCTGTTATATGTGGATTTATCCTGATTTTCTTTTTGAAGATATAGAATTGTGCAGATAAAACCAGGGCTGTTCAACTCTCACCCATTGGGTGTGTGAGACTCACGCTTCCTCAGGGCCGGATCTATCAAAGGTTTATGTGTATAAAAACGTGAGCAGCTATTTCACTGCGGACGCTAAAAATGTACAAACTGATCTATCAACAGCGTATAAAGGATTTGGTCTTTAAAACGTATAAATAGCCTCTTATCCATTTAGTACTTTTTCTGCAATGAATATGCAATATGGGGCGCTTTACACGCAAAAGTCCGTCTTGTGGGAGGAGAACATGTAAATATATATTAATTTAGCACTCACAGTGATTTATTAAACCTGAAAGCAATTTTGCTAATAGCCTGACTCTATATTTAACACGCTTTCAAAAAGAAAGTAAATGTCTGTATGCACTGCTAATAACATGGCAGCGGTTATTGTCGCAAAGAAGGAGACATCAAAATGAAGCAAGGAGACACAGAGAACGATTTTTCAATTGTGAATATTTTTGAATGAAGGAGGAAACGATCATCAAAACAGATCGCTTATCCAGCATTGCCATTTTGGAGCTGTTGGGGAACTCCTCAATGGATTTGGAGCCAGCCACAAGGGAGGACCCACGCAATACCAGATATCACAAAACTCCCTGCAACATTGCACTTTTTTTTATCTGGGATCTCCCAATCTCTTTTTACAGAAGTGCTGTCCAGACGCGCTGGAATGCCATGTCGCCTGACGCCCTAACGGAGAACCCCGACCTCTGCGCCTGTGGAGCAACATGCCAATGCTGTGGGGATGCGTCCGCGCAGTCATTTCATCCACAGTCCCATTGTGAGCTATTTGGTATGCGCATTTTTCTACAGGCCAATACAAAAACACCTGTTTTTTTTTTTTTGGGGTTTTTTGGAGGGGTTTATATATATATATATTTATTTTGGATGGGGTGTCACTGTAAGATAAAAATTTCTTAATGCACTAGTTTGGTACTACAAACTACTTTGTCAAGCAAAACCACAAAACACGTTAGAAAATCATCATTTAAATAGGGCGTCTCCAACAGTTTTGCACCCGCCACCAGTTACGCAATCACTCTTGTTAAATCACCCGCAAACCATGGTTCAGCCCCTCGCGCAAAATTCCAGTTTGGAAGCGCAAATTACTGCAACGCAAAATTGGTAAATCCGGCCCCTCAGTGTCTTCACACACTTTCACTCCATATCCCCAATTTTTCACCCTGAAAAAATGACGGACATTAAAACTTAAATCCATTCCACTTATCTATATATAAGAATACCTCGGTGAAAGAAATAAAGTCCTCATTTTCAACAGAACCTTAGTGCTAACACATAATGACATGCCAGGTTCATATCCAGTCCGTATTTTTGCACCAGCCCACCTGAGATTAGCTGTGCTGAGAGAGCAGCGAGCTGAAGGACCTGAGCCAGATATTGAAATAATACCGGGATTTCTGAGCATTTATGACGAGGTTTGTTATTTTAATTTCATCATATTTTATCTGGAATAAGATAATTCACTTTGTAAATGTAGGATCAAATCAAAAGGTTTTTTTCTCTATACCTAGTGCTATATTTAAGGAGCTCTACCCCTTGTTTGCTCTAGTTTATCCTCCTGATTTACCGTATTTTCCCGACCATAAGGCGCACTGTACTAAAAGGCGCAGTCTCAGTTATGTGTGCCATTTCTGTATTTAACACACACATACGGCGCACCGGATTAGGGCGCGGGTTTTATATACCGGTACATGTCCTCTACTACGTTTAAATACCTCTACTGTGTATTTAAAAATAGAGCGGGAGTAAAATTTCTGTATGCATTTCTGCCTTTTTATTTCTGTATTTATTACAAAAGTATAGGTAGTCCATGTTTTGCTCACAAGTTAAATCATTATTGCTCTGTTTAGTTTAATAATCTCCCGTTGGATTTTAGGACTAATTAAACCAACAATAAACTAAACACATTTTTTTAAACTTTCAGGTTTGCCTCACAAAACCACAGGAGGTCCACAAAAAGAAAATGAACCATTGCATTTTATTTTTTCAAAAGATCAGCCACCCAAGAAAAGACCAACCACATTCAGAGAGGATGTGCAGAACAACTCAGTTATCCAGGATTTATATAAGAGGAACCAGAGGGATGTTCTAATTTTATTATTACTTATCTTACGCTTATTTTGGTCCACTGAATATGTTTAAAAACTTAATTTACATCACATATACCATAATAAAACATCCATAGAAATGATGTCTTGTGTCATGGTAAGATTTTATTGAATCTACAGCCTCCTTGAAGGTCTGAATTGTTTAGCTGTTTTATCAATTGTTTAAAAAAAAATAAAAATACACAAAAAATTCATACACAGTGTAGTTTTGCACTAGGATTCGATTTCAGTGGTTTTGTATTAGTTTTAGAAACCCAATAATAATAAATTATTAGTTCCCTACCAGTGGCACGGGAAGGGGGTGCTGTGGGGCTGCAGCCTCCCTCGTCGTAGCACTCAGCCCCCCATGGTGGGGGGGGGCTGTGGAGTAACATAATATTGTACTCTAAAAAACATGATATTATTTATGTGTATTTATTTTTTAAAAAGACTATGTGTTTGATATGGGATTAAAATGATTGGCTGTGTATAAGATATAAACTAATGATTCATTATTTTTAATATTTCATAAAAATAGGGCTACTCCCCAGAAGCTCCGGCCACCTCACATTCGCTTATAGGCATGGCTAGTACATAGGCAGCAGAAACATATTTCTGACTATTTCGAGGTAAGAAATGGTTTTAATTCCCCCATACTGCCGCGCATTTAGCGTTATTTATGTGCCTATTCATCTTAGTCCTGTGGCTGAAGAAGCCCACGCTAGAATAAGGCTGCATATTTTTATTTTTATTTTTTATTCATATCACTACATTTTTATGTCTGTATTAAGCTATTTAGTGATACAAAAATATGAAATTAGTTAATTTTTTGTGTGTGTGTGTTTTTGTTTACCCATATCCATAGTCGAATGGACTTTCAAGACGCCTACAATGCTCATCAGGTTTAGGGGCTATATTAAGGCCATGTTTTATTCAAGTATTCCTGATCCTGTTGATTGGGAGCTGTTGTTTGTTTTGAATGATTAAAAAGAGACGAAATAAAGTTTAAAATGTTCATGCTTTGTTCGGATGCATTTTAAATGGCAGGTTTTGGCTACAAATGTAGGCCTACAATATTATGTGAAAAAAAACGTCAGCCACAGCCCTCAACATAATGACGCCATGTGTTTTCCAACCCAGTCATCAGCCCCCCTCGCTTGAAACAGCTTCCAGCGCGCCTGTTCCCTACTGCTTATGTTACTTTAACTGCTTAGAATAATTAACATAGATTTGAAATTCTTTGTTTACAGTATATTTAAGATGCAAGTATTTTTGTAGCACCCATACTTCTTCACTTCTATTCTCTGAAAATCACCAGAATATAGAAAATAATGTAAATTGTGTGAAAAATTTTGCACATAACTACAGATCACTTATTGTTATTCAGTAACATTTACTGTGCTATAAAAATTCAATATTTGACATCTTTGTTTCATTTAAATCCTCCGAAAACCTACAACCTACAGCTCCTCCTCCTCATCTAACCCTGACAAGGGCTGCATGTTCAAATTCTTTCAAAATCTCACTCCAAGGTTTGGTGAAAAGTTGGCGCCCTGGTAAACAGAGGTAAAAACACACTCTTATTTTTTATATGCTCTCTCTGTATCATGAAACAAAGGAAAATAATACATTCAAGGGATGGCAAATAAATGTATTTAATTTACATGTGCACAGGAACTAGAAGAGGAACTAACACTAAGCATTAAAAATATTAACCTTAGCAAACAAGTTGTACATCTGGGCTGTAGTTTCTCTGTGTAATCCATTTTATGTATTTTATCTAGGGTCGAAGTAATTAATTAGATTAATCAGAAATAATCGTGATTCATTGATTATTGAAGTAATGTCAACAAATTTAGTAATCGATTAATCATTAATTGGAGTAGAAAGACTCTAAAACATGCCTTTAGCTGACAGAGCAAACCACTTAAAGCAGTAAGTATATCAAATTTAAAAATATATATATAAACATTTTGCATTTTAGATTAAAACAAATTTTAATCTGTCACTATTCTCCATCCAGAACTCCTAAGGAGGAAAAGTTTTAGTTTTACCTGGTTGAATTTCATTAAAAAAAATTTTCTTTAATGAACCTTTGGCTATCGATTATTAATCGATTAATTAAAAAAAAAAAAATCATCAACAGATTAATCGATTTGCAAAATAATCCTTACTTGCAGCCCTAATTTTAACATTCCAAACACATTTCTTACATAATACATCTGAAATGGAGATAACAGCCAACCAAACATGTAAATCAGGCAAACTATTCAAAAATTCATGTGGCATCATTTGTGATCTCCAAAAGAGATCACAGAATCCAATTACTGAGCAGAATTAAACTCTCACCTGAAGCCCTGAACGTTCAGACACTTCTCTCTCTGCCTCTGCTGCAACATTACCACTCATTGTTCAAATTCCCTAACTTCAGCAATATCAAATACAAATTGATATTTATATTGTAAAGAAATAAAAAAAAACTGCTCCTTAATTTGTTATTAAAATCATTTACACATCACCTGAAGCACTAAAGGGCCAGCGGCTTCACCTTCAAGCAGCCCTGCATCATTATTACTGGACATCTGTGTTTCCTATAATCATATAATGATACTATTATACAAGTGTGTATTTAATATTTAAGGCTAAATGTAACACAGCATTTTATATTGTACTTGCTATCTGACTGTTAAAATAGCTCCTCATGTCTATTTTCTTTTTTTAATACTCCATCGTACAAATACAGACTAGAAAACAGACAAACAGGAAGGAAGAAGGCAGAAAAACCAATGAGAGAGGAGTTAAAAAGCACAGCACAGTTACAAACTTTTAGGGACAAGACCGGGTATAACACCGCTCCATCTGAGTGCCTGCACGGGGCCTAACGGCGGCTGCAGCATCTACCAGGCACTCAGGTTATCCTGATCTATTTCAATAGCTATTTTGGTATAGGCTGGAGGTGCAGGTTGGACAGGTTGGAGGTGGAGGCTCTAAACTCTGCAGGGATCCACTTTGACAGATTAGAGCCACGCAGGTGACATAAACAACTGTCTTTGGTTTGAAACATGCTGATTATATGCTTCAAAAAATGTGTTTTGTTGGGGGAAAAATATTGGTGGGGACATGTCCACACCAGTCCTTAACAAAGTTACACCTGTTACACATCTGAATCAAATGGCTGGATTCACTCAGGGGCTTTTAATTTATCTCTGCACAGGAAATTAGGAACATTAACTGAATATCTGAATATCTGAATCTTAAACATAATAACCAGAAGACAAGCACAAAGGAGAACCAACATAATTGGATATTTGGTACCTAGAATTTCGAAAAATACAATGTGAGGCAGATCTTGTAGTTATCAGGCTCCTCTCCTGTGGAACCAACTACCAGTTTTATTCCGTGAGGCAGACACCCTGTCTACTTTTAAGGCTAGGGCTTAAAACTTTCCTTTTTGATAAAGCTTTATAGTTAGGGTGGCTCAGGTTATCCTGAGCTATCTCTCTATAGTTATGCTGCTATAGGGCTTTGACTTCTGGAGTGACATTAGGACCCCCATTTCATCATTCTTCTTCATTCTATCTCTCTATTCTCCCACTCTGCAGAATCTATATTAGTTCAATCTCTAACGTATATGCTTTCTCGCTTTTTTCTCATAGTAGTTTCTCACTCGCCTTGTTTCTGCTTGGCTGTGACAATCGGGCTCCTGAGAGTAGAAATAATATCAGCTGTGCTGATTCCATCGACAACCTCCTTGTTTATAGATGTTGGAGATCGTGGCCTGTTTTTCAGTGCGTAGTCCTGTTTCTCTGGCTGTGACTGACTGATGTGTGCTCTCTTCATCCTCTGGACATGGGGAGCTGGCTCAAAGCTCTTCTGCCTGGCTGTCACTGCATGAAAAGTGGGATTTTCGTCAATATGCGGCACTGTAGATT
>JAGKQL010000018.1:26532293-26574445 GCA_018398635.1 Cyprinodon brontotheroides
CTTTATGTTTCACCATTAAAATGATTTCTAGCAGTGATTTCCACCAAACATTCAACAATTTTTTTTTCCTCATCCTTTTTTTTCTCATCCCATGGTTTGTGTTTATTATCCTAATCCTTACTAGAACAATGATGCCAGTTTGAACTTTTAGATTTCACTTTTTAGTCTGACCTTCATGATAAAATGTTTGGTACACCAGCTGTTTAAGTCAAAGGATAACCAGGTAATAGAATGGCCTAGTCAAAGTCCTGACCTCCAGTAAATACATTTACATCTAACATCTAACCTGTGGCAGAATTTAATTCCTATTCGTTTTACATTTGGCTTTTATTTGCCATAATCATTTTTGTGCTTTTCGATTACTTCAATCTAATAAAAATGTTACAATTTGTGTTTGTAAATACTACAAACTTTCAAGGTTATTAAAAGCTTCTAAAATCAGCTTCTTTACTTCTAACATTCTAACTGGAGTCACTTTTAATGATTACTTAAGTAAAATTTCTTTCTACCGGCTACTCTGTTACCGTGAGATATGGAGTCTATCCAGCTTTTTAATGGTTTACCAGCTTTTTGTGTTACTGTTAAAAGCTAAACAAAGCAAATTATTAACCCTTTATAGGGTAACTGTATATGAAATGTATACTTTGAAAATGAGAATTTCTAAAAGTTAGCTGGAAAATCTGGTGGACAAGACCCACGTATTATCACATTCGAAAAATGCAAAAAAAAATTTGGGATATTCTTGATTTTGGCAAAAATTAATGAGAAGGTAATAACAAGAAATGCCAACTTGCCCGATTATTTTTAAAAAAATAACAAAAAGTGCTTCTCTCTATAAGAAATTCACGAAAAACACTCTTTGAGAGTGAAGGAAACACTTCTCTTTTGGTGTACAACACATATAACCTTAGAGGCATTACGTAAGGATACTGGCACTTAGATTTTTTTAGTTAAACCTAAATAATAAATTGTTAACTTGGCTATATTAATCTTTGTAATTAGCTTTTTACGCTTTTCTTACGTTGTACTCCTAATTGACAGTAGGTAATATATCATTCAAGGGCTCATCTTTGGAGCTGGTGACTCCATTTGTAAGGGGTATGCAATTAAAAACGCTAATCCTTGCTTCCTATAAAGGGTTAAAAAGTATATTCCGATAGCAACAAATAAAAAACTCAAGCCACACATCCCTCTGGGCAAGTAAAAACAGGGGTCTTCGGGCATTTTCTAGGTCAAGGACCCCCAAACTGATGGTGAGATGGAGCAGGGACCCCCTAATTATATATATTGTATGAAACTGAAATATCAAACTGGTCCTTATAAGTAGTCATTCTCTATTACAGATGGAGTGAATGTGCAAAACGAAAAGTACTCTCTCCCTGGATTGCTGGGGTAAAGTATTTCTGGATTGTGATTCCTGGTTGATGGGACAGGTGTTGTGAATAATGAAACGGTGCCCAGGCTTGAAAGAGCTCCAGTGTGTGTCCGCTGAATGTGTACATTGATGTGAAAGAGATCTCTGCCTCCATTTATCTGTTTACTACAGTCTGTTGAATTCATGTTATAATTTTGATTTACAGACATTTCAAGCATTAGTGGAAAAAATTGCAGGGGGGGAATATAAAAAGACAGTCTAATCAAACAAATCTTTCAAGACCCTCATGCAGTACCTCCGTGGACCCCCTAGGGGTAGAAGACCCCCGCTCTAAGGAGATAAGGCTGCAGGAGTCCAACATGCAGCTCACACTCACGTGAAAAGTTGCAGGAGTACTCATGCAACTGTTAGCCTTTTTATTGAATCAAAGCATTGTCAAAAATCGACATAGCTTCATAATACCTTATTCCACAAACAACAAAAATCTAGATTACAAAAATGGCACCAAAGATATGAAAATATCTGTAGCATGTCAATGTTAGTCAATTAATCATATTTAATACATAGAAAATAAACATCTATAGGTATCCGATTTCAATTCTAATGCAGCAACGGCTTGTCATTGTTGTTAATTCTGTTGAATGTAACAGAGAAGTCTAACGCTTTTGATATGCTCCATCCTGCAAAAACAATGAGTGGTTTGTTTGGTGCCGGGCCCACTGGCTGTGTGTGACATTAAAAAACAAACTGCTTTCTTTTAATTTTCCAGTTTTGTTCACAGCAATTAAAGATTGGAAACTACCCAAATGCTAGCTGAATAGAAAACTTTATACATGACAGATGTCATCTAGTGAACAGGACTGACTGACTGACAGCTATTTAGTGGAATCAACATCTGAGTTATTTCTCAGCAGCTCTCTTCTCTAAGCGGGTTTTTCACAACGATGCATTCAAGGTTAACTAAGAAGTTACAGTTTTAACACTGCTGAGGAATTAAAACAAAGTAAGGTTGTTTAACTTACCGTGATAAACAGAAACACAAGTCACTCTGGATGATGATGATGATGATGAAGAGACAGAAAGGTGATGATTTGCTGGATGGTAAATACTAATAAAAGGATATGATTAACTTTTTAGACAATTACAAATCCAGGGATTGTTTTAAATGTTGGGGTTTTTTTTCTTGCTGGGGGGAGTTTTATTTGAGCAAATAGGCGTGGCTGAAAACAAGAGAAGGTGAGGAGTTTCTTCTCTCCTGCGTGCTCCCCAGCAAAAGAGGGAAATTCTCCAGGACCATAAGAGTGTGGAGGAGCCAGGGAGGGAAGGTGGGGAGTGGGTGGTTCCTTCTTTAAGCAGCTTTAAAAAAATAAACTTTTCCACTCCAGAGTAGCTGAAACTTTAGTTTTTGTTTGTTTTGTTGTTTTGCAGCCAAACCCCTCCATCATCACGGACCCCATCATCAGCAATCCCCCCATGGGCTGCAGAAAAAGCTGATTGCAGCGTAAAAATATAGAAATATTTCTCTTTCCCTTCAACTTTCCACATTTTGTCACATTACAGCTACAACCTTGTGTGTTTCACACATAATTGCAAAGAGAAAGAAACATTATTTATGGTTATTTTAACATTTCTAAAATAAAAAAAATATTTTTTGCACATTTGTATTGAAGCCCCCATTATAACCTTAATAAAATCCACAGAAATGAATTAGCTGAAACCAAGTACTTAGAGACTATTTTTGATATAATTTACTTGTATCATTTAAGCGATCCATTATTATAAACATAGCAGTACGTGATGGAAATGATATGATGCTGTGGGAATGGAAGACTGTAGCAGGTAAAGTGATGGAGATAAACATGTTTTCCTTCAGTCTGACTGTGCAGGAGAAATTCTGAAAGGGGGATGGACAAGCATGCGAGGATTGGATGCGCAAAGGTTATAAAATCATAACCTAAGGTCTCTTCTGTTGGTGGGGGAATGCAAATGGATTTTACACTTTTTAATTTCTTATTAGGAACCAAAACGTTTTAAACCGTGTACTGGTTTCCCTCCACTTCTCATTTTACGAGAGATTTTATTTTTTTCTTAACAAGCTGTCCAGTGAAGCAGACTAACAGGATCTGAAACTCATCCAAAAAGGATCCATCCAGTGAGCTAAATATGCTGCAAAGCTGTATTTCCATTTACTCTGAATGTTCATTTTGCAGCATCTGCCTCCTTCATTCTCAGAAATCGGGGGAGACAGTATTTCCAACTGACTGGAGTCACCTGGTCTGGACCGAGGGCTGGCTGAGAAAGATCAGGATTAAAGCAGCTCACAAGAGATGTCCGGGGGGGCTGACTGCACTCTGGTCTTGTGCGTGGATGTGAGAGTTATCAAGGATAAAAAAGAAATCACATGGACAATCACTGCTTCGAGCAAAGATGTTTAGAGCCGTGTGACGTCAGGATAAGATAAATTCCTCATTTTATTAAATAGGAAAGACAGTTTCCATTAAGGCTGAATGTAGTTTTATTCAGATTAAATAGATTCTTTGTGTGACAGTAGAAACAGCTTAGTGACAAAATACCCAACTACTGAATATGGAAAAAAATCATCAAAGTCTAACATTTTGTAACAGTTTGTATTTAGGTATTCTGCCACGTATATATATATATATATAGTCTTGATCTGCCCTGATAGCCGAGCATAGTTGCTCATTTCACTCATCTATCAAACTCTGCCCGGTCTCCAATTATCACTGACCTCTTCCACCTGTGTCTGTTCCTTTATATTGGGTTCAGCTCCAGTTATCATTGGGCCTGAGTTTGTTTGCTTTCAGTTTTTTCCCTGTTTCCTGTTTGTAGGTTCTATTTCGTTAGTTTTAGTTAGTCCAAGGTTTATGTCCCCGTATTCTGGAGCCAGTGTCTTCAGGCGAGTTGATTCCCTAACCAGTGGTGAGAGCGTTTCAGCTATTCCTAGTGATTCTGATTTCCTGATTCCATTCCCTCTCACCCACTGGCCCTGACTTTATATGTTTGCCGGAACCTTCTTTGGACTCCTGCTGGACTCTGCCTGTCTGTTTCTGTGCGTTTCCTACTGACTGTCTTACCTTGAACACTGGGTCCATCTGTCCCGTCTTATGACATACATGAATACATAGATGGAGGGTCTTAAGAAACAATAAAAAAATAAATATTGGTTTGATTGTGAAAAAGTAATTATATATATAATTATATAATTATATATATAATTATATATATAATTATATATATAATTTATAAATTAAATATATTATCCACTTTTCAACAGTTTCATACCTTCTGCAGTTCTTGCAGTTGAATTAAGTGTCTTGTTTTGTATTTTTGAGCATTCTGTGTGAAAGGATGAAGGATATCCTCGTTTGCTCGTCTGTTTTTCTGCAGCCACAACTCTAAGCAGAGCTCTTCATGGGATTAATCAAGTTTTCTGATCCCCTCAGACTTTATAGAGGTTTTTGCTATTTTGTTTTAGTAATGGCCTCCAATGTTTCTGTAAAATGGGGAGCTCTATCACACACTGTCTTTCCCTCACATGCAGTCACATGCAGCTACTAACACCTTCGGCACTCAGCCCCCACTATTGGTCTGACCTAAGAGTCTTAAGCTGAGCTGTATACTGTTGCCTTTACAGCTGACTGCTGCATTCTGAAGAACAAGTTAAACAATGTATCATGAATTTCTATTTAATGCAGAAAACAAACAATTATTATTGGGCGAGTTAATCTGGAACCTTTTTTAGTTAGGAATGGTTTGATTTGACCCTATTTTGAGTCAAAAATGAAAATTTGGTTTTCACAAAATGATTACTAATTACAATATGAAGACAGTTCTACATGAAAAACTCACACAAAGAAAGAATGCAATTAGAAGAGTTTTATTGATACAATATTTTAAGTCTTTGGCGCTCAGACCTCGGCAGGAAATATTAGCACTGAAATTTACTTTGATCATATGTTAGACCCAAGGGTGTAACTTTGCGATAAACATTGGGGGGGACGCTCTAAGGGTGGTGGCTTATGGACCTAGAACTACTAAACCTGAACGCTTTCAATAGGGTTTACATTTTCCAAAAATGAGCTCAAACATATATTTATTTAATGCTTTCCTGTTGTTGAGAACACAAGAGTACCACAGTACACTGATATTTATAGTTATAGACAGATGCCTGCCTTTAGTGCTTTATTTACAAAGGGATCAAAAACAATAATTTATAAAAAAAATTACGATTAACAGCTGATACTGATGCCAACATCAATATATCCTGCATCCCTAGAATGAACACAGCTTCAGTTCCATCCATCCATGCATGGCTTCCCTTTAAGCTGCATCAGTGATCATCCTCCTTGAAGGATGGTTGATTCTCTGACTGCAGGGGAGTGGCGGTATAGAGCTTAAAATTCAGAGGTTCTGAGTTTGATCCCCACTCCCACAGATTGCCACTGTGGGTCCCTGAGCAAAGATCCTTAACCCACACTGCTCCCCGGGAGCTCCACAACATGGTTAATGCTTAAATAAAGAGAGTTCATTTCATTGTTCTGTACTAATGACAAAAAAAGCTGGAATGGGACAAGGTTAGTGAGACCATCTTCTTGGCATCGATGGTGAGAACCAGTGATTTGCTTTATGCTGGAGCTTCACTAAACATCTTGACACTAGAAAGATGGATGCCAGCTAGAATACTGTAAGGTGAAGGTTTGTCTCCATGAAAGGCAAACATGAAGCGACAGTAAAGAGTTCGTCTGGATCATGCCTAACATGTCCACAGAATTCATTTCCAGGCTTTCAGTGTTTGTTTTTTTCCTTCTACATCTTTCTCTTAAAATTAAAAAAAAAAATAAGTCCATTATATTATTGTAAGTGTAAAATATAAAATCTTCTTATTTCAAGATCAAAAACATGTATTTATTCCATTGGCAGATCTTATTTACCTGCACAAATTAAAGACATATAAACTTTCTGTTTTTATTTTTTTAACCTATCCCATTAACAGCAACGGTATCATATTTGATACACATATATTGACTTCCACAAGATTGGTGTTTTATTTTTGTTCTTGAAAAATCCAAGTTTCACATGCAGGGAAGAGAAAATCTGTAATAAAATGCACAGAAATCCCTAATGTATCACAAATAATGCAAAAAAACAACTATTAAATCTAATTTAAATTCGTCAACATTTATGATGGTTTTCATTTTTCAGAATGTTTAAAAACTAATATGAAAACAAAAATGATTTTTTTCTTAAAATCATGTCATGGTTTTCAGTTTAAAGGGTTCCTTTTAAATCACTCTTTGCCGTGAAAACAGATCGGTGACCTAAAGTAGTACTTTTCACCTAATTCTTCCAATAGTAGAAGCAGCTTTTAATAAAACTGACTGGGAAAAAAATGAGTTGGATTATTTGGAGGAGAAATCCCTTTAAAAAGAGAATCAAATTTACTTTTTAATATTTCTGAATGCTGATGGTTCTCGTTGCTTCTATGACAGAATACATAAGCCAGTGTTGTAAAGGAGCCCCCCCCTCTCCCCGCCTCCAGGCTCTAGTGTGGAGAACAGCACCTGACTTGTAGCAGAATAATGCACTCTGTAGTAATTACAGGGGGAAAGGGCACTAATTCCTCAAGGAATGCTTATGATTTTAAAGCCAAATCAAGCCATTATAAAACTCTGCTTCTCGTGACTCTATGAAGGTTCTCATAATTCTATAAGAATAAACACACACGCTTAAATGAGCTTCTTATAGCCTGTAATACTATGTGTTTCAGTAGATGTTTGGGTTTCTCCTGTGACCTGTGTTACCCCCCAGCTCATGAGCGACTTGCAGCCGCTGTGTCACTGCTGATACCACCATGTCACACAGGTAATCAGAGATTTCTTTAATCTCCATCGTTTGGTCCAAAACAAAAGGCAATCATAAGTAAATCCCAGCTATGGTCCTATCGGATAAAAAGAGAACCTAAATCACATAGATTAGAAAAAAATATTTCTTATAACAGTGTCAAAGTTACTTGTCTTTTGTTTGTGCATTTCTATGTGTTCCCTTCAAACATCATGTCTAATCTAGAGTAGCATGTCTCGACAGATTTATTCAGACAAAATAATCCAGGATATAAACCTCATTTCATTTTGATAAATGCTTGTATCAATTTGCTGTGCACTTGTCCCTAAAAACATATACAGATACTCTGTGTGATGTGCATTACATTTCATAAGCATTGCATTTAAACCCACCAATAAGTTGAAAAGTCAGCCCTCCTTAGGAATCTATAGTGGTTCCATCTAACATGGAACTTCTTTAGTTTAGTACCATTAGTTGAAGTTTTGGTATTGTCTTTATTCTCAAATGAATACAAATCTACTAATCGGTTCCATCTGGATTAAAATTCCCCACATTTTATGAAACTACAAATCCTGATGTGGATTTAACCCACAACAAAGGTGTTTAAAAATAAATATGTAAGGAAGACTGGGGGTGGTTAATAGTTTTTTTCATGTTTTTTCAACAACTATTTTTTATATATTGAACTAATAGCACTCTGTTAATTAGACAGCATTTAAATATTTAAATGTTACATGGGACCAATTTTTTTCCCCAAGTCATTAAAGAAATTAAAGTCAGCTGTTGCATCAAACCCTTCTTTAGGATGGTTGCAACACCTTTCAAGAGGTGTCTGATAAAAAGCTAAAAAAACCCACAAAATCTAAAGAGGGTAAAGGCAATCAAAACAAGCAATACGATCTGTTCATGCAGTGAGATAATCTCAGGTAAGATTTTAATGGATTTATATAGTGCAAATTCACAACAGATGTCATCTCAAGGCACTTAACCAAGACTGTTCAATCAGATAATCCAGTGAGATTGGAAAGACGTTTCTAAGGTAAAACCAGCTGTTTTCATCCAGTCACTGATTTGCAGGATTTCATCCTCCTGGTTGAGCACCTAGAAAGTAAATTTTGGCTTCCATTTTGTCCTCAACTCTTCAGCAATCTCTCACACCACGCATGCAATCAGCAACAGTTAACAAACTCCATTGGAACCAGGCTGAGTGTGATTGATGTAACCAAAGATTGATCTATCCTTACAGCCGCCTTTAACAACTTTTACTTTCATTTCCTTTAAATGTTACTAAAATACTAGAAGAAATATGGTTCATAACTTTGCACTCATTTAATTCTGGCAACAGGGTAAATAATGTTTTAATACCAGCGGATGAAAATCTTGAAACTGGAATCGATACTCAGCCCTACAGCAAAAGTAAAAGAACAAAACTCACTGTTAAATAAGCATTAATCTTTACTTTATTAACAGAAATGTATTAACATTTAATATGCAGGAATGAGACCTGTGAATACATGGCACAATCATTTACATTCTTTAAGGAGACTGGACGAAGTTGGTGGAAGGTAGCGGGTAAATAGAGAAATCTCACAATGATCCTCCTGTAGGCTCTGACTGGACTGAGCTGGGTGAGAAACACTGACTTTAAAAATGTTTTTATACACATATTTATAGAGAAACGTGTTTTTTACTTAAAAAAAAAAAGAGGAATACTACTGTTATGACACATCAGTTTCTATATACAGTCTAGGGATGGGTAATTCACACAAACCAGAAGGGAGAAATCTACCACAGTGCTAGGCTGTAACTGTAATATATTTATTTGTGTAACACAACAATCACATGTGCAGCTGATCGCTCTGCTTCATCTTAAACTAAAACAAACTGATGTTTTTTTTCACTTTAGTTAGCTTATAACTTTTTTGAGTCATTGCACATCCCCACCCACCCAACAGAAGTTTGTTCCTCAGCAGAATGCCTGTATGTATGTTTTTAGTGGGATTCAGGCAGGATCCTAGCCATCTATAGAAAATTCAGTGTCCAGTTAGGTAGTCCTGTGTCGAGTCAGAGGCAAAGGAGTCAGCGTCCTCGTTATCGGAGTCCTCGCTGCTGTCGTCAGCTGCAGGCTCCCCGGAGAGGGCGATGCGGGCGTAGTCGTCCGTGTCGATGGACTTGCAGAAGTGGATGGCGTATTTGAGTTTCTCCTCTAACACCTGTTTGCACGAGTACCTGGGCAGCTTGAGCAGGAAGAAACAGGTGTAGGACTCTGGCAGGAAGTGGTCAGGAGGGTTGTACTTATCCAGAACCTGAACGAAAACAAAAAGGAGATTTAAGAAAGCAGTTTTTCCCTTTAACACTCTGTATTGCTCAGCATGGAGACTGTCTATGCAGTAACAGAATGCAAACAACTTGATGGATGGATGGATGGATGGATGGATGGATGGATGGATTGGATGGATGGATGGGATGGATGGATGGATGGATGGATGGATGGATGGATGGACAATTGAGATGGAATGGATGGATGGATGGATGGACAAAGAAATTAATGAATGGATGGATGGATGGATGGACAAAGAAATTGATGGATGGATGGATGGGCTGATGGATGGATGGATACGGACGAATGGATTAATGAATTGGATGGATGGATGGATGGATGGATGGATGGATGGATGGATGAACAAAAATGGATGGATGGGATGGGATGGATGGATGGATGGATGGATGGCTTGGATGGATGGATGGATGGATGGATGGATGGATGGATGGACAAAGAAAATTGATGGATGGATGGATTAAGGAAATGAATGAATGGATGGATTTCATGTTGATAGTAATAAAGCAACACGCTGAGGTTTAGCTGCAGCTGCTCCAGACAGGTTGTCATCCCCTCTTCTTTCACCTCAGACGAAGTCTTCTTACCTGCACCACAAAATCTCGTCCCCTGAAGTCGGCGATGGTGCGAGGCAGCCGCGTGCGGCCCCAGACAAACCTCAGGAAGAGGGACCTCTCTGTGTTGGAGAAGGACTCCATCACCTCCCAGAACCACTGGATGAGCGGCGACATCGGCTCCACACCTTTGTAAGTGGCCACCGACTTCAGCAGGTGAAGCGGGATGTCTGGGCTTCCACACACCTAAAGCAGGACCAGGGGAGGTTACCATGAGAACCGGCAGACTGGAGGGAATCCTTAAAACCAAAATGGATTCTTCCTCACCATGGTTTCCAGCTCATAACCAGTAAAAAGTGACAGCAGGGGAACGGGAACCACCCGAGCCATTCCCTCTCGCACAGCAGACACCTGCTCATCAAACTCGTGGAGTCTGGATCAGAAGTGTAAAAAGAGGTAGAGTTAAAGAAAAAAAACAGTGAAGACTGTGATTACTGTGGAGCCATCAGGAAGTCGTATAACCTGTAGTTGATTGCAAGGCGGACATATTCTGCCCGGTTCTCCAGCGTGATGTGGAAATATTTGGAGCTGAGCTGGATGTCCTGGCCGCTGGCATTGGGCACCGTGAAAGGCAGAGTCATGGCCTCAAACTCCTCTGCTGTGGCCTCGTTGTCCCGGATATACATCAGCCCGGGAATGAAGTCCTTATCAACCTGAGAACAACATGGATCAGAGCCTTAGAGCTTTAGTTTTCACATGGGGTGTGTCTGAGTGTAAGAGACTGCAGGCCCCGTGAGCTTCACGGCGAGACGCTCAGTCTCGTGCTAAAATCTTTTCTCATCTAACCTTTTGAAATATTTCAGGGGGGCAGCAAAACAAAAGCAGCATTGAATCAGAGAAATCTTTTTCCCCGGCTCACTCTCCCCGGGATGCTTCAGGAGCGTATGATCAGAGCATGAGGGCAGGAAGGGGACTCACACCAAGGCCAGCTAGCAGCTTCTTATGAAAAAAAACCTGCTTTTATGAAAAAGCAGGATGGAAGATTCCAGAAACATGGAGAGTTCTGTACCAGCAACGAGCCATGAACAGTCAGGCTCCGATCTTAATCCCAGGTGGAATGTATAGTAAAGTGTGTTTTTTTTTTTGCTCTGTTGTAATACAGATCATGTGAACTGGAGGAGTTATGAAACATCATCCTTTGGTTTTACAACCTGAGGTGAACAAGTTTGCTTCGATGCAGTAACAGCTTTAAAGGGGTCATAGAATGCAAAACCGAGTTTACATTGTCATAGATGAATAAGGATAGTTCAGTGGGTGAAATGGACGTACAGAGAAGTTCAAACCCCATTAACACATCCTTTCTCTGCAAATCTCACATTTCTAAACTTCCACCATAAAACGGGCGAATCCAAACGAAGCCCCAAGTTGAACAACATCAGGGGACTTTTTCCGTTCTCTGTCTGCTGTTCTTGTGAACTGGAACAGCATTAGGGCTGAGGATGATCACGTTTCACGAGTACACAAGCATGAGAACGCACAAGTACACAGATTGAGAAACGGCCACAGTGAGGACTGATGCAGCTCAACAGAAGGGGACCCTGATTGTACTTTTTTTGGTCTTCAAAAAAAAAAAAAAAATTGTATTCATTTTTTCAAGGTTGTGGTTTCTCATAAGAAAAGTGAGGAAAAGCTACTTATATATTTGTGAATGTTTTTAACCCCCCAGAGTTTAAGAGAACGGTTCTAATATTTTCTTATATTATAAAAACAAGCAGCACACACTCAGCTGAACACACGTTTACAGACACCTACCTCACTGAGGTCAGCGATGGTCAGGTTCATCCCTGCCAGCTGCTTCCATACAGGCTCTGCTAGATTCAGGCTGAGAGGGCTTCCTGTTCGGATTGCGATTCCCAGGAGGACTCCTGCAGACAGAGCAAAGCGGAGTTTGTAACCCACACATCAGATCAGACACTGTGATGTTGAGGAACATTCCAGCAGTGGAAGAAAATATTTCTTATTAACTCCTGAGTATTTTCTATGGGAATGTAATCTTTCATGGTTATACTGTAACAGAGATCAGGTGGATTATACCTAGGAAGCGAAACATGCTCATGTGGAGAGAGGACTTGGCAGCGGGGTTAAGAAGGAAGCAATCCCTGTTGGCGCCCGATTCGTCGCGTCCGTTTGGCGTGACGATGAGCAGCGGCGTCAGGGAGTTCTGTAGCTCCTCGCACATTTCGGCGATGGACTCGCTGTAGCCTCCGCCACAGTCGTCCACAGACTCGCCTGACAAAAGGAAGGGGGGTTTGTCAAACTGGGTACAATCATTGGAAACAGTGTATGGTAGAAATGTAAATGTTAAAGCACTTGAACTTTACAAAATATGCTCATTTGTTTGTTTTCCTTCAAACATATTGTAATTAACACCTGAAAAGCATTGTGCTGCACAGAGCTTACATTTACTAATTACTAACAGGATAATCAAAGCAAGTAGCTTCAGCCACCTTCCCATTAACAATGGCTTAGGTTCCTTATCCCCACAGCATCATCCTGCCACCAACATGTTTCACAGAATACCCGTGTTTTCAAACAGCATTCCCCTGCAGGCCCACATTTTAAATTTCTATCTCATTTAACCCGTGCTTTCTGACAGGAAGAGTTATTTTCTTTTTTTTCCCCAAAAGTTTCTCATCCTGAGCAGCAAATCTCTGCTACTAAAGGTTGCAGAGATTCGCAGAGAAATGAAAAGCGGGGACAAAACTTCTGCTGCTTTTATAGTCCATACAGCATTTCCCAGTCTACCTAATATTTTGGCAGACTCCTGTGGGGCACAAACCACAAGCTTGAGGAAGTACAACATGAAGAAGTAGGAAAAACTGTTTCTTTTTCTACTTTGTGTCTTCCAAGAGTGACAGTAACTTCTTTTGGATTTTTTTTCCCCAACCTGTTGACTGTGGTGATATTTATGGGCCAAATCAAAAGCTTTCGCTCCACGTTGACATTTTCAAACCCAGCAGGAGCTTTCAATTGTCCACCATGTTTTCCTGGACTTGTCCATGTAGTTACAAATTTTCCAAGGGCGTGCAGATCTTCCAGACGCGTCAAGCAAAAACCAACGTTATTGGCCCCTTTGGTACATCTGTAATAACTGTCCTTCTTTCTTCACGGACGGGTCTTAGTAGGGTTACAGTGGTGCCAATTGTCCAATCTTTAACTGATGCCTTGGGACAAATTCCTGACCCTGCTTTAGATCGCCCTCCATGTTGTTTGTCCTCCAATGATCTCCAAATCCTTTGAGGCAGTGCAGCATTCATTTGGAGGGAGGAGGACATCAGGGGAAAGGAGACTAAACCCAAATGCACCAAATGTTTTGTTTTACTGCTAACGCTGTAGACAATAACACATCCACTAATGCCCGCCTTACTAATGGTGTGCATTTGTATCAATGTAGATATTTTTTTTTCCTGTGTGAGACTGAATTCTGGGAATGAAGGAGGAGCCCTGGCTTCCCATTGTGGACATGAACACATACCCACAAATTTAACCTTCCACACGCGATGGGGGAGCAACAGGCTGTCTGGGCTGAACGAGCTCATTTTGGCACACATCTGACCAAACACGGACTTGGTTCCGTCCGGACCTGCCAGACCTCCTTTGCTGCGGGAACGCTTCACCTGCAGAGCGGAAAACAGGAAAAATTAATAGAAACGAAGAGGAAAAAAGGTCTGACTTGTTCCTATTCTGTGGTCGATGAATTCCTGTCAGGAACGGGGAAGGTGGCTCAGTCAGACAGGGACAGAACAGTTTCAGAACTCTCTGTGGGGGCTTAAAGTTACAGCAGGAAACCCCCTTAAGGCAGGAAGGAGTGCAGATCACACACCATGAGAGAAAAAAGAAAAAAAAGAATCCTCTTATGAAAGACATCACATGAAACAGTCAGGAGCAAGGCTGGAGTGTAGCATCTCAGGGGGAGAGGAGGAGGGATGCAGAGCACAACCAACATGGAAAGAGAAGTTCTTAAGCAACCATTTGTTAGTATATGGGGCCTTTAAATAAGAAGGTAATAACACCTGTATTCTGTTCAGCTCCACCACAGGTCCATGCTGCCTGTCTCTCACCATCGTAGCTTGGACCACCTTCCTGAAAGCTGCTTCCTGTTTGCAGACAAAGTTATAAGGAATAAAATAAATCCCCCTTGGTTTTACACTATGAGTTTATTTCTAATACGTTCTAATTCGTGGTGGTGACCCACCTTGCCCTGGGAGATGAGGATACCCCTGAGCGTATCAAAGCCGACCGACGGGCCGTGGCTGGTCTGACCCAACCGGCCCTCCAGGTCAAACATAGGAATACACGGACAGAAAAGCTCAGAGAAGTGATGCAGCAGCAGGAGTCTGTTCCTCAGGCCCATGATGGGGATCTCCTGGAGATGATTGTACTCCATGGGGACCTTAAAACACAAGCAGGGAGGTTGAGGAGAAGCATAAATAGAGATTTCAAGGTCTGAGATGGAGAGAGAGAGAGGTCTGCAAAAACTTGACTTTACTGCCACCCAGTGGACGGTACCTGTGCAGGGAGCTTCCCAGCATTGGTGGGCTTGCTGGTTGACCAGGCGAGGGTGTGAGCAGAGCCACAGGCCACTCTGTTGATTTTCTTCCCCTGCAGCGCTGCAACCAGTCGGGGCCTCTGGATGGCGTTAGTGGTCCCATCTCCCAGTTGGCCCTCATCGTTATCTCCCCATGTGTAAACCTCTCCTGTGGGCCACGAAACACGCAGACTTTTAGAGAGGCTGCTGTGTCACAAAACTATTCACACCGACTGAACCTCTTCACATTTCCCCATGTTATAAACCCAAACCCCAATGAGATATAATTTATTTTTTTGTGATAAACCAACAAAAATGACAATTATAAAACAAGTTAACTAAAGATTTACAAAGAAATGTCTGTAAGATCTATTTTAAGCATCCGCTATTTATCTTCTTCAATCTGTGTTTTTAATTTAAATTCGTTATGTTAATACAGTTAATCTATGTATAATTGAATCTCTGAAAACAGTTCAGAGGAAAAATCTGTATTAATTTTCTAAATTTTTGCTTCAATAAAAAGAGTTGAGAGAAATAAATGTACTGTTAGGTCTCACTTCACAGCCTACATTGGAAACAAATGTAGCTGAATACTGAAGCTGCCAATCAGAGCTGAAGACAAGATGGATTAAACAGAGTCAGAGCTACAGCTAAATATTTAGATATAGGAATGCCCTAATTAAGCAACAAATCATAAACTTTTCACCGGATTTTTAGCTTAACTTAAACCATATTAAATTATTTTCAGGTCATTCTACAGCACCTGGTGCGTATCATTGGATGGCGAAGGCCGTCCTTCTCAAACACTCTCCTTTGTAACTTTAGAGGGTTGGATCCATCACTAAATGAGTCATGTGACCTAGAGCGCCGCTTGATGCCAATCTGAGCTTCCCTGAAAGATCAACGCTAACTGAGCTAGAAGTTGTTGTGAGGCAATAAAACAGATATGACTCTAATCTGATCAGACATATTTCTGATTCTCTGATTTAGGATTTAATCTAGAGGAATGTGTGATTTTCCTGCTTTTACAATTAATGCCATGACTTTTCAATCTGTTGGCTGCAGTGGTTTGTTTTCAGGCTCCAAAACACTGAGAAAGACTTTTTAATTTTGCAACTGTGCAGTGTCCAGAGTTACGGAAGAGGATCAGGGCAATTAAAAACAAAACAACAAAAAAACAAAGTAAGAAATCAAAAGCCTTTTTTTGTTTTGAGTGTCTTTTTGTTTTTTGTTTGGCCCTTATCCTCTTCTGTACAGAGTTATAATTCATTTGGAATGGAAATTGGCAGCATCGGATTTTATTTAGGGGAACAAAGTAAGTTAGGGGGCATAAAACAAATACTACCCACACTTTTCAGATTATTTTGTATAAAAATTATCCTTTAACTTTCCAATAAAGCTAAAATATAATAGTATTATCATTTAGTATAAAATAATAATATTGCAATGTGACAAACGGAAAAACTTTTAAGAGTAACTCTTCTGTCAGGCTATTTATCAATCTGAATGATTATAAAATACCTTTTGTTTTATTTAACCTTTTATTTGGAAAGGCAAGTTACAATTACTTCGTACAGATCAGCTTCCATAACAACGAGCAGGAGTAATATAAGCCAATCCAGGATTTTTGTATAATAACCAGACATCCATAACAAAAGGGTGACTGGGGGGGTAGGGGCGGGTCTAGTCTGATTTTTCTCATGTTAAGGGAAACAACATTTTGCCCTCCTTCTGAACCGGGGTGCAGTACACAGCACAACAGCATTTAATTGTGAAAGATATATTTAGTCCACAGGGAATACTGATTTAACATAGTTGGTCCATTTAGACCAGATCCTGAAGAATGATTCCCATCAACCTTGAACCCTAAAAGTCAACTTCTCCAGAATGTAGATGTCTTGTACAATATTGATCCAGTCCTCAACTGTAGGAGCTTCAGGCTTTAACCGTTTTCTAGTGATTGTCTTTTTGCTTGCTGCCAGAAGCATTAACATCAGATTTTTGTCCCCCAGAGTCCACTTATCAAATGAAATGTTTCCAAAGTATAAGGATTCACATTTACATGGGATTATAAAAGATTTTAAATCAATGTTCAGGCAGACAGTACCATCTGGGGAAAGCCAGTAACGCATCTTACCATCTTCTGTGCAGCAAACACAGTGCAGAGACCCTGTGGCGATAGCGATGACTTTCTTCCCTTGAAGCCCCTGGACTTGTCTAGGCCGTCGGACGTGGTCATCAGAACCATGGCCCAGTCTGTGGTAGTCACCTTTCCCCCTTTAGGTGGGACAAACACACAGAGCGGAGCCCTCTGTCACCCAAAACCCAGACAGGACAAAAGGTCTGAGGCTGATACGTGTGTAAGAGATGGCATGGCGTACATACCACGTGTAGACGGCCCCGGATTTAGTGAGCGCCACAGAGAACTGAGAGCCGCACTCCACTTTCACCACTCCCAGGCCAGTTAGAGAGTCAATCTAAGGAAATTAGATAAAAACAAAACACCTCCTAATGTCATTCCTATTATCACAGAGCACATTTAGCCTTAATGATAATGTCCCATATAGTGATGCTATGCATTTATTAATGAAAACAAGTCATTTATTTATATATTTATCTTATGCATTTAAAATAAATTCTTCATGCTTCAAACGTGGCCTTCAAAGCTTTGTTCAGAGGAACGTCTTTATGCTCAAAGGGAAGCATTCCAGAAACCAGCCTGGTGCTTTGTGATTTATTGCCCAGCGTCTGCAGCAGCACCAGACCGTCTCCGATCATTTATTAGGAGCCTGACGAGTTTTTTCTTCCTCCGTCTACATCTGTCTCACAGCTGCCAGTGAATCTTTATCTCACCCAGCAAACAGCACAGAGAGCCATTTAATCTTGTACGGTGTCGCTAGAACGGTTCATTTAAAACACCTTTTAGGAATTAGACATCCAACACTGACTAGTACCGGTGAGGATTCATAACAAAGTTGTAAATTAGCATAAAGACCCTTTATAAATCTCAAGACACCTCAAAATCAGAAGGAAAAGCACTTAGAAGGTTTTACTCAAACGCACTAATTATACAATAAATGATTCAATAAGAGCGTCTATTTCCTGCATTTGGTACTGGATTGGTCTGACCGATAAACAGAGCAACAGCCTGTACCAATGATCTCTATTTATTCACTGGATTGCCGATAGGCCGTTGGTAGTACACGGTGTTGTGAAGTCACCAGCCGCCATATTGGTACTCCCTAGTTAGACCAGTCGGAATGCCAACAATATGTGTGCTACAGCATCTAACAATGATGATTTTCTCATTTTCAGGGGGGCTTAAGACTTTTAAAACAAAGAAAAAGTAATCACTTTGTCAAACACTTGCTGTTTCATAGCATAAGTAGGTTACTGTGATGTATGGTAGAAAAAATTTGAAATCACATTTCATAGTCGGTATTAAGTCAATGAAATCTATAAATCATGTAATATAACATATTTTACAAATTATCACATGTGTGATTGACAGGGTTAAGGCCGTTTCAGCAACATGTGTTAATGTAGCACAATAATACTGTAGTCAGTAGGGATGCACGATATAATCGAGGGCCTTTATCGATATCGGCCTTAAAACTGAATATCGGACATCGGCCACCCACCCGATATTTAACCCGATATTTTATCAGCTTCTGAGTTTCTAAAGTCTAAAAAAAAATAAAATACTACTTCTTCTTCTTCCTCAAAAACTTCTTTTTACAGACTTAAAATCTTCTAAAGACGAGGAAAAAAATATTGATACATTAAAAATATCACAATATCTTCATATGCTGATATATTGCCATTTAAAAAACACCATATCAATCTCTTTACTAATTAAATATTGCTATATGTCATCGTTATGCTACAAAATCCCCAGAAAATTCACGAAATTTTGCCATATTTTTTATATGTTGATATATTGTGGCCGGTATCGATCCATTTTACTAACAAAATCTCACAAGAATTTTGCAAAATATCCGCGAGAGTTTGTAACAGAAAACGATTAAATTTCTCGAGATTTTGAAAGTAAAATAGATCGATATACAGCGTTTTTAAAAGTCAATTTGATATCAGCATATGAAAATATATTTGAGTATATTATTTTCAAGTGTCAGAAATGGATAACAAAAACTGCTATTTTCAATGACTACTTATTTATTGTCCAGCTTTAACATGGGGTATCGATATCGGTTATCGACTACATGAGTTTTAAAATATGCAGAAATTATGGGATATAGGCCAAAATCCCAATATCGTGCATCCCTAGTAGTCAGATATTAAAAATATTACCCACACATTTTCTGAAGTTGTGCAAAAAGTGCTAAATTGATTATGTACATGTAATATACATGTATTGATTACATTGTTATAGTAATTACATTACAGGCATTTTTATTTTGCGTCTCCATGGGGAGTAACAAGAGGTGACCTCAGTGTTTTCGGTCTATCAGCAATCCAGTGAATAAATAGAGATCAGTGGTCTGTACTCAGTCTCCAGTGACCCCAGTCTCTTTGAACCCCAGTCGGCCTCAGCAGATGGCTGCTCACACTGAGCCTGGTTCTGCTGGAGGTTTCTTCCTGTTAAAATTGAGTTTTTCCTCTCCACTGTCGCTACAAGCATGCTTAGAGTGAGGGATTGCATCAGCGTCAATGAGTCAATGCAATCAACTGGTTTTCCTTATTAAAGAAACTTTGAATCAATTTGCCAGTACGATCTGGAGAACTGTAAAGTGCCTTGAGATGACATGTGTTGTGAATTGGGGCTATATAAATAAAATGAATTGAATTGAACTAAAATGTATTGTGATTCAAACCAAACATGAATCTGCTGCATCCAAGATATCTTTTTTTTTTTTTTTTACACAAAAAGGATTCAGCTCAGTTTTTACAGACAGGCAAAATAAATCAGTCAGGCTTTTCAGCAAAAACATTAGGTAGGTTTTGAATAAGTAAAAAAAATACTATTAAGTGTGGTAGAAGATCTATCATGCTGTGGGCCTGTCTATCAGGGAAAACATCCATTGGGGCAGACATTTTCAACCAGGACAAATATTAACAAACTTAAATCAGCCTTACTAACTTAGCTCTTATTGGTTAAACAATTCTATTTAAACATGTTTGACATTAACTATTACAAAATAAAAAACAAAATTAAACACTACAGTAAGAAGTTTCTTCTCTTTTATAATCAGAATGTTGGTTCACCTTCATGGGGATTTTGCAGCCATCACTTCCTCCTCTGCCTAATTTCCCATAATCCCCGTCTCCCCAAGACCAGACCATGTCATCATCGGTTAGACACAGCGTCTGAGCGTCTCCGCTGCCACATGCAACATCGATCACCCTGTGACCCTGGAGTGCATCGACCTAGAGGAAAAACAGGTTGTTTATTGGTAGGAGGAGAAAAAACATGAAAAAACATGGTACGGTAAGAGAGCAGGCACAATAAATTTGTTTGGAAAGTGGGTAGCACTGCTGCCTTGCAGCAACAAGGTTTCAGGTGGGGTCTTTCTTCATGGAGTTTGCATGTTCTCCCTAAGCATGCGTGGGTTCTCTCCGGGTACTCCGGCTTCCTCCCACAGTCCAAAACAGTCATGTTAGGGTTAATTGGCTTCTCTAAATTCTCCTTAGGTGTGAGTGTGTGTCAAATGGTTGTTTGTCCTGTTTGTCTCTTGTGTTTCCCTGCGATGGACTGCCGACCTGTCAGGGTGTACCCGCCTCGCTAAGCCGTGAGCAGCTGGAGATAGAGCACGCAGCACCCCTTGCGACCTCCGCTTGGGAAAAGCGTGACGGAATGGAATATAAACAGATTGTGGAAGAATTTGTGTAAATGGGAGGTGACATATACCCTAAATGTTAGATATAGACTTATTCAATTCAATCTTTTACATCAGCTTTTTATTCTTACCCCACATTTAGCTGTGTTACTGCTCTAAACTACAGTGGTTTCAGCAGGTGGTGCGGGGTGTTCTCTTAGACATTCATGGGGTTACGTTCATAAATTCCAAGTTAAAGACAGGTTATGCTGAGTAAAGGACAGAAATCCTTTAGGTAAATGCAGAGAAATGAATTGTGATCCCCTTCAGGTTGAAATGTGGCTTTCTGAAAATAATAATAGTGTACCATTAAATAAATAACACAATAGCAGCAGAAACAAAATAAGTAAGCTTTTGGGCAGAATAGGGCGGCCATTTTAAGGAAAAACCACAATGGGTTCACTGACATTCCTCTTATTATCTGTATTTCTCATTAAAAAATACTTTAATGAATATACCTCCCTCTTTTTATTTTATTTGTTTTTTTTTAATCTTTTTTTATTGTTTGTATTATTGTCATTTTATATTTCATGTATGGAACATCTGCAATGTTCTTGGATTTGATTTGATTTTATCTGGTTAGTTAACAAAGGTAACATTATAAACAAACAAACCAGTTTGGGTTTAAGTTGGTCCTCGCTGTCTCCATGGCCCAGCCTTCCATAGCGACCCTTGCCCCAGGTGAAGAGCTCTCCGCTGGCTGTGATGCAAGCACTGTGTGCCCCGCCGGCAGCAATATCCACCACCTCCACTCCTCTTAGAGACTCGATGACACGAGGACGGTCACAGGGACTATGAAAAAAAAAAGAAATTCCAGTTATGGTAGACGAATAAAACCTTCGACACAGCTCTGATCATCTACAGGCTGCAGAGATGTGCAGACATCCCAATAGCCAATTTTCTTGTTGAGCAACTGGTTGACTGTTTACCTCCTGTTCCCATGGCCCAGCTTTCCATCCTCGGCCTCACCCCACGAGTAGACCTCTCCCTCAGAGGAGAGGGCCAAGCAGTGCTTCCCTCCAGAGTTCACCGCCACCTTCCGGATGAACACGTGTTGGATGGACTCCAGCAACGTAGGGGTGGACACAGATTCTGTGCCACCGATTCCTAATCTGCCTCCTGCTCCGTATCCAGTAGCGTACAGCTGAGGATTAAGATTGAATCCAATTAGCACCTCCTAAAGTTTTATATATTTATACGAGTCTGTCGCAGCTCACCTTTCCATCGGCTGTGACTGCAAACAAGGTCTGCTCTCCTCCGATGAGCTGCACCGGCCTCAACGTGGCGAGGGCTTCTGTGGGGGTGGGCACTTTGACTTTAGCCCCCTCTATGCCCCCCAGCTGGCCTCTATGGTTGTGGCCCCACCCATAGATGGTGCCGCTCCCTCCAGCAGAGAGGGTCCAGTCGTCAGGGCGACGGTTCATCCACTGAACAAGCTGCTCGTCGTGCTCCCGCTTAAATAGATCATGGCTCTCGTGGAGCCCGTTCATGCTCTCATGGTCAGCCATTAACTCACGGATTTTCTTTGTGACCTTTAAAGGCGGGGAAATATTTTTATTTTTATGGATATTCAGACACTCATAAGTTATCAAAGACAGTGCAGCCTGGTGGACTGACTTCATCCAGGAAGGCTCGAGGTAGAGACGTCCTCTTATCTAGAGCGATGGCCACTCTGGAGGCGGTGCAGTACCGGCGGAACCAGGCCCACTTATGGGTCTCAGCACAGCAGGGAAGTGTATCAAGCTCCAGATCACAAGCTAGAGCGACCAAGACCTGGACAGCATTTCACAATTAGACCACGAGAGAAACGTTCACACATATACATGCGTCATTATTACCAGTCCTGCAGCTTACCTTGAAAAACGGACTATGAAGCAGCTGCTTTCCTCCCCTGACGATGGGGTCCTCGTACTCATACTGCCTCTGCAGAGCTTCAGGAAGGCCTTTCACCAGAGCAGCCAGAGCACTGCCTGTGAAGCTCTGAAAGAAACAGCATTAGATCCTCATCACTTCTAAATACATCAGAACAACAAACAACTGTGTTCCTTTTATAAATAAATGACCTGACTTATATTTAGGGCTGTAACTATCGATTATTTTAATAATTGATTCATCTATTTATTATTTTGGAAACTTGATTAATTAAAAGAAACATATTTTCAGTGAATTAACATTTCTAGATATTAAAATGTTTAGAATTTAAAAACAAATCTCTTTTTTGGACATTTGAAAGGAAAACAATGTACACTCATATGTTCATGTATATAAATATTAAGAAGATTATAGAAGATTTAAGTAGGAAATATTAATACTTTTGTTATACTTCCTGCCCTAATTAACTGATTATTTCAATTAGTCGCCCAAACACAAATTATGTTGCTTAATTTGCCACTAAAAGATTAATAAACAGAATTAAGACCTGTAGAGATTAAGACTAAAAACCTTTTTACATAAAACATGTTTGTCTATTGTGGCCAGAGCAGGCTAATAAAAACACATTAAATAAACAGAGAAGCATAGAGAACCCAGTCAAACATACTTCACCTGAAAGCTACCTGGTTGCCGTGACAACAACCCTCTTTGATCTGGGAGTTGGGACAACTCAAAGCTAGCCCTCATAGGTGTTGATGAACGGCTAAATTCAGTTTTATACTTTTAGAACATGCAGAACTTTTAGAAATCTCTGTTATATAGGAAAGTGCAGTACAGTTATTAAGCTGGGACTTCAATTATACAGATGATCACATTTAAATTATATCTGCCTTTATAACTAATTGTTATTTGATCATTAGATCTGTAGTTTGTCCATCACACTTGTCAATAGGGTCAAAGTCCAAAGATGGTTGGAATATGTGATAAACATTAAAACAGGATAATCATAGGTGTCATAAGAAAGAGTCAATCTTTCCATTTCATGAGTTTCTATCCAGTGTTCGATAATTGGGCTACAGTCACTCAACCATCTTAGTTATTGTCTTTTTAGTAAATTGAAGTAATATTTGCAATAAATGCATTTCCTCCTTTTTATGTCCAGTTTACCCAAGTAGATTAAACTGAAATCAGGCGGTAATTGAAAATCCAAAATGAAATTGGTTTTGGTTACACTGCAAAAAATGTAAATAGGTGGGTCATTTTTTCTTAAAATAAGTGCATTTTTTTCTTGAATTGAGCAGGTAAGTGAGACACTTTGTCAATGAAATAAGACAATTTACATTTAAAATAGGCAAACAACTGGAGAGCCTTATTTCAAGTGCATAACATCTCATTAAAAATGCTCATCTTATTTTCCTGCTCAAATTAAGGTATCGTATGATGTGTTTCCAGAATAAATCTCTCCATGTCTCTGAACATTAAGTGTTAGACCCTGTCTTGTATACATTGAGCCATGCATGTATATGTATATATTATATACATCTCTGCATCATTTTGTATTTAAAAATCAAAACTTGTTTCACAGCATCCCTTTGTGACAGGATGGGTGAGAAAAAAAATGTTGGACTATTTTCTTACATCTTATATTACAGTTCCTAAAGAGAAATATGTATTTCAGGTTCAAAAATAACAAAATCAGCCACAAAATACTGATTGGTTCATCTCTGCATTTTTTTAAAAACACAAAAGTAAACAAACATTACTTTTTATCCCCGAAATAGTCAAAGTGTTTTAGAGAAAACAGCTGCATTTGCATAAACAGAGCAAATAAGTGTATTTGTGCCTGATTAAAGGTATAATGGAGGATTTTCTTTTCTGGTGCATTTAAATAAATGCACCTCCTAACTATCAATCATTCTGGTGATATGTTTATGTGAGGCCTTCCTACGTGCTTCCTCGTCCCCATTTTCACTTACTTGTGGTGCTTATGACATGTTGGAAAAATTGCAAATCTTCTTTTGGAAGAAGTTTGTATGAACTATGAGAACAGCAACTTTTAAACAGGCGTTCACAAGGACAAATGGGCTTGTGAACGCTCCTCACGTCACATTTAATAAGAAGCGTTCCTCTCGTGAGCAGAGATGGGAAGTAGCGAGTAGTACAAATGCCGTTACTGTACTCAAGTAATTTTTTCTGATATTTTTACTTTACTTTACTACTTATTTTTATGGCGACTTTTTTACTTCTACTCCTTACATTTTACCACAAATATCTGTACTTTCTACTCCTTACATTTTTAAAAATTGGCTCGTTACTTTAGTTTTTGAATCATTTCAATGGAGTTACCGTTATTATTTTTCGCGTCATCAATACCTACCAAATTCAATCTAATTGGATGGAATCTACGTTGCATTTGGCGCTTCACTACAAGATGAATCGACAGATTAAGGCGGTATTCATTAGCGGCAAATCATTTGCAGCGGAGAATTGGCGGTGGCGTTAGCATAGTAGCATGGACGGCAGAGATGATTGAAAATGAACACAACGGAATCTAGATCCTATTGGCAGGCGTCCATTTAAAATGTAGGCAGCAGCAGCATGAAAAAGTGGATTTCCTACTTTTTTACTTTTATACTTTACGTAAATTCACAAGCCTGTACTTCTTTTTGTTACTTTTACTTGAGTAAAGAAGTTTAATCAGTACTTCCACTTTTACCAGAGTATTTTTTAACACAAGTATCCGTTACTTTTACTCAAGTCATGAGGAAAGTGAGTACTTTTGCCATCTCCTGCTTTCGTGAGTGGGTACAGGGGTTGTACATGTGCAAGTGGAGAGGGTGGGTCTTTTCAAAAATTAGCAAGAATCCTCCATTATACCTTCAATCACAATATATGTTGTGTTGATTAATTAGATTTTATTCTGTTAGAAAAAGGTTAAACTGACACTATAAAGTGTCTAATGGGTGCATTTATTTTCCACTATACTCACAATGGAGCGCGCTTCGCCTTCGCTGTCTCCAAGCAGCCTGTTGATGTTGATAGACTGACCGTACTCTGTGGTGAGAAGCTTCCGGAGCCTCTGCAGAGCCCACATCCTGTGCCCAGCAGCTGTACAGAAAACAAACCTTCTAGTTTCACTTTAAAGGTTCAAATAACCTTGCATATATATGAGCATGTCAGGGTTATAATAATGGATTTGTAGGGCTATTGTGATTCACCTAATGCACTGAGCTGGGCACAGGCAGCGAGGGAAGCAGCAAGACGAGGGACGATGCTCCTGTTGGAAGCAAAGTTGAGCCGGAAGTCCAACAAGCATGTGACCAAGTCCATGGAGGGGCAGGACAGGATGCAGCGGTCAGACAGCAGGTCTTTAGGACCTGAGGAGAGAAATAAAGTCAATGCAGGTCTGAAGCAATGGCTTTGCTGCAGTATCATTTAGTGCAGAGTAAAATCCACTGACCAGCAGCAGGCATGATGGGGTAGACTGTGAACCGCCAGCCCCAACCATTCACTGATCCATCACTGGTAAACTTCCATTTCAGTTCATCTCCTGGGATCCTTAATTCGCTGGACCAGTCGGACCACTCTCGACCTGAAACACACCAGACATCCATTTCTTATTCTCTCATTTTACGCTGTTGTAAGACAGTAAAGGGTAAGGCATCGCAGCCTGATTACCTGATCTGACAGAGACGATCCTGTTGGCTCCGTCCATGACGGTTAGCGGGTCATGGCGCCTCTCAGTTGAACACTGCCGGTCAAACTCAATCCTCAAACCCTCAGCACCTACCAAACAAAGTGGAAATAGTTTATTCCTTTTTTATGGATTTATATTTCACGTTTTTTTTTCTAAAAATTTCCTTTTTCAGATTTTATGAATTGCGTTCTTTTCAATTTGCATTTTAAAGATCACATTCTCTTTAGTTTAGTAAAGAGCCATTTCTATCATTCTGTATAAATTGTATAAAGCAGAAACATCTTTAAGATGTAAGATTTAAGAGCGAGCAATGATATTGGGCTTGAAGTGAAGAGAATGTGATCGAAGCATGAGGAAATTTTTAAATGAAATGCAATAAAACACCCATCTAAAAAAAAACTCTGAAAAAAATATACAAAATCTGTCAAAGAAACAAATAATTTAAATATATAGTCTGAAAAAATAAATAAATATGAAAAAAAAGTAAATATTAAAATGAATTTTTGATAATAATATGATCTTAGAAAATAGCAAATTAGCTAAATTAATCTCAAAACCTTTTGTTTTTTAAATAAAGACTTTTTTCATTGTTTTCCAAGTTTTTCATCTACAAAATCTGGTTGCTTGCAACAATATTGGAGCCAAATCCACTTAATGTTTTAATGTTGTTCACAGTGAGTGTTCTCCTCAGCAGTGGGGCATGTCTGTTCCATGTGTTCATACCCGGGATCTTAACGGTTCCACTGGTGGATGTGTCGTCGGTGTACGGATGGCTGCTCTCTACAACCACCGGCTGGGAGGACAGGCGCCCGCTCTGCGAGTCTGTGGCAACGTCCTCCAGTTCGGTGACACACAGCTCCAGCAGCATGTCTGCGACCTGAACGACAGCAACACTCAAAGATAAGGATTTAGGCAACAAAGGAATTCAAAACGCACCTGTCTGAAGGAGGAGGCGGTGTTACCTGTGGATAGGCTGTACCCATGCCAGACAGCACCGCAGAGAGAACCTCCTTGCCTTTCTCCCCAGAGCGGCAGGACACGGCCAGCTTCAGCAAGTCCACTATCACCCGTGTGTCATCGGGTACCAGGAGACTGGTGAACTCGTCCAGGTACTGAGGCTCGGGACCGACGACCTTACTCTGGTTCTCCGAATCCTGACAGAAAATAGAAATAAAATCAGGGTGTTACGGCCCGGCTCACAAAACAGGGAAAACACGGCGACCAGGAACGTTTTTAGCCCTTCAGAGGCATTTATTTAAGTTATAAATAAGACAGACAGCCCAAGATGTGCTTCCAGCAAATGCTTCTGTCTCAGCTTGGTTCTTGCCGACCGATTCCGGACCCCTGGATCCGATTGAACCCAGGACTCGGTTGTGGTCCTAGCCCCAGCTGGTCTCCTGGGTCAACCCTGGTCCTCTCTAGTCCTCACTGGAGCCACGGGTGCCCTGAGCCTTGGACACAACTGGCAATTCAATGACACCTGGTACCATGGTGACACAACTCATGAGTGAAACGTCCCTCCTTAACTACCATCCAGGTGGCCATGTGATCAGAAGCACCTCCCACAATCAAGGACCTGCATTGACAAACAATTACCGGCCATTTGCCCAACAGCAGGGCCGTCACAAAGGTTTCTACTATATTTCTACGTCCAGGTGTCCTAAATATCAAATATCAAAGCTTTAGTTCCACTTTTTTTGAGGCCAGGATATATGAAGCTATAATTAGTAATGCTGCCTGATGCATAGGAGGGGAAAACATCACATAACAGTGTTTAAAATTAATATAGAGATGGAGGCTAACAGGTAGAAACCGACCATGTGTTTTAGCTTATTTTAGCTGTTTAAACCGATCAGACTAAAATTGTTAGATTCAGGGAATGACGTTTTATCAGCTGAATATCGCCATGCTCCTATTAAATGTTCCTACTAAGTCTTATGTTGGTTGATCTTATGGTTATCACTGATCTGCATCAAGATATTATAGAGTAAAAACAAAAAATCTAAGTGAGTGAACTTCTTAAAATAAGTGTATTTGGGTTACTGCTGTTGAATAAAGAAGAGCGCATGGCTCTTATACTGGCTGTAACCGGATTTAGTCGCGGCCCTGCTAACATTTGCTGAATGTCTCTCCCCTCTCCTGTCTGCATACTTTCAAAAAATAACAAAAAAATCCACAAGAGGTTAAAAAAATAATGCTTATAGTTAAGCTAAGCTTATAGTTAGAGGGGCTCAGGTTATCCTGAGGTTATCCTTATCTCTATGGTTATGCTGCTATAAGCTTAGAAGCTCTGGAGGACACAGGGACCCCTTTTTTCATAATTCTGCTTCATTTTATCTCCTATTCTCTCCACATACTTGCGGGAATCTGTTGGTTTAATCTCTAAAGTTATCACTCTCGCTGCTTTTCTCTCATAGTAGCTTTGCCTGCGTCTGTTCCTGTTTGGCTGTGACTCCATCCTGGAGAGAAATATCAGCTGTGCTGCTGCCATCAGCACACCTTTGTTTTGCAGATGTTGGAGATGGTCTGTTTTTACAGTGTGGTCCTGTTTCTTTGACTATGACTGGCTGGATGTGCTCTCTTCATCCTCTGACATGTGGGAGCTGGCTCGGGAGCTCGTCTGCCTGGCTGTGTGTTTCCTGGATGGGGCGCATTTTACACAGCTGCTTTTGTTTATCTCTGCTTCTGTCTCCTTGAACCCCAGTGCGGCCTCAGCAGATGGCGGCGCTCACACTGAACCTGGTTCTGCTGGAGGTTTCTTCTTGTTAAAAGGGGGAGTTTTCCTCTCCACTGTCACTACAAGCATGCTTAGTGTGAGGGATTGTATTTGAGTCAATGAGTCGATACAATCAACACTGGTTTTCCTTAGATAGAAACTTTGAATCAATTTGACTTCATGTATGATCTGGGGAACTGTAAAGTGCCTTGAGATGATGTGTTGTAAATTGTTGCTATAGAAATAAACTGAATAGAAATTGAATTGAATTTCTTCAAACACAAACTCAGCCTCTTTTTGTCTTTGTCATGGTCTCAAGCGATGATGCTGGCAGCTCCGGGGTCATCGGTGACGGGAATGAAGGGACGGGAGGAGGCTCCACAGGCCGAGGGAGTCACAGCTGATGATGGGGTCACTGCGTCTTCAGATGATGGAGCCTGTCCACAGAGAAACACAGAATAAAAAAATCTACTAGGAGAAAACTTACATTTTTTGTAAATTTTTTATGGATTTCAATTTAGACGCTGCTTTAAAAAGTCCCTCCTTTCTTTAAATTTATAAAATACAAAAAGGAAAATAAGGAAACAAATTTCAATCTAAGGATGGGAGACAACTAGGTGACTGATGCACACGGTGATCCTCACCTCCCCCTTCTTGTCTTGCCAGGGATTAGGGCTGACCCGGTCTTCTGCTTCAGGAGGGACAGGAGGAGATTCTTCGTCACTGACGCATGAAGATGAGGAATAGTCCAACGGGGGCACAGGAGAGCTGGAAGGACACTCTGCAGGCAGAATCATGCTGGCTGGCATCAGAGCCCCAACCACAGCATCCCTGGAGGTAAAAAATCCCATCAGAGGAGCCGATGACAGCGACTGAACCCCAAACAGACAGACATAAACCTGAATCAAATGGTTCAGTGGAGGTTTAGGTCAGCGTACCTCGCATACATGATCTGGAGAGCTGAAAGGACGTGTGACAGAGCCTGCTGCTTGGCAAGGTTACCATCCAGACTGAGGAGAATCTTGGCCAGTGAGGGTCGGTTGGGCTTCGCGCTGCTCTGCCCATTCATCTTGTTACTCGTTGATGATGAGTCACTGTCTGACTGAACACCTGAAAACAAAGAGAAAAAGAGTTTAAACAGGAATGAGTCACTCTAATTTTATGCTTTTTAATCCGCTTTAATGCTCTTAGAAATAACTTTGATACCATCAACAAAGTACCCATGATTTGGTATATTTATACACACACACACACACACACACACACACACACACACACACACACACACACAGTATATAACTTCATCTTGACCCGACGACAGGCTGCAGCCATGTCCCAAATTCCTCGTTTTCCAGCCAATTGTCAATTTTGCATTTTCCCCATTCTCTAGCTTTTTGGCTGCCTCAAATTCTTTTGCCGAACATACGGCTTTAAGATCAACTGGAAGCAGTTCCGCACAAACACGCAGAGCCAGTTATATCTGATATATTTCAAGAAATTGTTTTTATAAACCTTTTTTTTTCTTTTTAAATAAAGCATTTTAAATGCTATGATAATCACATTTTATCGATTTCAACGTCAATTAAGGGCTTAATAAAAAAAAAAAAATTTTTTATGATTTTTAATGACCCGCGGAAACCCTGAAAAAGACTAAATATTTTAAACAAGAATAACATCCGTTTAGTTCTTAGGCTGTGATCTGGACGGCCCATAATCTAACTTTGATCTGATCAGAGCTGCCAGGCTGAGCTGAACACAACACTCCTAACCATCACGTTTTTTGTCAGCATCAGTGAGGTGTTAAAAATCTGAATAACATAAAGCAAAGAGAAGGAAGTAGTCTCTTTTTAGCAACATCTCTGCAGCTTATTGAGGTTAAGTGAGTTAAACAAACAAAGCTGCTCTGTTCTGCCTTTTAAGGTTCTGCAAATGTCCTCAGCTTGTTGATACACTAAGGGTTAAGGTGAGATCTACATTTTAGATTGAACACATGGAAACAGTCGTTTTTAGAATGCTAACAGCGCTAATCTCTATTAAGACTCAGAATCCACAGTAGAAAAACGTCTCTGTCGTTTATGGTAGTAAAATATGGCTGCTGCCAAAAGTTTACATACACAATAAATACTACTAAAAGCTCATAAATAAATCCTCACTCGCATTTTTAACATGTTACAAGTGCAAATAGAGTACCAACTTTAGTCACTTTGAAGGCGTTACCCCCCAGACAAAGCAACCCGCCTGTGATTGGCTACTTTTCAGGATTTTAGATTTCATGTCATAGTAAATTCCTGTTCAGAAGAGAAAATGGAGCCTCAGCGCATCAGATTTGCTTTCATTTGTAGCAGCTAGGGTTGTCAAAAGTATGCGAGTATAAAAGTGTAGATACTAAGCGTTAACCAAGAAATCGAGAACCATACAATACTTGTTTTAAAGTAATATATCGATACAGTGCCACCACCAGTGGCACCTAAAGCAGATATTCATCTAAAGTGCAGAAAAGAGGACAATGCACTTTCTGATCGCACCTGTGTGATTGAATAATTCTACATTTTTCAGTTTCAGACTTTTTTTTGTGTAGAGGTGCAGCTGCTGAGAATGATTTTTGTTTCCTAATTAACGGTTTGGCTAGTGTCATTGTTATATTATTTGCAAAGCACTTAGCCAAGGAAGGAACTGCAATTTTTAATTTTATAAGCTTTTTATCCGAAGCTTGCTTAATATTGTGTTGTGCACAGCCTAACTTCAAAAAATATTCTGTGTTTGTATTGTTTATTGTATTTATTTATTGTATTTTATTTATTAATGAAAATATTTCTGTAGAATTTTTGGAGACTTTGTTTTATCCTTGTAGGTATTTGCTCAGCGACATGAGAGTATGGGGTATTTTCAGTGGTATTAGTATTAGTAGTGGATTTAGTATCGTGACAACCCTAGTAGCAGCCAAGTATTTAGTATTTTCAAATATATTTATATAAAGTTTATATGTACATTTTAAATGAAATGAAATCAAATGTGAATATAAACTATAAGAAATATGAAAGCTATAATAATAAAAGTAAAAGATAGAAAAAGAGAGAATCTCTCAAGAACAGTTTGGCATATTTAAATCTTTAAAATACCCAAGTATGAGGCTCCCAGGGAGTCTCTGGCTGTCTGGAAAAGGACAGGCTCGTGAACTGAGGGTGTGGTCACATCCACAGTCGTCCAGGCCACGCTGTGGGAGGAGCCACATGCCACTCGAGTGATCTTCTGTCCCTCCAGACCCTGAACCAGGGTGGGTTTCCTGTTAACCGTGGTGGTGCCATTTCCTTGCTGTCCGTGGTCGTTGTCTCCCCATGCATATACCTGAGACAGAAACAAAACACTGTGCTTTTATTTTTGGCATTTAATCACCCAGTAGAGCCTTACAGAGGAAAGTAGGGCTAATATTTCACAGCCACTCTGCAGCTCTGATGAAGGCTGGAAAGGAGCCTTGGCAGAGAATGAGCATTTCTGTGGATATTACAACCAACCTGCCCTGTCTCTGTAACGGCCAAACAGTGCAGCGCTCCAACGGCGACATGGATAATTTTTTTCCCTCTCAGTCCCTCCACCATCTGGGGCTTTCGAACATGGACGTCAGTGCCGTGTCCCAGTCGGAAGTAGTCACCTTTGCCCCTGTTTGAAAAATAAAACAAAATAATCCAGAACTGTAATTTCTCAGATATGATTAAACAGAGCCTGACTTTATAAGCACCAATGTTAAAATCTTATCCAGGTCCAAACGACTCCAGATTTAGTCAGAGCCAGAGAGAACTGTGCTCCACATTCAATCTGACAGACTCCCTGTCCATTGAGCCTTTCTATGTTCTGGGGAATGTTGCAGCCCTCACTGCCCCCACGTCCAAGCTTTCCAAAGTCTCCATCCCCCCAGGAGAACACCAGTCCTGATAAAGTAAATGCAAACACAACCATTTGACTCCAAACTTCTTAAGGTCGTCGTCAATACCAATTATTCAGTCTCAGTCTTCTGCAACCTGTGGCTTCAGAGCCGATTGTGGCTCTTTCAACTTTTCAAATGATTCTTGCTGATTTTGGCACAAAAAGATTGAACTAATAGTTTCAGGATTTTTCATTTAGAAATTATATAGAAGTTACAGGAAGAACAAAACTAAAAGTACCTGCAATATTTTTAGAGGGGATCTTTTTTTTCTTGACATTGGGCTAGAAACTTTGCATATATATATATATATACCATATATATATATATATATATATATATATATATATATATATATATTTATTTATTTTATTTTTTATATAAAAAAACACATTTATTCCTCATTTTGTTATTGTGTATTGAAAGTTAAAATAAAGATGATGTGGTGATTCTGTAAAAATGGGAATAAAGTCCCTAAACCAGATATTTATCAATGATAATTGTATTTTTTTTCTAGAGGTTTTTCACCACTGTCGATCTAAACAAGTTCAATTCAATTTCAATTCAGTTTATTTCTATATGGCGCCAATTCACAACTAATGTCAAGTTACTTTACAGTTCACCAGATCATAAAGTCAAATTGATTCAAAGTTTTCTATCTAAGGAAAACCAGTTACAGGTACATCAGAAGGCAATCCCTCACACTAAGCATGCTTGTAGTGACAGTGGGAGGAAAAACTCACAACAGGAAGAAACCTCCAGCAGAGACCAGGCTCAGTGTGCTGAGCCATCTACCGAGGCGACTATAGGAGGTTCAAGAGAGACAGAAGCAGAGATACAAAAAAGGCAACTGTAAAAGGCGGGACCGTCCAGGAAACACACAGCCAGACAGACAAGCTCCGAGCCAGCTCCCATGTCATGCCAAATCCCAAGTTTTATCTAATTACATTAAAAGCAAATATCGCTCTTTTTATTGAAAAGGTAGCAATGCGATCCTTGATGTGTGCTGCCAATATTCTAGGGCTGATATTGAATTTTTCTTCTTCTATTTACAAGATAAAACATTTTTATTTTAAGATAAAAAATGTTTTACAAATCTTAATTCAAAGAGAAACATTAACAAATCATACAAAATAGTGACGACGGAACGCAATAGAGAAAGGTCAATCTATTGATTTCAAGGCAGAGCTCCTGAATGCATGAAAAGTCACATAAAAAATGAGTGCAGTTTCCATGGTGATCAGTCAGATCTGCTTATATTCACAATATCAGAGAATGATAGAAAATACCACTTTAATGACCAGAACTATGAGCCCAGATTTGAATTTAGTTAATTTCCTTCTAATCAAAACAAGATCAGAAATATAATTGGAGACTCAAACACCTACACACATCTGAAATGGTGGCTGGCTAGCTCAAGTGGTAAATCACCCATCCTGCAAATAGGAAGCCTGAGGTTCTGAGTTAAAGCCCAACTCCCATGGAGTGCAACACTGGCTCCCTGAGCAAGACCCTGAACCCCACACTTTGGGTTCATTTAGCTAGTTGGGGGCTGTTTCTAGCCATTCCAAAGCAAGTTTTGATGGGACAAACATCAGTAATGGACCAACCCTTCACTTCTTCATTACTCTACCTACCTCGTGTAATCAGCTGGTAACACTAGTAGTAAACCGCCCTCTATGCAGAGTGCTACCAACCTGTTGAGGTTTGTAGCTTTAAAAGCTGTACCTCTAATTCACCAAAACTATTTTATATTGTAAAAGTCTCTGTCTCTTTTAATTTTGTCAGATGAGGTGAGTATATTGGAGTTTTGATGGAGGCCCTTTTGGTTAGCATCTTCTTAAACTTGGTTTCACTGTGACTTTAAGATGGGTCTAAACTTTAATGCTTCCTGCCTTTTTAATTAATGCCTTTCATTAGATGTTATGGTCAACGTAGGAGTTGAAACCAGATGATAATCCAAACTCAAACAAAACATGATTTGGACTTGGTAGCATGGACTAATTCCAAAAAAGAAAGTTAAAAACAATCCACTGCACTTTGTTTGCAAGTTTAAGATGTTTCACATTCCCATCCAGCAAGCTTTTTCAATTCCAAATGTCAGGAATAGCATTGAGTTCAAGGTTTTATACATTAGCCCACCAAAACCTTCTTTTTGTTTTGAAAACATGCAAATTGAAATGGATGAAGTCCACCCCTTTGGATTGGGGGTCGTTTGGCTTCTTTTGTTAGCCTGCATTGCCCAATGCCCGTCTAAGTGTCTGAAAGGGGGGTTGCTTAAGGGAATTGTTGGCCTGGCTGATTATGCGAATTTCGGGTAACTAACAAGTTTTTGATGGGCTACTGTATAAAACCTCGAACTAGACACTATTCCTGACATTTTGAATTGAAAAAGCTTCCTGGATGGGAAGCTAAACATCTTCAACTTGGAAACAAAGTCCAGTGGATTCTTTTTAACTTTCTTTTTTTGGAATGACTATGACCTGGGTGACTCAGAATGTTCACCAGCATAGCATGGGCTAATTTTAGGCTTCAGGAATCGATCGGACATCGATCTAATAAGTATTTTATAAACTAAGCTTAATATCCAGGTTTCTACAAAGAAACAGAAGATTCCTAGAATAGTTCATGACGATAGCTCCAGAACGCGCTTGAACTCTGAACAGATCAGACAAAACTAACAATAACTTTTTATTTTAGATCCAATTCTTGTTTTGCAAACATCATTTAAGCTGCATGTTGTATCATATTTTTGAAGTTAGAACTTTGTGTTTATGTTTTTCTATCAGCTTGGCCAAATTAGGCACAAATTGTCAGATATACCTTCATCGGTTAGGGCCAGAGTTTGAGCGTCCCGGCTTCCACAGGCAACCTGGACAACACGGTGTCCCAGCAGCACTTTCACCTGCAGGACAAAAACACAAATTGAAGGAACTTTTGAGATCTGTAAGGCGATGAACCCAGCGGTAACATTTGGTAAACAAAGGAGGTAGACAAACCAGTTTGGGCCTCAAATGAGTGGTGTTGTCCCCATGTCCAAGGCGGCCATATTCGCCCAAACCCCAGCTGTACAGCTCCCCGCTGGAGGTGATGGCAGCGCTGTGAGAGCTGCCACAGGCTATGTCACGGATGCGCTTGGTCTTCAGTGCCTCGATCAGCCGGGGCTTATCACAGTTCCTGGTGGAAAACATCCAATACTTTAGAACAGCTTTTCATCACAGAATCAACAAAACTCAGACAGAAAGGACCTGCTTTCAACGAGCACACCTCACAGGAGAAGAAAACTCACATTCTACTAAAGTGGCCCAGTTTTCCGTCGTCTCCTTCCCCCCAGGAAAACACCTTCCCGTCCACTGTCAGCGCCATGGCGTGGCGCCCACCAGAGTGGACAGCCACCTTCTTTACCACGTAGTTGCTCAGTGCCGTGATCTGACGGGGGATTGGGATGGTTCCACTGGAGAGGCCCAGACCTAACCTGCCATTGGTGGCCTCTCCACAGGCATATATCTTCCCCTCCACAGTCACTGCAAATATTAACCATCAGTTACAAATTAAACACAAGAACCAAGGAGCTAAAGACAAGACAATGGTTCTCCTGATATTACCTGCAAAGAGACTCTTGGAACCACCAGCTACTTGTACCACGTTGAGAGCAGAGAGGGTTTCAGAGAAGGAGGGAACCTTAATCTGTGCAGAACACAACATGGATCAAATACTTGAAGAGACAGAATTTTTATTTTCAACATGTAGGTCAAATTAGTCTAAATAAAGCTAGATTTATTTTAATCAAAAAGATCCTAGATTAAATACTTAAAAATGGATTTGAATATGATGTTTATTTCTCACACTTTTAAGTAGTTTTTTTGCATTACAAGTAGAAACAAACTAAGTTTTAAAGATTATTGTTTTGTTACACACATGACAAAAATTTACATATATACTGTATAAAAAAGAAAAAAACAATCCAATGAACTTAGTTTCCAAGTTTGAAGACGTTTTGCTTCCCATCCAAGAAGCTTTTTCAATTCAAAATGTCAGGAAAAGCGTTGAGTTCGAGATTTTACACAGTAGTCCAACAAAGCTGGCTGAATAAGCGAAGTCCTCGCCCCTCTCAAACCCCCTATTTTCTTTTTCCAAAAGAAGATTGAGAGGGGCGTGAAGGAAGCCATCTATGTTAAGACCGAAAAAACAACCTTAAACAGAGGAGTTGGACTCAGGTTTCAGCTTTTAAAAACCTACAATGCAGCAATTGAGTTAATCCCTTCCCACCATCATCGCAGCCCCAGCCCCTGCACAGGAGAAAAGAGGACCTCACCTATTCAGCCAGGCCAACAATTCCCTTTAACAACCCACCTTTCAGACACTTACGGTAGACAGGTATGAGGTATTGCAGGCTATCAAAAGAAGCCAAACGGCCCCCATTCTAAAAGGGTGGACCCTTTCGTCTGTATCAATTTGCATGTTTTTAAAACAAAAACAAGGTTTTGTTGGGATACTGCATAAAACCTCGAATTCAACGCAATTTCTGACATTTTGAATTGAAAAAGCTTCATGGATGGGAAGCGAAACGTCTTCAAACTTGGAAACAAAGTCCAGTGGATTTTTTATTTTATTTTCTTATTTTGGAATGACTATGACCTGAACGACTAAAAATCTTCACCAGCACACGACCAAAATAGTTAGTATCCCTCGTTCACTGAAAGGAAAATCCACAATGAAAATAACTTAATAATTACAGTAATACCTTGAATTTGACAAAAATTAGAATAAATAAAAATAATTTATGAAAATGAGCAAATGAAAATCAGACATTGCTTTTTAACCTAGCCATAACAGAATAATTTGGAGCAAAACAAGGGTTCCTGCTATATGTTAAATCGTGGGCTTATATTTAAGGCTACAGGAGTCACTGTGCTGTTTGGCACCATGGTGTGTACCACACTCAACACGGACAAGAGGACGCAAAGGAAAGAGTTCTCTCAGGAGATAAGAAAGAAAATTATAGAGAAGCATGTTAAAGGTAAAGGTTATAAGAGCACCTCCAACCAGCTTGATGTTCCTGTGACTAAAGTTAAAGATATTATTCAGAAATGTAAGATCCATATGACTGTAGCCAACCTGACTGAACGCGGCTGAAGGAAGTAAATGGATTAAGTGTCAAAGAGACGGATAATATGAATGGTAACAAATTAGCCCAGAAAAACTTAAACTAAAGAAAAACTAACAGAAAAACTAAAGAGATAAAAGCTGAAGTTCAAGCTCAAGAAGCATCCGTGTAAGATCAATGTTTGAGCCAAAGTGGCCTTAATGGGAGACAACTAAGGAGGACATCATTGATGAAAACAGACCATAAAAAGCCAGACTGATATTTACCAAACTAAATGCTGACGAGCCACAAAGCGTCTAGGAGAATGTCATATGGACAAATATGACAAAAATGGAACCTTTCACTGAGGCACATCAGTGCTATGTTCATCGACAGAAAAATGAAGCATATCAAGAAAAGAGCACTGGTCCTTCTGTTAACCCTTTATAGGGCCAGTTACCGTTTTCGGTTCACCTTACAAGTGGAGTATGACCAATAAGATGAGCCCTTGAATGATATATTACCTACTGTAACTTAAGTTGAAAAAAAAGTTAACAAGTCAAGAAAAAAAAAGGTAAAAAGCTAATTGAAAAGTAAAAAAAATAAAGTTAAAAGGTTATTAAGACTAGTTAACAATTATACTTAGGTTTATAAACTAAAAAATGTAAGTGACAGTATCAGCATTAATGCCTTTTGGGTTATGTTGTACAAAAAAAAAAAATAGGTTTCTTTCACTCTAAGAATGTTTTTAATGAATTTTTTTGTTATTTTTCTTAGTATATTCGGGCAAGTTGGCATTTCTTGTTATTACATTGACATTCATTTCTGCCATCAAAATATCCATTTTTTTATCTTACAAAGGTAATAAGGTCTTGTCCTGAATTCCAATAACACTATTGGCTTGAAATTTAGATTTTTAAAGTATTTCACCCTATAAAGGGTTAAACACGGAGGAGGCTCTGTTATGATCTGGGCCTGCTTTCCTTCGTCTGGTGTCTGAATCTCTACAGGGTCCAGTGAAATCTCAACACTATCAATGGATTCTAGAGAAGAATATGCTGCCCAGTATCAGAAAGCTTGGTCTCAGTCGCCGGTCTTTGGTCCCCAACAGGATAATGACCCAAAACACAAAAGTAAAAGCTGCCAAGACTTGATAAGAGGAAGAAATTAGACAATTGGGAATCTTTGGACGGAGCTGAAACATGGCGTCTGGAAACGGCAGCCTTCAAACCTGAGACAACTTGAGCACTTTGCTTATGAGTAGCAGAAGTCTCACTGATAATTGCATTGACTCAAAAGGTTGTTTAACAAAAATATTAAGTTAAGGGAACCATCATTTTCTTCAGACCCGCTTCATGAGTTTATCTTTTTTATCATGTTGTGGAAGCATGGTGGAAAAGCAATGTCTGACTTTCATTTGTTTATTTCTATAGAGTTTTGATTGATTACTTTTGTCAAATCTAAGTTATTTCTCTGATCATAGCAGTATTTGCTTTCATTAAACGAGGAGTACCAACAGTTTTATCCACGTGTGAACATATCACACTGCACCTTTGAGCCCTTCAGACCCCCCAGCTGGTCCTTGTCATTCAGCCCCCAAACAAAAACTTTGGTCCTGATGGTGGCCGCCGACTCCAGGCCTGGTGACTTCTTCCGAGCAAGACTGTGGAGTAGAAACAAAATAAATGCAGACAACAAAATCAAGTAAATCCAATGAAGGAAAAAAAAATCTGAACTTGTTGTTTTCTTGGGAGTTTCTCACCTTCCAGCAGCAGTTTTCTCATCATCCTCCTCTTCATTGTCAGACGCCAGGAAGGGGACGGTGGCCAGGTCTTCGTCCTCAGCTCTGATGCGTCCCACTATACGAAGGCCGTGGATCTTGCAATCTATACCTGAGCTACGGCACTGCTTGATAGCAATCTCAATGTATCTGTGAAACTGATGGGTGATTAATGGGGAAAAACAATATTATAAAACTGAACAAAACAAGCAGTGGGATTGTCTGGAAGTTTACCAACCTCAGTACAATCTGTGAGCAGGAGGACTGTTGTGTCGGTGAGGTTGATGTTAATTGTCTTTAGCTCAGTTAAGTTGTTTAAGGAGTTTCCACCTGGTGATTTATCAAAGATAAATAATCAGAAACATCTCCTGCTTCCACAAAGTCCACATAAAGAAGAAAAATATGTCTCGAAATTAAGTTTGTAAATGTAATTTCTATCCAGTATTTAAGGCTAAAGGCTGATTTATACTCAGAAACCAGGTCGTCTGCGTGTGTCGCAGTGAATGCAAATGTGCCCCCGCCACTTCTGCAGACACTCTGGTGCGCCTCTCCAAAATTGTAGGTGACCACAGACAGGAGGCCTCTGATTGGTCAAATCTGCATCCACTCTACACTATGGGTATTTCCTGTTTGGTACCTTACCGGCTTGTTTTGTTTGTATGACCGCCATTGTGGAAAAACGACTCGTAAATTTGGACTAGCTAGAACAGCAAGGTGTGCAAGAACGCTGAGACCCTTTTCCCACCTGGATCCCCGCTCTTTTTCGCCCTCATGTCCTTCCATTGTTGCACAAACTTGCCCCCAGTTCCTCAGCACCTTGGCCGTATCTAGACCTACAGCAAATTCGTGATTGTCCCTCATGCGTTGTGGCGTGGAATAACATCACAGAGCACACTTCAATATTGGGCATAAATCAAAAATATCTGCAACGATCTCACTGCGACACACTGCTGCGGGAAGATAACCAGCCCTTAACAATTCTTGTCAAAGATGATAGGAGATGCTTCAAAATAGACACAGGTTGAACACATATTTAGAGAAAAAAATGATGTATAACCTTCTAGTATATTTTTTATTCGCTACATTAATCTGAAGTTACCTGAAACCACCACCAATGAAGGCATGTAGCTGCTGTCTGCTGGATCTATAATCATCTTCAGCCTGTGGACAAGAACGTCTGGGAAAAGTTCTAGACGAATCCAGTGCTGCAAAGAAGGCCAAATAAACCCTGTTAGATGTTATAACTATGGCTGTCCCGATCCAATAGATCAGACACAAAGAATTCTGATCCTCGTTTCAGAATCACTAACGTAACCGCTGTGCACTGTGTGTGATACTGTCAGCAAATCATCCACAACACAATTACAGTGGTATATTTGTGTCTAAGGTTGATCTTTAAGATCTGATTTTATCATCACACAAAAAAGGCTTATTAATGAGATCTTAGGCTGGTTCAAATGGCAAGATAATTCTGCCGATTTCTGCCAGTTTAATTTACAATGAAATAAATAAATACATAGATTAATAAATGCTGCTATTGATTAATGAATCATAAATATTCCATGAAATAAATCAAAATCAATATTAAAACATTATTTCATCTTCATTTATATCAACATTTATTTATTCATTCATTTCATAATTGAGTGTTATTTTATTGACACTTTTATTGTGTAAAACTATTTTACATAATTCAGTGACTTTTTAGCCCTGTTTTTAATTTTTTTTATTTCATGTTCTTATATTCAAATGAGGGGGGTGGGGTTTTATCTTTGAGGCAGCCTGGTGTGCATGTAGCTTGGACCAGATGTCTGCCACGCTACCATTCCATCAAGACGATCCGCAGCTTCTCCAAATAAGTCTGAGATGCTTCTGTTTCAGATAATAAAATCTATTGAATACATTTTGAATTAATTTATAAAGATCAGAAAAAGTTCACAAAAGATGGATGAAACCTCGTCCCTACTGAAAGCTACTGAAAAGTAGCTTTACAAAATAAAAGTTTCAAAATATTAAACTATATATGGTAATAAATGAACAAAATAAATAAATAAACTTGTCTTTAAATATCCATTTAACTTTATTTTATGGTGACATTTATTTCATAGAAAGTCCAGGCCTGATATCCTATACGCTGTGGCATCCAAGAGACCCTGCATCTAAGCCGTAATCTCTTCTCCTTGATAAAACAAGGAAAAATGAGCAGGAATCTATATAAACAATTTAGGGGTAGGAGTTCAGGATGAAGCATATCGAGGTTTTTCATCTTAAATGCAAAACCTTTATATTCCTTTATTTTTTTATTACGTTTGTTTCAGCCCTACTTTTTTTCACTCATCTCAGCAAAGTCAGTCTCTTGATTGCATCTTTCGTTTCACACACAGACTCTGCAGACTTTTTGCTTGATCGTCATACAGTGAGCTTTGCACTCATAGCTAAACCCAGCCTTCAGCATTAAGATAAGAGCAGCTGAAAAACTTAAAGTTTCATCTGTTACTAGGTTCATCAAACAGGAGAAATATCTGGAA
>JAGKQL010000018.1:26576790-26650798 GCA_018398635.1 Cyprinodon brontotheroides
CAATCCAGCACAAAAATGGTGACATCAGTATTGGCGAGTACCAACAAATAGGGCACAGATACCATTTTGACAGCCAAACGTTTATTCAACTATTGTCACCCATTCCATGTAGGCAATAAAAAGTTCTACTGGATTCACTTTGTATTAGTCTTTTTCCCTGCTTCACAAGGTAGACAGCAGCTTATCTATGTAGTATGCAGTTCTTCATATATACACACACACACTACGGACACATCAATTTCAAACAGATGGTATCAATATGTTATGCGATCAATACTAGCGGAGCAGCCAGGTATTTTAGGGTCCCAAAAAATGGCATCGGCATGGCAACACTAATACATGCATGCATCGCGTGCCACCACTGAACAGACACACATGTATGTAACGTAAGCGTATGTAATGTAATAATATATATATATATATATATATATATATATATATATATATATATATATATATATATATATATATATATATATATATATATATATAAATATATGCAAAATCCTTTTTGTCATCTTTACAGTCTCAGACAGGCTGCAGCCATGTCCAGAATTCCCTCGTTTTTTCAGCCCCTTCTGTTGAAATTTATATTTTCCCCCATTCTCCATCTTTTCAAACTTCTTTTTTTAACTTGCAGCTTTACGATCATTTTGAAGCAGTTCAGCGCAAGCGAAACACGCGTAACCAGTTAATTCTAATCTAATATATGTGACAAAATTGTTTTTATAACGTTATTTTTTTTAATAAACCATTTTTAAATGCAACTATAACCACATTTAATAAATTTCAATGCCAGTTAAAGCCTTAATTAAAAAAATATATAATTTAAGGACTTTTAATGATTTTTTATGACCACGCGGAAAGCCCTCTATAAAGCCTCAAACTGGATGATATTTCTGACATTTTGAATTGAAAAAGCTTCCTGGATGGGAAGGAGAAACGTCTTCAAACTTGGAAAAACAAAGTCCAGTGGATTGCTTTTAACTTTTTTGGAATATTCTTTTGTTTGTAATTCATTTAGTGCACCACTAGATGGAGGTAAATCTTACACACTGTTCCTTGTAGTATCTTTCAAGAGAGCAAATACTTACCAATTAGCTCGATGTGGATGTAGCGAACCCAATACGTTCCTCCTTTCTGTTGCCAGTCACACTGCACATTTAAGTCATGAAGTCCATCTCTGTCCAGCTTAATCACTTTCCCAACATCTCCATCATACACTTCCTCATACGTCCTGCAGCACTTCACCATCATCCCCACCTGAAGGGAGAACACATATTTATTATTTACATTATATTATTACATTTCTTTATTCCCTTAATGCAGTTTTAACGACTCTGCTTAGGGCTGTTTTTGTTGTTAGTTTTTTTTACCTGAATGTTCTCCCTCACATACACAGCATAATCATCGTTGGTTTGGAAATCCGACCTCTTCTTAAAAGTCTGGGTCTCAGTGACCACGGCTCCTGCAGGCTAATGTAGCAGAGGGGTGGGTAAAACAATCTATTAATACATCCCGTCATAAAGAGCACTTAACAGACTTAAAGAAATGAGTAAACTGAGGGACAAGCAAAAAAGGGAAATGCACCGCAGAGAATGCTGGCTCGGCCTCCTCCAGTTCCTCCAGCACCTCTTCGTCGGAGTATTCATCAGACACAGTGTCGGCATCTGAGAGTTCAGTGAAGTGGATATCTGGATGATCTAGCAGCCAGCCCACCAGAGCTTCTACGCCTGATGTATGAGAATAGTTACAGACCAGGAAAACATTTTTAAGTGTAATTTAAACGATCAAATGCATTGCATGAAGCTCTACCTGGAACACCCGAGGTACTGCCTGAAGTACCGGACAGAGATTTTAAGGCAAACTCTATATTTTTCCTGGGGAAGCCCATTTCCATTAGCTGGAGGACGATAGGTAAGGGAGGCACAGCAGAGCTCTTCTGTTTCTTCTGTTTGGGAGGTCTAACATGCTGTATGGTAACGGGTGTGGTGGCCTCACTGGAGATGCTCTCCTCAAACAGTGGAGAGGACGGGTGGGCAGACTCCACAGCCAGGTACTGGCACACGGCCAGAGCCGCCGCCTGTAAACACAGGTACAGCAGCGATCAAGCTAAATGAAGCACATCTAGTGAGCGAAGATTTACTCCTGACCACCGATGCAGCAGCAGTTTCAAACAGGGTGTACCTCCATCTCCTGCCGGTCAAAAATGGCTTTGATAGGGGAGGGCTGAGTGGCTGCCGCTAGGAGCTGCTGCAGCAGGATCAGAGGGGGCAACGGGCCCTCAGGGGACAAGTCTCCGACATCAGGAGATGAAGCCACCGGATCATCTGGACAGAAATGTTTACACATTCAGCAAAATAGTCATTTTCAGATCAGCGATAGACAAAAATAAATTAAACGTTTCAATTTAAGGTAAAAAATATTTAATCGTTTAATGCAAATACAGGTTCTGATGAGTAAACATGGATTCATTTAAACAAACACTTAAATCTTATTAAAAGGTTCTGGTTCTGTATGAAAGCAGATCATCTAAAAGAGGAAGAGAAACTGATTGTCCATGTTTTTTAAGTTATAGTTCGACAGCCAAATCTAAAGGGTATGCTGAATTATTTTTACTTTAGATAGAAAATGATTGAATATATGAGCAAAGACATGATTAACAATAATACATCAGCTCTGTATTATCAGATGATAAAGCAAAAATCTGCAGAATGAACCTTTGAGAACAATCTCATCAGCCTTAATTGAGGAAATCAACACCAACCTATCCATCGTTTCAGGTTTCCAGTACAGTTCTATACAAATGTACTGGAAGCTGTGGAGATCTATACCAATAATTTATACTGTTGCTGAACACAGAATGCTTTCCATAGAAGACATATCTGGACCTATGCTGGGCCTTTAGAGCTGCATGAGATGCATCCATACTGTAGTTAAACAGGCCCACACTAAGCAGAACCAGTCGGCTCACTTGAAGGCTGTCTTCAAACCAGGAAAGTTCTTTGGTCCCAAAGAAAAGAAGACTTTTTTATTTCCTTGGTTTATGTTTGTATTCAACTTTTAATGTTAGGAAGTTCACTACAACTCCCAGCAAAGACACACGTGTGATGATTGTAGCTCCCGTTGGTCAGGAATGAGTAGACCAGGATAGAGCACAGACCCGGAGATATAGCAGAACTACCCCGGGGAGTTCCTCACACAGCACCTCTGTTCTGCATATTTATACTGTACTGTTATTAAAGTAGGAGGGAAGGCTTACAGCCGTACTGTGTTTGAGCCCCTTGCCTCAACGCAGCTGCAGTTCTGTGAGCTCTACGCTGCTGAAGACACAGACGTCCATCCCACGTGAACACTGGGGGACGGAACTCAATGGTAAAGTGAATGATTCCTATTTCTTATTTCAACGTTGCGTATATTAGCTGCGACATATATGAATCAAGATGCTATGACCGAAAAAATTTGATTGACAGATGACCGTTGATTTATTTATTATTATTTATTTAACTGGCCTGCATAAAATAACGAAAAAAAAAAAAAAAGACTTTAAAACAGGATTTTTTTTTTAAATAGAAATTTTCTAAATTTTACGAAAATATAAGCTGATAAAGAGTACATTTATATACATGTTTAAGCCAGAATGATTTGACATTTACATATGATTTCCATACGACATTGTGAGGGTCAGAAGCAGGCCTTCCAAAGTAATTTCATTTTAATTCTAATTTTAGGATGATGTCAAAGAATGCGTCCGAGAAGCAGAGAGAGAATAGCGACTCGCTGGCAGTAATGTTGCTAAGCAACAAACAGCAGAGCAGGTATGATTATTATGCTACATTCACTTCTGCGGTGGCTTGTTAGGTCCAAAGAGACATGTCGTTTCTGCGCTTTGTTCAGACGGAGGGCAGTTTAATTCTGACCTGAATCGAATTGTACATTATGTGCTTTTTGAAGTGAGCAGAGACCAGCTAAAAAAGTGGGTCTCGGTTCAGTTCTTTGGTCCACAACACTTTATTCACAAAAGGTCCAGACCAAGGTGACAAACTCTGGTCCCTTTAAAGCAGACCAAACATGACAGGTGTGAATCCACCCAAAGGTTTAGAGGCAATGTTCTGAGGACTTACCACCGGGGCCAGGTCCCATATCCACAACTGCTGCCTGGGAGAGGATCTGTCGTAGTTTGTCCTGATGAGACAACAGAGCTCTTCCTGCTTTTAAAATGTAGAGTCTCAGCTGCTGACACCTCAGCAGATGGATGTCCACCTGGTCAGCTGGAAATATAGATATTTAGATCAATCAGGTTTGTTTTTCTGTATACATCAATATTAAACTCTGATACCAAACAGATAAGCAGCCATTCGGTTACGTCATTCTTTATTTGGAATACGTGTTGCTTGCTCTACCTGTGAGACCGCGGCTCAGAGACTTCTTCATACGTTGTTTCTCTAGTTTGCTTCCAGCAAGGCTGACCAACTGAGCCCAAACTGCCAACATGGGCTCATTCAGAGGCAGGTTCTGCACGCTGAAGGCTATTCCAGGCACCTAAGGAGAGACAATCAGCACATTTAATTAGTCTACTTGCTTGTGAGTTGCAGGTACTGTCGATCAACTCAACTCTCACATACCGGTTTTAGATGGCTCAGCAAGCAAACCCTGCAGGTTCTCATCTCATGAAACTGGACAGTGATGCGTCCTTTTGGCGTGATTCGCGTCACAGTCCCCTCTCCATACTCCTCATGAACGACCTGCCCACCAAGCCTGAGGCGGCCGTCGATCCCACCGATCACTGCAAGCACCGCCATCAGGCGGCAGACTCTGGGACCCTCTGAGTCGGGAAAGTACTCTTCCAAGAAACACTGGGGAAAACAGAGAAGAGGAAAAACTGCATGAGGCGCCCCTTTTTCTGACTAAATGAATCTGCTAAAACCATGATAAGAGGAAATCTTACTGCTTCGGATTGGCAGCCTGCCATGACATCTCCAATGGAGCTGAGCTGAGTGTTAATGTAATCGTTTATGAGGCTGTTCCACTGGTTGAGGGAGTGCAAAGTACGCAGAACAGCAACGATCTCCTCTGCCAGCGTGCTGCTATGAGTGGCTGTCAGAGAGGCCTGAGGACGGGACTTCCTCCTTCTCATGGAACCTTCTAGAGAGACATTTAACACCTTCAAACAACCAAAAACTATTTAAAAAAGAAGTTTTCCACAGAAGAACTGCTCTAACCTCTGAGAAGCGGCAGGTCTGAAGAGCAGGTACTTAGAAGACTTCCTAAGAAACTAAACAATTTCTCCACCAAGAACTTCATGTCTTGTGAGCGTTCAGTCTTGTCCCATGAAGGCAGAACTGCTTGTAGGAGCCTTAGTGCCAGGATCTGGTGACACAAAGGACACAGAAAAACAGATTATTACTCATTTTGTTTTACAGCTTTCCAAGTTTTTTTAACTAAACTTGATTTATTTGCCTATATTCATGAATTCATATGAAATTCCTGAGTCATGCTTCGAAGGAATTACAACCGTCAAACTGGTTTATGCTTCACACATCTGGAAATCACAGAATCACGGTTTATTTCTACAGCGCCAATTAACAACATGTCATCTCAAGTTATTTTACAGTTCAACCAGATCATCCAGTCAAATTGATTCAAAGTTTTCTATCTAAGGAAAACCAGTTGATTGCATGTCGACTCATTGACTGGAATGCAATCCCACCTCACACTAAGCATGCTTGTAGCTTAACAGTGAAGAAAGACTCCCTTTTAAACAGGAAGAAACCTCCAGCAGAACCGGGTTCAGTGTTAGCAGCCATCTGCTGAGGCCAACTCGGTCATAATGTAACTGTGTTTACTTTGGATAGAAACTAGAAACATTGATTGAGCAGTAACTGAGTTACTAATTCGGTTACTAGTAGCTATTTTTTGTTTTAAGTAACGTACCCAACACTGTCCAAGAGTGTCAGTAACTTTATCCAAGAGTTGTTCTCCGATTGTTGATTGCTGTTATTTTTATGGGCTAAATTATAAAACATCTAATTAGGTTTATATTTGCTAGTTTATGTCAGTAGGGGCTGATGTTGCTCTGCCGTGTTTTTTCTACACAGTAACAGATTTTCCTTGGTGTGCAATGCTGCAAAATTTGAGACATGTTGAGGTTAAAATTACATACTGAAGCTGGCCTGCTTTGTGCAGTCAAATGGCTCAGTCTAGTTTTGAGAAGACCAGATGATACTAAGAACCCGACGATTCTTATGTTGATCCGAACTGATCATTGCATTGCTGTTTTGGTTGAAAACCAATGTGACTTAGTGAGACGCATCTGTGGTTCATTGAAGGAAGAATTCCAATAGATAACAGGAAAGCTACATGTAATACAGCAAAGAAATTATTGAGCCAAATAATTAAACATTCATAAAAGGTCTAAGTAGAAAGGGTTTGATCTAGGTATTACAAATGTAAAATAAATTCAGTATTAATTTAAGTTAATTTTGCAAGGCAATGTAATCTTACATTTTACATTGCCCTGACCAGAAATTTGAAAAATGTTCCCACAGGACACCAGAAAAATTGAATAAATAATTATTATAGAAAGCCTGGGGAATATAGCAAATTGCACTGGTTGCATCTTTTTTTTTCTTGAATTACTTGTGACTTTATTCATACATACATTTTCATTTAGACTTAATTAAATTAAATTCAGTTTATTTATATAGCGCTAATTCACAACATATGTCATCTCAAGACATTTTACAGTTCACCAGACCATACAGTCAAATTGATTCAACGTTTTCTATCTAAGGAAAACCAGGTTTATTGCATTGACTCAAATACAATCCCTCACACTAAGCATGCTTGTAGCGACAGTGGAGAGGAAAAACTCCTTTTAACAGGAAGAAACGCCCAGCAGAAACCAGGCTCAGTGTTAGACTTGTAAAGAGTGATGTCTGGAAAACCCCCAGAAGGAATCTAGCTTCTGCTTTCAATGCCAACAGAAACTGCAATATTTAAAATCAAGCTTTTAAATCCCTTCAATCTACCTGTCTCTGCAGAGTGATGGCATTGAAGGACTGGTGGCCCTCTACGATTCGGACGAGAAGACCAATCCAGGCAGAGGTGCTGAGGGTGCTGCACATCTGAGGCATGAGAGCGATGCTGCGGATGAAGCCCAATGTGCACCAGCTCCGGTGCTGCTCCCGGGACACCAGCCTGTGGGAGTGAAGGCCTGACACCAAAAATCTGATTATTGCATGCTCCAAATTATAATGATGAAATGAAAGAAATCATCACGAGGAGTTTAATTTATTTACTCGACTTGTCGTTAACTCCGCTTTCCACGAGCATCCTCAGCAGGCCGCACAGGGTGCGAATAGCATCAGTTTGCAGAACCTCTGCATAGATCCCAGCGGACAGAGAGAGCGTCTTCAGCAGGTTGACCGTGCTGGTTAACATCATAGCTGTCGGGTGGCTGCTTTTCTCTATTAGCTCGCCTTCTTTGAAACAAGGAGGGAATGGTGTTAAAGTTCTCATTTTGAAGTCCATGTTTTGCCACTTTTTGGACGCTCCCGCGTTCACTGACCTGTGTCGTCCTCCGTGTCGGAGTCCTCGGCAGTGGGCTGGGCTGCAGGGGGCGGCTCTGCAAGTTTAAGGTCGTATTTGCCTTCTTTGCCCATCCTGTAGGAGTTGGTGCTGCCTGTGTCCCACTGAACTCTGATCCATCCATCCTCACCGAGCTCCCCGATGACCCGGCCCAGACCTGGAGCAGGTCCGTCCTGAAAAATCCAAAACACACAACCATCAAAAATGAAACTGTTTTCACTATAAACAAAAAAATTAAATAAGAAAACAATCTGGTTACCTGATCTCCCCATTTCCAGTCCACCCCCCTCATGACTCTGGTACTAATCTTCATCATGGCAGCGAGTTCTGGGCCAGAAGCGGGTAAGGGAGCAGGTGTTGCCTCCTTTCTGGATTCTTCCAGCACTGTGGCAGAGCCTCCATGAGCGCACAAACTGAGGTCCTCCTCACTGGTGTCTGTGCTGGGTCCTGAAAATATCAACAACATGAAACAGAACATCAAACAGATCCAGAAATCGAACCGCCTCTGTTCTGGTTAACCCGGACATGGATTACTGGTGAGCACCCACCAATAAGCTTGAGGATACTCTGTGTGAGGGCCAGCAGACCAGAGTTTAGTAAGAGGCTGAGGCTGTTGGAGCCGTGTTTCAGGGACAGCATATGTATCATGGCCAGGAGGAAGCGGGCCTGTGGAATGGTGCCAAGGCTTGGACCCGCTGGGTTCTCATTGGTGATGGTCTGCAGAGGGACAGGCTGCACACCTGGTTGGGACAATAATAGGTGTATAATTCAGTATGCAAAAACCAAACAGCGCAAATGCAAAAGCAATTATACCTTGTGAGGTTTTTTTTTCACATTTTCCAATGCTACCAACTACAAAGTTCATTTTATTTTGATATTATGGATGTTATCTATTATACGCATTGTTCTAACTTTTTTCAAATTGGAACTCTGGATCTCTGCAGCAACTCCAGAATGACCAAAGTCTCATCCTAAAGGCTGATTATACTCAGAGACCAGATTGGCTGCATGTGTGTCGCAGTTAACAGAGATATGCTCCGCCCCTTCCGCAGAACCTCTGCTGCACCTCTCCAAAATTGTAGGTGAACGCTAACAGTGCCGCTGACATGAGGCCTCTGATTGGTCAAATCTACATCCGCTCTACACTATCAGTATTTCCTGTTTGGTACCTTACCGGCTTGTTTGGTTTGTATGACCGCCATTGTGGAAAATGACTCGTGAAAATGGACCAGCTAGAAGAGCGAGGTGTGAGAACGCTGGGACCCTTTTTCCACCTGGATCCCCCGCTCCTTTTGGCCCTCATGTCCCTCCGTTGTCGCTAAAGCAAACTTTCCCCCACTTCCTCACCGCCTCGGCCGTATCTAGACCCATAGCTAGTTGGTCATTGTCTCTGTTGCGTTGTGGCATGCTTCAAAAATTAGGCATAAATCAAAAATGAGACAAGCTCACTGCGACATACTGCTGCAGGGAGTATAACCAGCCCTTAAGCTTCCACTCTGGTTAATGTTCTCCTCCCGCCATGTTTTTGTAGGCTTTAATGTTTGTGTTATTTTCTTAAAATTTTTAGACTCATAAAGACCTCAGTCAGATCCTCAAAGCTTGGGATAGTGTTTTAAAACATTTCCATTTATTTTATGACTTAATTAAACAGAGGCCGACATATGTTATTAGTTTTCTTTTATATAAATAAGTGCTCTTCTTGAAGGGTATCCGAGTAAATTTGTTGAATATAAGGCCCCATTAGGCTATTTTTTATTTTTCAATCACCTTGGAAAATCCTTCCTAATTTTCCCCCCACTAACAGTTCAGCAAAACTTAAAGAGTTGATCTTTCACTTAAAAAAATAAACATTTAACATAAACAGGAGAAGAAGTGAAAAAGCAAAAAGAGGTATGAAAACTTTTGCAAGGCACTGTAAATTAGTTTACCCTTGGGAGGCAAGTTATGCATTAATGAGTTAATTTAAAGTCGGGAAGCAGCTGTTACAACCGCAGCAGTTCGGGATTCAACCAGTTAGCAACTTAGTCCTAGTAGGTTCCCAATGGGAAATTATATTGGGACCAAGTCGCACTAAATTGGTGACTTAGAAACGACACTTTCAAGGAACGCTATGGCTAGCGGAAACATGCAAGAGGAGGAGAGTTTTGTGTCGGAGGTCGGTGGACGTGTCTCATCCGTCATAAGTTTTTATTTGGAGGAGGAAAGCGGGGATGAAGATGTTGTGGAAGAGGACGCCAGGGCAGCTGAAGCTTGGTTTGGTGTAGAAGGCTTACAGCGCAGTCGTACATGTTTGAGCCCTTGCCTCGCAACGCTGCCAGTTCTGTTAGCTTTAGCTCTACGCCTCGCTGAAGACACAGACGCCCATCCCCGTGAACACCGGGACGGAACTCGATGATCAAGTAACAAATAATAATTTCTTCTTATTTCTTATTTCAACCATGCTGCAGACTATATTAGCTGCGACAATATGCTGCATAATATGAATATGACCAAAAAAGTTGATTGACAGATGACGTTGATTTCTAAAATGGTCGAACGCTTCTAGACGCCCAGGCTGACGTTATAACTAACTGGCCTCGCAGAAGATAAATCTAAAACCCCACAGATTTTTAAATAGAATTTTTCTAACTTTTGGGACAATATGGTCTGATAAAGAGTACATTTATATACATGTTTAAAACTGAATGATTTGACATTTAAATATGACTTCCCTACAACTTTAAAGTTAAATGATCTTATAAATTGATTCATGATAATTTACCATTTTCTTTGGTTTTCTCTTGCATTAAGAGGATCTTTCTAGAACAATGCTGGATCTTTTTTGCAAATGTACTGACTAAAAAGCACATCATATTTTACAAATGTATTGTGTCATTGCTGTATCAAATAGGAACTGATTTAACGAAATGTTTTAGATACATTTAAAAATATAACATAACAGGATAACGGCACAAAAAAAAGAAAGATGAACACAAATAAAAAGATATAATTTAAAGGCAGGGTATGTCACTAACATACCGGCGGACTTTACATGCCTCTTGTTGTCAGTAAAGTGGAAGGTAAGCACTCAGTTATTAGGGAAATCCAACAATCATGTGTCGTTTTAAATACCTCCTAAGCATTTCTAACTGTAGGCCACGATCCGTGGATTAAAGGGGACATTTTGCTCTGCACTCACCTAGTTCTTTGAACCGGGCGCTGGCCTCCAGCAGGATGTTTCGAACATTTTGGATCGCCCAGGAATACAACTTTCCAAACGTTACCTCCAGCAGCATCCGATTGAAAGGAGGGATTAGATCGACATGTTTAAGGCAGTCCGACAGTGGCTCCCTGAAAAGAAAAGTTAGCACACTCCAAATTTAATGGGAAGATACCTTTATTTATGCAAGGACTTTAAAAAGGTTAACCTACCCAATGTTGGTCCCTTCAGGTATGACCCTTTGCCAGCCACAGAGCATTGCATACTGCACAGATGGCAGCAGGAAGCTCTTGGAGGCCAACTTGAGCATGGTGTCAATGCCCTCCAATCTTACCTCGGCCCTCTCCAGCTGGGATCAAATGGAGATAATGTGTCATCCTTTTTGATCAGTCATAACATTGTGGTTAATAAGGACACTAAAAGATGTCCCATTCAATCTCACCTGCTTTAGGAGACACTTCCTCATTTTTTCCACATCCAGAGGCTCCTCTTTCAGTGCAAACTCCACAATGGTGCCCATAAGGCTGGACTGAGAAAACACACCTGGAACACTGTGTTTCAGCCACCGGTACCTCTGGACGTTTGCCACCGTGTTTAAAATCGGCTGCCACTTGTCCTGCTGAGGAATCAGATCTTCTTTTAGGGGAAGAGAGTTCGCCCACCAATTCATTAAACAAATTATGTCTTAAACCTACCTTAGATGTTTTTCCAGTGGGTGATTTCCTGTCTGCAGTAGTGGGGCTAATGTGGACATTATGCTCTTCTTCATTGGTCCCCTCATTCTCCAGCTTTGGCTCTTCTACATCGGCAGACTCTGATTTCTTAGGCACTAAAATGGGAGAATTGCAAAGGCTTTTATAGCAAACATCCAACACTATTACACTTGCAGTGTTGCTAGGGAAATCCCACCTCTTTTTTTCCTTCGGTCCCTAATTAGTTTCTGAGCGATCCTCCTCCATCGTGGCTGAGAGCTCAGCAGCTTCAGCTTGGACACGATGGACAGATCGTTGCTCACCGCCGGTCGCAGCTCATTGAATAAAAATCTCAGGCGCTCGATGACCGGTGCGCACACTTCCTTATATGAGCGGCCTTGTTCCTGATGAGTCTGCAAAATAGGTTTAACAGGTTTATTCTTAAGTGATTTATTTAAGTATTCACACCCCTTGAACTTTTACACATTTTTTTCCATTCTACAAACATGAACATAATGTTCAGTTTTGATAATGAATGGATTTAATTAATTTAAACAAAATCTAGTGGCTTTTTTTATTTTTTTACTTTTTTTGGAATAATGATGATGATAAACAGACAGAAAATAGCTAAAGCTATTTGAATGAAGGGAGATTGATTAAATAATAACTTTTCTGATTAAACTGATGACCAGATTTATGAAGCTCACATAAGTAGTTCTATCTACAGATATTCTCCCACCCAAGCAGTAGATCTGTAGCCTGGGTGCCATTCGGACTTAGTCCACGCCCACAGCGTTTGAGGTCGGGGAAGTTCGGTCTGGCATTGCTCAATAGTAGCTGCTCGCACAATATCTGGCGATCCAATCAAATTGTCAGCGCGAGGGCTTTATCACGATGATGGACAGATGATCAACAGTAACGTAATCAACCACACTCACCAAAGCGCGCAGTATGGGAGACAACAACAATGGCTGCGGCTGGAGAGTTGAGGTGAGTAGATTCTGCTATTAGGTCTGTTCTAGAAGATATCCACAGCAAATTAATTTTAAAGAGGAACAGAGAAAGCGATCAAGGCTCATCTTCTTATTCCTAGGCGTGCAACTGCACGCTTTGATTTTGTGGACAACAACTATGCCCTCGCTAAGCAACATACGTCCGCACTCCGTTGCTCTTATTGGTTGTAGGTCTATCCAATTGAGTGCACAGGCATTTTTTTTCCTGGTTCGATTCGAAACACGCCCCATAATCACAGCTCTATGGAGCAGTGATATCAGACTCATATTCTGACTAGAATTGAGTAGGACTACGTCAGGCTAGTAGATCTGTATACTCCTCCAAAGTTACCATGGACCTCTTGGATACTGTTGAGGAAAAATTCATAAAAGGTTTACCCTGACTATAAACTGATTTTCTTTCAGATAATACAATCAAAAGTGGCATTTCTTTCAACATGAAAAAGATAGATTTCCTTTTGCCAACGTGTACTGTAATATTGATCTGTGGCTCTTGACAATAAGGCTGTTTAGGTTTCTACCCCCCACTTTTGCATGATTTAATTTATTTCCATATAATATATTCTTTTGTTTTATTATGCAAAAAAAAAAAAAAAAAAACGTTAAAAAAAACCCCCGAAACTTAATGTTGCAGTTTATTTCTTCATGGGACAACAACTAGGACAGAAACTACTTTTCCAAAATGAGGCAGCGTACAAGGGGTGGTGTTTAAAAAATGTTTTATAGGCATTACTGCAGTTCAAACTTCCTGCTAAGTTTTTATCAGGTCTCCAGAGCATTTTTGAACATCCATCATTGGCAATAGCCTCCAGGTCTTAGAAGCTATTGCCTATTCTTACCCTATTCTTCTCATTAAAGCAACATCATCTCAGTATATGACTTTTCAGTCAGTTTTCAGTTGTTTTTGCTCAGTTTGTTAGTAAATAAAGTCTTTTGTGTATATTTACAATAACAACACCCATGACATGAGTTTCAATACTGGGTGTGTGTGCAAAGAGAAAAAAGTGATGCTAGTGAAATCCTATTGAATGCTCTTAAACATGTATACATATGTCATGATCAGATCATTTTATTTAGTGTCCATGTAAATAGCTATTATGAATTTCCGAACCAAGGTTTTGATTGGTTTGGGGAAAATTTGCACATTTAAACGTAGCTAATGTTTAGTTGTAATGTGGCAAAATTTTTTAGACAAAAAAAATAGAGATATTAATATTTTTTGGATATTCTACACATAATAAATAATTCAGAAGGTTCATTATAATTTATTTTAAAACACATGTCTGGAGGGGAGTCATACCTTAATTAATGAACATTTTGCCTGATAGACCATCCGGCAGACATCTATCATGGATTTAGGGAGTGACCTCTGTTTTCCCTGGTCCACCCCCAAGGCACATGGGCTAACAAGTGAGAGAGCGATGTGACCTGTGGCAGAAGAGGGTTTAAATTCAATTGCTGCACAAAAGCAAGCTGATTCCAACTTTGTTTACCCATGTTAACTTCTTGGTATAAAATAAAGCAACAAAATATACATTTCTGAGAGTAAAATAATAGAAAAAATAGTTCCTCAAATTATTCACAGATGGCACAGAACCCCTCAACAACTTCATGAATGGAATTTGATTCCTAAAGACACTTGCTGGAGATGCAACAAGGAGGGAGCATCTATTCTTCATATTCTCTGGACCTGCTCTGCTCTTCAAAATTGGTGGAAGAATATTATTGAAGTAATTTTCGAAGTACTGGAAAGAAGCTTTAATATCACTGCCAAGCTTGCAGTTTTAGGCTCCACGATAGAACCCCCAAACTCACACTTGTCACCTTTTGACAAGAGGTGGCTTGTTCTGGCTCTGACTACAGCAAAAAGGATCCTACTAAGATACTGGATGAAAAAGAACCCTCCTCCTTATGATGAATGGAGGACAACTATGGTTAAACTGGCCTCATATGAGAAAGCGACATACAACCTCCTACGTAAAAAGCATCAGTAGGATAGTACATGGAATGCCTTTCTCAACAGGCTAACTGTAAAGTAGACTTGGAAAGGTTGGTGTGGCATATTAACATATCTGTTGTATGCTCTATGAAACAAAAACTTAAAATTTGCATTATATAAAAAAAAAAATTTTTCCTCTGTAAAAAGTGTGTCGCCCCCCGGTTTGTTACCAAGGTCCTGGTGTTTGAGCAAGCAGCAGAGCAGCAGACGGCCAACTTCCTCCACTGGATGCTCAGGCGGGAAGGTGATGGGTGTGATGAGATGGTACTGCTTACAGCAACGCTCTATTTGGCACAAAAAGTCCTACAGTACGATAGAAACAGAAAAAAGATCAACCCTGGGATTCATTTCTGCTTACTGGGATAATTTTTTTATTTACTCTACCTTCACAGTGTGGTCCTGAGTGTTGTTGTCGGCGATAGCCTGGAGAAAAGGCTGTGCGTGGTCGCTGAGGGTTATCCTGCGGGAGTAAAGTTTGGCCTTGTCTGCAGTGGTGGTCCCCAGGGAGCTGCAGTGGTCTTCGTCCTTCTCTTCGTTGTAGTTGTAGTGGATCTGACTGGTCTGAAGTCCGCCGGAGAATATGGAGGACTGGAGCCATTCTGTGCACAGAGAGGGTAAAAAATATTATACATTCAGACTGTTACAGAAGAACACAGATCATGTTACATTAATTTTTTTAACTGTTCATTTTTAGGGGAGAAATGATACAAAATCCAACTTTATTTGAAAAACAGGAACTGGAATCACAACTTAAAGCTACAGTGTGTAATTTTCAGCGACATCTAGCGTCCAGACTGCAGAGAGACCGCAGCAACATGAACATCTCCCCCACCGCTTCTCCCCAACAGTCACGCGTAGCGTTACTGGGACAAAATGTCTTTCCACAACGTCTCGCATCACCTACCTTTATACAAGTGATGAGGTTTGTTTACATAGATAATTTTACAGATATGGTATTTCATTAGTCTGTGTGTTCAGTACCCGTCTCAGTTCATCTCTCTCAACTTGCCGTAGTTACTTTCGAGCGTAATGGGCGATCTCGCACCGTGCTAGTTTGTTGGCTCCTGCAGCCTGCTGCCGTAGCGCAAAGATGTCTGCCTCCATGGCTCGCGCGACCCACTCCTATAGTAATTATAAATAACGAATTCTACTAAGGCAACGCAAATATTAAGGTTAAGAGGCTGAGCTGCGTAGATGATGATAAATAACATAGTTATGTATAATATATTACATTTCTGACTGTATATCCCTGTAAAAATTATACACTGTAGCTTTAAACATATGGGAGAAAAATATAAAAATATATCATAGACTTTCCTCTCAGTCGATGTGGATAACCATTATTTTCCCCTCCTATTTGAAATAAGAGCCAAAGGAAAAAGGCTGAATTGAAGTTGTTGCCGTGACCTATATTAAACATAACCTTTGACCTTCTAAAAGAGGTCAGCCTTCTTAACTTTCCCGTTACAGTTTGTGGGGCCAAGTCCTTTCCTTTGCCTACATCTCCCAGAATGCTGTGTGGTTGTGAATCAGTTCAGTGAAACTATAGATCAGACATATTTTCTATTGATATTGTTTTATTTCCCAAAGCTGCTTCAGATTGGATTCCCCTTTATATGCATAAAACAGCACTAGTTAAAAAAAAGGTTCAGAGAAGCCAAACAGTTTTTAATCTGATCAGCAAGCTTCTGAAACAATTCTGGCTGGAATTTGGACAAGGCCACAACTTTAAAAGAGGTTTGAGCTGAAGTCACTCTACAGTCTGTATGTTTGGGATTAATGTCATATTCAGCAAACTAATGGATTTGAAGAACGATGGTAATCTGCTAATCTTATACAGAGTTTATACAGGAACGAGTAACTCTAATTTAATGTTTTTTAATGCTCTTTTAATGCTCTTAGAAATAATTTTAATGCCATCAACAAGTCCCCATGACTGGTGTGTGTGTGTGTGTAATGTATATATATATATATATATATATATATATATATATATATATATATATATATATATATATATATATATATATACACACACATACATACATACAAACACGCATATAAAACCGACAAAATCCTTTTTCATCTTTACGATCGACAGGCTGCAGCCATGTCCCAAATTCCTCGTTTTCCAGCCACTTTTGTTGAAATTTGCATTTTCCCAATTTCTAGTTTTTTCTACGCCTCGGGCTTCTTTTCCGAACATACAGCTTTACGATCAACTGAAAGCAGTTGGTATATTATTCTAGCTGGTATATTATATCAGATATATTATATCTGATATAATATATCTTGTTTTTCTAAACTTTTTTTTATTAAAGCATTTTAAATGCCACGATAATCACATGTAATTTATTTTAATGCCAATTAAGGCCCTAATTAAAAAAATAATTCAATGACTTTTAAAGACTTGCGGAAACCCTGTTATAACAGACAGGATCCAGCACATTCAAAACATCTTATCCAAGGTTTAACATAGAGAAGCTTTTCCAATATTTGTTCAACTCAACTTAATGCAACTTAGGGTGGACAAACTTATTATTAAAACGTATTATTCCAGCACACCAGTAATGCTGACTGAAAAAAAAAAGCCCTCAGCATGATGGATTTGAAGTAGTCCTGTGTTTATAGGTTTGAAAGCCTCACATAGGATAATGTATACATTGTTTTTGTGCATTTGGAAAAGTGGCGCAATCTTAAAAATAAAGAGTTCATCCTAACTGTCCAGCTGACCTGTTACAAATATTAGCTAGCTCGGTGGTGGAGCTGTTGGACTAAAAGATTCAATATTCAACTCTTCTGACAAGCCTAAGCTCTGAAATGTCCTGGTTTGGTCATGATCATTCTAGCCTAGCCTTTTATTTTCTTTTTTTAATCTAAGGATAACATGTGGGTCTGATGGCTGAAATGTACATTCAGACAGGACTAAAATAAAAATAGGAATAAAAGGAATAAAACAGGAATAAAAAAAAATGTTCCTTCAACCTACTGGCACATTCAATCTCCATAGGGGACAACTGGGTGCTTTTGGCCAAATATGAGGCGTGCAGACCCAACAGCAAACCCAGATTCCTCTCAGTGTCGATCAGCGGTGAAGACAGACTGCTGAGGTCTGGCGTGGTCACGGTCTCCTGGTTTGGCTGGGAATAGTTACAAAAAATATCCAATTTCAAAATAAAAGACAAACACCAACAAAATAAAAGGCTGAAGTATTTTTTTTATATATAACACATTGAGTACCTCCATGTACTGGCCAACACAGAAAGCCTGCATGGATTCTCTGGTGTCTTCAAACTGTAAGGCAGCTTCCAATGCAACCACAGGGTCCTCGCCGGCAAACTGAGCTGTAAAAGAATCAAACCTTTGCTGTCAGCAACTCAGGATAAATGAAATACATGGAACTGAAGTAACATTTGATCACATGAGGAGGTTAGGGATGACTGGGGTCTCAGTTCCAAATGATCCCCCTGGCTACAAGACTTAGATTAGTAACTATGTAAATAAAAACAGGAAGAGGGACTGATAAACATATAAAAATATAGAGATATAGAGTTAAAAAAAAAGTCAAAAAAGATGGTAAGAAATAAGAATAAAGATAGTGACAGAAAAATAAACAAATACACATGAATATATAAGGAAAATAAGTAGGGTTATTATTGTAAAATCAGAATTACAAGTTTAATGCATTTAATACTGCCCTAAACGGATTTTCCACATTTCTTTTAAGTGGTTTGCATTTAGGCCAACCTGCAGTAACTACCTAATAAGACTGCTAAGATGCAGTGTGTCATTTTACTGCATTTTAAATCAACTGTTTTCAAACACATATATGACACAGATCTATGAACTTTAATGTGATAGCAGCTTAGGGGCCTCATATGAACTAGGGCTGCAGGTGTTCATTATTTTAGGGGTTGAGTAATCAATCATGTTTCATTTTGAATAATCTAAAAAGAAACGTTTGTTAAATTAACATTCCACAATTAACAAATCTTCTGAACCTGAAAGAAAAAACATATTTGAAATAAAATGTATTAGTAGATATATTAGTATTTTTTTTTTTTTCAGAGAGAGAAATATTTGTATATATAAAAAAAAAAAAAACACACTGACTACTGATACTGCAAAAACGTATGACCAAAAACTTGAGTGCTTTAAAAACGTGCTTTTTCATACCGAGGTATACCTGGTCCATGCCTACCAGTCATTTAATACTTTTTTGTATGATTGTTTTGTTTTTTTCCCGACCAACAGACGCAATTTGCCTTCTTAAAAAAAGTTTAAATGAAAAATGTTCAAGAAAAGTTTAACACTTTTATTTTTTTTTTTTTTTTGCAGTATAAAATATATAGATTTTTCAGTTAATAAAATCATTAAATTTAAATGAAGATATTTAAGCTTACCTAACACACTGTTCCCTGTCAGAGACTGTGATTGAGCCTGGAAGTCTTTAATGTCATAAACCTTCCCATCAATGACTGTCCAGAAGCCGCCATCTTTGTTATGGTTCTCCAGGTCAGCCTTACGGATCAGTGAAACCTCTTCATTGTTTTTGGAACTTTGCCCGGTGAAGAAGGATCCTTAAAAAACAGAAAATGTTTAATGACTTAAAAAAAACAGTGTTCTATCTAAAAAGGAGTCAAATAACTCAAATAACTGTTAATAAAGATCAAAGGCATTTACCCATAATGCCCGGCCATGCCAAATCCTCATTATCGTCCCTCTCATGTCCTGGAGCCATGTGGTTGAAACGGTCCAAGTGTTCCAGAAGTCCGGCCAGCAGAGGGATAGCACCAGTCTCTTGCATAAGACCAGCATCGATGGTAAGGAGGAGGATGATGGACACCACCAGCTCAGGAAGAAGGACTCCTGATAAACCAGATAATGACAGAAACGTTTTTAAGCACAACATTCAAATATGACTATAAATTAACAGAGAGCAAAGGAATTTACCGGTTAGATCTCCTTCAATAACCCGAGAAACTTCAGCAAAATGTCGGCGACCCGTAGACGCAATGCTTGTTGCAACAGGGAGGATATCTCCAATGTGAGTACACAACAGGGCGATGTACTTCTTTAACAAGGAGCCAACACCCAGAAGCTCGGGATCTGCAACAAAGAAAACAAAAGCTGCTCAAACTGAACCGGTGAGGAACAGCTGCGATCCGATCCGAGCTGAGCGGCTTACTGTATCCGTTGACGTGCTCCGTGTCGGTGACGCCCAGGTACAGCTTGCTGACCAGCAGCCTCTGGAAGCGCAGGAGCAGATCCAGGGAGGCGGATCGCTCCTTGCTGACATGTTCTGCTTCTAAGTAATTGGAGATACGCCTAGCAACGTCTTTCAGTCTTGCTATGGTCTGTGAAGCGATGTTCCTGTTGAATTTCAAACATAGAAGTTGTCTTAAGGGACAATAAAATGGTTCAGATGTAGTAGATGTGGGCCAACGGACGTTACCTCAGAAGCTGCTGCACTAGCTGTACTAAGGGCAGACTTTGTTTTCCTGTTGACTCATAGATGCCTGTGTTGATGAGGTCTTTGTCTAGCACGGTACGACAGCGGTGCATGGTGGAGGCGTTGGCCTCCTGCTCGTCAATCTCCTTCTCTTTCTGAGCCTCTTTCTTGGCCTCAATATCCTGCAAACACAACGACCGGAGAAAAATGTTTCCCCATCGAGTCTACGTGAACCATTAAATGAACAATTCAAGTCAAGGGTTCATGGGGTTGTTAGGTAGCACTGACCTGTATCTCAGCTGTGATGGCAGCATTCAGAGCAGATTCCAGCCCTCCGTCGGCCATCAGGCTGCTGACCAACAGGTCGATCATGAAGCGCCGTCCAGGACTCACACTCATCTCATTTCCAGATGCTGGATGAAGCAAATAAATGAGAAACTTAAAACTCCAACAAATGTCTTCTTTACATCAAATTTAAACACACCAAGTGAAAAACCTTTCATTGTTCTGTTCTGGTTACATGAGGGTAAAACAAAAACAAAAGAAGACATAAGTTCATGTTTAAGGAAAGGGTGTCCTGGTCGAAAGAGATTTATAATGGGAGCTGGCTCTGAGCTGCCTGGCTGTGTGTTTCCTGGATGGGCCGCTTTTTACAGCTGCTTTATGTATCTCTGCTTCGGTCTCCTTGAACGCCAGTCGGCCTCAGCAGATGGCCGCTCACACTGAGCCTGGTTCTACTGGAGGTTTCTTCCTGTTAAAAGGGGAGTTTTTTCCTCTCCACTGTCGCTACAAGCATGCTTAGTGTGGGGGATTGCATTTGAGTCAATGAGTCGATGCAATCAACTGGTTTTCTTAGATAGAAAACTTTGAATCAATTTGACTGTATGATCTGGTTGAACTGTAAAGTGCCTTGAGATGAATGTTGTGAATTGGCGCTATAGAAATAAACTGAATTGAATTGAATAAGGTTATCCAAATTTAGACTCTTTTTGTTTTGTTTAGTTGCAAAAATTGATTTAAAAAAGTGAAAAATATTTCTAGAAATGAGTGCATTAACCTACATTTGTGAATGGAAATAAAATGATCTGCCATTGAAATGATCATTTGGGGCTTTAAATTAAGATAATTATGTACCGTATTTTCACGCTACTATAAGGCGCTAATATAAACGTCCTTTTTCCCTCAAAATGTGCGCGGTATACGCCCTATGGTGCGGTGCGCCCTATGTGTGTGTGTAACTGCAAGTACTTTTGAGACCACCTCATTGAGGAGAGATGATGAAAAGAGTGGCTGAATGTAAGTGAGACCAGGTGTTTTTTTTCCACTCATCACCATCGCTGTTAATATGTAACTCCATGCGTGCCCCATCTCATACAGCTGATGTGAAAAAACATGGGGAAATAAAATGAATGCTGTGCTCGCGCTCGTTCAACCGCTTCGACATCGGTGTGAACTGACCCAGCAGGTGCAGCAGAAGCAGCGAAGTTTACATGCAAAGTCAAATGGTTGCCAGCATATAGGTGCAGCAAAAGGTTCCCGGCAGCGCCGCTTTTGAGCAGCAGGGCGAAGCGCTGCCGGGAAGCGCATTTTAAGCATCTGGACGCACCGCCAACGCCAGCTGCTGCTGCTTTCGAGATGGAAAAATTGAAGTTTTGCTGCTGGACGCGCCGCATCAACCAATCAGAGAAGCTGATCTCAGAGCTGACAGTGACTTGAAACAGTTACACACAGCCTGATGATGCTATATGATATTAACGCGAAATGGAAAAGGCTGGATGGATGAGGAGATGATGAAAGGCGTGGCTGAGGCAGGTGTATGTGAGGGAGACCAGGTGCTTTTTTCCTACGCATCACCATCGCTGCGCGTGCCCATCTCACAGCCATGTGGAAAAAGGTGAATCAAATAAACGCCTGTGCTCCGGGCCAAGTATCCCGGGTCTGGACATAAAGGAACTTCAACCGCTCGACATCGGTGTGAAGCGCCGCTCAAAGTAAGGCTGCGCAGCGCGCGGGAGCGATGGATGACAGACGGAGACCACAGTTTCAGGATAAGTGGAAGGCAGCCGGGCAAGTTACGCAACACCGTTAGTGGATGGATTGTAGATGCTTGGACTAACGTGTCTGCTGGCCTCTGTTGTTCAAGCCAAGAAAAGCAGGCATTATTTCTGGAGGAGCCGCGCTGCACGGAAAGTGACTCTGACAGCGAAGAAGGGGAAATTGGCATGTCTGATTTAAGCTGCGCTGTTTTAATTCAGAAACAGAGTATGATGACTTTGATGGGTTTGATTAATACTCTTGTAATAAATACATGAATAAAGCATAAGCAATCATAGTCGGGGTTTGCTCCCCGCTTCATTTTTCTACCTGAAAACTTAATTCAACAGCAGCCTCTGGGCGGGTCTCCTCCTCTTCACCGCGGGCGGCTGGCAGGTGTTTCTTTTTTCATCTAAATAATCCTAAATCTTTGCAGCTATATTTGCTGTGATCAGTGGGAATAAAGTAGTTTTAATATGTTTTTAGGTGAGAAAGGCCACCTGAAAACTTAATAATTGCAGTCAGTTCATCCAGATTATCATCGTGTCTATACTATTTCTGTCGGAGCCGCCAGACCCCCACATACTAGCGTGCGGTCAGCGACAGTAAAAATCCTTCATCAGCAGCCTCTAGGCTGGGCAGCCTCCGGGTTCACCGCGGTGGCTGGTGCAGGTGTTTTTCATCTAAATAATTTAAACTGCAGGCACCAGGATGGATACCGGGTAATAAAAGCTTAAACATATTCCGTCGGCAGGTTTCAGGATTTTAAGTTAATTTAGGAGTGACCACAGCCAGCTGTGTCGCTCTGCGATGTGTTCGCATCTCTACCGCCAGCACCCAGGTTTTGATTAATACTTTGTAATAAATACATGAATAAAGCACAGTACCAGCATACTCAGTTTTGCCCCCGCTTGTAGGTTTTAAATACTTTAGTAGAGGTATTTAAAGGTGCAGTAGAGGACATGTACCTGTATACAAAAAGCTGGCAGCTTCTATAGTCCGGTAGCCTTTATTGTGTGTTAAATACAGAAAATGGCACATAACTGAGAGAAGCGCCTTTTAGTACGCAGTGTAGCCTTATGGTCGTGAAAATACGGTAGACTGCAATTGAATTGCAATAATTAACGTTTTGTTATATTAAGTGCAAAAATCCTCATTCATTGATTCATCATTATACTTACCTACTTCAAATCAAGTTCAAATACCCTTATTCCCGGAAAATTGAATTAACTTACTTTTTATACAAGTCTAGATTTATTGTAAAAAACATTTTTCTCCTACTTTTTTATCTTTAACACTTTGCCTCAGGTCTCTGAGTTTCTATATACTGGTGTTTGAGCCACATCTTGCACTAATACTTCTCTACACGCAGCTGTCTATGCAGAAACTGACCCTCAGCTCAGTGATTCACACCCACAGACAGACAGCGCTCCTCCATAGTTCTTTCATTTAAAACGTCATCATAAAGGATTTCTTTCTCAAGGATGGTGTTTGTTACAATGGAACTCTTTGTTGTATCTCGAATTTGTGATGTTTTATTTGTCGTTGCAATCAAACCAAAAACTGACATTTAATTGAGGAATCAAATTAATGAATGGTCCTAGGGTAGAGCTTATGTTTTGCACTCACCAGCATTAGGTAGCAGAGAGGACAGCGCCCTGGCCCTCTCCTCGGCTGTAGGCAGCAGCACTGACCAACCGCTCTGCAGGACAGCTTGGGCAGCAGCTTGCACCGTGTTGAGCACCCCTGCATTGCTAGCTAGCACCACCACTGTTTGTTTCAGGTTGTTCAGGAGCACGCTGCCAAGCCCCAGCCCCAGCTCCTCTGGGTCCATCTGGTTACTGATGGCCGCATGGAGCTGCGGAAAACAAACGCAATGATTGAGGCTAAAGCAGTCATTTACAGACCAAACACCAATGGGTTAAACTGTACAGACGCTGTCGCGCACCTGGAGTCTGAGCAGGTTTAGAGTGGCCACTACCATACACTCTTTCTCCTGAGGCGGAGGCCAGTCCGAGCTGCCATCCATGCCCTCGCTAACCTGTCGCAGGAGCAGGTCCAGCTGCTCGAAAGTCATGGAGCAAACATCTACCACAAACGGCACGCGCTGCCCAACGGACCACTCTGAGCAGGAGGACCAGGCGAAGCTCTGAAATAAAAAGCAGCAAAGCAAGATTGAACTAGCTTTGTTTTTACCATTACAAATAAACTCCAATCAGAATGAGGCGTTTATTTTACCTGTCCTGGACCACAGGAAATTCCCACAATGTGCTTAGAGTTGAGCCCTGGGAGAGCTTTGGGCTGCTTCTTGTTAGAGAAAAGAGTATCAAAGTGTTGGAGCTTATCGTTGCTGCCCCAGCTGTGCACCTCTCCATCATCAGTCAGGGCTAGACAGTGCGTCGACCCAACAGCAATATCCACTACTTTCTTCCCTGATTAAAAAAATAAATAAACAAATGCATGCATAAACATAAACAGCTGCTTTCTGAAACCTCCTGGAGACCTTTCCCCTCCCACCAGATCCTCACCCTGAAGACTGTCGAGCAGCTTTGGGTAGCGGACATGTTCATCTGTGCCATGACCGAGGCGCTGGTTGTCTCCCTTCCCCCAGGTGTACACCTGGCCATCTTTAGTTAGGGCTACTGAAAACTGACTGCCGCAGCACACTTTCACTATATCCAGATCCTGCAGCTTCTCCACCAGCTTTGGGGTCTTGCAGCCGTCGCTGCCTCCTCGGCCCAGTTTACCGTAATCTCCATCTCCCCAGGACCAAACCTGGCCTGTAGAGACACAGTAAAAAGGGTGAACTTAAACAGGGAAGCAAATATGAACAAAGGACTAAAAGGAGAATCTCGTATTCTGACCATTTTCAGTCACGGCAAGAGTTTGGGCGTCCCCGCTTCCACACGCCACATCCATCACCTTATGTCCTTTCAAAGCGGTCACTAACATGGGTGTAGTCTGGTCCTCACTGGAGCCTAAAAACAAACGGCAATGAAGGCAATAAACAGGCAGAAAGGGTCATATTTAGTAGCTTTATATACAAATGAGGGTTCGGACTTTAACGCCTTCATTTTAATTAATTAATTAAAAACATTTTAACATGTTAATGAAGATCAATGCAGTTATTTGCCTTTTCTTATATACCTACTAAACTCTCAAGCTGGGAACCTTTGTACTCGCTGCGTAACTCGATATTTAAGCGTAAAAATTATGGCTCAAAACTGAATACCTCCATATGGTATGGACATATAAGTGCATTTTCATAATAAGTGATATCTGAATAGTGCTAACACTTAGGAGCAGGAACATGGATTAATTGTGTTTTTAACTGCTTAAAGGAATAGTACACCCAAAACATGATTAGCCTTCATTTTTCTACTCACCCCCATGCTGAACAACACTCTGGGAGTACTTTTTAATATCTCAAATGCATCATCTGGAGATCTGGGAGGTTTCTTGTCTGTCTGCTGACATTCAAATAATGGAGGTCTGTGGCGCCCGAGCACAGAAAAGGTCCATAAAGTCCACAAAAAACGTCAATATTCCTCCATACCTCTTCGTCCAATGTATTCCAAGTGTCCTGAGTGGGTAGCGTAAAAATTTTACTTCGCGAAACGAAGTCATTAAGAATGTTTTTAGGCATAAACAGTAGTGTATAGGATTTCCTAAAAAGCGCGCGCGAGTCTATGGAAACAGCGGCAGACCAAACCAGATGAAAGTGCGCATTCAGCTCGGCAAAAACTCATGCTCTTCCTCAATACGTGAACACACTCCAGACATTTTTTTTTTTAGATTTGTTTCTTTCTTCTTTTACAGGTAAGCAACACATTTCTTCTTCTAAGCTTGCATCATCGGCAGAGCAGGCGCTGAATGCGCACTTTCATCTGTAGCGGTCTTGCGGGGACTTTCGTAGACTTCGTGAAACGGCGCTTTTAGAAATCCTTTAAAGAGAAACAGTGGTCTCAGAGGTAAATCTTTTAATTGCACTTAATGTTGCATTTAAGCAATGCTTTATGCCAGAGGTCTTCAACAGGGGGTCCGTGATCTTTTAATTGCCCCATGCTTTGGGGTCTTCAACGGAGGTACTGCATGAGGAGGAGGTGTTAAGCATTTGGTTGCTTTGTTTGATTAGTTTTTTTATATACCCGTACACTTTTTTCCACTAATTAAAATGTCTCTAAATCCACATTAACATGAATTGAACAGACTGTAGTAAACAGATAAATGGAGGCAGAAGATGTCTTTCAGTCATCAATACAATGCACACGATTCAGCGACACACAGGAGCTCTTTCAAGCTGGGCACCGTTTCATTCACAACACCTGTCCCATCAACCAGGAAATACTTTAATAATCCCAGGGAGAAATTACTTTCGTTACATGACTGCATCTGTAATAGAGTGACTATAGGACCAGTTTGATAGAACACAATTTCATAGAATATATATAATAAGGGGGTCCCTGCTCCATCTCGCCATCAGTTTGGGGGTCCTTGGCCTGAAAAAGGTTGAAGACCCCTGCTTTATGCTTTATCATCTTAACATTTTTTATAGAAGTAGTTTTTCAAAGAAGTTGCATAAAATATCAGGCGTTTCTAGATAAAGCAAAGTGATTACAATGTTCAACCAATCTGATGGTTGAGTAACCTAAATACATCAATTAAATACAAGAAATAAATGTGTTGCTGTGCTCATATGATCATTTAATAACCGAGGAGCAAAAAAGGTTTTTCTTCAGCAAAAAGTTTGTTCATGTTGTCATGTTGCTTTTAGAATAAAAAGTGATTACTTATAATTAATTCATTACGAAGATTGTAATTAAATCGATTAAAAATATTAATTGCGTCCTATCACTAGTACAAAGCTTTGTAAAAGTGTTTATAATCCCAAAATTATTTGTAATGTTGGAAACAGATCTGCAATTGATTTAAATTAGTTTTTGCTCTGGCTTGATTTTAGCTGTCCTGCAGAGGGCAAACTATTCACCAATTAGTCTACTTATGGAAGTAAGCAGCGGAAATAGATGTCATTATAAATATATAGTATAAAGGTTCAGTATAATCGTCTTTCTATTTGATAAATCAAGCTTTATTTCATGTTGTAGTATATCTGGATCTTACCATGACCCAGTCGGCCGTAGTTTCCTCTTCCCCAGGTGTAGAGCTCTCCATCGGCTGTGATCGCAGCGCTGTATGTACTCCCACAAGCAATGTGCACCACATGCTTTCCAGCCTGTTTCCCATTAAAGGCAGCTATCATTGTGGGCTCCTCTAGGTACCTAAAATAAAGAGGAAATAAAAATGCATTCAGTCCTAGCCATCGTTCAGGTTTTTCTTTTTTATATCCACAACCACTAAAAACTTGAGAGGCAGTATTTTCTGTTTGAAAACCTTGTTATAAATAGATGAAACACTGATTTCATCAATACTCTCACTATTCAGAGACACACTTCACAATGGATTATCATCAAACAGCCACATGCAAAATGTTTTTAACTTAAAGACAAGCGGAAAAATCAACAGAGTTAAAAGAGCGTTCGTTGAATGTTAGCTGCTGCTTACGTAGTGTCTCCGTGTCCGAGGCGGCCGCCATCCCCACAGCCCCAGGAAAACACCTCCCCGTTGGACGACAGGGCCAAGTAGTGCTGGCCGTCAGGATGAGCAGCAATCTTCACTATTTTTCTGGAGCTCAGACAGTGGACTAGCATGGGAGCCTGGAAGGGGAGGGGGGGTGTTGGGAAGTACAAAATCCTATGAATCAATGTGTCAGTAGCTCTACAGGTAAAAATGTTTAAAGTTTATCCAAACTGTCCCATTTCCTGAGGAAACTACACAAAAAACAGTTTGGATATTTTTTCTAAATGGTGGACTAATTTAGCTGACAACTATTTTGATAAATCGATTGATCTGTTGATGATTTTTATTTTATTAATATTAATAATACTATTATTAATTCATATCTTTTCTGAGTTTTTACAGCACTAGTGGCTGTTTTTTGGACAGTAGGCTCACAGGAAATGGGGTATGAGGGGGGAGAGACATGTGGCAAAGGACTAAAGGTCGGATTCGAACCCAGGTCGGCTGCGTCGAAGACTAATGCATTCATACATGGGACGTGTGTGCTAATCCCTGTCCCACCAGAGCACGCCATTAATTACCTTTTTTAAAGGAAAAATGTGCTTGAGAATTTTTTTTTTTTAAGAATCTGAACAGATTATGCTAAAACTATATCCCTTAGTTGGTTCTAGAAAATATTCACAGACAAAAAGAAGTTTTTTTCACCTTCATCTTAAAATAAAAATGTATGAATAATATGTACAACTTTAGTTATATTACTGAGTTGGTTGTTTTTTTGACCAATGGCAAATTTGGAGTCTGTTTGCTCCAGTTATGGTGATTTGATTACTAAATTGGCAGAGGATCATTTTAAAAATCAATTAATCCCACTAGTTGTGTCATTTATACAGTCAGATAGTACAAAGACTTTGCTATTAAGCTGCAAATTACTTTCTGTTGGGCTCCAAAACCAGAAAATGAATGCAAGCAGAATAATAGAGGAAGAGGAAAATATGAATTTCTTTGTAACTTCTCTTAACTTGATAGTTATTACGCTTTCAAAAACAGACAATGTGATCCCTGAAAACTCGAATTAGAAGGCTCTCATTACTATAAATATACCTAAATGGCATTATTTACTAATTAAATTAAATAAAGCAAAAAGAAAACACACAAAATGTAACCATAAGTCAGTAAGACAAGTTTCAGAAACACTTTGAATGAAACCGATATGAGTTATTTTGTAAAAATAAATAATAAGTCATAACCAGAGTATATATGGAAGAAAAACAGTCTCATTGGAATCTGCCTTTTTTTAAACACCCAATTATAAAACACAGAATTTTTTAGTTACCTAATAGATAGAGTTGAGTGGCAGCTTCTAGCCAATGAAATTAGCTCATTTGGTCACATGACACAACGGCTGCACTCAGCGCTGTTCCCGGATGAATGAAGAATTTTTTTTTGTTAAACAGAATGCGAAAACGCCAGTTAGCGGCTAACAGACAGCTTGTAGAGTTTTTCCTCTTATCAGACTGGGTGAAACAATCTGAGTCGATCGATAATGCGTATTCCCTGTTCGCTAAGCGCTCTTGGTTTGATCCGAAGAAGATGTCGGGCGGGCAAACTCGTTTTTCTTCTTCATTTCTCGCCAGTGGCCTGTCGGTTTGCCAACGCAGTTTCTTCCTCGATCATCAAACCAAGAGCCTTGGCAGACAGGGGTGCCGTACTAGCTGGGATTTTGGTTTGACTTTACCAAAAGGTCAACACATTTGCAGCTGAATTTTTTACAAGTGAATTTTTACCAGATAAAATTTGTGTGAGCGTAAGGAATTCAATGTCTAAAAAAATTCAGTGTTTAAAAATTCGTTGCTAAAAAAATTCAATGTTTAAAATTCGGTGTTAAAAAAAAGGCAGATTCCAGTGAGACTGTTTTTCTTCCAAAAGCGTATACACCTTCAATTGTGGCGTCTATGATTGGAAACCCAAATAATTTCAATTATAGTTACCAGTTCCGATAGAACAAAATGCTGGAGCGCCCAACATGGCCCTTCCCTCAGTGGTTTTTATTAGCCAGCGTAGGCTAAGTAACACTTGCCAAAGGAACTTCAAAGAAATACAAGATGCGGCTGGCGCCGGAGACACTTATTTATAATTATTAAACGAGATCTCATTTCAAAAATCAAAAATGTAAAATATGCTAAGCTTGCGTTTTGAATTTGTTGTTTTTAAACCTCCTTAAAGTTTTTTGATGGTATCATCATTTCAAAGTGAGGACTGCAAATGTACAGAGTCGTCAACAAACCGTGTGAAAACCTCAAAGCAGCAGAACTGACCAGAGTTGTGCTCTTGTAGTTTTGGGTGTAAACAGCACCACTGCTGGACAGAATAAGGAAGCCCTTTTCTGAACAGACAATCTGCATGACCCCGAGGCTGGACAGGGCTTTGCACTGGATGGGTCCATTGACGTTGGCATACAGCTTCCAGCCCAACAGGCCCCAGGCGATCACCTCCTGCAAAGTCCCCTGGAATAAAAAAGTGAGATGCAGCATTATGCAACGTTAACACTGCAAGCAGCAGGAGCAGCATAAACACACGTGCTGCTTCATTTTTTATGCTTGTACAAGTTTAGTTCTGACACGTGACTGAAGCACTTTTGCTGCTCTAACTGCGCAGTCAAAAAGTTGGTCTCCTGTGCGTTGGGCGGAGCTACCCTATCCTTTCTTTGCCTGTAACAGTGGCAGCCATATTTGCTGTGATCAGTGGGTAAAAAGTAGTTTTAATATGTTTTTAAGTTAGAAAGTCCAACTGAAAACTTTATCAGTTCATCAGGATTACGATTCTGCCTTTAAATATTATTTCAATATCGGAGCCGCTTAGACTCCCATACACCAGAATGGTCTGTCACTAGGAATCCTGTTCAACAGCAGCCTCTGGCCCGGTCGCCTCTTTGCGGTTTTCCACTACAGTTCGCGGCGGCTGGAAGTAGATGTTAGCGTTTTTCACGTCCATAATCCAAACTGCAGGCACCAGAATACTAAAATCAAACATATTTTTCCAGCAGGTTTTGACATTTTAAATTATTTAGGCATTAATAAACTGTTTCAGAGGCGTGATCATAGCAATCTGCATCAGCAGCGCTATGTCTGTCTTCCTGCCAGCTCCCAGATCAGCTTCTCTGATTCTTTGAAGTGGCACGTCCAGCAGTAGAAGTTCAACTTTCCAGCAGCTGGCGTGTCTGAAGCGTGCCCCGTGCGTCAGATCCTCAGAGGCTTATAACGCGATGCTTCAGCTGCTCAAAATGTGCTGCAGGACATTTTGCTGCGCTAAGATGCGCATCAACCATTAACTTTGCATGTAAACTAGCCGCTTCTGCTGCCTCTGCAGCTTGCGGTGTGAACGTAGCATTAGGATTCTGGGTACGACAGCTCCGCTGAGGAAACCACAGTGAATACATGCAAATACTGCACAACAGAAATGGATGTTTTATAAAACACCTCCACATTTCTCTTAATTAAAATAATTTCATGTCAAACACCTTAATTTTATCAGAGTCAGGGATTGAGTGTGTTTTACCAGCTCTTAAAAAGTAAAAAAAAAAAACAGCTCCAAAAGAACAAAACATCTCCCCCTAAATTAGACTCGATGCCTCACCTTGTGTGACGAGGGGGAGTTACAGTGTGGGGGGCTGTACGGAGAGGCCAGGCGGTCCAGGTGGGCCATGATCACTACAGCCGTCTGCTGAAGATCAATAGCCAGGTCATTGTCCTGGGGTAAGGTCAGGTAACGCAGGAAGCTCTCGTTGGGGCTGAGAGGTGAAGTCAGGATCTAGAAATTACATTCAGAGATGAGTTACCTTGATCCACAGATTACATGATCAGTTACCAACCGACCCTAAATCCAACTTCTAAAAGCTAAAAAGGTTACCGACACATCTAAAACAGTCCTTTTCATGATAGTAAAAATAAAGAGTTTTTTTCTACACTCCATTTAGCCTTCCTGTTATCTGTTGTCGTTCTCTCTCTTAGAGACAGCTAGTGTTCAAAGTCTTTCTACACCTTGTGCGTAACAGTGTCTGCCACCTCGGAATGTACTAAGCTGCATAGTGGAGCTTAGTTTGGTGCATTTAATGTTCAGAAAAAGGTTATTTTTTTAGCGTTTACTAACCAGTCAGGGCCGATCAAACTAGATAGGTCCAGATTAGTTAAATAAACCCATTTCTTTGTGCTTTTCTAATGAGAAAGCTTAGGTTCTCATGTCTAACAGGCAAACAAACAGCTTAATAAAATTATCTTGTCTAAATTCTGCTTTGGCAAATGAATAAATGTCTTCCTACCTCAGCATCCTCCTCAGGAACAGGCTCCTCCTTGCTGCTGTGTATGTTATGAAAGCGCTGCAGCAGAGGCAACAGAGGAGCGCTGGTTCCCTGGGTGGAGCGCTCGTTGTCCATCTCTCTGGTGCCGTTCTCCCACAGACGTAACAAGAGCAGAACAGCAGACAGCAGCTGGCTGGAAGAGCCGAATAAAGCAAAGTGAGACACGAGGAAACCATTCCTCAGAGCAGATGAAAGGCTGTTCAAAACCAGGAAAAATGAAGTCACCTGAGAGTCCCCCTCTGCACAGCCAGCTCCAGAAGGATAGCCAGGGCAAGGTGCTCGTCCTGAAGGGGAATGTTGCCTTTTGTGCTGGCACTTCCATGTATGTCACTGAACCAGGAATAAACAAGACATTTAATACCTGCATGTAAATTAGATAAGTCAAAATAAAACTAAAAAAAGAAGTATAAAAAACTACTTGAATACAAAAGGTCCTATACCCAGCATTAGTTTACAAATACCAGCTTAACCTATCTTGTTCATCTTAAAAATCCAACCATGTTCAGCTCACTGAATGCAACATAGCTATAAACCTGCATTATTCTGCTCCTGCAGCAACAATCTTCTTTGTGGAAGATGTTAACGTTGAGTTTAAATTAACTACACTATAATACACTTCAAAAAATGTAATAATCTGAACAGAAAATAAAGAAATATTTCTCAATAAAAGCTGATCCATAAAAAAACAACACATATAACCCGGCAACCCAGACCAGAAAATAAAACCAGAGAGTTAGAAGAATGAGAAGATACTATATAGCTGCTGTATTTAGCAATCTGATTGGTCAATCAGAGAGCTAGACTTTTAATTGTGATTGTAAACAGTTAGTAATTTTAACTGCAGTAATCTAGAGACAGATTGATGCATCAGTTGATTATTTTGGTTTGGTTTTAGCACATTTTTCTTGTATCATCATCCAGTTATACATGCATGTTCCGATTCATTTAGTGCAATTAGCAGTCATGACTTCAGAACATGTGAAGTACAAACATTGCTGCACCTGAAAATTGATGTCCTAGTAAAACTAATACTGGCTTTAAAAATCCCACACCCTCCCAAAAAATAATAAACAATGGCTGCAAAGATTGAGGGCTGGATATCTACACTAATCATAGTGACCTTTATTATAATATATTAAGTTAACACGCTGATTTGCTTTCTTTTTTTCTCTCTCTTATTGTTTTTATTAGCCCTAGCACCACCATGTGCACATGTAACGTCCCGTTTCAGCTAAAATCGACTTTCTACTAACTTTTAACATCCTTTATATGATCTATACCTTTTTTTTTTAAACAATACCTGTTGGATCATTAACATTTAGATGCCACATCTAGCAAACCTGAGGCCTGTTGCCTTGAGGTTAGAGATGTGTTAAAACAGCAAAGACAACAATGAAAAGAATACCTGAGGAATTTTGTGGCCCTCTCGACAACTTCCAGCCACACAGAAGACACCGTCCCCTCATCGAACAGCGTGGCTTCAGGTAGAGCCCGCAGGGCGTCCAGCGACTCCTGGAGAAGCTCGCTGCAGAGATCCGCGTCATCGCCTGCAGAAACAGCAAACATCTTGTGATAAAGTTCACCAGGGAGACATAGATAAATGAAAATGCACAGCTTGTTGTTGAACGTGCATTAAAGATTTTTTTTCTTAAAATGACTGTGAAAATGCATTTCAACACAATAAAGCCACTATTATGAATATATTCTGTAGAATTCTGTAAGATTTAACGGCATATGCTTTAAAAAAAAAAAACTACCTATAGCATTGAGCTAAGGGTGGAATTTAAGCATGCATCCAGCTTTTATTAATAATCCGAAAGGTATCTTTGATCATGTATTTTTAAAATCCTATAATAGTTTAACTAAAAATAGATGTTTAGTGAGGAACTAGGAAAGCTGTAGTTGTTCTCGAAGCGTATTCCAGGATTACACCTAAAATGAGCTGAGTGTGTGTGTGTGTGTGTGTGGAAGCTTTGCTCATGTTACAGGAAGAAGAGGCCACCCCTTTGTTCCCACCCAGTCCCTGCGGATGAGCAGCTCTCAGCTTCACATCAGCACATCAAACAATATGCAGCATCTCTTCCCACAAAGCTGACAGAGAGATGTTTGAATCAAGGCTGCAGCCGAGGTTAAATCTGCTTCTAATTCAAAGGATAACAAGGAAATTCATCATGTTTACTTAATGGGGCACTTAACCTCTCAAAACCCAAAATGTTTACCGACATAGACATCATTGGAAAGCTTAGATTCTCCACAATTTAACCACCTAGTTCCTTTACTTGAATTATGTTTTTCTCCACTATCCTCCAGACAACAGGAACTTGATGTCCAAAATGTATTGTCATCTGAAAAAAGGACTTTAGAGCACTGAGCAACTACAAGGTTCAAAAGACCCATTATTTCAGGAACAAAACAACAACTTTGAGTCCTGTTTGGAAGTGACCTGTGCTTGTGTTTTACTCACCCAATTTTCTTGTTCAGAAACTAGGTGTTAGCTTTCAAATAATGTCTCACACATGTAATTTGGGCTTACAGTTCCTAAGCTTTTTGCTTTTCCATTTGGGCATGCAATACAGGCGAGGATTACCCAAAATGAGGTGGATGTTAAGAGGTTAATTTGGAGTTTTTTTAATATGAAGGTTCGTTGATTCTTTGTATCAATGAACAAGCAGCACTTCAAGCATGATGCCGTGTGGGAGAATGGGGGGGTTGAATCATGGCAGCCTGAGAGAGGAGGAGGAGGAGGAGGAGGAGGGAGGAGGAGGAGGAGGAGGAGGAGGAGGAGGAGGAGGAGGAGGACTGTTATCTGAAGGTAGAAGCCTTCCTTACTCCATCTGGCTGAGTCAATCATCAGTTAAGACAAAAACTCCAACTACAAAATACTTTAGCCAAAAAACAACCATGATCCACTGAGTATTTATAGTTTAGCTTAAAGGTTTATAAAACGCATCCCTGGACTAAATCTTAGGTTTATTTGGCGCTTTTAATAATTTTTTTTTTAAGAACATGAAAGACTAAATCAGTTCAATAACTACTCCAGGTTAAAAAATCATAATTAGAATCCCACTAATATTTAGAGCAGTTTTTCCTGACCAATGAAGCTATTCTATCCAGCAATAAGGTGCTAGCAGGTTCGAATCATGCCTGTCGTCCCTTGTTGCATGTCCCTCCATCTCTCCTCTCAGCCTACTGTCGAAAAAATGAGCCACTAGTGCCGTAAAAACTCCAAAAAAGTGCTGGCATAATTCTTCTGACTCAGTCCTTTAAAGATCATATCAATGGCCTTTTTTATCAAAACAATAAAATATTTTTTAAATAATACATCGGCGGGACATCAAGAGAGGCGAAAGATGAAAAAAACTACAGTATATAGAAATGTGAGAGTTTATATATAGACATAAAAAAACAAACTTTAGTTGCTCTAAATTCATTTGTATATTTTTCCTTTTTGCTTGGAAGTTTTGACCAGAACTCCAAACAGATAAATCAGCATGAATCCAACTAATTTCACTTCTAACTTCATAAAGCAAGAAACTATTTATAAACTACATTATCTACAAAAAGCAGAAGTGGGCTTTATCTTAGCATCTCCCTCCAGTCAGTGACCAAGCAGCAACAGCAAGTTGAGGTCAGAGCAAAGCATTATAAACATGCATGTTTACTCTGCAGTGATTATTCATTTATCAACAGCTGCCAAGCAAAGCTTCTTCACCTTGTGACAGAAAAACATTTTTTAACAAAAGCAGAAAATAACACTGTCCCTGAGGCGTTCTTACCTGACCTCCACGCCCGGCGAAGGAAGGCAAAGGCAAAAGAGAGCGCCGCCCTGGAGCCGACTCTGGCCAGGCCTTCCACGCCTTTGCTGGCAGGACGTTGGCTGGAACAAAGAAAAGAATTGCGCGCTAATTTTATTACAATCTGGAAATAAAATCCTCATAATCTGATCAGATTAACAGCAACTCATAAAGTTAGTGAGCTCAATAATCTCACCTTTAAAATATGATTTAAAACAGGGAACAATAGTTTTGCTTCACTGTGAGGTTCAGCATAAGAAATAGTGAAATAAATCAGGGCCACTCTTCCAGTAGCCTCAAGTGCTTTTTTTTGGTCTGCCCTATGTTATTCCACGCCACAGCGCAAGAGGGACAATAACCACAATCTAGCTGTGGGTCTAGATACAGCCGAGGCGGTGAGGAAGTGGGGGCAAATTTGTGCGACAACGGAGGGACATGAGGTGGGAAAAGAACGGGGATCCAGGTGGAAAAAGGGTCCCTGCATTCTCATGCACCTCGCTCTTCTAGCTGGTCCATCTTCACGAGTCATTTTCCACAATGGCGGTCATCATACAAACAAAACAAGCCGGTAAGCTACCAAACAGGAAATACCCATAGTGTAGAGGTTGTAGATTTGACCAATCAGAGGCCTCCTGTCTGCAGCTCTGTCTGCGGTCACTTACAATTCTGGAGAGGTGCAGCAGAGTGTCTGCAGAAGGGGCGGAGCCATATCTGTGTTAACTGCGACACACGCAGACGACCTGGTTTCTGAGTATAAATCAGCCTTTACTCTATTGGTTCAGTCCAATAAGACCTAACCTCTTGCTCAATATAGCATGATTTGTGCATATTAAAAATAGTGACCTCCATGGGTGAAAATATAACAAATTATATCATTGTTGAAGCAATTATGAATTGTTCTGTTTTTAAAAAAATGGGAATTTTTAAATTAAAAGGAAAATGACAACATATTCAGGCCAACTTGTTCAACTAATGAATCCATTTAATACATTTTCCATCGGATAGGATTTTAAATGAACCCAGCCTGACATGGAGACGAGATGGCAGCCCAGCTTCAGCCTGTAACCAATGTACCATAAAATAAAATTCAATTCATTTCAGTTTATTTATATAGCGCCAATTCACAAAACATGTCACCTCAAGGCAATTTACAGTTCAACCAGATCATCCAGTCAGATTGATTTAAAAGTTTTCTATCTAAGGAAAACCGTGAAGTTGATTGTAATCGCATTATTAACACAAATGCAATCCCTCACAATCCAAGCGTCATGCTTTGTAGTGACAGTGGAGAGGAAAACTCCCCTTTAACGCGGAAGAAACCCTCCAGCAGAACCAGGCTCAGTGTGAGTGGCCATCTGCCAAGGCTGACCGGCTGGGGTTCAAGGAGACAGAAGCAGAGATACAAAGAGTAACTGTAAAAGGCGGCCCCGCTCCAGGAAACACACACAGCCAGGCAGACAAGCCCAAGGCAGCTCCCATGTCAGAGGATGAAGAGAGCAAAACATCCTAGCCAGTCACAGTCAGAGAAAACAGGACTACACTTGAAAACAGGCCGACTCCAGCATCTATAAACAACAGCAGCACAGCTGAGATTTCTCCAGGATGGAGTCACAGCCAAACAGGTAATAAAATAAAATAAGTAGAAAGTATTTTTAATATATATATAATCCATTTCTCTTATTATAAATATTTAATGTGAGAACAAACTATCCAAATAGCTGTGTGAGGATTACCTCTTATTGTCGGCAGCAGGCAGCGGCTGACTAGGGGGCATCTTCCAGCGGACCTTGTACTTCTCCTCCATCATGCTGTGGCTGAGAGAGATGAGGTAGCGCTCCAGGATGACCAACCTCTGGCGTAGGCGCTGCGCAGACAGGGTGCTTTTGGCCATCTGAGCCGAGAGCTTCAGCTGATCCTCAACCAGGACCAGGAGGCAGTCTTTGAGCTCCGTCTCATCTAAGCACACAAGAAAGAGGGGCATTTAGAAAAAACGGTAACCAAATATTGTCAAAACATCTCTTACTACTATGACAGTGAGAAAAACACAGTAAAGCTTTCCATAATCACACACATGAATAACTTGCGGTCTGTCTGACTTCAGGAACTCGCTGTGTTTCATTAGAAAGTTCCAGGTGCCAGAACTGCCGCACTGCGCTGGAAGATGAGACGGTCAAATATAGTGTCTGAAATCCACATAATCCGCCGTATGTAAGCCAGACTGACCCGAGGTCGTATCAGTTGTGCTAAAGTCGGCCGTTGGAATATATCATCAAACCATATTCAGCTAAGCCACAGCTAGCTTGTACCCGCTTGAAAAAGTCAGAGTTTTGACATAAGACAATTATACGCAGCCATTTGATCTTTTTCACACTACAGCTAAGGCTGCATTAGAATTCATTGTTATGACAATATTACTGTATGTAATATCCCACTGCAAAGAACTGCAAGGTGACTAAGAGATAATGGTCTTCATTTAAGGGTTTCAGAGTAAATGAGCCCCATTTTTTTAAGGTTTATACTCATTAAGAAAAGCCGTTTTCAAGCATCTTCATAATGATGCTACTTTCTGTTGGCCTGTCGCATTTGTGGCTGTAGTTTGGCAAAATGTGAAAGTTCAACTAGTGTGAATACTTCCATGGATTCAGAGCAAAGCTCTCACTGTTCGCCGATCTGATTTCAATAAGGGGGCTTAGATGTGAGCCGCATCTGCTGACACAAACATGCTTCACATTTCTGACTACACAATAGGAGAGCAGGAAGTGCGCCGTTTGAACTACAGGCATCAATAACGGAGCGCTCATGGATCTGGTTACACTGTTAGATCAGAGTAGTACGATGTCCAGCCTCAAGTCAATAAAAAAAAAAAAAAAAAAGATTATAAAAAGAGATACTAACAGCCATGTGGCTGCTGGTGAACTCTGTGCTCCCTGGATAGGCCGACATGGGCCGCCTGCACCCCTAAGCAACGGTTATCTCTCCTATCCAAGACACCGTCCCACCCAGTTCCTCGAATAAACACACCCCGCTCTGCACTACACTGTAAGGACCACTAAGACTGCGCTCCGAGGGGTAAAAATAACCCCTCGGATCAACAGAGTGCAAGTTGTCATTTCAGTTTCCACAACTCAGAGGCCAGAAAAACACGCGCTCATCAGCAGAGCAAGACAGCCATGAAACTGATAAACAGAGAGAGAGAGGAGGGGGCAGCCGTGTGTTGAAACACTGAGCATACTTGGATCTGGTCGACATTTAGGTGTTGTGAAACCAGCCACAGTCAGCAGGATATCAATTACCCCACTTGGAAGCAGAAAGGTGTAAAACAACAAGATGCTCCCTGGCTGGCGTCCCCAATCCCAGGTCTCGATGATGGAGTGATGCGCGGATGTGGTACGTCTCCTCCTCTTCCTTCTTGTCTTTATAAGCTGGGTTCATCCTTCTTCTGACCACCAAAACAATCAGTGCAATCTTCTAGAATGTCCAAAAAAGATAACAATCAACAAACACAGAAGGTAACTGTGAGTAAATCTGACCTAAACAGATGGTTCCTCGACAGGACAGAGCCTACCTGTGTGAGCTGATTCTTCCCCATTAAAAGTTATTTCTTCATCTTTCACCATCTCATTCCACATCTCACTGAGGCCCTCTGGGGAAAAGGCCCGCTGCCAAAGACAGAAGCAAAACATTTCCCTTTTTCATTATATCAGATGATTTTTAGATGCTTGGTTATGGCTGATGAGTAACAAACTGTATTTTCTTAAGATCTACAATTTATCCCGTCTGCAGGACAGTGAGAGAGAGCAAAACTTTTGGCAGATAACGGGAAGTTAGAAAGAATTAAAGTCACTTGGAAGTGGCTGTTGCATTTCCGAATTCTCCTGAGTGGTGCCCGACTTTACACGAATGAATAAAGGGAATGTGATTGGTCGTTTATCAAAGGGGTGGGATTGTTGTGACGGAAGGTTCGCAAGCAAGTATAGTTGTAGCCGGTTTGTCGGAAGCATCTTGCTAATCAGTTAGCAACTTAGTGCTAGTAGGTTTCCAATGGGAAAATCCATGGGGACCAAGTAGCACTAAATTGGTGACTTAGAAACGACACTGTCAACGAATGCTATGGACAGAGGAAACATGCAGGAGGAGGGAGGGTTTGAGTAATGGGAGGTGCGTGGATGAGTCTCCTCCATCCCACATTTTTATTTAGAGGAGGAAAGTGGTGATGAAGATATTGTGGAAGAGGAACGCCAGGGGCGGCAGAAGCTTGGTTTGGTGTAGAAGGCTTCCAGCCCGTACATGTTTGAGCCTTGCTCCTCGAATCAGCGCTACCAGTTCTGTTAGCTCTACACCTACAGAAGACACAGACGTCCATCCCGTGAACACTGGGGACGAGGAACTCAATGGGAAAGTAATAAAGAATAAAAAAATGTGATTTGATTTACCATTGATATATGATTGGCTAAATTTAGGTGTACAAGCTAAGCTATAAATAACTGGCCTGCACAAGATAATGGAAAAAAAAATAAAAATAACAGATTTTAAAACAGGATTTTTTTTTTAAAACTTTCTAACTTTTGGGACAATATAGTCTGATAAAGAGTACATTTATATACATGTTTAAGCCAGAATGATTTGAGATTTAAATATGATTTCCCTACGACTTTAAGATTTCTCCATCTAATTGTTTCTATCTTTCAAATTGTTGGTCATTTTGGAGTAAAACATATATAAATAAAGTCAGCTTTTTGGAAATCACAGTTAAAGTAAATATCAATGTTTTCTAGGGCAGGAGAATGGTTAAGAAAATTATATTATCATCATTGTTATTAAATATAACTTGTAATACTGATTAAAAACACCAAGATCCATGGCCTAATGTTAACGCTGAAGGGGCCGTGGTATGGAAACGTGGAACCTGTGTTATAGGCATCACACACAGTCAAAGCTGTTTTAATCATGCTAGCTACAAAAGCTGCATTCAACATTTAAAAGTGAAAATGTTTTCAGATCACAATAAAAAAAAAGAAGAAGAAAATAACTATCTGCTAGCTTAAAGCTTCATAAACAGAAATGAACCGATTCTGTAATACTCAGCTTTGTCTCCTTCCTTTCCTAGGGGGCTGCAGACTACAACATTTTGGCACCTTTTAGTTCTTATTTTCTTTTTCACAAAAGCAGAGAATAAATTCCTACAGTGCTTCTAAGTGAAGGAACACAGTGTAACCTTGACCTCTAACTTTTAACCAATTGGAAAAACAGCTGCTGAGGAGAGATTAAAAAAATCCTGAGTGACATTTGGATTTTGATACTCAGCTTCCATGAGCTGCTAATCAGCAAGTCCTTTGAAGGATCCAACTCCTCCTTAAATGTCAAAAACATTGACATTTACGCAACAACTTTCCAAAGCTTAACTGCACGGACTGAAGAAAGCTCTGAAGAAAGGAAAACATATCCTCCTTCTTTGTTTGAAATTCAGATTAAAAGCTCCAGACCGACTTTAAAGTCCTGTTGTCAGAAATTAAAATGCTTAAATATGGAGAGTTTATACGGGAATGAGCAACTGTAATTTAATGCTTTTTAATGCTCTTTGAAATAATTTTAATGCCATTAACAAGTCCCCATGACTCCCACATGTACACGGCAAAATTCTTAGTCATCTTTACCGTCAGCAGGCTGCAATTCCTCGATTTCCAGCCACTTTTGCTAAAATTAGCATTTTCCCATTCTCTAACTCTTCTTTTCCGAACATACGGTTTTACGATCAACCGGAAGCAGTTCCACGCAAATATATTGCCATATGTTTGCATATTTGCAAATATATTTATCGTTTAATAAATTGTTTTTATAAACATTTTTTCTAACTAAAGCATTTTAAATGCCAAAACAATCACATTTAATGAATTTTAATTCCAATTCAGGCCTTTGTTGGTTTTTTTTAATCAAACTCGACACCCTTCAGTTCAGCCAAGATTTTCTCTACTGAATTTACACAAATATCTTTGTCCCTGATTTCAGAAAGTAGAATTTCAACCCTTTTATTTTGCAGAATTCTCATTGTTATAGCTTACAGATAACGGTTGGTGATGAAAAAAAATAAAAACAAACCTGGTTGTTGACAGAGGCTGTACGTCAGTAACGGGCTAGCCTTGTCTGGGCCCAGGACAAGATAAACTAATTCATACTGATTTCCTTTGCTTTCTTTCTTGCCCTTTACTCTCATGAATTTAAAAATAAATGTGTGTGTGTGTCTTGGGGGGGTATTTCCCAAAGCTATTTTATTCAAGCCTTGATTTGTTACTCTTTGCACTAATTGAATTGGAACATCAAATCAAAACCAAGAACAAACGATCAAGTATAAACAGACCTTCAGAATAATGTACTCAGCATATTGTGAGAAAAATATTCAGCCTTTCTTGTTATGAAGCGTTCCTCTTCTTACATCAGAAAAGTCAGCTTTTTAGAAAGCGGTCACTTATCGGTTATTCGTTTGTCAACCAATAAGATCAGTCTACCTTAGATTATTTTAACTAATGAATAACTTGCATCCCTAACAGCAGTCTTTGCCCCTCTGACTGATCTTGATTTGTAAATTCTATCTTTTCTTAAAAAAAGAAAAACAGAAAAGGCTTGAAAAGTTTTCTTTACTTTACAGGAGCAGCTAAACACATTTAAAGTCATACGTACCAGTGCTGGAAAAATGTTTACACTGCAATAAAAATCTAGAAATAGGTCATTATGTCTTAAATTAAGTGTATTTACCCTTAATTTGAGTAGGGAAAATAATATAATTTGCCGACGGAATGAGAAGTTCTACTCTTAAAATGAGGTCATTGGATAACATGAACTTGAAAAATGATAATGCAATTGTTTTATTTCTTATCTTAAATGTAAAGTGTCTTGTTCCATTGGCAAAGTGTCTAACTTACCTCCTTGATTCAAGAAAAAATGCACTTATTTTAAGAAAAAATGACTAATTTAGACTTAAGATGAAAAAAAAAGAAACGCTGTATGTAAGTTAAATAATAGGCATACCTCTTTCCTCACAAACAATACTTTTTTGAAGAAAAATATTTTGTCCCATAGCTTGATAGTTGAATGACCAAATCCTGCCTCCCTCCCTCCCTAACCACAGGCCCAGGACACCTGACCTGTTGTCCCCCTGTTGGCTTTTCTGATCCATAGAAACAAAAGCTTTTTAATGACCTTGGTGTGAATGTTCTTATTGGCATTGAACCTCACAGAGAAACTAGTGCTCCTTTTCCACAGGCTCCAATTGGCCCGGCTGCAAGAGCAGTTCCATTTCTGGTTTTTCCAGCCTTTTTTGTGTGTATTTTTGTAGGTACTGTGAAGAGGGAGATGAGCAACAACAAACCCAACAATGCAGATGACCTGAAGGCTGCTGTCAAAGCAACCTGGACTTCTACTGTAGAAGCCCTCAGCTGAATAACAGCCAGACTGCCTCCACACCACACCACAGTGATGCAGTAATTCATGCAAAAAGCAATCACAACCAAGAATTAAGAAAACAGATAAAACCAGATATTTTTGTCTAATGCTACGTTCACACCAAACGCAGCAAAGGCTGCAGAAGCAGCTAGTTTACATGCAAAGTCAATGGTTGAAGCACATAAAGCCGCAGCAAAAGGTACCACAGGCAGCAGGAACACGCTGCAAACGCAGCAGTAGCTGAAGTTGGAAAAGTTGAACTATTGCTGCTTGAGACAGACAGCACTGATGATGAAACAAATCACTATGATCACTCCTCTGAAACAGTTTAGTAACACCTAAATTAACTTAAAATGCTGAAGTCTGCAGGTAAAACATGTTCACTTTTATTATCCCGGTGCCTGCAGTTTGGATTACGTACATTAAAAACACCTGCCAGCGCCCGCAGCAAACCACGAAGAGGCGACCAGGCCACAGGCTGCTTTTGAACGGGATTCCTAGTTACAGAGCACCGCCCGTGTACGGGGGTCTGAGCGGCTCTGACAGAAATAATATTTGAAGGCAGGATGGTAGTCTGGATAAACTGACGTCTGAACACTGATGAAGTTTTCAGGTGGACTTTCTCACTTAAAACATTCAAAACTACTTTTTTACCCACTGATCACAGCAAATATAGCTGCCATTGTTACAGGCAAAACAATGATAGGGTAGCTCCGCCCAACGCGCATCAGACCCACTTTTCCAATGCTTCCCAGCCGCATGTCAGAGCTAAATCTGTACGCATCAAAAATGAAACAACACCGCAGCGTTTTTGCTGCTCTTGCTGCTTTAGGTGTGAAGCGTAGCATAAGACTACGGTACTTACTTTTTATTACTAGTTTGTAATTTTCTAAAAACTAAAAATTAATTAGATTTCAGGTTTTCATTAATTGTATAAACTATCATTGAAATGAAAGAAATATAAGAGGGGAATCATTTTATTCTGTGTAATCAAACATATGAGCTTTGTAATCTGAAGTGAGACAAACAAATATGAATGACCGACTTTAATGAAAACAGTTTCAACCACATTTAGAGATTAATGGGGCTACAAAGGAAATGACTACAATTAATCTCATAACCAATGGTATAGATGAAACTGAATTAGTTTTACACTGAAACAAAGGGCTCAAAATAAGGATTGAATCTATAAACTTCCCCTCTGTTTAATTAATTTAATTCTGAAAGAAGAGCAGAATTTCATCTAATGCTTCTTCCATATCTTTAACTAAAAATGCCAATAAAACTGGTAGGACCTGCAATGAGTTACTGCTGTAGCTTTTCCAGGGATGGAAAAGTACAACTTGATGACCACACATGTGGCTTATTGTAATTAACTACCTGTGGAAATTTTAACCAAACTGTCATTATGTCACTGATTTTTTTTTGTACATAAAGCAACAGGCTGAGAAAAATATGGACTTTTCTTTAAACGGTCATTTGAACACAGGACTTGAGGAGAATGAATTTCCTTTCAGACTGTGACAGAATTCAGAAATCTGAGCAGCGTTTATCACCTTTGCCTTGTCGTGGTTACATACCTGTAAGTCTATCTTCAGCCATTTGTCATGATATCTCAGCTGAGCATCCAGGGTGAAAGATGGAGAAGGCATCTTCCCCCCCCTCCCGCCTCTCCCGGCTGCAAACGCAGCCAACCTGTAACATGTGGAAAGCTTTGTTGAACAGAGACATTAACAAAAAGTTGCAGCAGCAGCTTCCAGGATCACCTGAGCTGAAAGTCACGTCAGATTGGAGGTTGGAGGGAGATGGGGACAAAAAAAACACAAAAACAAAAAACAAACAGGTGAAGCAGGTGCAGAGTTGAGGTTTCATGGTTTAATCTTGTATGTGGATGAAACAATAAGCGTATTAATCTATTATTTAAATAATTTTTTAGCTAATTTAGTAATCGATTAATCCTTAACTGGAGCATAAAGACTCTAACACATGCCTTTAGCTGACAGAACGACCTACTTAGAGCAGTAATTATACTAACATTTTAAAAGAATATACCACAATTTTGTATCTTTGAATTTTTTTTTTTTAATTCGGCCATCAAAGCGCTCTAACCAGAACCAAATTTTTTAATTTTACCTGGTTTAATTTTGGAAAACTTCTTCATTAAGGAATCTTTGGCTATCTGATTATTAATTGATTCATCAAAAAAATAATCAACAGATTTACCCGATTTGCTAAATAATTGTTTGTTAATGCCATCTCTAAGGTGCAGGTTGATCATCTGTAATAATTGTTATTTCCTTAAATACCATCTCTGAACACTTGACTAATGAATGAGCTATGACCTGTTTAGAAAACATCATCCTGAAGTATTCAGGAGGAAGTAGCTGACCTACTGATTGCTGACAGCAGCGCACAGAAATGAGAAGTTAGACGACACGGCGTTAAAGCAACCGCCGCTCTCTCTACCTTAAAGGATTCCTGTATGATTTTACTTCTGCTGCACTAAGCAGTGGATTGGTGAACAACTGGAAAACAGTGGAAGAAAACAGCAGGGGTTGTTCATCTTCCTGATCACCGCACATTTTTACAGATACAAGAGGGTTCATACGTCAATTTACATTCACAATGAATCTACTCCAGTCGACTTAAAGGAAACGTAATGTGATATATTAACAGCCTCTCCTATCTGGAGACATTTTGGTTTGATCAGGGGTCATAAGGGTCAACTGGTCCAAAAGGGGAACTAGACAGAAACCAAAACAATCTTAAATGTTTTCAGAAATTTGGTAAGATTTCAGATTTTCTATAAATAAAATGGAGATATGAGTGAAGAAAACAGAGACGTATAGGTAAAAAAGGGGGAAAACTGAAGAAACACTCCGATTTTAAGGATAAAGCCTTTCTGTTAAACTGGGGATAATTAGCATCACAGAAAGTAACAAGGTCGGTCTCACCTATTTAAAAGTGCAGCTTATTTGTTTGTTTGTTTTTAGAACAAAACGACTGATTGCTATGTTAATGTTGAGCATGGCAAAGACAATATTGAGATAAACCAACAATGTTCTGACAATTCTTTTCACCACTTTATCCAGCCTGTAAAAAACAAAAAACAAGCAAGAAGAATAAAAAAAAAATACATCAACCTCCATCACTGTGGTCATCAAGAAACTATAAAACAGGCCAAACAGCTTAAAAGGTGCATAGAATTTAAAATGCTTAAAATACAATAAACAAACAGTGCATCTAGTAGGTTTGTTGTGATATTAACTATTTTAACAGTATGGCGACAACTGGTCCATTACATAAAGTAGCCCCTATCTTTAACTATAACATAGTTTGTTATATAGTTTTGAAAACAACTATTGAAATTGAAAGCTTATTCTGAAATGAAAAACCCTAACATGAAAGAGTCTGGTGTTGTGAATTGGTGCTATATAAATAAACTGAAATGAATTGAAAAAGGCCATGACATATTACTACATCAGTATAACTAACCGGGAGGGATTATTATTTGCTGTGAATACATATGCAGTTGTAGCTGACGCATATTAAATGTTCCTAGATGCTAAAAACTAATCTAGACTTCCTATATCTGACATATGGTTCAACAAAAAGCTCTCAGCACTCGTGAATATTAATATTAAAAGCGATAAAACCTGCTACCTGATCAATACAAACAGATATAGATCAGCTGTTTAGGTTTTCTATGACTTCATGAATATCTGAGCGATTAAAGGCCAGAAATGTGCAGCTTTTAAAGCCTTCATGAATCCCAGGGAAGCTGTGAATGCTAGCAAAGGCACAGCGGTGTTAGCATAGGTGACAACAGAAACTCTCCCAACGGCTAACCCCGGTCCTCTGACACAGCATCACCGCAGACTGTAACCGCTGGCTAGCTTTCTCTTTAGGACCAAGTCACCGGCTAACCAGCTAACCAGCTAACATTTACACAACGCTAGCTATCCTCGGCTAATCTAGCTTCCGTCATCCAGGCATCACTGCAGACCAAAGAGGGACACCGCGTTCAGGATAATCTAGCAACACAACAATATATATATATATTACCTGCGAAACAATTGTCAAGTTATTCTTGTCCCCCCTCAGCTGCTTTACTGCATTAACCAGACGTTCATAATGGATTTGATTGACGGATTGTGGACCAGGGAAGGAGGCATGGAAACAAATTACGCAGTCCTTACTGGTAGATGAAACACGATTGATATGTTTCACCGTTCCTCCCGAGGCGGGGTTTGTGTTATTTCGGATAGTGCTCCGCCCGCGCGGGGTGAGCAGGAAATAATAAACCGTCCACCGATTTTGGTATTGGAGGCGGGACATAGAAGAGGCGGAGTTGACCTGGATTGAGGGAAAACCAGCCACTGGGTGGCGCTGTTCCCCGGGAAACGATCAGGTTATCAGTTGGCGTCTCAAAGTACAGTAATGGCCGATGATTTAGGACTGTCTGGAGCGCCGCTGGGGATAGCAGTGGCTGTGATTTCAAGCTTTATTAATGGCTCGACATTTGTGCTTCAGAAAAAGGGGATACTGCGGTCTCGTAGCAAAGGTAGGAAGAAAAGGAACTTTAAATAGTTATCACGAGATGCATAAAAAAGTGAATGAAGTCTCAAAGACAACACTCTGATTGGTCGATATCTTCCAGGATGTTCGTACCTCACAGATGCGGTGTGGTGCAGTGGTACACTGTGTAGTGAGTATCACATTAATAGTAACCATGTTCCTTTAATATCCTCCTTCTTATCTAATTGTTAACATGTCTTTTAATGGCTTCTTAGTGATAATTGGCCAAATTGGAAACTTCCTGGCATATAACCTGGCCCCTGCTGTGATAGTTACACCTTTAGGGGCCCTTGGAGTCCTTTTTGGGTAAGTTTTAGCTAAACCTGATGGTTACCAATCGGTAGTGGCGATATCATGCTGTGGGAATGATGTTCCTGCAGTTTCTGATTTTACTCTGTGTTTAATCAATGTTCATTTGCATGCAAGTTGTTATTCTATTATATAATGCTTTTATTTGAAACTTTAAAGCTGTTCTGGTACAGTCATATGAAAAAAGTTTGGGCACCCCTATTAATCTTAGTTATTTTTATTTTTAAATATTTTGGTGCTTGCAACACCTGTTTAATTTTGATATATCTACTAACTGATGGACACAGCAATATTTCTCTATTGAATTGAGGTTTATTGGACTAACAGAAAATGTGCAATATGCATTAAAACAAAAGTTGACAGGTGCAAAAATGTGGGTACCCTAATTATTTTATTGATTTGAATACCTTAACTACTTTTCACTGACTTACTGAAATGCAAAATTGGTTTGGTAACTTCATTAAGATTTGAATGGCCAGTTGCAAGTTGTTCTCCTGTTTGAATCTCCTCCGACGATTCATCATGGGCGCCCCAAAACAACCCTTTAAAATAATCTGAAAACAAAGATTGTTCAACAACATGAAGCAAAGATTGAGTTGTATGGTCACAAAAAAGGCGTTTTTCATGGCGGCAAAAAAACACAGCGTTCCAAGAAAAACACTTACTACCCACTGTAAAATTAGGTGGAGGTTCCATCATGCTTTGGGGCTGCGTTGCCAATGCTGGCACTGGGGATCTTGTTAAAGTTGATGGTCGCATGGATTCCACTCAATATCAGCAGATTCTTGAGAAAAATGTTAAAGAATCAGTTAGGAAGTTAAAGTCACCCTAAGGATGGATATTTCAACAGGACAATGATCCAAAGCACCGCTACAAATCTACTCAGGCATTCATGCAGAGGAACAATTCCAATGTTCTGGAATGGCCATCCCAATCCCCGGAGCTGAATATCATTGAACATCTGTGGGATGATGTGAAACAGGCTGTCCATGCTCAGCAACCATCAAACTTAACTGAACTGGAATTGTTTAGCAAAGAAGAATGGTCAAAAATCCCTTCATCCAGGATCCAGGAACTCATTCAAAGCGTCAGGAAGCCACTACAGGCTGTTGTTTTCGCAAAAGGAGGATATACTAAATAATAATGTCTCTTTTTGTGCTGAGGTGCCCAAATTTTTGCACCTTTCAAATTTAGTTTTAATGCGTACTGCATATTTTCTGTTAGTCCAATAAACCTCTATTCAATACTGAAATATTACCGTTTCCATCAGTTATTAGATATATTAAACTGAAATAGCTGCTGCAAACACACAAATATTTAGAAATAAAAGTAATTAAGATTAATAGGGGTACCCTGTGTAATGATGAGATCTCATGGTTGGGAAGTGTATGCTGTGCTCTGCAAGGGCAGGCTCAGGAAGCAATGCTCATCTGAGGAAAGATGGATGAAGCTAAAGTCGGGGTCAGTCCGACTCCAGCCAGAAAACCTGTTAGAGGCTGCAAAAGAGTTGAACCTTAGCTGGTAGAGACATCTAAAAAGTTTGCAGCTGTTATGACAGTGGGAAGTTAGCTCAGAAGGGTAAATGTATTTAAATGTATACACTTATTTATTTTTAAAGAAATAAGAAAAGCTTGATTTAATAAAGTGAGATTTGTTTTTTTAAAATAGCCTCAAACACCTTTTGGACTCTACAGGTAAAAGCCAGTAAATTAGAATATTTTGAAAAACTTTATTTCAGTAATGCATTCAAAAGGTGTAACTTGTACATTATATTTATTCACTGCACACAGACTGATGCATTCAAATGTTTATTTCATTTTGATCATTTGGAAAGTGGCAACAAAATGAAAATCAAAAATTCTGTATGTATTGTCACAAAATTATATATTATTACTTAGAGGCTAATACAAAAAAGGGATTTTTTAGAAATGTTGGCCAACTGAAAAAAAAGTATGAAAATGAAAAAGAAATATGAGCATGTACAATACTCAATACCTGGTTTTGCCTCAATTACTGCATTAATGTGTGTGGCGTGGCATGGAGTCGATGAGTTTCTGGCACTGCTCCGGGTGTCCTCGAAAGCCCAGGTTGCTCTGATAGTGGCCTGCAACTCTTCTGCGTTTTGGGGTCTGCGGCATTCTGCATCTTCGCGCTTTTCACAATACCACGAAGATTTTTCTACTGACGCGGGGCCAGGTCGGGGGAGTTGGCTGGCCAATTTAGAACAGAAAATACCATGGTCCGTAAACCAAGAGCGCGGGTAGATTTTTGCGCTGTGTGCGAAGCGCCAAGTCCTGTTGGAACCTGAAATCTCCATCTCCCGCCAGAGCAGCAGGTCAGCAGCAGGAAGCATGAAGTGCTCTAAAACTTTTGCTGGTAGACGGCTGCGTTGACCCTGGATCTCAGTCCACAGAGTGGACCGACACCAGCAGATGACGTGGCACCCTAAACCATCACTGATGGTGGAAACTTTACACCCTAGACTTCAGGCAACGTGGATCACATTGCCCCTCCTGTCTTCCTCCAGACTCTGGGACCTCAGGCGTTTCAAAGGAAATGCAAAATTTTGCTTTCGTCAGAAAACATGACTTTAGACCACTCAGCAGCAAGTCCAGCTCTTTTTTTTCCTTAGCCCAGGTGGGCTTTTGGCGCTGTTTCTTGGTCAACAGTGGCGTGACACGCGCGGCAGTTATGTCTTTCAAGCGTCTCTTGGTGGTGGATCTTGAAGCACTGACTCCATCAGCTGTCCACTCCTTGTGAATCTCCCCCACATTTTTTAATGGGTTTTTTTTTCACAATCTTGACTAGGGCGCGGTGATCCCTATCGCTTGTACACTTTTTCTGACCACAGTTTTTCCTTCCCTTTGCCTCTCTATTATGTGTTTGGACACTGAGCTCCCCAGAACAGCCAGCCCCTCTTCAGCAATAACAGCACATTGTCTTTCCCTCCTTGCAATATTATTGATGGTCACCTTTTGGACGCTGTAAAGAAGTCTTCCCCATGTTTGTGTATGCTTCAGAACTGGACTGAGACCATTTAAAAGCCTTTGCAGGTGTTTTTGAGTTAATCAGCTGATTAGTTTGTGGCACCAGGTGTCTTCAAAATGTAACCCTTACACAATATTCCCTAATTTTGTGACATACGGAATTTTGGATTTTCATTTGTTGCCGCTTCAAATCATCAAAATTAAATGAAATGAACATTTTAATGCATCAGTCTGTGTGCAATGAATAAATATAATGTACAAGTTACACCTTTTGAATGCATTACTGAAATAAATCAAGTTTTTCAAAATATTCCAATTTACTGGCTTTTACCTGTATATAATGTAGTAATGTTTTTTGTGATGCAGTGCTGTGCTGGCTTCTTGGATCCTGGAGGAACATTTAAACATCCTCGGGAAGCTCGGATGTGTGCTCTGTTGCAGTGGTGCGGTCTTGCTGATTATCCACGCCCCTAAAGAGGTGGCCGCATCTAGAGAGGAGTTCGAAGAAAGGCTGTCAGATCCAGGTGATGAACTCTTCACATTATTCGGATGAAATATGCTGGATTGCGTCGCTCACCCTTGGATTTTTCTGTCTCGCAGTGTTTGTAACTTACATCGTGCTCGTGGTCCTGCTTTTGATCGTTCTGATCGTGTGGGTCGCTCCGGCTCACGGCACATCCAACATCATGGTGTACGTCGCTATATGTTCGCTCCTGGGAAGCTTCACCGTTCCGAGCAGCAAAGGGCTCGGCTTGGTGGCCCCTGATGTGTTTACTGAGGGGCCGTCGAACACCAGAGCCCTGGCTCTCTTCCTTGGCCTGCTGGGGGCGCTAGCGCTCAGCATCCTGATCCAGTTCTTCTTCATCAATAAAGCCTTGGAGAGCTTCAGCTCCAACATATTCGAAGCTATATATTACGTGACGTTCACGTCCACCGTGATCTTTGCCTCTGCCCTCCTGTTTAAGGAGTGGACGGCACTCACGGTGAGCGACAGCCTGGCCATGCTCTGCGGTTTAACAACAGTGTGTGTAGGAGTGATCTTACTTAGAATCTCTCAGGAAGCTCTGATTACTTGGAAGGAGAAAGAGGCACGGACAAAATCAGACTGAAACTGTTTGCTCTGAACTACCTCCCATATTAGTGACCAAAGCTACAAGATGCATCGGTCAGCCGTGACCTTTGACCAGATCAATGTGAGGAAGAAAACAGTGAGTGTGTCGTGGCAGTTTATAAATGAACAGAAGCTCGGATTTTATAAAAAAAGAAAATGACATTCTGTGCCTAAAGGGTTTGTGTCAACAGCAGAAATAAGGATTCAGTTAACTCAGGGGGTCGGCAAACCAAACTGCTCAAAGAGCCATATTGGACCGAAAAACCAAAAAATAAATCTGTCTGGAGCTGCAAAAATGTAAAAGTCTTATATATGCCTCGTATGAAACTAAGTGTATTATCCCACTATAGAAGAGGACTATGTGGGCTGAAATGTAAAATAAGCATTAAAGATTAAATGTTTATCCTGGAGCAAATGTCACATAGCAGGATGAGGTGAGGGAGGAAATCTATCTTTGCTCTCCTTTCATACATCCAGAAGTTCTGCAAATGCACTTTTTCTCTCACTCCCAACTTTGTGATCAGCTGCGTATTTAGTCTTCCCTGGAAACTTACTTTCCTTTTTCTTTTTTCTTTTTTTTAAACCTCTCATTACAAAGCAACCTTGCAAAGTGACAGCACCAGGGCTCATGTCTTACAGTTAGACTATGGAAACTCATCACTATCTTTCCTTTTTTGTTTAAGATTGTTGCTAGAAATTACAGCTTAACTTGTGCTGGCGCCGCGCTGGTTGCAGGTTATGACCACTGATCTCTATGGTTATGACTCAAATTTAAATTTATTTATTATACAAATATTTACAGCATTGGAAAACAATTAATGTTTGTTTGACCTCCTGCACGAAGCTCCAGAGAGCTGCAAGGGGGTGCTAAAGAGCCACATGCGGCTCTGGAGCTGCGGGTTGCCAACCCCTGAGTTAACTTGAAAAGAGGCTGTAAAGCTGAATTATAGTAACTATAAGGTGCCTTGCAGGAGAACTTATCTCACAACCACAAATTTGAACACATTTTATTTTATACAGTCAGGTGACATCTTGCTGATTGGTCATTCTGCGCTCTTTTGGGCGACAGACCATGGGCCAGAATAGGATAGGCAATGGACCAGTACACCCATAAAACTGTGTTTACATTAACATTTAAATTGCCCAAATGTTAATTAAGGAAATGAATCTGCTAAATATAACCACTGCAATTTAAAAAAACTCACATTTTTCACTTAAACACTTTTGCGCTTCACATGGAAATTTTTCTTATTATTTTCCACAAAACTCTAATGAAAAACACTTTTTTGCAATGATCCACAACTGGACCTTACTGCCTTGTGAAAAAAACAAACTGCGAAGGCCAGGGCTGTTTGCAGGATGATAGTGGGACTTATTTGGATTTATAGGGAGACTGAATTAAATCTAATCAAAGTTTATCTATATAGGACTTTACAACAACACCAGGAAGACCAAAGTTCTTCACAGAAAGATAAAAACGTTGCATAAACAAAAATAAACTAAAATCATAAGCATAAAAAAAAGTGTCCTAAGTCTTAAAAGCCAGTTTGAAAAAATGAGTCTTTGGGCGTGCAGGTTGCGCTGTGGTTAGTGAGCACTACCCATATACGGAGGCCTTAGTTCTCGACGCAGCAGACCCGGGTTCGAATCCAGCTTGTGGTCTTTTCCCGCATGTCTCTACCTCTCTCTCATACTCCCTTTTACGGAAGAGGATTAGGGCCACTGAAAAAAAAAAAAAAGTTAACTGATTTTTAAATTTTATTTCAGTTTAACATGGGAAAAAGTCAGGGCTACGACTTTTTCTCAGAAATTCGACTTTTTCTCAAATTCTGACTTTAATCTCTTCTGACTGAATTCACATTTGACAATAAAGTCAAAATTCGGTTTTCCTATACTAAACTGGAAAATAAATCTTAAAAATCAGTTAACTTTTTTTTTTCCGCTGGCCTAATCCTCTTCCATTACCATTTTCTATCAGCCTATAACCCCAGGTATTAAAAGCCAGTTTGATAAAAATTTGTCTTTAATCTGGACTTAAAAAGGGGCAGATCTGTGAGAACCCTCAGACCGAGTCACAGGCGGTTCCACAGTTTAGGTGCGGTAACCATAAAGGAACGATCGCCCCACTGTTTATACCGGGACCTAGGGACGTCCAGAACCATTTGATCAGCAGACTGAGTATGTTTTACATTTAGCTCAGGAGATGAGCGCGATGAGCACTAGAGCTATGGCCGAAATATGGATTCTATCTTATATAAGTGTTTACATCCACTGCTGCCATGTGGTTTAAGAGTCATCGCGTGAACAAACACATTCATCTGAAAATGTAATTGTAATTTTTAGTTAATGGAAATACTGCAACTGAAAAACTTTGCCTTTTTTTTAATTAACAGAGTAATAACATAGTGTAAATAAAGCTACTGTATTGCTGTTAAAGGAGAGGTCCATGTTGTTATGCAACTTTATATGTGAGCTAATCCTAAAAAGTCTCTTTCTCCTGCCTACGATGCTGGTAGAGAGATTGTACCCATTAGTGGTAATCAGTATTTATTTTTTTCTGTCTTTTGTAGATAAAAAAAAAAAAAAACATTTTGCAGTTTAATTCTAATTTTGAGTAATTCAAAGAGTTGGATTTTTACAATTAGGGCCACATTGAGGAAAAAATAAAAGTATGCTTTCCCCCCTTTTTCTCACCAAGTCAGTAAAATCGAAATGTTTAAAATAGGGCTACAACTAAGGATTATTTTGCCATTATTTATTCGATTATTTTATCGATTAATAATCGGATAGCAAAAGAAGACTTTTTACGAAATTAAACCAGGTAAAACTAAATCTTTTCCACTTTAGGAGTTCTGGATAAAGCATATAGATTCTTATATATAGTTTCTTTATCTTAAATGCAGAATATTCATTTATTTTTTCACAATGTTGGTATAATTACTGCTCTAAGTGGGTTGCTATATCAGCTAAAGGAATGTTTTACAGTCTATACTCCAGTTAACAATTAATCGATTGCTAAAATAGTTAACTATTAGTTCAATAATTGATTCATCCGATTGGTTCAGCCCTATATCAGGATTAAGTCTAACAGTTGGAAATAAAGTTGAAATATAGTATTTAGAATAAAGTTGATCTTTCAATAAGGAAAATTAAAAACTTCAAAAATAAAGCCCACAATAATGTCAGTGGACATGAATGATGACAGATCAGCTTTGCCGCATGTTTTTAGGCTTCGTAAGCCTACATCCTCTGAAAGGGAGCTCATGATGCCGTGCAAATTTAGGCACTTGGAATCATGTCCGTGCTTTGGTAATATCTTTAATTACATTAACAACATATTTACATTTTATTCTTTACATTTTGACTTCACTGGCTTGGTAAGGAGGAGGACGGTGTTCAAATGCACAGATTTGTAGAATAAAAAGTTTTGAAATAGAGGTCAGAGAAGGAAGTGATGCCCACTGATGTTTGGTTGTCATGTGAAAAAAAAAGTAAAAGAAAATAGCAAATATTTCAACCACTTGTGATACATTGGCTCTTTGTGTTAAGTTTCAATATCAGGCAGGTAGTCAAAATGATAAGGCTGACTGACCTTTAGTCCCTATTATTAATTAATTCCAGAATAAACAAAACCTTTATTGTATAATGACTCCTAGTTGTTACCACTTTTTTCAAACTTCAGCCGTCCAATATGACCCCTATCAGAGTTAAAGCAGTGGTTGTAAAGTGGGTTGTAAACCAATAAGGCTGCTTCAGGTCCTATGCAGGGTACGTACATGACCTCCCCTGGAGTTATCTACTCCTGAACTTAGACAGTGTCTGTTTGAATTATTCAGATGATTCTGGAGCTCTGGTGGTGAATAAAACATGAGAAGAAACTGTATCTTCTCAATCAGAAGGGATTTGATTATTTGCTCCCTAAACATTGTCTGGAGCAGGTTATAAATGGCTTAATATTATCTATACTTAATTGTTTTTAACAATGTAATCATGATCTTTTTTTTTATTTATACAGACTTGTTGATTGATTGAAAATGTAATAAAGCAATTCAAAAACATTCACATTGGAGATTTTTATAGATGTTATCTTATCACAGTCTTGCTCAGACGTTGCAAACAGTGATGTCACCGACCGTAGTCACTCTTTCTGCTAGCACAACTTTAATGACTTTATATACAGTGGGTACAGAACGTATTCAGACCCCTTAAAATGTTTCACCTTTTGTTTCATTGCAGCCATTTGCTAAAATCAATAAAGTAATTTTATTTCTTATTAATATACAGTCAGCACCCCAGCTTGACAGAAAAAAAAAACAGAAATGTTGAAATATTTGCAAATTAATTACAAAAAATAATTGAAATATCACATTTCAGAAGTATTCAGGCCCTTTGCTCAGGGTGAGTAGAAGCATCCTTTTGAGCTTGTACAGTCATGAGTCTTCTTGGGAATGATGCAACACATTTATCACACTGGATTTGGGGATCCTCTGCTATTCTTCCTTGCAGATCCTCTCCAGTTCTGTCAGGTTGGATGCTGACCATTGGTACAGACATTTTCTGGTTTCTCCAGAGATGCTCAATTGGGCTCAGGTCAGGGCTCTGGCTCGGCCTGTCAGGAATGATCACAGTGTTGTTCCCAAGCCACTCCTTTGTTATTTTAGCTGTGAGTTTAGGTTCATTGTCTTGTTGGATGGTGAACCTTGGGCCCAGTCTGAGGTCCTGAACACTCTGGAAGAGGTTTCCTTCCATGATATCAGTACTTGGCAAACATTCATCTTTCATGATTGTAGCTCATGCTTCGTGCACTGGCACAGATAGAGGTCCACAGTTTGGTGGCAAGCCCAGGTGTAGAGGAGACCATGTTAGAAACAGCTGCTCAGATTTAAGACTTAAGAGGATGTTATGACAGAGCTGGGTTTAAAGTGGGGTTTGTGATCATTACCACCTTAGAGTCCATAATGGAAAACATACAGCATACAGGATTGATTCACTGAAAATGATTAAATATCGCTCACACATTTAGCACCAAGCACTGCAATCAGAAAAGGTTTGAAATAACAGTACTGAGCTCAGCTTCATGCAACAGTTCAACTGGTGCACACAATGGCCTCAAGCACAACAGGTAAGTCCCACAGTGGGGTTAAGCTCCTCGTTGTCTGGCACCCTTCAAGAACTGGCACACCAGTCGGTTTGTTCCACGCTTTTGTCCTCAAATCCAAGATGACGAGCTGAAATAGGGACAAGGTATACCTTCACAGTAGAGAAAGCCAAGCCTTTATCCAGCAGTTCCTTCAAAAGTGTTAGAATAACTGACACTGGGCTCTGCATGGCGCTCACCATGGTTTTTGTGCTCCAACTCTCGAATGCATGCCATTTATTCTCATGTGCTCTGTGGAGGCAGCCCTTACACTCTGAATTTTGTTAGCGACACTCTGGGAAAGCCCATTGGTGGTCAGATTCACCCTCTCCCAGGCCAGGAGGCCCAAAAAAGCTATACGATCTGGATGAGTATGAAATATCTCCCCGTATGCCTGCATGAGGAAATCTCTGCAAGGAGGGAGCTGCCATGGCTCATCGTAGAGTGACTGGAAGATTTCGGTTAGCCATTGTCTCCCAGGCCAACAGCTTCAGAATGAGCATGTTTCCTTCCTCACACCCTGCTCAGTGTAGAAGGGATGAGTTCCAGTGGAGGAAAAGCATACAGTAGAACCTATGGTCACTTGTGTGCCAGCAGATCAAATCCCAGGAGAACGTCCTGCTCAGTCAGGGAGAAAAACCTCCCTGACCATCATCTCCTCTGATGCAAAGCTGATGCCTGGCCCTGCCTCTCCAGATTGCCTCTCGACAGCATGACTTCTTCTCATGGTCTTGGTTCTGTTGTACTGTACTTTGCTCCTTGTTTTCTAGTTTTATTGGTTCAATTCCTGTTTTGTTGTAATTTCTAGATTTATGTTAGTTCTCATGTTTTTCTGTTGTCCTCTGTTGCCCTCTGTGTGTGTGTGTGTTCCTTTCCCCTTGGCTCCCTCGTTATCTCCTCTCACACCTGCTCCTTGTCAGCTCGTTAGCCCTGCCTTTGTCCAAGTCAGCTATTTATACTCTCCCTCTGCTGTCACTCCTTGTTGGATCCTTGTCATTGCTGTCTTCCCATGCTGTTTTCTACCTCCCTCGTCTCTACCTGGCTCCTCATGTTTGGTTTCCCCAGATTCCGATTTGATTTATATTATTAGTTGGATTTTTGGATTCCTGCCTGTTTTCTGTTTTATCATAATTAAAACTGCAAGAAATCTCCTCAGCCTCTCCGCCTCTGCATCTGGATCCTCAAACCTCAACCAAACCCTGACACTTCTAGCATGTAAATCACTCTTAGTGGCAACAGGGGTGAGCTGGTCCAGATTACCAGTCTGAGTGTCAGTGTGTTTACTTGTTGTGAGGGCAAACCGCCCTGTCTGTTGATGTAAGCAACCACAGTTATATCGTCTGTTCAGACTAAAACGTAATTAAAAAATGCAGAAAATGTTTTAGTAACATCGCGACCAGGGGCTCCAGATAGTTTCTGTGAGCTGTCCGTCAGTGAGCTCCAAATGGATTCACTGTCATGCCCTAGTGCGAGGCACCCTAACCTGTCAACGTTCATCTATAGTGATGACCATGCTCATTTAGATGGCCCCTATGGAAACCCCAGTTTTGAGAAATGTGGAGCTATCCATGGGCTCAGAGCTTGTGCCTACGTTGGTGATACTGACCCTTCGGTGTGCATGGAGAACCGGGATCAGATTGATTGACACAACCCAACGTTAGAAATGTCGTGTAGGCAAACAGCCAAACTGGATGACAGCCAGCACTGATGCAACCACAGCCAGGAGTCTGTGGCAGAGCCTGATTGTAACGTGTGCCTCAGTTAAGGAGCGCCAGACAAGCCTAGAAGCCAAGAAGCCCAATCTGAACTCTTTGGAGTTTAGAGTAGTGATGCACCGATACTTCACTAAAATGGTGGTACCGGTATCGGCGACAGTACCAACAAATAGAACAAAGATACCATTATGAGAGCCAAAAGTTTATTCAACTATTGTCACCCATTCCAGGTAGGCAATAAAAGTTCTACTGGATTCACTTCTTTTTCCTGCTTCACAAAGGTAGGCAGCAGCTTGACAAAGCCATGATGGCAATTATTTTACATCCAAGTAGTATGCAGTTCTTCATATATACACACACACATCAATTTCAAACAGATGGTATTGGTATCGGCTAATAATGCATAGCCAGGTATCGGGGCAAAAAATGGTATTGGCGCAACACTAGTTTAGAGACGGGCCAAAAAAAGTGATTGTTTGCACTGGGGTTAAAATGCTTTTTTTTTTTTGCAATTTGAAAATCCCAGAGCTGTCAGATGAGATATAAGTATCACAGCATCATGAGCTCCTCTGGGGACTGTGCTACAATTAGCAAGTTGTCTATATACATCACTAGATGTACGCCTTTCTTCCTCAGAGGTTCGGCTGCAGCCTCAGTGCATTTTACAAACATCCGTGAACATTCAGTTCAGTTTATTTCTATAGCGCCAATTCACAACACATGTCATCTCAAGGCACTTTACAGTTCAACCAGATCATACAGTCAAATTGATTCAAAGTTTTCTATCTAAGGAAAACCAGTTGATTGCATCGACTCATTGACTCTTCCGCAATCCTTCACACTAAGCATGTTTGTAGCTTCAGTGGAGAGGAAAAACTCCCTTTTAACAGGAAGAAACCTCCATTAGAAACCAGGCTCAGTGTGAGTGGCCATCTGCCGAGGCCAACTGGGGTTCAAGGAGACAGAAGCAGAGATACAAAAAATCAACTGTAAAAGGCGGCCCCATCCAGGACACATACAGCCAGACAGACAAGCTTTGAGTCAACTCCCATGCCAGAGAATGAAGAGAGCACATCCAGCCAGTCACAGCCAGAGAAACAGGACTACACTGAAAAACAGGCTGATCTCCCAACATCTATAAACAACTGTGTTGATGGCAGCAGCACAGCTGATTTTTCTCCAGGATGGAGTCACAGCCAAACAGGAACAGACGAGGCGAAGCTACAGTACTATGAGACAAGGCAGACCAATGGCCTAACAACACAACAATAGGCCCGTAAGCAACATTATCTGGGTGGGCCCCATACGAACTACAACACCCCATCCCCCGCTGCCACTGCAGACAACCCTACACGCTTCTTCATTCTTCACCTTCACTAGACATGGACAACTTTAGTATATCCTGCTGTAAAATGAGTCTTATCGGGCTACCTTCAGTTTCACGGCCCCCCTCCTTACCCACGCTCTCTCCATTCATCTCCTGGTCGCAATCTTCACTCACTGAAGCAGCAACGTTCACCACTCCCTCTTCAGGTTCTTTGAAAGAATGTGTTTTTTTTTTTTGGGAAGTTTTTTTCCATTCTTCCAGCTGCTCTTTGCTTTTTCTTTTCTGGAATCCGCTTAAGTACCTCCTTTTGGTATCCATCGTCACTAACACATTATACGTAACGGTTATGGTTTTAATCGTCGCTCTGGATTACCCATAATTCAAAGTTGTATTGTAAAGAGTAAAATACTCAAATACATCGTTCTTTTAAGATCTTTATTGCGGTTTGAAACATAATATATATGTGGCCTATGTGGTTCTGGTGGCTTCTCTTAAGTGTGGCAATAAATGACACAGAGATCGAGTTGGCATCAGTTGTTTTTCTTTAATTCTCCATCTCCAGTTCACACAATGGGCATCAAGGTAAGGTCAGTCTCTGGCATAAAATAAGCTCCTCATGAGTGATCCTCATAGTTCAAAGGATTACCCATAATACATTAAACCCAAGAAAATAACAATTATAGCGATAAACAATTAATTAAATGTGTAATTCATTAAATAAATAAGGAATTAAATATATAAATGTGTCATTAATTTAATAAAATACGTCTTTATTTTATTAAAAAAAATATATATAATTATTTCAGTGTGCATTTAATTATTTCCTGGTCTGTAGCAAACAGTGTATCGAAACCATTAAAAGAATCTGTCAAACTCACCCATCAAAATTAGGGCGGGGTTAACGCGAATCGCAAGTCTCTGTAATCGATTTGCTTCGCCTTAATGTGCAGGAGTGACCAATCAGGTGTTAGATAACCGGCCCTAACTTTGATGGATGAGTTTGTCAGATTCTTTTAATGGTTTTCATGCACTGTGACACAGGATATTTAATTCCTTATTTATTTAATGAATTACACATTTAATTAATTGTTTATCGCTGTATTTATTTATTTAATTGTGGCACTTTATATTAGTGACGTGGTTTTAATTAATGAATGACACATTTATTTATTCAATTACACATTTATTAATTATTGACATATTTAATTATTTATTTAATGCTGTATTTATTTATTTAATTTTGGCACTTTTTATCCTCCATATGAGGTAAGGTCAGTCTCTGGCATAAAATAAGCTCCTGCAAGGAGGAGCCATAGTGTTACTCCGTGAGAAATTCCCACCACACTTTCTCATGAGCTAAACATTTCTAAACTGCTACAAAAACGTTATAATAACAGGACTAGCGTAACCTGGACTAAAAATATTTCAATAATATGCAAAAAACGAAAACCATAAACATATTTTTTAAAATGCATAACTAATATTTCTTTATCACATAGCAGAGACACAAGAACCTCATGAGTGATGCTCATAGTTCTAAGGATTACCCATAATACCCCGTTCCTTCTAAGGTGAATGCGTTGCACTTTTTTACCAGCAGATGGTGCATTTTAGCAGGATTTAAACAAAACCATTTTAACTATGTTACATATATAAGTGTATTTTTTACTAACAGTCTAATGAACTATACACAGTTAATAACATAGTAATTAAAAGTACCATTGTCTGCTTTGCTATTGGTGTTGTGTTTAAACGGCTCAACATCGTGGTGAAATCTGCCATGTGTTGCGCTATAAATAAGGTCCGGTCAGACAGATTAGCGATATAGAAATTTTTGAATCATTACAACTGCAAAGAGATGTCCTAGTCCACAATTGAGCAGGGGGCCAAACAGGAGTCAGTTATGGGGCCCCTAAGAGGTCAGGGGCCCCTAAGCAACTGCAATCTCTGCTTACCAATATTGACGCCATTGAGGCAGACAGAGCATATTTTAATTAATATATCTGGCCTACTGTCTGAATGATTATTTTGCAAACTGACTAATGATGAACCAGAATCTGAACAAATGATAGACGTTTGGGGCCCTCCTTAGGGCCTCATGTAAGTTAGGACCGCCTCTGTTCTGATCCCACGTTTTCCTTTAATTTCCCTTAAAAATGTAGGAATATTTTGAATGAAGCTTTTGTTATTCCCTCTCCAGCGTGATGTCAGATAAAGTGAGCGGTGATCCTCCCTCTGTCCCAGCAGTCTGTCAATGATCTGTGTGCTTCTGGGTTCCAGCCTGCGGAGGGCACACAGTCCACCGCGCTGCCCTGATAAGCAGAAGAAGAGCCTCGCTGTGCGGCGGTCCTCCTGCGGAGCTCCTCGGTTAAAGGTGGAGGAAGCAGCATGTGACGCCGCTGAACAAACCAAACCAAGAAGCAGGCTGGCCAGACGCGTCCTCTCCCCGCCGCTGTTCGCTTTTCCTCCAGAGGGAAGCGGCCTCATTCCGAGCAGGTAACCGCCGGCCGGCCGGGCAGTTAGCAGCGATGCTAACAGGAGCTAACCCTTCATTTCCGGTCTACCTGTATCTTATGTTTAGCCAAAATTAAACATTTGTTAACATTTTATTAAAACATCTCTTTATGATAAAGTTAAAGTCAATCTGATTTTGTGTAGATTATCTTCCTTACAAGGTGCACCTGGCGTGGCCAGATTATCAATCCCATCAGAGGAATGCTATTTCCTGATTCCTCATCCCTTCATTTGCATAGCAGCTGACCGAGTTTCGCAAGGCTTTTTATGTGTAACAACACTCAGACAACCGGTTGGATATGATCAGTCTTAGTCATTGCTTTGTATGGGATGAGGTGACAGAGAGGATTATATGCTCCTCAGCGATCTGCACCTCAGATGGATTCCTCCAATCTGTCAGATTATGGCTTTCCACTTTGTAATGTTTCCAGTTTTAATGGTAGGTTCCTGCTGTCAGTGTTGATGGGGAGTCTGTTGCATCTGATGAGTGTTTTCTGTTTTTTTTTTCTTCTTTCAGGTGAGCAGAGCTGCTCCTTTGGTGAGAATCTTCCCTGCTTGGTGGTAGATGTGAGAAATCAGTCCAACTCATCCAGCCTCACCATGGGTCAGGACCGGGGGAAGTACGACTTCTACATCGGCCTGGCTTTGGCCATAAGCTCCAGCATCTTCATCGGTGGAAGCTTTATCCTCAAGAAGAAAGGACTCCTGAGGCTGGCTAAGAAGGGATCCATGAGGGCAGGTAGTGACCCTTCCCTCCCCTTCAGATCACAGCTGACATCGCATCACTGTTTAAATCTGCCAGTCGCCTGGAGACACTCCCTGCTGCTGATGTGCGTCGCTGACAGCGAGACGAGAAGTCAGACCAGTCAGGAAACTGGCTAATCCCTGCCCCAGTGTATTCAAGGCGTGTGTAAACCAGACCTCTAGTGCAGGGTGTGCTCACATGTATTTGCTTGTCACCAGCAGCCTTATATACTGCTGGTAATCATTAATATCCACTTCTGACTTGAACTTTTCCTCAGATCTAAAGGTGATTATGTTTGTTTGAACATTCAGATCACAAAAGGATGTAGAAAAAACATCATATATATATATCCTAAATTCATTTACACAACATTTGTATGCTGCTCGTTGGTCATGTTTCCAAACTAGAGTCCAAACAACTAATTAGCAGTATTTTTGAACATTTTTATACAACTTTCTTTATAGTCAAAACCACAAAATAGAAAGAAAAACATTTTAAGAATCATCTACAACCTTAAATTCAAGGCCTTTTTAGATAATTTTTGTTTATGTCACTGAAGAACCTGGAATCCATTTTGGAAAAACAAACATGATTATTTTTTTAATTACTGGTTTAGTTTCAGTAGTCTTACAAAACCCTGCTTTGCAAAAATGTTTCAGATGAAATAAGAAGAAGCTTTGTTGTTGCACAAAATTTCAAAATGTTGTGGCTTTTCACTGGATGAGTATTTGTAAGCCTCATTTTGAAAATTGCAACTAGGCGGCCTCATTGGAGCTTTGCAATATGGCATAAAATAGCTTTTTTAAATTAAATTTGTGTATGATTGATTTTATTTCCTCCTATTTAGTTTAAATAAAACAAGAAGATAAAAAGAAAAGGAAGGTGGTTTTAGTTGCGTCATTCCTTCTGGGACTGAACCTGAATTCAAAGTGCAGCTAAATCCAAGCAGCTTGTTAAACAAGGTAACAGACTTTGCCATAGTAAACAATGGAAAAATAGAACATGTTTGAAGCTAGTGTTACACAATAAACTGGTCTATTACTCTTAAAAATAAAAGTCCCAGTAGTGCATTGGTGGAGGGGGAAAAAAAAATCAATATTCTCCTCCTTAAATGAATCAATAAATCAATTTATGGTAAAGCCCTATGGCTCAGTCATAATCACTTCCAATTGATTTAGATCCGCTATATATTAGACACTGATGAATCACAGCCTCGTTTGGAAATATAAACATTTTGTAGTAATAATCTGAAAATTAGATGACTGTTTAGAGAAAAGTAAAGTCACACAAAGGTTAAAGGTCAGAATTAATTTCATTATCAGAGTGGGATTAAAAAAACTAAATAAACTGATTCTTGTTTATATTTATTCTTTGTTTTATCGCTGTGGTTGACACCAAATCAAATATTTACTATGATGCTTATTTTTTCTGTTTTTCCAGGGCAGGGCGGTCATGCATATCTTAAAGAATGGCTCTGGTGGGCTGGATTACTATCAAGTGAGTGATAATGGATTATTAATCTGGAGCTATAAAAAAAGACACTTAACTGAATTACATCAGTGTTTGTGCTGCAGTGGGAAGGTGTCCTATTAGAGCACAGTACAATGGAGTCTATTGCGAGACATTCTGATGGTATGCTAACTTGGTTTCAGTGGGTGCTGGAGAAGCGGCTAACTTTGCAGCGTATGCTTTTGCTCCTGCAACCCTGGTCACGCCTCTAGGAGCCCTTAGCGTGCTCGTCAGGTATGGCACAAATGATCCATAGTGAACAATCATGCTTTGTTTTTAAAGCATCTTTCTGTGTCCTCTTGGGTTTAAAATTTCCATGACGGGTGTTTTTTTTGTTGTTTTTTTTGCAGCGCTGTGCTGTCGTCGTACTTCCTGACAGAGCGGTTAAACCTGCACGGGAAGCTTGGCTGCCTGCTGAGCATCCTCGGCTCCACCACCATGGTGATCCACGCTCCGAAGGAGGAGGAGATCGCGAGCCTCGAGGACATGGCCAAGAAGCTGGTGGACCCAGGTACGGAGAGAACCAAAGCTCAACACATCCTGTTAGGATTTTTAAACCAAAACGTGTTTTTAAATCAGCTGATCGCTGGCATTTAGCAACAATATGGTCACATACATTATTGTATTTGTTAGAATTTAATAGATGTGATAGATGAACATGAGTGTCAAACTTACGGAGTGCATTTAGCTCCATTATTTAGTGTTGTAAATGGAAATTTGAAAAATATCCAATCCAGAAATGAAACTTTGAAAAACTTAAATAAATGAAAAAAAAAGGTTATGGAAGTAACTTTTTTTTTATTCTTTTTTTTTCACACATTTAAATTTTTTTAGTTTTTACTTTTTTAATATTTTTTCAAATTTCATTTTTTTTAGATTGAGGTTTGCGATTTCCATTCATTCCCTCCATAGATCCCATTCTCTTCACTCGGAGCACAATACAAACGCTCACTCTTGACCAATAAAAATGTTTTTGTTAACGTCCATCCAGACCAATGAAAATGCAATTATAAAATAATCAAATTTTTTAAATTTGAAAGAAAATATATTTTTTTCTTTAATAGGATTGCATGTGTCTTTTTTTCCCCCAATTTACAAAATGTGTTCTTTGCCTGCAAAAATAATGGAACAAAATTCACTCCATAGAAACTGAGGGAAACTAAACAGCTTTTCCAAATAATTCGTAGTAGTTTCCATTCAGCTCCTTTGAGTCGTCTTCCTTTGCAGTTCCATCCAGCTGTTCAGGCTGGAAGGTGAAACTCCACAGCTTGAGTCCTTCAGCTTTTTATTTCTAAGTAGCTTCCCTGTCGCCACTGAATAAAACCACCCCACAGCATAATGCTGCCACTACACGCTTCAGTGTGCTCATGGTAGTATTTAGTGTTGGTTTGCAACAAGTGGCTCAATTTATCAATCTTTATGCTCTTTGTAGAGTTAGCAGCTCCTCCTGAATCAACATGGCCCCTGGATGCCGTTGTAATTTAATGTTCTGCTTTCCAATTTTTCTCAGTATAGGTGGATGGTGATATCTCTGTACACAGGGTTTCCACAGCTCATTAAAAAACATTCATTCAATTATTTTTTTAAATTAAGGCCTTCATTAGCATTAAAATTCATTAAATGTAATTATCATGCATTTAAAATGCTGTTTTTAAAAATTTCGTCAGATATATTATATTGCAATAATATATTTGTGAACCGAACTGCTTCCGGTTGATCTCAAAGCCATTTGTTTGGAAAAGAAGCTCAGGAAGAGAAAAAGCTGGAGAATTGGGGGGGAAATGCAAATTTCGACAAAAGTGGCTGGAAAACGAGGAATTATGGACATGGCTGCAGCCTGTTGACAGTAAAGATGACAAAGGATTTTGCCGTTTTATTTATATATAAATATTTAAAAAATATATACATACATACACATGAGAGTCTTGTTGATTGCATTAAAATGATTTCTAAGAGCATTAAAAAGCATTAAATTAGAGTTACTCAGTCCTGTATAAAGCCTGGTATACTTCCTATTGTCATATTTTTTATATTTACCAACTCTGGTTGCTTTAAACTTCCTCCTTGACCTGCCTGCCATGTTCCTTATTCCAAATGTTACCACGGCCGACAAATGGCTGCATTTAGGGATGTGCAGACTTATAAATTAGCAGCTTATTGATTTGTGTATCTTTAAAGAGAATAGCTTGCTAAAGTAAACATCCATTTGGTTGACCATAAAGTGCTGCTAAAACCAGTTTGCATTTTAACATTTTAACTGCTTACTTCTAGTTTGCATGCATGGATCTGCAGCCTAGCTGCAAATCTTTGGTCTGGCTGCAGAGTAACTTTAAGCATATTACCGCCATCTAAAGGCTTTGAATGATAAATTACATGTCTTAGTCCAATTAAATGTAAAACAATTAAAAACTAATTGCTATTGTGATTTTTTTAAAGGAAGAATATGTTATATTTCTTTAATTACACAGTTATGCACCACCACATCTTTAGCGTCTAGCTCAGGGATTACCAAAGAGAACGCCAGGACACCAATTGGTGGATCACAAGATGGTTTTCAGTCCTTTTGATGCGATCCCTCATGTGTATGAGCAGAATATAAAATAAATTAATGTACCAAATAAATAAATATAGCGAGAAATAATCTGGTGTAACATTTATCTAATATATAAATCTATTTAATCCGTCATTAAACTGTAAAAAAAATGCACCATTAAATAACTAAAAATCCATTTGAAATGAAAAATGACATTTTGAAATATAAATCTATTTAATAAAAAATCATAATTACAAATAATAAACATATATTGAAGTTATTATTTGTAATTATGAATTTTTATTAAATAATAAATATATATTGAAGTTTTATGTATTTGAAATAGAAAATAAAACAATTGTATTGTCTTATTTCAGGTGTATAATACCTAAATCATATTTTAAGGGTAAAAAAGCTCATTCAATTGAAAGATAATCTTATTTTCCTACTCATATTAAGGTTAAATGCACTTATTTTCATAAATGTTTACTAATTTTCAGAACATTTTTGCAGTGCAGTGATTATGTCTGCTTCATGCGTTGCTTTATTTTCCCTCTATTGTTGTGTTTTCATTTAACATTTTTGTAATTGAAAAATACAGATTTTTTTTGCTGTGTTCATGAAATGCTGTTATTTGATGGTTTGAAGTCAGTTGTGCATCTTTTCAGTGTTACTCAAACGCAGTATCTAATCTAAATCCTGCTTTTCTGTTGGCTGAATCCGTCTGAAATTTTCTGCATGTTTTTTCTCTCCTACCCACTTAAACCACCTTCTTTAAAACCTTCTCACCTTTTTATTCTTCTACGAATAACTGTTAGCATCTTGAGATCTAACTTTAGACATCTGCACACAAAATCCTAACAAAATGCCTTAAAGTTAGTGGTTGTAATAACAGGGTTTATACAGGAATGAGTAACTAATGCTTTTTAATGCCCTTAGAAATTCTTTTAATGCCAACAAAAAGTACCCATGACTCTCATTCATAAAAAAACACAGCAAAATCCTTTGTCATCTTTACCGTCTACAGGCTGCAACCATGTTTAGAATTCCTCGTTTTCCAGCCACTTTCGTTTAAATTAGCATTTTCCCCCCATTCTCCAGCTTTTTCTCTGCCTCAAGCTTCTTTTCCAAACATACGGCTTTATTATAAACCGGAAGCAGTTCCACGCAAAAACACGTGGAACAATTTAGATCTCGTATATTCGACGAAAATAAAGCATTTTAAATGCTAATTAGGGCCTTAGTTAAAAAAAATATAATTTAATGACTTAATGATTTTTAATGGCATGCAGAAACCCTGAATAAAACACGTGAAAGTGTGCTGAATATTTTTCCAAAGGATTGAATATTAAATCTTTTTTTTCTCCTTTTTAAAGGGTTTGTAGTTTTTGCCACCCTTGTGGTCATCGTGGCTCTCATCTTCATCTTTGTGGTTTCCCCCCGCCACGGTCAGACCAATATCCTCGTCTACATCACCATCTGCTCCGTAATCGGGGCGCTCTCGGTGTCCTGTGTCAAAGGACTCGGCATCGCCATCAAGGAGGCCATCGCTGGGGAAAACGTCTTTAAAATCCCCCTGTCCTGGATCCTCCTCCTGAGTCTGGTGGGCTGCGTGAGCACCCAGATCAACTACCTGAACAAGGCCCTGGACATCTTCAACACCTCCCTGGTGACGCCCATCTACTACGTGTTCTTCACCACGTCGGTGCTCACCTGCTCCGCCATCCTCTTCAAAGAGTGGGAGCACATGGGCGCGGGCGACGTCATCGGGACCCTCAGCGGCTTCCTCACAATCATCGTGGGCATCTTTCTGCTTCACGCCTTCAAGGACGTCAGCGTCAGCCTGGCAACCCTGGCCTTCTCAATAAGGAAGGACGAGCGTAACGCTCCGGCAGCCAATGGCACGGCCTCCCATAGCAACTACGAACTGCTGCGGGAGTCCACAGAGGACTTGGACGACAGGGCTTTGCCTTTCGATAGCGTCTCCAGAAGGAACGGAGCAATGACTTCCTCTCTAGATGTTTAACAAACATCTTTCTCCTCAGACTCAACGGTTTGCGTGGTTGCTGTTAGCTTATAAAACAATGAGACAATCAACTGTGAGGGGAGGGGACACAGATGGACCAGTAGATTGTATTTCTTTTAATTTGCCTTAATTTACTCAGACTGTCATCTGGTTAACTCACCTGCGTTCCTCTGTAGCTGTAAATATTTTTTTACAGAAATTCTTTATCTACCTGGATTTCAATGCACTGACTTACTTTCTAGCAATCAGAAATATAAAAGCTAATATGTTCTGGTTTGAGGACCTTCTGACAATGACTTCATCTCACAAGAACTTTATTATGATTGACCTTTTTTTTTTGTGACACTTGAAAGTGATTTGTTTGGAACTTTCCTGCAGGTGGGTGGGAACTTTTTACAGAGAAACTTGACAAAACAGATTTGTTACATATTTATTGAATTAAAATGATTAAAAGTTTTCAAACACAAGGCACAGTGAATAATTTGACATGGATGTTAATTCTCAGTATTCTCTAAAAATGCTGGAGCATGCATGTTTATGTCACCTTTTTTTTTCCTTTCATAAAATAGATTCACCTTTTACTGTTTCACCACTGCAAACCCTTAAATACTAATTTCCCTGCCTGAACTACGGCTACCTGCAAGTACAAAATAGCTCTTTTTTTAAAAAAAAAGGGCGGTATCTATTCTTATAAGGCACAAGTGAATACAAAAAAAAAGTAAAGTGGCCCCTTATTGTAGTAAATGGTCCTTATGCCACTGAAGGCAAATGGAAAGTTGTGGAGAATGCCGACGGCGTTGAGGACAGGAGTGGTAACTCCTCAGCTGCTGGCGAGCGACTGATGGATCGGTGGCTGGAAGCAGCGGACGTGTTCCACCGGCAGGTTCTCTCCGTCTCCAGACTTCATGTATTTGTTCAGGATGGCAAAGATCTCATTGTTGAGGACCTGGAATTTGCGGATTCGGTCCACCATCTTCTTCAGAGGCTAGAGAAAGAAAATATTACATTTTCTCAGTTAAAATGCTTTAATTAAGAGCCCCTCTATTTAAAATATTCTAACGACGGATCGGTAACTACAAATCAGAGCATAATTCTTCCCCAAAACTAAGCTGAAATGATTGGATGTAGGGGCTGCAACAACGAATGCGATAAAAATCGACTTTTAAAAGTGTTGGCACCTTGAGATTTCATCATTGATTAGTTGTGTCATGCTTGATTGTCGTCATCCGCCGCCCGTCATCACATCCCGGCTGACTGAGCGGAGGGAAGAAAAAATACGACAGGAGAAGCGAGCCAGCGCCGCCAGGTGAGCAAAGGCTGATTTCAAAAAGGCAGTAGCGTCAACTCTTCTATTGACCCGATACATAAGCGCCAAGCTCGCGTCTCAATTCGCGGAACAGCCTGCAAGCTTTGTAAGAGACAAATTAAAGGAATATTACACCCCAAAAACATGATTAGCCTTCATTTTCTACTTTCATGCCGCACTTTTCATCTGGTTTGGTCTGCGCTGGTTTCAAAATGGGCCTACTCGTGAACGCGCTTTTTAGGAAATCCTATACACTGCATTTTATGCTCTAAAACATTCTAAATGACTTCGTTTGAGTAAATTCTGGATGCTACCCATTCAGGACACCTTGGAATACATTGGATGAGCAGTATGGAGGGAATATTGACCCGTTTTTTGTGGACTTTTATGGACCTTTCTGTCTCGGGCTCAATAGACCTCCATTATTTGAATGTCTGGAGACAGCAAAGCCTCCCAGATCTCCAGATGCATTTGAGATATCGGGAGGAACAGCGGAGGCTGTAGGCTTTGCTTTACACAGGTGATCTGGATCGCAGTGGGGCGGTGACGGAGTATTTCGGGTTATTACAGGGCGGAGGGGAAAATTCAGCCTCTTTTTTTTCACGTCTCTAGCTGGAGCAGCGAGCATTATGGATTTTACCAAAGAAACTTCATTAACTTTCATGAAGCTGCATCTGCAGCTGGTGGGAATGGGAGGGGAGGGTACTTCCAATACTGCGTGGGAAATGAAAAGAAGAAAATAATAATAGGAAAGCTTTTTATGTAATTTAAATATAATATACATAGATGAAATATATTAGATAGAAAAAATAATGTATATATATATTAATCCCTATCTCTGGTTATGCGCGCTATAGGCTTAGACTTCCTGAGGACATAGGGACCCCCTATTTCATCATTCTTCTTCATTCTATCTCTATTCTCCCACTTCTCAATCTGTTAGTTTAATATCTAACGTTCTACTCTCCTGCTTTTCTCATAGTAGCTTCATCTGGTCTGTTCCTGGCTGTGACACCATCCTGGAAGGAAAATATCAGCTGTGCTGCTGCCAACAACACCTTTGTTTATATATGTTGGAGATAGGCCTGTTTTCCAGTGTAGTTCCCTCTGTTTCTCTGACTGGCTGGATGTGCTCTCTTCAAAACTGCTAGTGGGCCAAATGTGTTCGTTTTCTTTAACGGTACATTTCATTTCCAAACATGCAGACACATCTCATCTGAACGCTGAAATGTGTGAATCAAGTAATAAATAAAATCAAAAGACTGACTGAGAAATGTACCAATCAGCAGAACTAGCCCCGATTACCGACTGGTCCATCAGAAAATAATTTCGCTCACATTGTCCACAGACTTCTGTTTAAATGCTGATACTGAATGAAGGAGAGTCAAGGTCAGCTACTCACCACACTCTTTATGATCTCATCCTTGCCGTCGTGCTTCTGCACCTTGAGCAGGTGATAGCTGAAGTCCAGGATGTCAAATCGTCTCTGTTGTCCCAGTAGGGCGATAATCATGCAGCCCGCCCAATGGAGACCATCTCCAAAGCACTGCCTGGAGGAAGGAAGGAAGGAAAATTACTCAGCTGGTCTGTTGGTTGAGCAGAGAGGAGAGCAGATTCTGCACTTACTCCACAGTGAACTCATGGGCTCCCACAGGGATGCAGTAAACAAACTGCATGGCGCTCCAGAGGCGGTGAAACTCCACACATTCGTCCACGTGCATCACACCATTACTGGGCAGCGGGCCACGCCAGATGGGGTCGTCCAAGAAGCCACGCACACGTGTGAGGATGACCTCAAACATGGACAAGCCGCAGCACAGCCTCTCTTTGGTCAGGAGGTCTCCCTCACGTGCAATGGCTATTTGCTAAAAGAAAAAGAGAAATAATCCTCCTGTCATGTCACTGACAATGGTGAGATGATATCCATTCTGGAAAGAAGGTTTTCCCTCGTGAAATGTTCACGCTGGTGTTACCTGAGGTGTTCCGAGGCGCTCGATGAGAGGAACCATGTGCAGCGGCGTGTATTTCGCCTCCAAGCGCTTCATCTTGGCATCCAGGCGTTCCCCTTCTACACAGCAAGCAAAACACAGAGAAAAGGCATTTATCACTACTGAATGGAGGCGTGTAGGAACATTTAGAAACAAATCTGCTTTTATTTATTCATTTTTTCTGTAAATCATCTGTAGTAAGAGACTTTTAATACTGTAACCCCTGGAATAAAAAAACAAAAAACTGGGGAGTAAAAGAAAAGTTGATGTTTTGAAAGAAATTCCAGAATGTTTTCATAAAGGCAGTATGCTTTTAGAAATATTAGACCGACAGGCTCGGGAACTTGGTTTTTCTTTCTTAACATAAAGAGCTTCCTTCACTCCCCCTCTCAAACCACCTATTTTTCTTTCTCTTCTTCCTAAGAAAATAGGTGGTTTGAGAGAGGGCATAAAGGAAGCAATCTATGTTAAGAAAGAAAAGCCAACCTTAAACAGAGCAGGTGGACTCAACTTTCTACTTTCAAAAACCTACAATGGTAAATGGTATGTACTTATATAGCGCCTTTATTCAAGAGCAATTGAGATAACCCTCTCCCTGCTATCATCGCAGGAGGACCTCGCATATTCCAGCCAGGCCAATAATTCCCTTTACTGACGACCCTTTCAGAAACATAGACAGGTATGGGGCATTGCAGGCTAACAAAAGAAGCCAAACAACCCCCATTCCAAATTTCTGTTTGCTAGGGGTGGAGCGGTTCACAAAATCCACGGTTAGGTTCCGCGGTTTACGTGGTGTATGGTTTTCGGTTCGATTCTGTATACTGTTGATTGTTAGCCACAACATGTTGAATTAGGTATTTGCTGTTGCCTAAACAAAGCGTGTTGCACAATGCTTTACACTGTTGCACTTTTATCCCAACTTTCTTTCCGTTTATCCAGGTAGGTCACTCTAAATGCAAAGCGCTCCCATACAGCAGACCTATAAAGTGCTGCTGGCGCGTCTTCCAACTCCTGTTCTTTCCCACTCGCCATACCCACACAATTCTCCACAACAACTGATTTTTTTCTGCTACACCCGGCTA
>JAGKQL010000018.1:26660798-26698155 GCA_018398635.1 Cyprinodon brontotheroides
GGAAGGAAGGAAGGAAGGAAGGAAGGAAGGAAGGAAGGAAGAACATTTCACTGTTTTAGCATGGTCACCTCAAAACTGATCTCAGTCCTGTTAAAACAGGAAAGTTGGTCACACCAGTTCTTCTAAGGCAGCGGTCCCCAACCACCGGGCCGCAGACCGGTACCGGTTCGTCAGCCATTTGGTACCGAGCCGCACAGAAAAAAGTATATATAAAGAGTATATATATCTATATATCTATATATCTATATATCTATGTATAGATATATAGATATATATATATAGATATAGATATATATCGAAGATCAGAGTCGGAGTGATGTTTTATTTTGAAAATATAAAAAAATGCTGTATTCTCTCCCAATTACATCAGTCGGTGCATCTGTGCCTCTTGTCACAGGTTAATTCAGTTCAAGACTCATCCTATCTATAACATCCTATCTTTGTGAAGCTGGGATTTTCTGCGGTTACAGCGACCAAAACAAAGCTACGGAGCAGACTGGACATCAGGAGCACACTTCGTGCCTGTCATTTTCTCCGATTAAGCCCAGATGGGACCGGCTTGTTGTTTTATTTTTATGCTGTTTGTATTTGATTTTAGAAGATGCACACAAAGTCCTAAATATTACAGATGTTCATGGAAATTTAGCCTGTAACTTTTACATAAAGCCCTGCATGTATGAAAAGTATGAAATGAGCAGCTGGTTTATTTGGCTGGACTGTGGTAAGGAAAAACATTTAACCACTTTTAGTTTTCCAAGTGTAAATAAATGTATTTATGCACAGCTGTAACAGGCTAACAGGAACAAAAAGCCAGTTAGAGGCTCAATCATCCCCGAATCAACCTTTTTCTTTTAAGACAAACTGTATAAATTGGGCTTTAAGAGTGTTATCTTTATGTTACTGTCCAAGTTTGGACATTTTTATGTAAACATTTTTAATTCTGCAGTCATTTCATTGATTTAATCCCTGTTAGTAAGCAGGGCTTTTTAATTCAGGTGCTCAGATTATACAGTCATGTCACTATTCTTCGCCACCCTCATCAACAACTGTTCCACTTATCTCCACATTTGGGTACTGGTTACTCTGGTGGGTGTTTTTAAATTTGGTCTGGGTGTTGGATTATGCTTTTACATCTGGTTTGGGTTCCACTTTAAAGAAACTCCATCTTGCTTATTCTATACAGTATATCCTCTCTAAAGAGACCCAAATAAACACTGAACTTAAATTTAATACTGGAGTTGTTTTTATTTCCTTGAGATGCTGTGATATGGCCCAACTATTGTCCACTTCTGTTCAAACTTCAACCACCTGACTCAAATGAAGCTCTTGATCCGAAAGCACCAAGAGTCATGCTTATCAGAAACTTAAACAGCAGTTTCTTTATGCGCTTCAAAGAGGCTTTAAGTGAGAGTTTGCCGACCCAAAATCAGTTCATCTGCTCCAGAATAGAGTAAGGACAAATGTCTCAGGATGAAGGTTTATTACTCAGAGGGGATGAAGACTGAGCTGGTTTTAGAGGAGCACGGTGGCAGCAGTATCATGAGTGGATAAATAGCAAAGGTGGAATACCTTCTAGTCATTTCATTTTATATCAAACCATCAGCTATGTTGTCAAAACCAGGACAAAGTTAGACGCTGCAACCAGACAATGATCTTAAATGTTAATCAAAGTCGCGTTTGGGATGGAGGTACCAATTCAAATGAACTTTACCAGTTTAGATAATAAGAGGGGATAAATATTCCACCAGAAGATTTTTAATAGCTAGAAGATGTATGCTTTCTGCAACTTACAGACTGAAATTAATCAATGCACGTTTGAGTCTGTATAGTGGGCATGATTTTGAACCCATGTAAAAAAAAAAAAAAAAAAAAAAAAGAGAGAATAAGAAGTTTAATCTTGAGCACCAAATTCGTTTACTGTAATTAATTTAAGTTATTTGTTGGATAATCTACAAAAAACAAACATCATTAAAAGTCCAAAGATATTGTGACAATTATAATTCGAGTACAGAAACTTCTGATAATCTCTGTTTCCTTTTTAGAGCCTTTCAATCCGCCAGATCAACCAATCATTTAATCCTATAAAATCTTTTATTTTTTATTTTTATGATTGATCGGTTGTATAAAAAGACTTCCTGGACATGGAGTGAAAAGGGGAAAACAAAAGCTCTTACCTTCCGGCGAGTATCTTGTAGTAGGCGAATATCTGATCAGCCAGTTTGTAAACAAACTGATCAAAGCACAAGTTGACCTAAAAAAAAAAAAAAAAAAGTGTTAGAAAGCCTTGTAAACAGAACAACCTAAAGCTCTGAATTTGAAAAATCAATCTGAAGTTATTTTTCTGGCTCAGTTGTTGAAGTATCAATTCAATGTATTTGATTTTAAAGAAAAAAAAAAGCTGATGTCATTCCATATAACTGAGTCCAACTCTTATGCAATGACTTAATAAGAGATATGCTGCAGAGATTACCAGAGAGAGCTGATGCATGGATTTATGATGCATAAAATGACTAAAGAATGTTTTGTCATAAAGCTTTTTTCCCACCCACATACAATAGATCACACATTAATAAAGGAACATCACAACAACCAGAACACATCTACAGTTCATTACCTCCGCCTCAATTTCGTCATAAAGGAACTGCTTCTTGAATTTAGTCAGAGCATAGTGTGCGCTGTCGTTGTACAAGTCCAGAGGATACAACACGTATCTGAAAACATTAGAAGGGTTATTATTCACGAGTTGATCTAAATGTGCCTGAAAAAGTTCCATCTGAGAGCAAGGCAAAATAACTCCGACTTTTATTTATATCAGGGAGATATGATCACTGTCGTCATGTGTACTGAATCGCAGAAAAGTGAATACTCAAAAGAAAAAAAAATTAATCAAAAGAAGAAACTGATGCCATTATGACCAAGCAAAGTAATGATGTTGATTTTTGTTGGCAATAGCTTGAAGAATTACAGAGTTCTGGCCCATGCCAGAGAATGTGCTTAATGGCTTACGTAAATCTGCCTCATACGACAGTAATCCTTTGGCCAACATGTAAACAGGAGAAAAAACAAAACATAAACTTTTGCAGAGTAATTCTGCAGAATCAACCCAACAATGGCCGGGCAGGATGGCAAAAAAACCTGCCCGGCGTAAGAACATAAAATCTCAATGTTTATAGCACAAAGTGCATCAATGTGAAGCAGCATGGGCATATTCATGGTCATAACCTGCCTGTGCAAACTTTCTGTCATCTGGGTCATTAAACTGGATTAAATTGGAGTCAATTGGACTTTGACTCAGTTTTTAGACTTAGATAAACTTTTTTACTCCTCTTAATTATTTACTTCTAATAACAATTAAAATGGCCAAACACAAAACTCTCAAAAAAACAGACCAACAACCCAGAAGATCGATGGGTGGGTCCTTGATCTGCATCTGACTCAACGCTATATTCAACAGGGAGGATGAGCCTCCATTGGCTTAACATCAGAACTCAAACTAGAAGTAACTCTTTGGGTCAAAGAAAGGGAGGTGCGCCCCCTGGAGCCTTGTATAATTATCTGGAGAAAGGAAAACATTGACTACAATGTTGAATTCTGATATAAAGTAAGCAATGTCAATCTAAAAGTGTTAGTTGTATGATCTGAAAGAAAATGTTATCAGTTTATTTTAATGCAATATGTAATCTACTGAGGTTTACTTCTCTGGGTTGAGCTGCTGAAAAGGTTGGGGGTGGTGGTGTGTGTCTATGGGGTCGATTGAAAAAAAATTTTTTTTAAATATCGAAACGTTTTCAGAAAAACTGACAAAACGTCCAGTTACCTCAGAATAAGTCTATTTTGTGGTAATGTTTGGAACCCTTTACTCTGACACCTTCCAATAAAATCTAGTTAAACAGATAGTTTTAGAAGTCATCTCACGAGTAAAGTTTTCACATTTGTGTAATTATCTCTGCTGCCTTTTTTATTTACCATAATAAAACACACCAAAAAAAAGAATCTCCCTAACTACACCAGTCAGCATTATGCTACGGGCCACACTAAAAAACAGCCTTGAAGGCTGCGAACGACTAACATAAAGCCAGCAATGCAAACAGATGTTATAGATTTGGGGGTCGGCCCTATTTACAAATTAGACATTTTAGCATTTATACTTAAACAGACTTTGTCAGAAGCTATAAAACTTCTGACCCTTTGAAGAACACCTCTGTAGATTGTTTTACAGTGAAAAAAACTATATAATAAATAAAACTGCATCTCATTTTGGGTTTACAAAAATACAATAAGATTATTTTCTTGAATCTTCATGGTCAAAATAAACACAGAACCTTAGTTTAGGAGCTAGGGAAAAAAAATCCTTCTATCATTTCATTTTTTGTGGAAATTTGATTGCAATATAGTAAGAAAACCACTGAAAAAAAAATGCTATAAATCTTACCCAAGTCTAACATATATGGCCAAAGTCCTTATGTGACCAAAGTGGTACCAGAATGACACGTTGCAGACCCAGGATGTTATTAATGCATGAAAAGGGCCAAGTCAAAGTTTAGACTCCATTCCAACTCCAATTCCAATCAACGGAAAAACTAAAATATGGCCGTCCAATCTGGTGTAGCTTGAGCTTCTTTGAAAAGACATCTTAGAGACAAACTCCAAGATACTGGCAGCTGTAGCTGCAGCAAAGCTGTTTTATAACAAAGAGTTGATTTCAGGGTTGAAATCAACTACACAGCACTTTAACTTATTTGAGTTTGATCACATTAGATCCCGATAAAACACACAGATGTTTGTGGTTGTAGCATCACAGGCTGCATAAATGTTCCAGAGACAAGAATCTATGTTTAAAGCTCCCTATGTGCTGACTGAAGTGAGTTCTTAACAGATCTTATCAGTGGCTTAACATGTACATTATGATGATAAGAAAAGTGGAAGATTGTTGGGATATTAAAGCATTAAAGAAAAGTTTCCAGAAAATATTTAAATTGCAAAAACAAATCAGAATTACTCCATCATGGATGCCTCCTTGGTCTCCAGGATGTGATCGGTGAGGATCCAGGGCATGGACATCTCAATGGGGAACTGGATCCTGCGGCCCATGGTGAGCTCCAGGAAGAACTCCCTGAACCAGAGCTGGGAGAGGTCACAGCACTGCTGCAAAGTCTCTGCAGGGGAGGGCAGACATGGACCATGCTTTTTAAATCAGAGCTCACCATACTGATTTCAAACAACCCGCAGGATGCTGCTAATCAAACCCCTTACCACTGAAGTTAAGCAGATGAGTGTAAAAGAAGGACTCCTTGTGAAACTTCTCGATGTCTAAGATGGTGGTGCCTTCCAGGCTGCTGCGCAGAGTCTTCTTTGAGCCACTCTTGTCTGCAATGAGAGACTCCAGCATCGTCCTCACCATGTAGAGCTGCAATGTTTATGAACAGAGAGGACAATAATAGAGCCAGCAGTCTACAACATCTCTTTTCAGAACAAGCTGCTGCTCTAGATTTATCTATTTATTTTAATCAAACTCTCATCGTTATACTAGAAAGCTTTAAGCGAAAGACACCTGAGTGCTGGAGGGCCCCACGGCTCGGCGAGGAACCTTGATGTCAAAGCCACCCTTTGGATCTTTCTCTCCTCGGAGGGCGGGGTCATTGTGCGGCTCCCGGCCGGTCTCCCAGTCACAGACCGTCTTTCGGATGGCCTGAAGGACGCTGCAGTAACAGATCAGTTAGTAACTGCAACTAGTCTGGGTGGAACAGCAAACAGTAATAATACAAAGGTTTAAAAAAAAAAAAAGAAAAAAGATTAATAATTCTAGAAGAACAATCTGAAGCTGTGCAAAAAGCAAGAACTCTTTTCTTTTTTGAAGAAAACTAATCAATAAACCTTTATGCGATTTTTATACACTTCAGTTACCTGAGCTGCTCCTCATCTTAATGCTGAATGCCCTTAATCTGTTGTTGCTAATTTTGTTTGTGACATTAAACATGGATATCTTCTGAAGAAAGGTTTTATGTCCAGAGGAGACACTTTGAAGACAATAGTAAGCATAAAGGCATCACTTTGACATCTTTTTTTGTTTTTAAGAGCTCTACCAAGTGTTTAGGACGGTGGCGGTAGCGTAATGCAGAGGGTCTGTTTTGTTGCCAGTGGTAAGGAGGACTATTTACATAATGTTCAACCTTGATTTGAGAAAATTCACAATAAACGTAGACTTGGGAATCCAATAATACAAAAAAAATAAAATAAAAAACGCCACAACATTGACATAAATCCTTATAATGTTCAGATAAACATGAGAATCTATGCTTTGGTTCAGACCTCTGAGTGACGTTTTTCTTCTTCTTGATGGCATGTCGCAGTGGGTCTCTCAGAGTAATCTGAGCAAAGTCCTGCAGAGCCGAGTAGATGGTGTGACGGATGGCGTGGTTGAACACGCTTTCCATGCGTCCCATCAGCACCTGCAGTCCCTTAATCATAGCCATCACCTGCCGAAGGCACAGTAATTGATCAACAATGGCTCTTTTAGCAGACTGAGGCCATATTTCTAATGACGCCACTGACCTCCACAAGGGCAAACTTCTCCTCGCTTGTGTAGTTGTAGCGGGTGGCCCTCTCATACTCCTCAGCGTTGTCGGGACACTCCTTGTTGGAATATTTGTCAGTCGGGTGAACCAGTTTCCATGAATACTGTAAAGGAGAAAGTCTTTCTTTAAAAGATTGGAAGAGTAAAAGGCACCAGTTGTGTTGAGGTCAGATGATTTCACAGTCTGCAGCAGGCAGCTCCTTCGTACCACTTCCATAACGTGAGCGCTCCACTGGGAGAGCAGCTGTATGCCCTGCAGGGCCAGGTCAAACAACTTCCTGTATTCAGAATCCGTCTTCTGGGACTCCTGCCGCCCCGATCCAGTCACCACCTACAACCAGAAAGAAACAAGGACCTCTATAAGAGTCTGAAAGACTTCAAACTGTATTTTCAGCTGAAATCAATCAATCTGCCTCTCCAGTACAAACCTCACTGTTGCTGTAGCGAGCGAGCTCAGAGATGAAGCGCATATGATCCTCCCTGATCTGAATCATCTGCTCACAGATGTTGTACTGCGGGCTGCTGGATATCGAGGTGCAGGTCCATCTGTGGGGGAGAAGTAAGACCAGACAAAGATTAGGAATATTGTAACTGTGGATCTACCCTTCATCGTTTTCCTGTTTCCAACCAGAATATCTGCAGTTTTAGTCTCACCTGGATTTATTCTCTTCGAAGTGAGCACTGGTCTTGATGTACCGAGACAACTCGATCTGCATGTCACCAAACAGCGGAACCACTTGCAGTTGCTGTTAATCCCAAAACACGGACTCTTATAAATATCACATTTACAATTCCAATGTTGGAAAAAAAAAAAAAGAACTTAGACACCAACATATGTGACTTTTCATAACAAATGAACCCATTACCAACAGCATTTGGCTGCAGTAAAAGAGGAGATTGAACAATTGAGTTCATATCAATCACCATAGTTGCAGCAACTGCAACTTTCCTTCTTTGAACACAAAATCCTCTGATGACAAATCAACATTTGCTGTAACCCAATTTACCCTTTTCTGTATCATTTTATCTACTGCTGTTTAAGTCTCAGTGGAGAAGTTTGCACAAAAATAAACACTGAATAATAACTACATTATAACCAAACAAAATAAACTCATCCTGTTACAATAATGACCTTTCTTAGGAATCTATATTATTAGACAGTATGTAGCTGCTTTAAAGTAAAAAGAAAGAAAAATAAAGACTTTTTTCTTTTTTGCATTTTCATTGCAGAATAAAAAAATAAAACAGATGGAGATGTTTTGAGTCTAATATTAGCTATGTAAGACATAACCAGGAGAACAGAGGGTTACATGAATCCCAGACACCTTAAATTATTATCCCCCTACCCCATTTATCCCACTTCTATTCAATTAGTCAAATTTAAGTCTGCTGGTAAACATTACTTTAAAAAAAATAAAAAAAATAAAACATTATTAAGCTGTTTTCAGTCCTGTAACAATTTCTTGGTGGAAGTTACGAATATCAAACACCTGCCGGGTTTCCAAAGCTGTGTCTACATATGACCAATAAAGAGTTTATCCAACTCAAAACAAAGTCATATTCAGATTTATCCTCAACTCTAAATGGATTATAGTCCAGGCAAATTATCATTATTTAGACCACATTTCATTAGACAGCGTTTCATTTAATTCTTTCTGCCTTTTCCGACCAAAATATTCTTTATTTATTTGCCTTTGGTCTCTCGTCATCCTAGCCTGACGTAGTCCCACTCAATTCTAGTCAGAATATGAGTCTGATACTGCTCCATAGAGCTGTGATTATGGGGCGATGTTTCAAACGAACCAGGAAAAAAAATGCCTCTGCACTCAATTGGGATAGACCTACAACCAATAAGAGCAACGGAGTGCGTGACGTATGTTAAGCGGCGCATAGTTGTTGTCCACAAAAATCAAAGTGTGCAGTTTTCACGCCTAGAATAAGAAGATGAGACTTGATCGCGTTTCTCTGTTCCTCTTTTAAAATTAATTTGCTGTCGATATCTTCTAGAACAGACCTAATAGCAGAATCTACTCACCTAAACTCTCCAGCGGCAGCCATTGTTGTTGTCACCCAAGCGCGCTTTGGTCACGTGGTTGATTACGTTACTCTTGATCATCTGTCCATCATCGTATAAAGTCCGCCCTGACAATTTGATTGGATACGCCTGACAGTGGGCTATAATACTCGCGCTACTATGGAGCAGAGCCAGACCGAACTTCCCGTCCTCAAACCTTGTGGGCGGGACTAAGTTCTGACTGGCACCCACGGGCTATCGTCATCCTTGTATAACCTTGAAATTAGTTCAATTGCAGTACCTACATTATATTAAACTAGAAAAGCAATCTGAGAGTGCAGATCTCGCTAGTTTTGCCCCAAACTGTGACTTAAACCTACAGCTAAAACTTGCACATGATCTTGATCATTACCAAATTTAAATGTATTTCTTGGCATGAGGTGCCCCTCTGGTAAGATAAAAAAAAAAAAGAAATCCATAACCCTATTCAGAAGTTTTCAATTGATCCTGCAAACAAACCAACAACGATCCCTTTTTTAAAGACGGTCTTTTATCTTCATTAAAAAACCTCTGGACTTTTTGAGTCCGACCCTGATGCTGTCCACCTTCTGCCCCCTTATGGTTTAATGGGGAACTGATTGTTCAGCCACAATGTCAGAGAATCCTTTAAAAAAAATTCTGTCTCTAGATTATGATCTGGATCATCACCTAATGAATTGTTGCTTTGCATTAGGGACACCTCTGATAAAAATTTCATGTAAATCTATCCATAACTTTTCAATTTATCCTGTACACAGGCAGACGGAGACAAACACACAAACTCTCCTAAAAACGTCCTTGCTGAAGGTAACAAAAGAAATTCTGATCTATTCAACGTTTTAAGTAATGAGTTTTGTACATAATTTTGAACTTATAAAACAAAAAAGCATTGTTGCATCTGGCGTTATTCCCTCAACAATTGGGAATCCTTTAGGGTGCCTTTATTTACACAGGAGATAGCTGCATTAAAAAAAGAAAATCCCCCACCTGATGGATATTTCAACTTGGAAACAGGCCTAATATACTGAATTTAGTCCCAAATCCCCCACATCTCAGTCATATTATGATTCTGTCTTGGAGAACTTAATCGATCCAGCTTACGGGTCTAGGAGCATTTGATACCGAGAGCTCTATGGGGGTAAACTAACGCTCAGCAGTTGATCATAATTCTAAGATTCTCAATAACAATTTATAGTCAAAAAAAGCTTTGTGCCATTGTAAGAACAAGTGTAAAAGTAAGAGGAAATATTGAAAATGTTTGCGTTTAAACTATGCGTCTCATTCTACCTTGAAGAATTTGTCAATCTTAGTGAGGTTGATCCTCTTCTTGGCATCTAGTTTGTAGATGTTGCTGCTGTTTCCATCCATGAGGTACAAACCAAATCCCATCACCTGCAGAGAAAAAGGGAGTCAGATTAGATTTGGATTAGAGCAGCTCAAACTTATTGTAATATCGATGTACGCAACAACTTGAAATGCAATATATATCAAAGTACCAGGCATTAAGGCATCAATGCCTGCATTTTATTGTGATACAACACTGTGTAGTCTAGAAAAAAATACTTTAGTTGGTAAAATTAATAAAACAAATGATTGATTCACCTCACAAACCTCTGTCAAAAAAAAGAATTTATGAATTCTAATCTAAATTACACATAATATTTTATCTCCAACTCTACTCATGATCTGGGATAAAAGTTTTCCCAACATCCTGCAGCTCTGTTTCACATTCTTCCAGTTCCACGTACCTTCAGCAGCATGTGTTTCTCACTGGGGGTGAGATACAACTTGTCCTCATAATAATCCACACACAGGTTGACGATGTCTGCCAGCAGCTCTTCGTAGCCGTTGATTACTTCCAGCTGCTGCTGCAGCGACTGATGGACAGACCACAGAGGGTGGACAGTCATTCAAATCTATCTCATATATCTCACATTAATTAACCTAATTTAGGTAATTCCAAGTAGTATTTTAACAAGTTAACAAGCACTAAAATAAGTGTGATAAATCTTACTATGAATAACTTCCCTCCGTAATAATGCAATGTAAAATATTCTTTGATAGAAGTCTCACTGAATAACAGTCTTTTTTCTTTAATTCAATCTTCTTAAAACTAAAATTTCATTAGGCTACTTTTAAAAACTACAAGATAAATATAATTAGTGTCTGAATTGCAAAGAGTTTATCGACAAACGGGAGACAAACCTGAGTGATTTTGTTGTGGTTTGCCAGGAACATGGAGAGGTTCTGAGACTCCTGAATGGAGGAAGGTTCCGACATCTTTCTGAGAAACTGGGCCGCTCTGAGCAGAGAGGAAAAACAATTTTAATATTTAACATTAAAAAAACAAAGGAGAAAATGCCTTTTCTAATGAAAACATGTTTCTTAAAAAAATACTGTTTTTAGGTGGCCTAATCTCTGCTTATTGTTGTCAAAGAACTGAAATAATGGTGTGTCTTTATTAATAAAAAGTTGAATAAGCTTCTTCACTCCCTCCATTGTTCAGGCGCCTGTTGAAGTGCAAAGTAAAACTATAAATGGCTTCTTAATAGTTCAGCATTTTTTTAAAACAGTGCCAGGGCAGCAGAATGGAAAGAGAAAAGCTAGAAACAGTCCCTGTCTGTCAGTATACTACAATTGTTCAAGTACAAATTCAATGATTATTAACAACACATTTTTAACATATACTAAATTTAATGGATACAATTTTTAAAAAATACAGATATGTAGATATCCTATTTTCGCAAATAAATCTAAAAAATGTGTTTTAATTATAAAAAATATATTTTTCAAATCATTAATTATATTTAAGATTCATTGTATAATTAATTTATTCTTAAAAACAGGAAATTCCCTGTTTATGCACTCAGCTGCAGATCCCCATATCCCCTGAGCTTTAATATGAAGAAAACATTTTCTAGAGCAGAGGTCACAGATTGGTGGACCAGGGTCCGGATCCAACTGCTGGATAATCCGGACCCAACCTGATTTAAAAAATGTATAAATTACTGTATATTGTCAGACGACAGTGTCTAACTTCACTCGGGCCGCTTCTCCTGTTAATATGGTAAAGCTCTCCCCTCCGAGAGCGCCCGGCACCAGGCTAGATGGGATACAAATTAGCCAATGAGCTGCTGTCAGTCTGGTTGCTGCTGCTGCTACTTTTAGACACAGCAGGCAAACCTGTGGTAAGCCGGGCAATGGGAAAGAAGGAGAAGATGATGAGAAAGAGCAGAGAAAGTGTGGACTGTTGGAAGAACTCGCGGTGAACTGGTGACATGAAAAGTGAAACGGTGTGCTCAAAGATGACCCTGCACATTTTGAGTATGTTTGGCTCAACCTGCTGCTGTGAAGCAGGATTCTCCACCATGAACAGAATTAGAAATAAATATAGATCCAGGATAAAAAAGAGCGCCTTACATGTGCTTGAGAATGGCTTTGTTCCATTCAAAACCAGGTTTAAATATCTTTGCAGGGCAGCATAAAGCGCCCACTGCTCTCATTAAGTCAGAAAAAAGAAAGATAAAATACGGGTCATAACGGGTGTTTTATAAAATATGTTATTCAGAAATTGTCTATATACCAAATTGAAAGATTGCGTTGTTCTCACTTCAAAAAACAAAATTTGTTTTTTTTTGTATATAAAAAGTCAATGTATAACATGGATGCATAAAAACCTCACTTAATTTTAGCTCTGTTTAAAGTAACAGATTAGGTTTAAAAATGTCTCTGGACCTTTACTGGTTGATGATTTTCTTTATTTGGACCTGCTGATTATTAATTGGTTACCCCTGGAACAGAGAACCCTCCCATCTAGTGTCTAATGTCTGGCTTCTGATTACCGTTTGTATGCAGAGTGATCATTCTTGACGCTGCACTTCATGTTCTTCAGCTCGTCCAGCACCGCAAACATGTTGATGAACTTCCCGAGGGTCAGCAGGTACGCCTCAGAGACAAAGTCTTTCCTGCGCTCTGCGTGACACAGACGGCGAACTTCCCCACAGAAGCGGTCAATGGCTGAGCGCTGGATAAAGACGAAGAGGAGGAAAGCAGCTCAACTTAGTCAGACATGGAGAGGAGCAATCAATTAAAAGTCTCTGCTTGGTGAAAGGTAGAAAGTACCTGGAAGTACATGAAATTCATCAGCTTGGTGACCTCTGGCTCCAGGACTTCCACGGTTTTCTCATAGATCTCCACTCTGTTGGGTTGCTCGTTGCATTTCACCTGAGAAAGGACGAGTGAAGAAAAAAAGATCTTTACTATGCACTATAAAATTCATGTAAACCAAAAACAATGTCAGTAAGGATAAACCCTTTAAAAAGACAGGTAAAGCTAATTTACCTGCGGTATCGCTCTGGAGCAGCTTCTCCAGGTGTACAGCATCACAGCATACTCCTGCCCCTCCTCCAGCATGTCGTTCTAACAAACAAAAAACATTCAGTCGTATCAATGTAAAAAAAACAAAGACATAAACAACCAGAAGAGTCAAACATGCATGCATGACTGCATCAGCTGCAAGTTTATTCCCAGAGGCCTGGAGGGGAAACCCACCCTTCCTCTAAACAAAGAGCAGTTTGATCACCACCCGAGCAATTTTCTCTCACTAATTAGAGACAAAGACCAGTTATTTCTCACAAGAGCGGGTTTAGAGTATCCATTTGTCCCCAGAATTTGGATCCGATGTTCTTCCTGCTCCACAGCACCAAATGTGCCGTGGGGAACAGCCAAGTCCCAGATCCTGGTTTCTATAAAGCTCTTTTAACCCCATTCTGGTGAATTTGAGATCAGACATGTACCATGCTGGAGTGGACGGTGGCCTGCTCGATGTATCTGGCGATGCCGGTGACAAAAGCATTCCTGTCCTCAAAGTTGGTGTTGAAATTGGGCTGTTGGATAAAACAACAGTAGAGAAAAGTAAACAAAAAAGGAGTTTCAGCCTAAATAGAGTTCAGTTTGTCTGTGAAGAATCTTAGTGCGTGGACTGACCTGATACATGACGGAGGCAGGGAGCGGCTCGATGCATGGCTGCTGGTCCGGGAGCGGCAGCTCCTCCAGCAGGTCCACGTTGGACAGAGCATCTTCTAAGGTCACAGCGGACGTCATATTGCTGTCAAGTAGAAGAAATGAAAAGATAAAGATTCACAGCTTCTGTCTAAAACCAGGATTTTCCTGATTATGCACAAATTAAAATACTGATTCCATTCTTGTTCATGTCTCAGACACCAAGCATCTGCTTATCCTGTTCATCACACTGGGATTTTCTTAAAACCAAAGGGTGAATTTGAATATGAGTTAACCACAATAAAGCTCAGGAGTGATCAGACTGGATGGAGAGTGTGTCTGACATCATAGATCAGGAGCTGGTGTAGATCTGGCCTCTGACTGATCTAGAAGATCCACCTGTAGCTCAGGCTGGTCATTACAGTCCTTCATCCTGCTAGAAGCTGAAGAGCCTCACAATCTAGTTTCAGGTTTTTCTTGGCATCAGCAAGCTCTTTACCGCCCACAAGCGCGAGGCTAAAAATACATACCACCTTGGCTATAGCACCTCTGCAGAAGCAGCATGATGCTTCCACCACCAGAGATAAGTAGTAAATCGTTACATTATTCAGTTACATTTACTAGCGGTTATTATGTAAAACCAGGAGATGTTATGTAGATTGTACGATTATTTGATTAATAATCAGATAGCCAAAAAGATTAGCAAGAAGATTTTTTACAAAATTAAACGAGGTGAAACTAAAACCTTTCCAATCGAGGAGTTCAATTCAATTCAGTTTTATTTCTGTATGAAGTGAAATTCACGGCATATTACCCCTCAAGGCAAGTTCACTTAAGATCATGCGGTGGATTCAAGTTTTCTATCAAAAGGAGAAACAGTTCACGAATTTTATCGACTCATTGATTCAAAATACAATCCCTCACACTAAAAGCATGCTTGTAGCGACAATGGAGAGGAAAAACTCCCTTTAAACAGGAAGAAACCTCCAGCAGAACTACAGACTTCAGTGTGTGTGAGCCATCTGCTCGAGGCCAGACTGGGTTTACAAGGAGACAGAAGCAGAGATACAAAAAGCAGCTGTAAAAAGGCTGCCCAGTTCAGGAAAACACACAGCCAGGCAGACCAGCTCCAAGCCAGCTCCCATGTCAGAGGAGGATGAAGAGAGCACATCCAGCCACTGAATAACAGGCCGATTTCCAACATCTATAAACAAAGGTGTTGATGGCAGCAGCACAGCTGATAGCTTCTCTCCAGGATGGTGGGGAATGGGAGAATAGAGATAGAATGAAGCAGAATGATGGAAAAGGGGTTGTTATGTCCTCCAGCAGTCTAAGCCTTTAGCAGCATAAATATAGAGATAGCTCAGGATTACCTGAGACACTAAAACTATAAGCTTTATCAAAAAGGAAAGTTTTAATCCCACCCATAAAAGTAGACAGTTTCAAGTTTTTCTGTTTCATTTTCAGCTGGTTCCACAGGAGAGGAGCCTAATAACTAAAAGATCTGCCTCCCATTCTATTTTTAGAAAATCTAGCAACCAATAGTAAACCTGCAGATTGAGAGCGAAGTGCTCTTTTAGGAACATAAGGAACAATCATATCTCTGATTTAACATGGAGCTTGGACATCTAAGGCTTTATATGTGAGAAGGAGGATTTTAGTTTAGTCCTGCATAGAACATACTGACAGGAGAAAATATTTTTTTTATCTTAAATCCATAATGTTTATATGTTTTTTCTTACAATTTTGATATATATAATTTGCTCCAAGTAGGTCGCTATGTCTGCTAACGGCATGTTTCACAGTCTCTATACTCCAGTTAACGATTAATGGATTACTAAATGAGTTGAAGATTATTTCAATAATCGATTAATAACGATTAATCAGATTAACTGTTTCAGTCCTAGTTCCTTTACTTCCATACATTGTATTTTGGATGTTAAGAGTAAAAATGCAACACATGACTTAAAGGAAACTGCAAACAGTACTTCATATGACTTTTCCTAAACAGTATTGCTACTGTTTGTCACTTTTCTGATCAACTGCACAACGATTTTTAATCATTCACCACCTTTTACTGTTGTCAAATAAAATCACAATGGAATGAATTAAAAAATGTTGATGGAACATGACAAAAAAATATATTTTCAACGTGCAAGAATTATGACTGAAACAGTCATATTTATCGATTATGGAAATAAAAGTCAACTAATTTAGTAATCCTTTAATTGTTAACTGGAGCGTAGAGACTCTAAAATATGCCTTTAGCTTTCGTAATAAAAAAAGGAAACTTTGTCTATCTGATTGTAAATTGAAAAAATAATCGACAGATTGATCAATTTGCAAAATAGTTGTTATTTGCAGCCCTAGTAGGAATGCAAAAAATGTAAATCTAAGTAAGTCATTTTTTCTTAAAATAAGTGCATTTTGTCTTGAATTGAGCAGTTAAATGAGACACTGCCAATGGAACAAGACAATTTGCATTTAAAACAAGAAAAACAACAACTGCAGCCTCTTATTTTAAGTGCATATTATACAGTGACCTTATTTTGTAAAATGTCTCTTTCCACTGGCAAATCATCTCATTTTCCTACTCAAATTAAGGGTTTACTACACTTATTTTAGGAATTTCTTGCTAAATTTCAGAACTTTTTTTGCGGCATGGGCTCTAGGTTACTAGCATGGCTCCTAGCAGGTGGATGACCTCTCACTTTGCCCAACAGCACCAACATACAAGATAGAGTAGCAGCCATTTAAAATGGCCCTTCCCATCTTTTTTTACTTGACTCCACCCTTTCACTGAATTACAGGGTCTGACCAGGAGAAGGCGCTTCTCTTCAGATCTTTAGAATATTTTAGCACAAAGATTGATGTTTAAAAAAGGGGACCAGCCAAGGGCCCATCAGGGAAAGTAGGGACATTTTGAATGGCTCCTTCTGTAGAAGGATCAAACACTGCCATCTAAAAAGAGCTCAGCTTTGTTCTTGAGACGTTTCCTTTAAGTTTTTTTAGTGCAACCAGCCATCAGAACGGCTGCAGGTTCCTGTTCACACAGCTTCAGAACCAGGGTTAAATCCTGACCAAATTAATACCTCACTAGTTTGGCATTTCCCCATCATTCCTCTGTACACCTCATTAGGATTTATTTTAACTACAGTTCCGTCACCTGCCCTAAGTTTCATAACGACATACCAGGAAGGTTTGGGTTGTTTTTTTTCTACTGAGTTCATGTGCAGGCATGTATGCATGTATCTAGCAGGAAAAATGTAAAGAATCTCCTTTTTATTACTCAACTGTTTTACAAGTATCACATTATCAATGTGTAAAATAATTTAATAAAAAAACAAAACAGCAGCTCCACAAAACTGGGCAGCTAAGAAGAAAGACAACATTCCTCAATGCCAATTAGTAGTTGTGATTTGCTACGCTTTGGTATGCTTCCCCAGAGTGCTGCTGACAGACCGACGGCACAAACCGAAAACAATGAGACACCTGTAGCAATCAGAACCAGTAAAGTTCAACAGAGCAGCTGACAGAGAGCAGGGGGGGTCAGTGGGAGAGCTGGGGTCGTCCTCCTGCTCTCCAAAGGGAAGGAGAGACGAGGGGACAAAGATTACAAGACAGCTGGAGGAGCTTTTTGCAGATTGAGGATCCCACCCTACTGACTCACTGCTGGAAACGTTTAGCTATTTTTAGTGAAAGGATTCTTTTTTTTCATATGAGGTTTTTAAGTCATGATTCAACTGAAAACAAGCAACTATGAGTCAAACTAATGAGTAATCTACAACCAATCATCCAGCAAACAAAACAAGTTAATTATTCTATGAATGGCATCAATAATAATCATAATTTAAAAACTGCATTTGTTCAGTAAAGTAACTAATTCTAAAACCTTCCACTTTGTTCAGTATGTTAATGTTTCAGACATAATCTTCGTTGCTGGTCTTTGATTTTAATGTGGTAAATATCCAAAATGTTAATCGTGATCTTACTCCTCCCTTTGCTGCACATTTTCTGTATTGTTCCATGTTTGTCACATTTTATCTCTATATAAAAGCAAGTTTATACAAATTAACAACTCAATAATAGAATGGCATTGGATGGTAAAACATATAATACTCTAGATTATTTTTCATGCATGCTGCAGATGGCAGAGAAGTTGGAAAACATCAAACTTGATTTAGAAAAATAAATACCTAAAAGGAGCAAGTGCATTTTTATGTGATTGAATAAATATTCAACAGCTAAGGGTCATTTGGAGAGAAAGGCAGTGAGATTTATATACATACAAATATTAATGAGTTGACTGTACAACAATTGATGGATACACCTTTGAAAGTGTCAATAGTATAACCAGTTTACCAATATAGTGTCAGTTTACAGCACCTCATCCCAAGCCTTTTTAAGCCAGACTCAGTTCAATAAAACAACCAGGGCAGAGCAGTTGAAGGGTTTTTAAAGCGGACTTGCAGCGTTCACCCCTGGAACACATAGTAACAGTGGGCAGTCACTTGCACTGTTGACTGAAGCAATCCCTCATACATGCATGTAGTGACAGTGGGGAGGAAAAATGTCAAGTTGTGCATTGGCTGGTTGCTGGTATAAAACTATAAGGAAGTTATAAGAATCTGTTTTAAAACTACTAAAACTTTCTGCTGCATAATTTCTTTTAGGTGGGTTTGAAATTATGGTACAATTCATAGCTATTAAGGAAATATTAACATACAGTATTTAGATGTTTACTGGGAGAAAGCTAAACTCTAATAGAGGACGTTTACAAAGCCACAGCATGGTTGTTATTTTTACTGGAGCATCAAGTGAGTCACATTATGCAGAAGCCTGACTTAATGCTACTGTTGTGAATAATTAGTGGTAATATTTGCTGCTTAACGTGGCGGGTTTATTAAAGCAGCGTGTCAGATAACCGGGAGGTTTCCCCTTTAGATTGGGGTTTGGGTTTGTGGGCTCTGACCGTACGCAGGGACAGACAGACAGTTAAGGTATCACTAAGATTAGTACTCTTTCGTACAGAGTGTTTGTTTTAGTGATAATTTAATCTAACGAGACTTCTATGGCATGGAGGTCAAGGCAATATGAAGTGAAATGCACGTTTAGTCACTGGAGGTTTACTTTGCAACAAGGATTCATCTAACCAGGAATTAGATTTATTTAAAATGTCTTATAAGATAGACTTATTAAGCAAGAGCAGACTTTGTTAAATTGTTGATCTACATTTAAGAAGTCTATACTCAAATTAAGTGCAATAGTTTAACAGTGAATTTGGTAAGGTTCCTTAAAAAAAATCAAATGAACTATGATTGTACTCGAATATATACTCAAAACAGGAAGTGGTACCACTTTACAATAACCATAGTTTATAAATGGTTAAAAGACCATTTATTAGTGATTAACTACTGATGGTTTATTAATGCTTGAAAATTATTTATAAACTGCATCTAAATGATTTATTTTTATTTAACCTTTATTTAACCAGTAAGAAAAATCCTTTTTTTCAAGGTAGTCCTGGCCAAGAGGCAGCAAAGTTACATAAGATACATTAAACGTAGATACATTAAAATAAATTACAGGTACATAAAAAATAAAAAACATATCAAGTAAAACAATTACAGATCATTGAGGCTGCTTCAAATTCTTTCACTTTCAACTTAAAAGCATTTAAAGATAAAAACTCAGTCAATTTAAGGAGTAAATGTAAAAACCTCCGTGCACAAGGAGCTGCGTAGCTAAAGGCTTTCTTCCCTAGTTCAGTGCGGCAAAAGGAACAGTGAGCAACAGCTGATCGTTGGATCTCAGGGCAGAAGACGTAGGGCATATAAAGGTAAATAGATCACATTGCCCTGCCTTGTTAGTTTAACTGCAACATCAGAGAGCTTTTATAATGCAAGCACGGAAATGTTGCCCTGCGACAGACTGGCAACCGTTGCCTAGCATATACCACACCTCTAGTCCATAGACTGCCAGAGATGGGCCTTGAAGACCTACTGCAACCCTACCCTGAAGGAATAAGAGGATGGATGGATGGATGGATGGATGGATGGATGGATGGATGGATTGGATGGATGGATGGATGGATGGATGCAGTCAGTTGGATACACTGTGCGATATTCCAATGGTTGCACGCCGCTACAGCTCAAAGTGTACGATGAAATCGCAGGGTTAAAAAAGGTCACAGCTTAGGGCTGGGCGATATAGAAAAAAAGCTTATCGATAAAAAAATGCATATTGATCGATATCGATAATTATTGAAAAAGATTTTGAAACACATTTATGCCGTGCAGCTCTGCCTGGACTTTTTATAATATTGCTAAATGATTTAATTCCAATAATAAAACACAAACACAGACTTACGAATTAAATCTTTATTTAACCAAAACTTTTAACCATAACAGAATTGTTTTAAAAGAAAAAATAACTTAAGAGACCTTGAGTTATGTTATTAAATACTGACAAAGAATAAAACAAAGTGACTAAAGTGAAAAGTGACCAAAATAAATATAACAACAAATAAATAAATGCCCCCCCCTCATTCTTCTAACCTATTACTTTGAAGTTTCGGCCCCTCAGCATTTTCTCTCAATTGTTAGGAACTACGCGGGAAACTGCCCAGAACTGAAAAATATATATATATATTTTCCGGAATTCCTAAGATTCCTCGGAGGGGAGAGTCAAGGCTGGATTACACAGCCTATACTCCCGCGTAGTGTGAGCGGGTTGAGATGAAAAAAAAAAAAGAATTGGTTGTGTTATCAGACTGCTTTCACTGGTTCCCACACATTTTACATACAGATGACTGTGGTTTGTTTTGGTCCACTTGCCATGACCAAATACTGCCAAACTGGCGAACTACAAAACCCTCTTCTTGGAATCACCTTCCTCCTCCTTGCTGTCCATCTTCACGCTCTGTGTTGCGGTTTGAGAGGGCGGCGCTTTGTGACGGCGTGCCTGGGTCCGCGATTGTGATTGGTTGGGAGGAAGCAGTGACTAGCATAAACCTACATGCTAGGCTACAATGAGAAGGAAGGAAAACTGCGTTTCTTTTTTATCGAACTTTTATCGACCCTCTTTTTTTCTATTGCGCCACACTTCTATCGATTGATATATATCATTATTGAATTATCGCCCAGCCCTATCACAGCTCTCGATGGATGTTCTCCCACTGTGCGGGCTGACACTCTGATGCTTACTTCCACCGCTCACACTGCACGCTCAAAAACCACATGCGTTGCACCTCCAGCGAGAGAGATGGCTGCTGGGACTCATTATTCTGAAGAAGAAGAAGAACTCCTTTGTTTGCACATGTGCAGCGCTGGAGGTTCTGGTAAATCGGCTTGTTGCTCTGCTTCAACAGTAGGATTTGTCCACATACACTTTAAGAGGGCCGACTGAATCTCAAACATGTTTGATTTCCTCCCGACCTTACGATTCCTGATCCAGAGTTTGTCGTCAGAGGCTGATCGCCCCTCATTACCCCATGTATACTAAACAACGCAGGACCTACGATGAGGCTAAAACTCTGCCCGAGCGAAAAAAAATTATCGCAAGACTGGAGAATGAGCCCGAAAAGGGCAAAAAAACAGTCATACTGTGTACGCCCAGCTTAATGCATCTCTAATGATCATGAATTCTGCTTGTAAGCTCCGCCTGTAGACTTTCTCCAATAGGGAAGGATGAGGGGGGATTCAATGAGAAGTTGATACAAAGAAGCTCTTTAAGTAGCTAATCTGGACACAGAAGCAACTGATTTTTTTGCTATTGTCTAAGTGATGCAAATTTGTTTCTTTGGGACTTTGATCAATCTTCAAGAGTGGCCTGGTACAGTGACACCATAACTTGGACAGCAACCAGACGGTTTAAAGGCAAATGGTGCTTTTCAAGGTTGGAAAAACCCTCATATTTCATAACTGATACTACCTATGTAGTTATAAAGGCATAAGTTCATCATATAGTTAAATGTAGGCGACTTCGAGAGGCTTAAAACAGCAGGATATGGGACCATTAAGTAAAAGAGAGAAAGATGCAGGATGCCTGATGATTTCTCTGGCATATAAAGCTTGGCTAGAACCCCTCTTCTCCCCTCGCCCATTGCTGTGCACTGCCAGTCAGTCGGCTGAAGATTAGGGCTGCAACAACAGCGAATCGAAGTAAAAATCGATAAAAATCGACCTTTTAAAAGCGTTGGCTACGAATTAACGAATTTAATCATCGATTAGTTGTGTCGCTGGCTGACACGCGTCATCCATCCGCCGTCATCGGGGAAGAAAAAAATATGGCGGAGCGAAGTCAGTGCGCAGCAGTTGCAGTGTTGCCAACTCAGCTTACTTTTCAGACCCTCCAGCTTAATTATTTTTTAAAAAGGCGACAAACCCCTGGCGACTTTACGTGTGTCACTGGCGGCTTTTTGGAGACTCTACGTGCGGAAAGCATGTATCGCTCCTACTCTTGTCCTCCAGCGGCAGCTGCCAGTCGGGGCCTCCCCCATCCCAACCTCTCTCCCTCTCCCACAGGAATCCCTCTCAGCGCTGCAGTCCGAGCAGCCGCGAGGATTTTAGTGAGGAGTTTACCCTCAGCGTCCAGACTGCAAATGAAAGCGCGCATGCGCCGGGATTGACGGAGCAAATTGATCACAATAATTAAAATAGCCTGCGCTTTGTAAAGTGAAAAAAGTCGTAACATGCAACTTTTGTCATAAAACAAATAAACATGGCACAGGAAGCACCACTGTTATGACGCAGCACCTGAAAAGAAAACACGTTGGAGCCTTCGATGGCAGTGAAGAGAGCTGATCAGCAGGATGAGTAACCATGTTTGTTTCATTTTAAAGTGGGGAAAGGTAACGTTAGTTTCTCAGGTAGCTCATCTGATGCTTTCCTTAGCTTGTTAGTAGGTTACGAACAGTGATAAGGTTGGCTACTTATTTTACTTTTAATTTCATTTGAATTAGCTTAAGCAGCGTTTATATTTTCTTTATAAATAAATTAATTTGCAAATTATGAGGCAAAGGCTTTTAAAGTTTAAAATCTTCTGGCAAAGATAAAAGTAAAAAGAAGATCCTGCAATTTATAGAAGTAAACCAAAAGCAGGAATAAAATCCAGCAAGATCCAGTAATATGTCAATTAATTATCTGCCCAATTCCCATGTAAATATCTATGTTTTGAGGAGGATGTGTTTTTTAGCACCCTAGTTCTCTCATTTTTATTCCAAATACAATTTATAATTTGAATCATAGGGCTATTTTTATCTCTATGGTTCAGTATTTTCTCAAAGTAGCAACTTTAGCTGCTATACTTTCCTGTCTTAAAAGGCAGAACTCTTCTGAGTCTAAAAAACCTAATTTGTTGAAATGGGGGCCTATTGTTTGAACCCCTTAGAGATTTTAAAAAACAAAAATGCCTGTCTCTTTTTGCGGCACATGAAACAAAGTAGCCTATATTTTTGTGGATGTACAGCTACATTTTCTCATGTAAAAGTTTTTGCGTAGTTTTAAAACAAACATTTAATTTTTCATATAAAGCACACGAGTACAGTTAATGAGCAACCTGTAGCCTCTGTGCTTGTTTGTTCTTGTCTAAAATGTTTATTTTGGAATAAAGAGGTTAATATAAAAAAAATGTCCTTTCAGTAGTCCGATTCATCGGTGTCCGAAAAATAATCGAGCCGATTCATCGATTTTTCAAAATAATCGCTTAGTTGCAGCCCTTACTGAAGATTACCTCATTTTGATCTGGTTTAAAATGGCAAAGATAAATTCAACTTCTGGGAGAAATTAGAAAACTCCTGCAAGCTTATTCACACCTGTTTAGAACAAGGATTGTTGCATCACATGTTTGACTGGTTAAATGCAAACCTAGCATGCATGCATCAACTAAGCACAGCAACAGCTAACCACACAAAATAATAAAAAACAACTCATGCATTACTCAGTTTTTTTCATCTATTTTTAAATACTTCCTTGTTATCTTGAGACTCCTGTGCTGATAGTTGCATTCATGCATGAACTGCATTTACAGCTGACACCCTTTTATCAAATTTATGGACTAATAATGACTTTTTTGACTTTTTAATACACCTAAAAGACCCACTGTCTGACCATATGTCAACTAATAAAAGGAGGAACCATTCTAGTGAGATTCTACCTCCAGATCCACAAATCCACACTGCCTACTGGGGGTGTGCAAAATAATCGTGGATGATTGTGCATCGCGGATTCTAATTTCGTGATCTACTGCATCGCATTCTGATGCTTTATTGCCCGAATATTAATTAAAAAAATGAATAAATTAATTCTGTCATGAATGCATGCGGTGTAACATCAGCCAAAAACAAAGTGTAATACAACTTCCAGTCCAGTAGATGTCGCTGCGGAAGTGTTAAAACGCTGACGCGACGCTGCCTTGCTTGTGTCACAAGTACTTTCCGACCGTGGGATACCGTGCCAAGTCATTCAAAAACAAAACATGGAGGAGTAAAAAATATTGCAATGCATACTTAATAATCAATTCGCGGTCGCGGATGCACTCAAAGATAACGCACATCGCGGGCGCCTCGTGAATCTCGCGGACTGGAATCGAATCGCGGGACTTCTTTTGGCAATACCCACCCCTACTGCTCACTGGGATCTGTGGGTGATATGGACTGTGATAATCTCAGGGTTTACCAAGTAGAACCTCTGTCCTTAAATGTGACAGAAAGACAGCTCTCTAAATGTGTCTCAGCGTTTCCACTTTGTTGATTAACTCAACAGCATTGGTCACCGCAAGATAGCCACAGAAAAGGGGAAGTATGAAGGCACATGTGATGCAGAGCCGACTTAAGAGAAAAGAAAACTTTTCTTTAATGAACTTTAAATCAATGAGCTAAACTAAACCTCCTGTCATTTAGACTGGGATTCTTTGGTAAAGCATAAAGAGAGAAAACATTTTTCTTAATGTCCAAGTGATCTCTGGCTAAAGAAAGAAACTAAACTTTTTTTTATCTAAAAGAAGGAACTTTGGTGGGTTTTGTTTTAACGCAGTTCCTGTTGCAGTCTGAAAATGAAACAATTATGGGAAGTCATTTCTCTTTAAGGGTTAATTCTGTCTGCTGAGGCAGCACACCACGTCCTCCTCAGTAAATACACAGTAAGGAGCTTAAGACGGGATAAAACAGGCCGTGTTTGGAAAGACAAAGAAAGAAACAATTGTAACCAATTGATCCATCTGATATTCAACTCAGGAAAATGATTTGTCACTTGGAGCTTGGCAGCAGACAAACAGCAGGCAGCCATGTCTTTATGACAGAAACAGATGCTAAACAGTTAAGACAGCTGCTTCTTTCTTACAGCACAGAGAAAACATCTGTGACACAAACACAAACCCCATTTGTAAACAAGCCTCTTTTAAAACTCTCACCAAACCACGCTGGATATCAGGATGTGAATCCAGTGCTGAAGGCTGAAACCTTTTATTATCTTAATAGCTGTTGATCAGTTTGTTGCCCTGCTTCATGAGATGAGGAGTAAAAACCTCAGGGAGTTTTATGGTCACTCTGCTAAAGACTTCAAGTTCCCAGGAAGATCGACTGTGAGTTAGGGCTGGACGGGGCCAGATTCTAACAAAACGTTGTAAAATATTCACTATTGATGGAGATGACTTCTACACATTTTCAAAATCACGTTCACACTGCATGGCCTTGATGCTCAACTCTGATTTTTGTGGAAATCCAATTTTTTGTTTGCGCTCATATTATTCCAAATATATGCAACTTATATGTGTGACTCCTGTGAATTTCGCAGTCGGGCGGTTCGCGCGAATTGTCCCGTATCGCAGTGAGGAAGGGCATATTTGACATCTACAGGCCAGCACCCTAACTGTGCTTTACTGAAGCAAACTTAGAGGAGTTTCATGTAGTGGTGTGGCATGGAGAGATTCTCCCCAACAATAAAAACACAATCTTTCCAAGATGCAGTTAAGCACCAATACTGCTCTTTCCGCATCATCGCCCGCCATGGCTGTTGCTTTTCTTGCTGCTTCAAGACCAAGAATAGCGACCTTTAGGCGGATTTATCAAAAGGTTGCGTGATTATGCACGTCAGCTGATATTCACTGCGCACGCTAAAAATGTACTAACTGATCTATCAACTTAGCGTGCGGCTAAAAGCGGGATTTGGTCTTTAAAAGCGGTACTAAATAAGCGCCTCTTATCCGGCTTTAGTATCTTTTTCTGCAATGCAGTCATATGGGGCGTTTAATTAAAGATGCGCTCTTGTGGGGAGTATAAACATGTAAATGATATTAATTTAGCTTTTCGCAAAAGTGATTTATCAAACCTTGAACGCTAATTTTGCTACTTGGTATCCTGACTCTGGTTGGGTTTAACATCGTTTCAAAAAGAAGGTGTAAATGGTCTGGTATGCACAATTAGCACACATGGCAGCGGTTATTGTCGCAAAGAAGGAGACATAGAAATGAAACAGGGGAGACGCAGCGAAGGCATTTTTTCACTCCTTGTTAATATTTTTTGGAATGAACGAGGAAACGATCATCAAAACAGATGCGTTTTATCCAGCATTGCCAGTTTGGAGCTGTTGGGAGAACTCGAGAATGGATTTTGAGCCAGCCAGCAAGGAGGACCCACGCAATACCAGATATCACAAAACTTCTTGCAAACTTGCACTTTTTTTGTAATCTGGGGGATCTTTCCCAATCTCGTTTTTCAGAAGTACGTTGTCTCAGGCGTCTGGGAAATGCCATGTCGCCTGGCTGAGCACCCTAACGGAGAAGAACCCCCGGACCTCCCCGCTGGCCTGTAGGGCAACATGCCAATGCTGCGGGATGAGCGTCATCTCATCCACAGTCACTTCTTGTGAGCCATTTGGTATATTGCATTTTCTACAGGCCAATACAAAACACCTGTTTTTGTTTTGTTTTTACTGCAGTGAAGTAGAAATACAGGCACATACCAACCTTAGGGAATAAAGGTTGCCAAAAGTTTATAGAAGTTATATATATATATATATATATATATATATATTTTTGGAGAGGGAGGAGTGGGGGTCACTGTAAGATTTAAGGAATTTCTTAATGCACTTTAGTTTGCATCAAACTACTTTTGTCGCTTAAAACCACAAAACGCTGCTAAGAAAAACCCCTATATTTTAAATAGAACGTCTCTAACAGTTTTGCACCTCGCCACCAAAGCTCACGCGGTCGCTCTTGCGCTAAATCACCCGCCAAACAAGTTGGTTCGTGCCCTCAAGCGCTAGTAAAATTCCAGGCTTGCGAAAGAAATTACTGCACGCAAAATTGGATCTTGATAAATCCATCACCTTTTATTGGTATTAATAGCGTGCAGTGTCGGATGAATGCGCACCTGGCCGCCACACGCGGGTTAAATTTGAAAAGATCAGATTCAGTGTCGGATTCAGGACCACCACATAGCCAGGCGTACAAAGATTGCGCGTGGAAAAAGTCGGATCTGTGTTGTTCAGGACTGCCATGAAAGATCAGATCCAGGTTGCGTTAGCATATGGGGTAAAAAAAAAAAATTGATTTACTCTCAGGCTGTGCAGTGTAACGTAGCCTTAGAAGTGAGAACATCTATTCTCTTATCAGCTGCCCAGGATCTAAAGGCCTGGAATCCTCTCATTTAGCCTGCAGTTGAGCCATGCTTGATGAAAGTTTTATTTGATTTAGGTGTGTTAAAAAAAGTGGGGTGCATCAAAAAGTTGGGCAGAATAGTCGCCCTTTATCACAAATGAATAATGTGAACCATTGTCATATCAATAATAAATCTAGGAAAATATTAAATTAAACAAAATAGCTTAGGTCATGTTTACAGAAGCCTCAGACTGAAGCCTACATGCCCCTGTACAGATCTATGGCCTCTCTCTTTTACAAGAATATTTAGAGACGTTTACGAAGTTAAAAAAGTTGCAGAAACACAAAGCGTATCTTTCTGGGTGTAACTTCCCCTTTATGCAAAGCCATTAAAGACAACTTTTTTCTTAAACCAAAAATGAACCATCATTTATTAGGGTCAAGACTGGTTTAAAAACATAAAAACATCTTTTATGGTCAATTTCATAAAACCAATGAAAGAAATAAACCATTTTGCAAAGTATTAGATTTCAGGGTTTTTAATGTTTCATAAATTACCATGATTTGTATATAATAAATCATAAAACTTCCTTGCCAATAAATGTAAAAAATGCTGATTTTTAATTTTATATCAACCTACAACATTATTTGAAATATAACATTTTTTATTTTTATTTTACACCTTAGATCAGGCTAACACAGATTAGGTTTTTAAATGCAGCAACTAATTCTTTCTGACTGAGTTTTCTTTTCATTTGACTTTTCTGTTCTACTTTTAAAGGATAATAATGAATACAAACTAATTTCTTTTAAACTTCTTTTCATTTAAGAGCTTGTTTTAATAAATACGGGCCTTAAATGCAGTCGTTCGCAGGGTAGCTAAAAGGATTATCTCTACTTATCGAAGGACACATCTTTGGCCTTTTTACAATCTCTTATTAAACTCAAAACAGTGCCCCATCATCTTGGTGCATCACAAACCAAGAGATGTTTACTATGTAGATGACTTAATAAGAAAATGAGCTTTTAAGGTAGTAAGACTCTGCCATTAGCTGTCTTACATTTTCTAAAAGAGGAAACACTGACAGAATCCTGAGTAACTAAAGACAAAATGTCTGACACTTTGTATAATTCAATACAAACAGAAAAAACAAATCAACTGTCTGAAGAAGGAAATATAAGTGAGAAACAGAGCAAAAGCAGCAATCTGCCCATGCCCTGCACATCAGCGATATTTCCTCATCACATGTCAGAATAAACAAACTGCAGCAGGTTGGTGCATCAAAGTTTGCCAGGCTGAAGGAAGTCAAAGGTGTTAAGACGAAGGTGTGAAAAGATCTCGCTCTATTACATGACAGAATGATAAGTTATCACATATCAGTGTAAAAACAAAAAACTAAAAAAATCAAACTTTAGAAATATTTGAAAAAAACCCTCACTGCATGAAGTTGATCTTTAGCATATTCATTTGAGCATTTCAAAATGTCAATTAAAGCTGATTCAGGGAGGCTGACCTTCTAAAAACATCACTCACAAGGAGCAATGGTGGCAAGTTACAAACCAGTTAGTTTCAGGGGTTATTCTATGATGCATTTGCACTTATTTGGCTGTATGGCATCATTCAAACAGAAACACAACCGCAAAGAAAAACATTTCTGCACCGCTTTCACCAAAAACCCCAACAGATGTGGTTTCAGATACCATCTCTTGCCTCATCAACCTTCCCCATCCTTCTCTTCCTTCCTTCCTTCCTTCTTCCATTCTCTGGTTTTCAAAGCTGACAGAAAGAAAAAAAAACTAAACCTCAATTAATAGAAGAAGCAATACCTTAAAAAACAAAAACAAACTTGTGCCTCTAAACATAAGTAAATAATTCACAGAATGGATGTATCAGAGTGGAAACTATGATGATCACAGCTACTTTACATGATCCATGCCTATTCACCCAATGTATTTAACCAACAGAAAAAAGTGCATTAAGATAAAGACAGCTAACCTCATATTGAGTTGCAAACCGGAAGACAAGAGTAGTTTTATTTACCAATGTGGATTGATTTTATGAGATCTTTCATAGATGACATTAAAGAAGCACTACAGTGCAGTTTTTAAAATGATACTGCCACCTGTGGCCAAACCACAGAACTGCAGCCACTCTTATGCTCGTTCTCATAGCTTGTGCTCGTTCCCGACAAGTATTGGTTTTTTCTACGCAAGCACTTGCTTAATTGAAAGCTCACATGGTCGGGTTTCCCATCCATCCATCCCTTTTCTGTCACGCTTAATTCTGGTTGGGGTCACGAGGGGTGCTGGTGCCCATCTCCAGCTGTCTACGGGCGAAAGGCGGGGTAAACCCTGAAAAGGTCGCCAGTCCATCGCAGGGCAACACAAAGACAAACAACCATTCGCACACAAACCTAAGGAGAACCCCTGATTTCCATTAACAATATTAAATCATCTATTTTGTAAGGTTAGGATTTAAATATGAGCAACAAAACACGGAAGCTTTATTTAGGTGAAAACCTATATTTGGCCCCTGCTGACGCCGGGTTCCTAGGACTGATCCTTTCGTGGTCCTTGGAAAATAAGGGTAGACCGGAAGAGTTTAGGACTGTGAATTCGACCAGGTCTACCCCTTCGGGCGGTTTTACCGCTCGGGCCAGATGCTCTGTTGCTTAAAGCAACCTGTGAAACATTGACACACAAAGCAGGAAAAGAATGAATACAGAAGTTTTCAAAACTGTTTATTCCTTTTATTGTGAAGTGAACAAAGCTCACAGACTAACAAGTGAATCCAGAGTGGAATAAAGGTTCCAACCACCGGGAGCAGGGAACAAAATAAAATCAAATGTGGCCGATAGAAACCTTAGTCAGTTACAATAACCTGCATGCTGTCATTCCTGGCACATCTCTTGATGTTAAAGCTGCTATTTTCGAATATCCATTACTGTAAAAATGTCCTATAGCTGCATTATTGGTTATTTATTCCCCTAGGTTTTATATTGTTTTAAAACACTTTATAGTAGTTTTATTGTTTATATTTTAACTCTTAACCCTAATGTGTTATTGTTATTCATTTTTCAAAGGTCCACATTTGTGTGACCATTTCAATAATCTTTCTGCTGCTGTAAATTTGCCCATTGTGGGACGTAATAAAGGGATTTTCTATTTTGCTGATGAAGCGTTCTCTAGTCATCCAGGCTCCTCATAGTCATTCATTAAAAATTCAAAAATATCCACTGGACTTGGTTTTCAAGATTTAAAGACCGTTTCGCCACCTCTCCAGGAAGCTTTTCAATTCAAATGTCTGGATCCGCAGTGCAGTGGGTTGAGTCTTATATAGACAACGCCTTGTATCGCTTTGAAACATGCAACGGTAACCGGCGAATGGGTCAAGTAGTTCCATCCGTTAGCCTGTAATATCTGAAACTGTCTATGATTCTAGGGGTCGGTCGTGTTAAGGGGGGATTGCCATTAAGGGGGGGATTGTCAACTGTAATACCGGTGACATTTGAATTGAGAAAGCTTCCTGGAGTATGGTGCGTTAAGCCTTCAAAATCTTGAAAACCAAGTCCAGTTTTTTTTTTTGAATTTTTCAGAATTTTCTATTTTGTTCTATAAAAGGGGTAGAAAGATATAAGTAAATCCTAAACAATCCTTATTTACCATAAGAAAATATATCTGCAAAATCTCTAATATTCAACAACAAAAATAACGTAGTTAAGCATATTGTGCAAAACAGCAATAAAAAGATAAAAAATCCTATCAGATTTATAGTCCCCACACTGCAGATATATTAGAATCTGTCCTTAAATTACGTTTTCAAACCCATTTTCAACACAGTAACAGATTAAAACCTTTAGATAAACCAAACACTACCGCCACATATCTGACTCAATAACCATTAAAACAACTATTTTTATTAATCTCCAGGCCGGAAAGCTATTAAATAACTTCTATTATATATTAAACTGGGGCTTTTCCAATTTTCACCACTGTTCGGCGCCAAGTAACCTTTTACTCTGATCACGGAGCAGCTGGCTGGTCTCGCAATGAATCCTGGGATATCCAAGAATACCGAGGATACACTGGTAGACCCGGTCCTTCAAATTGCAAAAGAAGGACGCGATTTTTAAGACTTATAGCAGTAGCCTTTGGAATCCGACCAGACCTCGCGCCGCTTATGGCGTAATCGGGCCTTCGAATCCGTCTTCTAGGGGATAGATCCTAGGTTTTTCAACAGAGCCTAAACTTTTGTTTTATAGCAGCACACCGTAACTCTTTAGCCTCCTAGGGGCACTCATACCAGTTCCAGGTCTACCTCCCCTGAAGGCCGAGTAGCAGCTTGGCACGCACTGCACCTTATGGCAAAAGTTCAATCAAAGGGCCAGTGTTTCTACCCACTTTATGTAGTAATGACCATTGTCTGCAGACTTCAAACAAGATGATGTGACGTAAGCCCTCGCCTCTCTCCTCTAGCTGTGTACTAATTCTTTTGCTCAAATGGAAGCTTGTATGTGTAGTAAAGAAATAAGTAACTCATAACTTTTAAGAGAACTTACACATTCCCAATCCTCAGGATGAACTCTGCCATTTTTCTCCTAACCCCGGCTGCTCTCTCTTTACAGGGAAGGGATAAGCTTGGCGAGTGGCAGCTATTGAAAGCACACCTTGAAATATAATTATAAATATTTCAAATGAAGCCCGCGCTTGGATCAAAACTTACACAGTGCTGTTTAACTTTTGCTGTTCTTAAACGTAGGAGAGACTGAGGACAATTTCAACATGTCAATTTTCTCCTATCAGAAAAAAGTTAGAGTACTGACCCTCATATTTCATAAGCAAAATCAGATATCCATTCCTTTCCAGAGAAAAAGGAGCAGATTCTAGAGCTGCTCCAAGATTTGTGGAAGAAAAAAATGCTGTTTTCAGGGTCACTGTAACTGTTACCATTTTTATGATTTGATTTGCATCAAACCTATATGGATTAGGGTTATATTTAATAATATGATTAGAATGAATCTAGATCAGCTAGATTAGCTATTAAATAAGGTTTTTGATTATGGCCGACAGGAAGGGGGACTGGGGCAACAGCTGCTGAAACGGTCTCCATTAATATAAAACATACAACAAAACATATTTAACATTTGCTCATTAGTTTGTTTTTGTTTGTTTTGCTTCAGCATAAAACATTTGATCAGCTACATTAGAGCAAAGACAGGCGGTTTGTTTGTGCATGTGTCTGTGTTCATGTCTTTTTACAACTCTGTGTTTATGTGCTGAGGAGGATACAGTGAATAGTCCAATTATTGAAAAATAAATTTGAAAAAATCTGAATATAAATAATCAATGATGCATTTATATTAGGGCTGAAACAATTGATCGGAATAATCGTTATTAATTGAAATAATCACAGATCAATTACTTTAGTAATCAATAGGGATGCACGATATAATCGGCCCCCTATCGGTATCGGGCCTGTATCGGCCTTAAAACTGAATAATATACCCACAATCGATATTTAACCAGATATTTGATCAGCTTCTGAGTTTCTAAAGTCAAAAAAATACTACTTCTTCCTCAAAAACTTTTTTTTTTACAGACTTAAAACTTCTAAAGACGAGGGAAAAAATATTGATACAGTAAAATATCACAATATCTTCATATGCTGATATATTGCCATTTAAAAAACACCATATCAATCTCTTTTTACTAATGAAATATTGCTATATGTCATCGATTATATGCTACAAAAATCCCGAAAATTCACGAGAATTTTGCCATGATATTTTATATGTTGATATAATGACTCGGTATCGATCTATTTTATTAACAAAATCTCACAAAAATTTGCAAAATATCACAAGGACGTTTGTAACAGAACGATGAAATTTGAAAGTAAACAGGAAATAGATAACAAAACTGCTATTTTTCAGCTGACTACTTATTTTTTGTCCACCTTTAATATCGGTATCGAGCTATCGGCTATCTGTTATCAGCTACATGAGTTTTAAAATATCGCAGGTATATCGGATATCGCCAAAAATCCTCTAATATCGCGTATCCCTAATCAATCAATCGCTAACTGGAGTATAAAACTGTAAAACATGACCTTTTAGCTGACAGAACGACCTACTTAGAGCAGTGATTATATGAAAATCGTAAAAAAAAAAGTGTCAACATTTGCATTTAAGATAAAAAAAAAATCGCTTGCCTGACACATTATGTTCAAACTGAGATCTCCTCAAAATGTTCTGGAACATTTTAGTTTCACGCGGTTTTACTCAGTAGAAAATCTTCTTTAAGGAACCTTTGGTTGATTATTAATCGATTAATAAAAAAATAATAGTAATAATAATAATCGACAGATTAATCAATTTGCAAAATAATCATTGGCTGCAGCCCTAATTTATATGCATGTGTATATGCATGTATATGATGGGGTTATTACTGGCAGTTTTATCATAGCCACATTTACTAGAATTGTGGTTTTCCACAAATTTGGAATTCCAGTTCTCTCACATGTTGCATAACGAACGCATGAAGAATAGAATTCAACATTTATCGTCATTACACTGTCACAACTACAAAGCAACGAAATTAACTCTCTGCATTTAACCCATCCCTTTAGGGAGGAGTGGTACTTACAACCTTCTCAGAGCTAAATGCTCCAACCACTCGGACAACACTCAGCACTGAGAATTGCAAAAATAAAAAGTTAATTGGTGCATAAGCCATTTCATTCTTCCTATGTTGATGAAAGCCTAATATAACCCAGATACATTTGAAACTGACATCTTAATGTAGGCCTACTCATCTACCAAATATATAATAGTCATCTGATCAAAGCTAAGAAATACCACTGCAATGTTATTATAAAATATCTTTTATAGAAAGCAGAACTAAAATCTATAAGAATCTTTTTCACTTACAATTAAATAATTTGATTGTTGAAAAGGGAATATCCCAATTAAATATTGATATAACAAATTGGTCCAATGTCAACCAAAAAAAAAACAACAACAAAAATTGAATATATTGATCTGCTTCCAAAATCTCAGATATGTAACTTTACGTAATCCTTCGGTCAATAATAAATGGGCCAGTTTTTCTCATAGCAAATGCTGTTGCCTGTTGTTTTCTGAATAATATTATTCAAGCAGACTTTTCTAATCTTTTACACTAAAAAAATGAGAAATTATGTGTGTATGATTGATGCTTATATATAGTATCAAAAAAATACCAGTACCAGATAGTACTCCAAGCTAAAATATCAGAATCATAAGTGAGAAGTTAAACTGGTACATCCCTAATATGTAACTTGTAACCATCCGCCAACAATGTAAAGCATCTGACTCTTTGCATTCAGGTGCAAATGTAAAAAAAGTACTTTCATCAGCTTTAAATAGTCTAAACCGGAGGTCTTCAACAGGGGGTCCGCGACCCCTAGGGGGTCCACAGAGGTACTGCATAGGGGTCGCAAAAGTTTTGGTTGATTAGACTTTTTTTTATATTCCCCCTGCAATTTTTTCTACTAATTGAAATGTCTTTAAATAAACATTAACATGAATCCAACACACTGTAGTAAAGAGATAAACTGAGGCAGGAGATGTCTTTCTGTCACCTATGCACACATTCTGCCACACACGGCTCTTTCAAGCTGGGCACCATTTTATTCCCAACACCTGTCCCATCAACAAGGAATCTGAATCAGAAATACTTTAATAATCCCAGGGAGAAATTACTTTCGCTACATGAGTTCATCTGTAATAGTGACTATAGGACCAGTTTGATAGAACACAATTTGGTAAAATATATATAATTAGGGGTCCTGCTCCATCTCACCATCAGTTGGGGTCCTTGGCCTGGAAAACATTCAAGACCCCTGGTCTAAACAAAAAATGAACAAAGAGATCCAATTGTTCCCAATCCCCTACATTGCGTTTCTAGCCAATGATTTGTACCAATTCATTCACCCACATTTATTTTACCCATTTAAAAAGGTAAATCAACAAGAACCATTTATTGAAAATAGTTTATAAAAAAACAAGATATGTATAAATAAAAAGGATTTTCACAGGAGTCTATTCAGTATCTAAACAGTTTTAATTCATCCAATTAAACACTTTGCTGCTAATTCAAAGTTCTAATCGAGACAAATTATTTATTTCATACAACTGTTTAAAATACAAAACAACAAAAAATAAACAAAAATAAAAATAAAAGAATTTGCCTAGAAAACCACTTGTGTTTCTTTGAAAAGTGTTATTTACAGGGGAAGAAAGGTCAGTGAACGCATCATCAGATACAGAAATTAAGTGCAGTGCCGTTCCATCCTTATTTCAGAAAAATAGTTACCGGAAAGAAAAAAAAAAACTCCTCAAAAGCTCTAGTCATAACATTAGATATTCACAAATCGTTTTTTAGCTAATTTTATTCTACATTTGCTACTAGATAAAGTAATTTCCTTCTGGGATTATTAAAGTATTTCTGATTCTGATAACTTTTCTCCAGGTGGCAGCAGGTGGTAATCAAGCAGATAAATCGATTAAAAGTGGAAATATTTGAGTAAAAAGTGATCAATTTGCTGTTTTTTTAGTCCTTCCTCTGCTATGTTTAGGCTCTATCCCAGTTCCGTGGCTCGGCCTGAGATTAGAAGCAGCTCAGGCCTGTGAGGCAGGAGGAAAATGGCTTTATGCTGCAGCAAGCTGCTCACCTCTACAAGCTAATTATCAACAGTCTGCCTGAAACCAGCGGCTTTCCTCCAGCTTTCCTCTCACCGTTTGGAACAATTCAGTCAAAGCTAACTTTTTTGACCCGTAGGTGAGGTAATCTGGGAATCCACACACACCGAAACTAACTTCAAACATTTCAACTCACCGGGAGTTGTTGGAAAAGTTGTGCGTGTTAACGCCCCACTACAGAGCCATGTAGCCGGTGGTTTAATCCCTCTGGCGACCTCCGGGGCGTCCCGGTTTGGCTTCAACGTTTCGGTTCGAAGGAGTGAGTTCTATCTTCGGCCGGTGGACTCTTTCCTCGTTCGGTATTCTTTTTTTTTTAATCAAGGGCGGGGGAGAGAGAAGTAGAGCAGGGAGTTCCTGTCCCTCAAACAGGGAAACTCAACAGGAAGCTGCGGTTCTGCCTCGCTCCACTAGGGCAGGGAGAGGCAGGAATGTACAGTAAGCAGCCCCGGATATGGAAGGCCATTAAGGCCAAATAATAAAAAAAAAACACAGAGAGGGGGAAACAAAGGTGTCAAAAGCATTCATGTTTATTACTCACTACCTACAGGTTGGTGCAGCACCGAGTTCAACTACAAAGTAATTTAATTGTCTGGATAAAAATTATTTTAATACAGAAGAGGATTAGGGCCACTGAAAAAAAGTTACTGATTAAATATTATTTCAGTTTAATATGTGGAATCAGAATTTATCTTCTTTTTTTTTAATTAGAATTATGACTTTAATCTCAGAATTTTTTTTTCCAGAATTATGACTTTTTAAAAAACAGAATTATGACTTTAATCTCAAAATTCTGACTTTTTTCTCATAATTCTGACTTTAACTTCATAATTCTGACTTTTTTTCACAGAACTGCTTTTTTTTCTCAGAATTATGACGTTTTTCTCAGAATTTTGACTTTTTTCTCAGAATTATAACTTTAATCTCAGAGTTATGACCTTTTCTCAGAATTTTGACTTTTTTCTCAAAAGTCTGACTTTAATCTCAGAATTCTAACATTTTCTCAGAATTCTGACTGAATTTTAACATCTAAAGAACATGTTTGCATCAAGTCGTAGCCATGTCTATTTTAGAACCTAAACTAGCTCTGTTTTTTTTTTTACTCTCCTCCTCTTCCATTAATGAAATAGCATCACTGATGACCCTTCGGACAGGTAAAAAAATCACCTAATACCATAATTTTCCACCAATGTGTTGTCCCTCTCGAACAACTCATATCTTTGTCAGTGAAGCTGAGTGCTCCCACATCTCTTCCTTCATGGTGCTCATCTAAATTAAGATCCAAAATTCTGAGATTAAAGTCAGAATTCTGAGGGGGAAAAAAATAAGAATTCAGAAATTAGAGTCACAATGCTCAATGGCCCTAATCCTCTTCTGTATTTATATATATATATA
>JAGKQL010000018.1:26703155-26732172 GCA_018398635.1 Cyprinodon brontotheroides
AAAAAAAAAAGAATCAACTGGGCACACACATCGTTCAAACAACCAGATATCATAAATCTATACACATATTTTGTTTTCAAACTCCACCGAAGTTTATTTCACACTTCAGGTTGCAACACAAACAAACTACACACCATCTTTTACAGTGGAACACTTTTGTGTAACTGTATTTTTTCATAGTTTTATACTGTAGATTAGAAGAGGTTTTCTTTGTTGTCTGCAAGGCTTTAAAACATATTTCTTTTTTATTTTGTAACAATATTTAACTCTTGATATAATCTATACATTAAAAAAAAGCTCTGTGCAAAATGGAGTGAAAAACATTTAACAGCTCCCCTGAGAGTTTTTTCTTTATACTTTTAATCCTCCCATCTTTCTTTTCAGTGGTTGTAGTGAGCCTTGCTTTGTTTATGTAGATCTTCTCAAATCTGGGTTGCAGTGTCACAACCGTCCATTATGCTCAGTCAAGCAAACGCTGCTTTTTTTTCTTCATTTATCCATACCGCTTCGCGCTTCCCTGCAATGACATTGCGCCCCCACACTTTGGGAACCACCGCATTAAACAATAAAAGCTTTTAATTCAGCTCCACATGAAATGTTTCTATGAAATATAACTAATATTTAGAGCATAGACACTGAACACTGAATCCAACTTAACCTTCACTCACCTTGTCAGATCATTTTTAATCGTAGGAACAAAAGCCCAGTGACGGCACATTGGCCATAGAGACACAGGCAGACCTGGTTGCCCATTTATGCATAAATGTCCTGCATATAAGGGCAACCAGGGGAGTGGCGGCCTAGTGGTTAGGGTTTTGCGTTTGGATCCCAGAGGTTCTGAGTTCAAGACCCACTCCCACAAACTGCCACTCTGGGTCCCTGAGCAAAGACCCTTAACCCCACAATGCTCCCTGGGCACCGCACAATGGCAGCCCACTGCTTCCCAAAGGGATGGGTTAAAAGCAGAGAGTGAATTTTATTTCTTTGCACTTGTGACAGAGTAATGACAATAAAAGTTGAATGTTACTCTGTTCTGTCCGCTCACAGAGACACACTTCCGTTACACTGCAACACATCAGAGCCCAGTTCCTCTAAAAAATAAAACGTGAAGTAGCTCAAATTTGAATTTCTTCCTGAACCAACCAAGATGCAATGCATCCTGGGAGAAACTAAAGCCAGCAGCTTATGTCTCATTATGTCAGAATCTGAGGGACAAAACCAAAAACACCAGATTCGTCTACATCTGATTCTTTTTTCTTAATCTGTATTCTTTTAAAAACAAATTGCAATAGTATAGATGTAAAAAATTTAATGTATGAATATTTATATTATCATTATAATGTTTTTGTAACAGACCATATGTCTATATATTTGTTACCTTTTTATTGTATTTACAAAAAAATTTGCAGCTTTGATAATTCTGTTAATCTACATTTTTGCAGATGAAGCTAATCAAAGTTCAATTAAATAAAAAATTGAATTAGTATGCTGCCTGCCACACAAACTATTAAATTTAGTTTTGTTTATCAATAATAAGTTTGCTCCTCGCCCGTTCCCATTTAAATTGTAACGGCAATCAAACCCAAACCCTATAGACACTGTTTTGCCTGCTAAAAAATAAAAAGCTGGGAAAAGAGCCTTACATGGAAAGTCAAGATTAAGTAAGCTAAAAGAAGCAAAGCAACACAGTGGTGGGATAACTGGGGCTGCTGCTTTACCAAAAGTTCCCCTCCTTTATAAAACAGCTCAAGCTCAGTCTCTACATGTGCAGATCTGGCAGAAACACGGCCCCAAAAAAACTTCACAGCTGTTGTTACAACATATGGTGGTGAGAAAAAAACAATCACTCAGTTCCTGTTTTCTTTTTTTCTTGCATGTTTGTCACACTTAAATGTATCATAACTTTAAATATTAGTCAAAGAAAAAAAAGGTTTTTTATTAAGGTTTTTACCATAAAAGGGAGACAAAAATCCAACCTACATGACCCTGTGAAAAAAAGTGATTGGACCCTAAATCTACCAACCATTTTGGTTACCCTTAGCAACAGCTGTAAGAGCTCGCATTAACTTGCAGTCGAGTCTTTTCAATTTCTGTTGAATTATCTGCTTTTTTTTTTTTTCCATTGGAGGGTTTTCCAGATTAAACAGCATTTTTAAAGGTCATTCCACCACACCTCCATAGGATCCAGATCAGCACTTTGACTAGGCCCCTCCAAAGTCATCATATTGTTCCCCGTCATTCAGAAGTAATTTTCCTGGTGTTTTAGATTGTTTTCTTGCTGCAGAACCCAAATTAATTTTCGTCTCAAATCACCAGCATATGGCTGGACGTTCTCCTTGAAGATTTTTTTTTTTTTGACAGAAAGCATAACTCATGGCTTCATTCATCACAGAAAGTCCAGAAGCATCAAACAGCCCAGATCATCACTCCACCACTACCTTAGTTTACTGTGGCTATATGGTGGTGTTGTTCAGAAATGCAGTGTTATTTTACATCAGATAAATTGGGGACACTACATATCTTTTGACCCAAGTATTAGCTTAATTTGATAATTTTTCAGGTAAATATACAGATGGCGTTGCTCATCGATGTTGCATGAAGGCGGCTCCTCTCAAAAACCCGCCAGGTTAACTTCAGAGGGTCAGATCTGTCACTGAATCAGTCATGTGACCCAGAGTGCCGCTTTACGGTAGTTTGAGCTCCCCTTAAACACCACAGCCAGCTAAGCTAAGCTAAGAGCTGTTTCTTGCCAACGAAACCGATATCATCCTTTACTAATCACATATTTTTGGTTCCCTGGTGTGGGATTTGATGTGGATGGAAAGTGATCTTGAAAGAACAAGTAACTTTCTGACATGACTTCTCAATCTGCTGGTCCAAAGTGGTCTGCTAGCACAGAGGGTCAAAAACGTTTCTGCTTCTGACCCACAAAACACAATCATAGTCAACTCATGACCCAAACTACTGGTAGAGTATACCAACATTTCTATAATATCAGTTAGGGATGCAACTAATGACTATTTTGCAAATCGATTAATCTGTCAATAATTTTTCCGATTAATCGGATTGGAATTGGATAGCCAAAGGTTCCTTCAAGAAGTTTTTTTACTAAATTAAACCAGCTTAAACTAAAACTTTTCTACTAGGAGTTCTGGATTGAACATATTGACAGATATACTCTATTTAACAATTAATTACTATATTAATTGATGATTATTTTAATAATTGATCACGATGAATCCGATTTATTGTTTCAGCCCTAATATCAGTAAAGCATGGGTGTAATAACAATACAAGCAGCCTCAACAACCAAAGTAGTTGGTTTTGTTCTATATATATATCTATCTATCTATCTATCTATCTATCTATCTATCTATCTATCTATCTATCTATATATATATATATATATATATATATATATATATATATATATATATATACATATATATATCTTTTAAGAATGTTACTTATTTCTTTGTCGTTTAGTTAATATCTGTAGTGGATCTGAAGATCCCATAGTGGTTAATCAAGGACCCCAGCTTTGGGAATCAATGTGCAAGCAGATTCCAAAACACAGAGACTGTATCCTAACGGTGCTCTAACCCCTCATTCACTGTATACTAGAGACTGACACGGAGGTGGATTTTCACTCCCCTGTCCCCGGTCCCACTCCCACAGAAAAAATTGTGTCCCGTCCTCGATCCCGGGCCAGAGTAGAAATCTAAATCCTGTCCCCGTCCCACTCCTGGTGAAATTACTCCCACTCCCATTCAGAATGATTCCCGCTCCTGCTTCACTCCCATTGTTTCTTTTTTTATTTGGCCGCTGGTGAAAAACTAATGCTCGCGTTCACACCGGGGGCTGGCTGGCTGACAGAAGCAGCGAGTTTACATGCAAAGTCAATGGTTGACGCTGTGGCGTCGGCGCGCAACAAAAGGTCCGCTGGCGGCGTTCGAGGCAGCAAGCGCAGCGCGTCTGAGCAGCTGAAGCAGCGCGCGTGCCGGGGCGTTTTGGCATCTGGCCTGTGGCGTGGCAGCGGACGCAAGCGCGGCTGCTGCTGCTGAATGGAAAAATTGAATTTTTGCGGCTCGACGCGCCCCGCGTCAACCAATCAGAGAAGCTGATCTGGGGAGCTGGCTGGAGAGAGACACAGCGCTGATGACACAGACTGCTCTGATCACTCTCTTAAACAGTTTATTAAAGCATAATTAACTTAAAATATATACATCTGCCGGCAGGAATATGTTAAGCTTTTATTATTCTGGTGCCTGCAGATCGGATTATTTAGATGAAAAACACCTACCAGCCACCGCGGTAAACCGCGAGGAGGCGACCCGGCCAGAGGCTGCTGATGAATGGATTCCTTCTGTCGGCGCACCGCCGGTATGTGGGGGTCTGAGCGGCTCCGACAGAAATAACATTGGGAGGCAGGATTGTAATCTGGATGAACTGACTCCACTGATGAAGTTTTCAGGTGTATTTTCTCACTTAAAACATATTAAAAACTACTTTATTCCCACTGATCACAGCAAATATATGGCTGCAAGGCAGAGAGGATAGTGAAGCTCCCAACGCCGCTTCAGACACACTTTTGGACGGCGCTAAGAGCGAGCAGCAAAGAAAAGCTTCTTCAGACGGCCGATCCAGAACTAACTGGTACAAGCAGCAAAAAATGAAGCGCGCAGACGCGATTTTGCTGCTTTGCTGCCCCCGTGTGAACGCAGTTTAATCAGAAGCGGTGCCACTGTTGGTTTTGGGTCGTGTAGTAGTTTTTTTGACTGGCGCAGATTATAGTGTAGGCTTCAAGGGAAAAAAACTACAAGATGGCGGCGCCAGTACTGGATGTTTTTTCTTTCTATTTTATTTTATTTTTGGCATCGATCCTAGTTTTTAGTTATTATTGGTTTGCTCTCGCTCCGTCTGCTCCCGTTAATGTTTAATCCTGTACCGTCCCAATCGCGTTGATCGTTACTAATACTGACTCCCATCCCCGGGAATCCCACGGGGAATCCCGTGACCCGTGGGATTCCCCCGAAAAATGTCAGTCTCTACTGTATAAAGAGGAGACTATATAGTGCAGTTAACTGACCATTAACTGACCTTCAGATGACCATTACTTTGTTCCTTATCGCCCCCTAAACAAATCCCATGATGTTTAGCAAGGAAAGCTCTTACAAAGAATTCTATGGACTATCTGCTTGTCTAGTGAGCATAGATGGACAATATCTTTCAAGATGCATTGTGGGAAACCTTAACTGAAGCAAACGTGGCCTTTAGATGTTGTTGGGTCTTTTGTTTAAGTCCTTCCTGCTCTCTTTGAGTAACTTTGGTCAGCCAGCCACTCCTGTGGTTCAATAAAATGACTGACTTTGCATCGCTAAATACAAATGCATGCCACACTTTTCAGATTTCTATTGGTCAAAACCTACTGGGAAATATGCTGGGCCATTACACTCAAGAGAATAAACTAAAGTTTGTTGTTTTGATAAAAATGGGGAAAAAATTCAAGATTATAAACATTTGAGGAAAGTACTAAATGCATAATATGTCATAGCTTTGATTAAAGGTGTCAGACGCTGCACCTGTTATAAAATAATGATTTAGAAATTATATAAAATGAAGCTTTGGTTTATCTTCCTCAGATGTAATCTGAGCTTTGGGAGTCTATGCAGAAACGGCCTCGTCTTACCCTGGTCATGATGTAGTTGTGGAGGCTGTTGACAAAATGCATCAGTTTCACTCGCAGAAGACACATCCTGTGAATCTGCTGGCTTATCGGCTGCTTCAGCTTCACTTCCTCTGCAGGAGATCCTTCCAGTTTCCTTGTGACTTCTGCAAAATCTGAAAAAACAAAGCAAAAGTTAATGAAATCCTTTAATAAATATAAGATCCCTAACATCAAACTGATACGCCGTGTTGGAAGGAAGACATGCTTAGCATTACCCAAAGAACACCTCATCTATAGCGGGGCACTTCCAGTGATTTAGACAAATATAAAGCAACAGCACTGAGGGTAATGCACCAGTAAATAACATTCTGACATTCGTGTGTCAAAGATGTGACGCAGGTGAGCATTTCAGCTCTAATCTCAGCTCTTACCACCGAACCGAAGCGTATCCAGACTGTATTTAGCCCATTTAATCTGCAGCAGGAGAAGGAAGACTTGATTGTAGATCTTCTGACACTCAGAGCTGATCACGATGTCTACAGGCCAGGGTACCTGTGGAAAGCAAACCAAACGAACCTCAACACCACAGATTTACCCGTTATGAATAAATTATAAATAACTTTTTTTTTACCTTGTAACTCAGGGTCAGGACCTCTAAATTATTCACTGGATGTTTCTTCCTGGATGGGTCAAGAGGCTCCAGAAAGACTGACAGCCTATTGGATATAAGAATGTTAGATGAAACATTTGCTTTGTATTTCATGGTTTTTGTATTAAAACCGAAGGTGTGCAGTACCTGCCACTGTCCTCTGGGTAGCGCTGTCCTACTGCCTCCTGCAGCAGCACGTTGAGAAAAGAAGGCTGCTGCCAGCTCTCCTTTTCCTGCACCTTATCGAAGATGGCGGTGTAGAAATCGTACATGGTGTCTCCAGCTTCAAGCAGGAAGTACTTCCTCATGGCTTGGAGGTATTCTAGCAGCCTGAGGAAACAGGAACAGAGTAACACTCTGGATATGATCCCACTGAAGCTGGAGATGCTCATTTACTCATTCGCTTACCTGTAGTCTTTTTTCAAAGTCCTCATGAGGTTCCCGCAGCACTCGATGTACCTCCTCTCAATGTGGGGATAAAGGCAGCAGCGCAGGGTGAGCTCGAAGGTTTGGCAGGTGACCGACTGAGAGGAGCGATCCACCATGAAGTCGCCTCCGGAGAAACGCTCATGGAAGTCTCTCTGCTCCAAGTAGAGTCTGAGGAGGAAGAGGGGATGCTGGGTCACTCAGATCTTCACATGCAGGAATGTCTTACCACCTAATTACTTTTAAAAGAAAAACATTCTGAACAAGTTTGAATTTTATGCTATTTTAGGAAAAACAAAAAAACACCACATGGGGTGAAAACGGAACATATAGGTTTAAATCCATGCATGGACCCCCACTGGTTCTTGAATGAATGCAAGATTCCTTCTTTTTTTTTTTTTTAATCAGGGTAGATCTCATTAAGATTCTTCCTGTTAAAAGGGAGTTTTTCCTCTCCACTGTCACTACAAGCATGCCTAGTATATGAGGGATTGCCTTCAAGTCCATGCAATCGTAAACTGGTTTTCCCTTAGATAGAAAAACACTTGAAATCAATTTGGCTGTATGATCTGGTGAACTGTAAAGTGCCTCGAGACGACATTTGTTGTGAATTGGTGCTATAGAAATAAACTGAATACAATTAAGATTGAAAAGAGAAACCTGGTCAATAATCAGCTACTAGCTAAAACCCCTTAGCAAGTTGTTGAAGAACCAGATGCTTTTTGCAGCTGTTGTAAAATCCTTAGATAGCTCTGGGTTAATGTTGGAGCACTGCCCTCAAACAAGTGGTAAAGGAGTCATAACCTGGTATTTTTACATAGAAAAAAAAAAAAAAAGAATTTAATTAAAATTTTTGTTTAATCATCTTTAGATCAAAATAAATAAACAGCACTTATTCAGACCCCTTTATAGCCCTTTTTTGTTGCGAGGGTACAAGAATTTGATGTGTAAATGTGTGTTCATGTTGATATAAGATACTGTTAGGTATATTGCTGTATGGATCATTTACCATTGTTTCCAGGTCTACTACACAAAAGGTCAAAAGCTACACAACCAACAACACTTTCCCACTGCCTGCTGGTGAGTTTCTGATTGGAATCACCTCTTTGGGTGGAATAGAGAAAGGTGTGTTCTTAGCAAGGCGGGCTAATGTTAGCCCCCTTCCAGGATTGACGTCAGTGCAGAAGGAGCGCACTCATGGTGGCTTTTCTGTTTTGAGCAAAGAGCCCAAATGAAAACAAAAAACAAGCCGCTTTCACACTCTGGATTTTCCAGCAGGTTTTAGTTGAAGCTCAAAAACTAACACGTTTTAACTGGGGCTGGGCAATTTAACAAAACCGAAGTTTTCGAAATAGGTGTGGGAAATAACAATTGTTTTGGTGATATATCGTGATATTCGGCTGCCCAATATAATATTCCATCTCTTTTCACTTCTGCGTATCGCATTTTCAAAAATAGTTACATAAAACATTGATGGGAAAATGGGGCTACCTCTGCACCACTACTCTAGCAGAAAGCACTGTGGTTTCCTTTAACTGTGCGCGCGTACCTCAAATCTGTATTTGAGGCAGTCACAATGGAAGAAAACCCCAAACAACATGGATAACAATACCTAATCAATATTTTCTGGATGAAAACATACAGCACTTGCTGTTTTATCTCATCATCGTATTTGATTTTGATAGCTGGGGAAAATATGGCAATATATAGTGATACTGCAATATCGCGATAATATCGTATCGTGACCCAAGTATCGCGACATGTATCGAATCACAACACTCATGCCAATACTCACTTCCTCTAGTTTTCAAGTACTCAATTTTTGGTCACATAACATTTAAAAAGAGTAAGACAGAACATTTCTGTCTGCAGCCCTTTAGGTGGCAGTTATGCAATTTAAGAGGGTTTGCCAACACGGAGAGAGGTAGAGAGAGTTGCAGCTGCCAAACAGACACACGCATACAAATGGAAGTAAGTCATATTTCACACATAGGTTAAACTACAGTCCTGCAACAATGGAGAAGCAACCTTTCATGGGGTAATGAAAAAACTGAAACCATAAAAGAAGTACAAGTTGGTGGTTAATGCAAAGGAAAATGTTTGATTTTTGGGGAGATTGTTCAGCCCTATTTTTAACATGAAGATGATGACTCCTTTACTGTTGGTCTATTTCCTACCATTAGCAGGCCCTTTTAGGTATGGGGGGAAACATCAAAATTCTGAAGGTATTTTTCTCAAACACGAAAATCCATTGTGTTTAAGGTGGGACGTATAGCTGGGATAAAAAATTAGAAGTCCTGAGCCCACAGTCCAATCAGAACAAACATTTGTGGAATTGGGGAGAGCTGTATCAGGCCGCTGCCTACAGGCGCAGCCATGAAAACTTCTGTCATTTGATCACCGCTGCACTTATGAAAGGTGTACAAAACAAAATATCGTTTTGCATACACTTTGTGTATATAAAATGACAATAAAAGTTGTAAGTATAAGTCAAATATGCCTGCGCATGATGACACATGTAGCTGCTGGTATCATATCTGTTTTGTCAGAATCTGTGATTTAATCTCTGAAATGGGAACAGTGAGAATTGCTTTGTTTCTTTCAAGGTTAGGAGAAACAGCTCCTCCTTTGACACTTTTGAGTAGAAAATTTTCCTTCAGGAGGCTTTTTGATTGTCAAACTGCAGTAGAGTAGAAGAAGTAAAGAGAGGATCTGTGGCGGTGCCCTGTCAGATCATATTTATTGAAAACTGGCTGCAGTTTAAACAGCGACATGGTTCTTTTTAATGATATTCTTGTAAGGGGATCTACAAACAAATTGTACAACTCTTCAGGGCTACAGCTGCTCCTGTTCGCCTTCTTTCATAGCCAATCCACAATAAATTCCAGCTTGTGCACAAAAATAAATAAATGAAAACACGTTTCATATATTCCATAACAGTTTCTTCCCCACTGCCATTAGACTGCTGAATGTTGTGTAAAAAGGGTTATTTTATCTATATATTTTTTTAAAAATTGTTTATATTACTTTTTTTTATGTATTTATGAATGTTTTTCAAGGCTGCACTTCAAAAATGAAATTGGCTAGAGCTGTTTTACATGAAATTTCTTTTTGTATACACGAGTGTATACAAAATTACAAAATAAATCTGTCTAAGTCTAAGTCCTGTTGTATTTTCATTCTTCCCTGTAGAATAAAGAGAAATGCATCATTACAAGCTCCACATTATACAACAGCAATGGGGATGATGAGTTTATGCAGACCTCTGCTCTGTAGTCTGTACATACATACCAGCTTATGATACAAGAAAACGAAATATAATAGATAGTGAGAAATTGTTTCCCAGCAAAGCCAAAAAAACGTGATTTTGTTGCTACTGGATACCTGGCGAAGTTGATGGCTAGCAACGGGTCGTGGACGTCTTCCATCTCCAGGTGCTGCGCCACAATGGATTGCATCTTGATCAGACTCCTGGTGGTGGCCTGCTCTTCGGTCACTTTGTCTGTTGGGGATTCTTCTGGGCTACTCAGGCGGGACTGCACAGACTCCAGAAACAATGTGTACAAACTCTTCCTCTCCGCATCTGCAAAGTCGTGGTTTTTCTTTAATTTACTTGGGGAGGAAAAAAACAAATACGATCTACTAATTGGACAAACACAGACCTCTGGAGGATCTCCCAGAATCCTCAGCCTCCCTGCAGTCCAGATTCTTCAGCAGCTGCATGGACTTCCCAGCCATGATGATCTGCTTCAGCACAGGTTTGAGGAAGGACACCATGGTGAGCTGCCTGTTGCTGGAGCCCTGATCCCCTCCTGAGCTCCCGCTGGCTGCGTCGTTCAGCTTTTCCTCATTGTCCACCATCTCCGACACGCTGTACAGGGTGTAGGTGGCGTACCAGAAGTCTTTATGGTTTACTGGGACATCCTTATTTCTGGAAAACAAAACAAGGAAGAAATTTTAAAAGAATTTTATTCCAACTAGTTTTTATTTTATCGGGATGTTGAGATGGACCAAGACATTTTTTAAAAGGTAATTGATCCTTTTAAATTTAATTACAAAAGGAAATCTCTTATTTGTATTTAGCCTATGAGTCATGACATAGTAGAACCAAATTCAACACTTTTATTTTTTTTTTACTTTTTTTGAATCTATGCATCATTTTTCCTTTCTCTTGACGATTGTGACCTACTCATTGTGGTCCATTGTATAATAACAATGAACTATGTGCTAGAATTATGCAACAAATACTGGAAAAGTTCAAAGGGTTTGAATACTTTAGCATGGGAATGTGTGAGGACTCCTGTCACCTACCGCTGGATGATGAACTCCTTTGCAGGGTCGAACAAATGGCCGTGAACAATCCACTCATCCACGATCTCCAGGTATGGTCTGACCGTCTCAGTCCACAGAGAGAACAGCAGAGCCACCTGGCACAAAAAGAATTACTAACATTTAGATCATTTGGTTTCTTTGGAAAGATTTAAAACTTCACCTTCATGGTAGAGGTATAGGAAACTAAAAACATAAGACAGACCGCTTGCTCGGAGGCATCTCCGACGCTGTCATACTCAATGATAGCTTTATAGAGAGTATTCAGCAGGTGAGAGGCTCGCACAACATTTGGGGTGGCGGGGGGAACCTCAGCGACTCCTGTGCAGAAGACTTTGTGCAGCACTTTAATCTGAGCCAGGTGAGGACTTAGGCGCTCCAGAACGGCAGACAGGGTCACCGTTTCATCTGCAAAGAGACAACAGGTCATCCAGAAGGTGAGAGGAAGACCTCTGGCATCACAGCTGGACAAAAAAAAAAAAGACGTAAAATCTATACAGCGACACAGAATGGAGAAGCTTGTATATAAACCTGCACAGTCCAGGCTTAGACGCTGCACTGAGTGGGTTGTTCTCTAAACAAATGGGACGTTTCAGAGTCTGATTACTCCAGTAAACAATTATTCAATTACATAATTAGTCGCAATCATTTCATTAATCACATTTAATTCCAGAATTGTTTCAGCCCTACTATCAACTCTAATGGGTCAGTGTAGCTTTCAGTTGCCATGGACACTGAATTCAAGCTGGAGGATGGGTAACTACCCCCTCTGCTCCCCGAAAAGCATTCTTATATATATATATATATATATATATATATATATATATATATATATATATATATATATATATTTATTAGGGATAGAGCGGTTTTATGAAAACCATCCAGAACTGTTAGGTTCGACTGTCTTGGATTCGGTTAAGCGTGTGTTGCGTTAGGTTCATCGCGGCGGCTTCTTTTCTCATAAAGCGAAGCGTGTACACTCCAGAGCAGAAGGTGGCGGTACTTCCGCGACCAAAGCCAACCACCAGTAGTAAACAAGAAGAAAGCGAAGCCAGCGTATGGCAGGGTGTAGCAGGAAAAAATCAGTTGTTGTGGAGAATGTGTGGGTATGGCGGAGTGGGAAAGAACGGGAGTTGGAAGGCGGCGCCAGCAGCACGCACTTTATAGGTCTGCCGTGCTGTATGGGAGCGCTTTTGCATTTAGAGTGACCTCACGTTGGCTTGGTGGGAAAGAAAGTGTGTGTGTGTGCAGCAGTGTGCAAGCATTGTGCGTGACCGCGTTTTGTTTATGCTAACAGCAACATGACCAACATGTCATACTAACCCTGCGATCCCTCATATTCCGTCAATGCTCCGCTCCATTTGCGAACTGCGCTCCAGGGCAGCCTGCAAAGCAAAGCCACGGCCTCTGCTGTGGCTCCGTCAGCTCGGCTTTTCAGTTTCTTGGGATCGTAGTAGGGCATGCGCGCGAGATGATTTAAATTCAAAGCAACATATGATTCAGGGTTTCCTTGGTCATTAAAAATAATTACAATTAGATGTAAGGGCCTTAAGGGCTGGTTATACTCCCATAGCAGTACACTCTGCTAGCTGGTTGAACTTCACAAGTGGGTGGTCATACGCACAAACAAAACAAGCCAGTAAGGTACCAAACAGGAAATGGTACACAATGGTACCTTACCGGATGCAAATCTAGATTTGACCAATCAGAGGCCTCACTGTCTACGGCACTGTTTGCGATCACCTACAATTTAGAGGTGCACCCAGAGTGTCTGCAGAAGGGGCGTGGGATATTACCGTGCGCATGCGGCACACACACGGATGAGCACGGTTTCTGTGGTATAAACCAACCGTTCGTCCGCCGAGAGCGGCCGACCCGGTTTCGAAACCGACCTGTGGTCCTTTGCCGCAAGTCTCTCCTCTCTCTCTGCCCCTTTCCTGTCAGCCTACTGTGGGAAAAAACAAGACACTAGGGCTGTAAAAAACAAAAAAAAAAACACATTTATTCCCAACAGCAAAAGTATCCCACTAAAACTGCAACTACTCATCCCAGTTGTGGCTTAAATTAAACTGAAACATTCTAGTTTAACTTGATTGGTTAAATGTTTTAGCCAAAAATCAGAATTGTGATTATTTTCTACATATATTGCGATTCTTTTTTTTTGCGATTTTTTCTTTTGCACTAAGCACAAGCATGTAGACGTTTCACTCCAGGGTTTCAGGTTTTTCATGACCTTGTCTGCTGTCTTTTCCAGAGTCCATCTGGGCCGTTTGCACAGAGTCGCATATATATATATATCTATATATATATATATATATATATATATACTATACCTATATATATATATATATATATATATATATAGACTATAGATACTATATACAAGCAAATAACGGCTAGAAAGGTTCACCTACATTGATGCAGGACTTTACTGGAATCTTTCTGTCAAAACGTTCTTTTTACCATTATACATGGATTACTCCTAAAACCTCGTGGTACAAAGGAGCATAGTTAACATACCGGCTTTGAAAAAACACCAAGAGTATGAAGATGAACATACCAATATGTCATGCTGAAATGGGTGGACCGACAGGTACATATGGGGACACCCTACTGGTTCCCATTAGGTAACGGTCTGGTCACTTAAGCTGGGGTTAAAATGAGCACTAAGGTGTGAATTCAGTTTGTTGCTAGGTATATGCTGGTAATAGGGTGGGTATAGGTATGGTTTAGGCCATATAAAATGATTGCAGGTGAGTGCCAGCTCCCCATATGTCATGAAAACGAAGCCGGATGGACTCTGGAAAAGACAGCTTGCAAGGTCATGAAAAAACTGTAACCCTGGAGTGAAACGTTTTTTTACTTATTATTAGTGCAAATGGAAAACTCGCAAAAAAATTTGTTGCAATATATGTAGAGCATAGTTAACATACCGATTTTTGGCTAAAACAATGTAACCAATCAAGTTAAGATGTGAATGATGCCGGCCAATTTGCGCTACAAATGCGGGGATTAGTTAAGGTATTGTATATGGGGATACTACCGCTGTTAAGAATAAATGTGTTTTCTTCCTTGAGAGTTACAGCGCTCTTAGCTTGTTTTTTCGGCAGTAGGCTGACAATTCAGCTAGGTGAGCGAGTGGTGCGACGTGCTGTATAAAGATTGCAAGTGAGTATCGAAACCTCCCCATATGTGTCGATGACTAAAGGCTAGTTTTATGGACTCTTGAAACCAAGACAGCTGTGTCAAGGTCGCAGTACACGCAAATATGCCTGAAACCCTGATGCAAACGCCTTGCCGTGCTTAGTGCAAAAAGCAGGTGATCCCAAACAAAGCCATAATCGCGAAATATAGAAAATAGTCACAAATCTAGATTCGTATCCGGTAAGGTACCATTGTGTACCATTATTTCCTGTTTGGTACCTTACTGGCTTGTTTTGTTTGTATGACCACCGACTTGTGAAGTTCAACCAGCTAGAAGAGCGTAGGTGCCGTGCGGAGTAGTATAACCGAGCCCTTAAGGCCTCGGTGCATGGCTCATGCACGCTAACATGGTAATGTTTTTTACGAATTTAGAAGACCCTTCTAAATGGATTATATAGTGTCTAAACACCCTCTGGTATTTTTAGGAAGTTATAGAGCATTCCGAGAGAAAAGTCGCATGCGACTTTTCTCTCGGATCTGTTGACGCTAACTGTTTGTAATCCGAGTAAAGCCAGGACACATTCTTCGCAATAATTAACCAGAAACTTAATCACTGCTCACCGTTGCTGATGACCTCTCTCTCTATGGTGGTCAGCTCTTGTTTGAAGCTGGTGAAGTATTTGTTGAGAGCCCAAACAAAAGCCTGGTAGGTCCTAAAAGGAGGCTCTGAGCCCTTTCGGTAGCTGTGGGATGAACCTACGCCCGGCGGGAAGGGCTCTGAGCTGTGGCCCGTCACCTCGTCTATGAACCTCTGCAGCCTGAACACCGCCTGTCCGTACACGGCGATGTGCTCCAGCACAGAGCGCAGGCAGTTCTGTGAGAACAAAGAATAGTGATCCATATAAACTACACCAACTTTAATGGTTTGATATTTTATTTATTTACTCCTTCTTCAAACTCACACTCGTCAGATGAGTTACTACCACATTACTCCTCACAGACACTTTGCTGTCATGATGCTGGAATATAAAGTGTTTCTTCACACCAGAGAGAAGCCTGAAAAACACAAAATCAATATGCAGACATTACCTCATCGATCTACGGAGGACTCGCAGCTCCAGGGATCAGTAGGACAATTAAACTTGTTTGAAAGACAGAAGATCAATTTCTTCCTACATGTGTGTTATGATTGGCCTTGGCGTCGCTTGATCTTACCACAAGGTTTCCCGGATGACTTGGGTCTCGGTGACGAAGGCCTTTTCTTCCGGCAGATACAGAGGATCAGTGTTATATAAGTGCTGGTCCCTGAGAACAGAGGGCAAAGGCTTTGCCTGAATATTACAAATCCTTTCAATTTAGATGAACTAAAAGCTGTTTATTAAAAACACTTTAAGTAAGTGTGACTTAAAACCAAGTTTCTTTTGATCTATAAATTAAACGTTGATACAAAACCTCCATCTCAAAATTCAGATGTGTTGTTAATCTTATTAATAAATATTTGGATTGGTTATCCTGTTAAATGTCATTGAGGATCAGGTTGACACGTCTAAGGGCCCTGTCACATCTTGCCGATTTAACTAGCGTATGCCTGACGTCCCAGAATCTCCTAAAATCCTGGCATACGTTGAACTTTCTATGCATTTTTTTTCCAATTTTGGGCACTTTCATTGCGTATTCATAACAAGCCCAGAGCTTATATCGAACAACAGCCTAACTTATGCATAACACACGGCAATGTAATGCATTGTGCATTACGTAGCATAAGTTAAAGCTGATCCCCTCAGGTGCATCGCTGCAATGATATTGCCAACCCAAAAAAAGAAACTGAATAAATAAAAAGTAAAGAGAAAGAAAGAAGGTTTGCAGTCGCAGCAGATTCAGCGTCATGTCTGCTTGGAAGTTTGTTGGCCGTGGGCGTGAACGCAGGGTGGATCCATCACACTCACCTTCTCATTCACTCTATGATGGGGATGAATTCTGGAGGAGAAGTTACTCATAGGTTTTGGATAAGCTGGACGCCACCACTTATGAGTTAAACTTCACGTATGTTGATCAGATAACTTACCTGTAACTTATGACCCACGTATGGCGTATGCTGGCAAACTTTCTCGACGTACTCGCCCTATTTCGACGTGTGCCAGATTGTTTCAGCGTGCTCATAACTTATACAAAACGTACCCATAACTCATCCAATGTACGGCATCATTTTTGCCAGATTTTCAGGCATACGCTGGTCTTAATCATCAAGGTGTGACATGGGCTTAAAGAACTGAACCATCGATTAATCTATCCATTAAATAAATAGAGATACTTTTAGTAATGTTCTTAAGTTCGCATTCAGATTGGCCGACCTGTTTTAATATAATTGAGGTTCAGGTCAGCAACTAAAAAAAAGCAACTTTTGTTTCATGCATGCTAAATCATATTACTGTTAACCCTTTATAGTGCACTCAGTGAAATCCTTTTAAAATCCAAATTTCAAGCCAATAGTGTTATTGGAATCCAGGATAAGACCTTATAACCTTTTTAACATTCAGAAAATGTGGATACTTTGATGGCAAAAATGTATGTCAATACTTGAATATATTAAGAAAAATAACAAAAGTGCTTCTATAAGAAATTAATGAAAAACACAGAGACACATTTTTTTGGTACATCACAACATTAGATGCATTAATGCTGATACTGGCATTTAATTTTTTTAGTTTATAAACACTGTAATATAATTGTTAACTAGGCTAATTAACTTTTTAACTTTTCAATTAGCTTTTTAAAAATTTTCTCTTGACTTGTTAACTCTTTCTTCATACATAATTTGAAAGTAGGTAATATCATGCCATTGAAGGGCTCAAATATTGGTCAAATGCCAGGAAATAAGATGTACAGCCATGTGGCAACATCTTTGCTGAATGGCTGGATATCAATCTTGTACTTAAAAGATCTCATTGAGGATGAAGGGAGACTCTATTTGGCAGGGCTATGCCTTAAACTCAATAAAATGTAACTGGGCCCTGAAATGTTAAACCCTTTGCAAATTGAATAGTATCACCCAAAACATTTTTAGCCTTCATTGTTCTACTAACCCCCAGAATGCTGAACAAGCACTCTCGGAGTATTTTTTTGAAATGTCAAATGGAGCCATGCGAGATCTGGGGAGTCTTCTTGCTGTCTGCTGACATTCAAATAATGGAGGTCTATGTATCCCACGGCAGAAAGGTCCATAAAAGTCCACAAAGCAGAGGGCGTCAACAAGACATCCCTAGCGACATACTGCTCGACTGTAAGGTGTATTCCACTCTGGTTTTGAGTGATGTGCTAACCTATCATGTATTTTATTTGTTCATTTTATAATCGATTCTTGCCGATCAAGAATAGATGCAGTAGACAATCTGAAATTAGAACCTGCACGATGCATCGGTTGACGGACGCATTATTTTGCACACCCTTACTTATTCACCTTTTTAACATTCAAAAAATGTGGATACTTTTGATGGTAAAAATTTATGACTGCCAACTTACCAGAATATATTAGAAAAATAACAAAAGCTTTATAAGAAATTAATGAAAAACACAGAGACACATTTTTTAGGTACAACACGAAACCTTAGAGCATTAATGCTGATACTGGCACTTACATTTATTTTTTATTAAACCTCTGCCACCCATTTTAACTAGGCTAATTAGCTTTTTAACTTTTCTAATTAGCTTTTAACATTTTCAACTTAATTTCTAGTAGGTAATATATCATTGAAGGGCTTCATCTAATTGGTCAAATGCCAAAATAAGATGCAAAGCCATGTAGCTAAGCATCTTTAGCTGAATGTACGCTGGATAAAGATCTCTCGTGCTTCAAGACCTCATTGCTAGGGCTAGGATAACCTTACCTTTAAAAAGGTATGCTTGAAAGGATCAAAAGGTAACTTTATGTTATGTATGGTTAAATCCAAATGTTAATTGTGTTTTACTGCGTACATTTATTCCAGGACACTCTGTCTCTCCTAAAGATTTGCTTCTTATCAGGGTTCTGCTTTGAGATTAGTTTGTTCTGGTTTGTCTCAGTGTCACACCGGAAAAACCAACTAGAAATAAGTAAAAAAAGTTCCTTAAATTAAGTGTATTTACCCTTAATTTGAGTAGGTAAATGAGATGGTTTGCCCAATGGAATGAGTATTTTTACTCTTAAAATAAGATAATTAGATAATATGCACTTGAAATAAGACAATGCAATTGTGTTTCCTTATTTTAAAGTGTAAATTGTCTTGTTCCATTGGAAAAATGTATCTTTTACCTCCTCAATCCAAGAACAAATGAACTTATTTTAAGAAAAATCTAGATTTTCAATTTTAGTTATCGTCATTTAGGTTTTTGTTCGAAGGACTGGGAATGTCTCACTGTATGTTTGTTTCTCCTATTAGATATTTTGCTTTTAAAGATGTATAAAAAGTGAACTCAAGCCTGTTAGTTTAAAACAGGGCAGACCAGATACAGGTGATGTTGGTCTTGTAAGAATTTTATACTTAAAGCACCACTATGATTGTATCCACCAATGAATCCACTCTTTTGTTTTTTATTTTGCATCTGATAGAATTTTTGGTTTTTCCTTTTCTTAGAACTACATCACCAAACTGGTATCTGCTCCTAAGGACTGGTTTTGTCTCTTCTCATTAAAGTGACACTATGATTATTTTCAGCCAGTTAATTTGTTTATTGAATTTATTGATGTATACATTTATTTTTTCCATTTAGTCACGCTTCATCATAAAGGAGACGAGGCTTACCAAACGTTGAGCAGGTTGGAGTGTAAGTGCAAGCTGTGAGGGAAACGAGGAGCGTGACCAACCCAGTACGGAGTCACCACATGCTGCTCCAGCCAGGCCCGGGCATCCGGTTCACCCACTGGGAAATAAAAAGTCGTACATGACACCCCTGTGAGGTTCTTCCATTGATTCTCATTTAAAAGCCATAAAGTACTTCCCCTGTATCTTTCAGAGACATTAATTGGTTGTTTATTGTGCACTTTTTTTTTTACTGTTACAGCTACAGAGGTGCATGTGTCAAAGTACCAACGATGCATAAAATAAAAACGATGTATAAATTCTTGTTTTACAAATTCAATGTTTATTGCCTTCATTGCTTCGATATCCGATACGCCTAGTGGGGCATTTACCAGCATGAGTGCAGCTATTCTGTGAAGGCGGCAGAAGTTTGTCAGAGAACATTAATAAACAGACAGCACCATGATGAGATGCAGTGGAGGTATTCATGATGACTCTGGAGGGGCTGCAGGGCATTTTAAAGCTACAGTGTGTAATAATTACAGGGATATACAGTCGTAGAAATGTAATATATTATACATAACTATGTCGTTGCTTATCAGTCATCTAGCAGCTCAGCCTCTTAACCTTAATATTTATGTTACCTTAGAATCTCGTTATTTATAATTACATAGGAGTGGGTCTCGCAGCCATGGAGGCAGTGACATGCTTTAGCGCCACGGCAGCGAAAGAGAGCCAACAACTAGCGATTGCGAGATCGCCCCGTGCGCGAAGTAAATCGCTGACGGCAAAGGTGTTGAGAGATGAACTGAGGACGGCAATTAAGGAACAATAGATGACAGTATTAAAATTATCTATGCAAAACAACTGCTCAGTCACTTGAGAAGTTGTAGTGGGTGATGGGACGTCATGGAAGACATTTTTGACCCGTGAACGCTGCCGCACTGTTGGGGGGAGAAGCGGTGGGGAGATGTTCATGTTGCTGCGGTCTGCAGTCACTGATGACCGCCAGATGTCGCTACCAAAATTAAACACACTGTAGCTTTAATGCATTTTTACATTAAATCACAGGCAAGCACTCAGTGTTGCATCGATACACATTGCTGTGTCGTTGCAGATAACAAAAGAAATGCGTCCATCAAAACACAATCTCTTTAACTCCTGTTAGACCAGAGCCAATCAACCAGTGTGAGGCAAATGGTTTTGTAGCCTCGACTAAAGCATTTAGTTGCTAAGGCAGTTGCTATGGTGTTCTCGGATTTGGCTGAACTATCCTGAACATTTTTTTTTGCTGTCGTCCAGTCCCAGCTCTAAATGCGACTCTCGCTGAAAATCTACTTTGATGCTACAGGACTTAAAAAAAGCGAGAAGTTCGTTAATTACATTAGCCCATTTTCGTAGTGTCATGGATGGAATATAATGGTCGCTTTTGTAATTTCAGGAACTGGTTCTGTCTCGGCTTGCTGGGACCCTCCATTATTGAATCCACAGCAGACAGCTTTAGAATGGTTCCCAGATCTCCAGATGCATGTATGATGATATCAAAAACAACTCCAAAGTTTTGCTCAGCATGGGGGCGAGTAGAAAATGCAAGCGGTAATCACGTTTTGGGTGTACTATCTTTAACTCCTGTTGTCGCAGAAAGAAAAAACGTTCCTATAGTGAAATATTTAGTTTTGTAAACTCAAGCATTGAGTTCTGTTGGAATAGTCAATATTCGCGGTGCTCACCGAAACGAAATGAAGCCTATTTACACATTTTTCTTTTTGCTGTCATGCTCTTTCTTTGCTCTTTAAAAAATAAAAAAAACCGACGCTCATACACTGGTTGAATCGAAGCTAAGGAAGTATTAAAAAAAAAATCGTGAGCCTGAACTTTTTTGTGGAGAAGGCTGGGGTTGTTTAAAAATAATTTATTTGCTACGTAACAGAAAATTTTGGCCAAAAGTAGAGGCCATTATTTTGTTAAATTAAAGATAATTTATTAATTAATAGCCAACATTTTGTAGACCACTTTTTATGCCTTGTAAAAATTTACAAATTCCAATTTAAACTGCTGATTATAATAGTGGCAGGTATTAGAAAATATTGACCTATTCCAGAACTCTAATAATGGGATTTTCCTTTTACAAAATGCCAAATAAAACACTACAGGAACGTTTTTTCTTTCAGAAACTTTTTTTGGAACGCCATTGAACAGCCCTCGGACCGGTGAGTAGCATATTTAAAAAAAAGAACGTTTATGGTTGTTTTGGACATTATCGACATGCTCTATGGAAGCCATTCTAAAGCAGCCAGGGTGATCTCTAAATGAGCCAAAAAGCAGAGACAGGACCAATTGTCAAAATTTTGGTGTCGCATCATCTCATTTCATCCAGGACAATTACAGAAAATGGGCTAAAAAGTGTTAAAAACCGGATGTCCCTTTTAAAGAAAAAAAAATCCTGAGCCTGAACTTTTTTGGAGAAGGCTGGGGTTGTTTAAAAATAATTTATTTACACTAACCAGAAAATTTTGGCCAAAAGTAGAGGCCATTATTTTGTTAAATTAAAGATAATTTATTAATTAATATTAAACATTTTGTAGACCACTTTTTATGCCTTGTAAAAATTTACAAATTCCAATTTAAACTGCTGATTATAATAGTGGTGGGTATTAGAAAATGCTTTAGTATACAATGTGTGACGGTATTAGGGCACAGCAAATTGCTATATTCTAAGCAGCTTAAAATACAATTTTCTATTTTTATTTGCATATTTGAATAGATGAACAAATAAAATGAAAAACAAATGCTTTTAAAAACAGCCATGCACATGGGGTGCCTCTGTGTTGCCATAGCAATGACTGCTCTCCTTTACTGGAGGAGGGAAGAGGCCGTCCCATTCTCGTTTATACCCCCCCAACTTCAATCAAGGCGCCCTCCACAGCTGCTAGTGTGACTTCATTGGGAGTGACACTGGTTGGTTAAGGGTTGATGCATAGGGGGCCGTTTGGGCCCACATGCAAGTTGTGATCAGCAATGAAAAAATAATAAAAATAAAAGTTTTAAAAAGCCAGGAGGATGAATCTTTATGCAGAAAGAAGGACGGTGCTGTTCCATTTTATCAGCAGATTAAGTCCAACAGGCACTCGAAGAAATGTGAATTAGTCCGATGCAACAACAGAGGAAACGATGCTGGGCTTTAATTAAGGGGTCTGATCACCAGAGGAGCTGACAGCTTCCAGGTAGAGCAGAAACCAGTGGTTACGGTTCACCAGTTTCATAGCGACACCTTTGCAAACACACAGTCGGACCAGGACTGATCGGGGGACAGCAAAGAAGGTCGACCAGGTGAACAACCGGATGTTTTTTCTCATTTGCTTCAGGCAGGCGGGACCACCAAATAAGGCGATACCGTTCAGCTCACTCTGAACCGTAGACAGAAAGCAGTCTGTATTCGTCGTCAAAAATCTGACTTTTCCTGAGGGAAGTGGCCAGATAGTGTGGCTTCAGCTGTGTCCCGCCTAACAGACGTCATAGGACAAAGAGGCTGGTAAGGTGTTCTTGCCATGGATTTAAAGAGACAAAGCATCAGGGGTTTTAGCTCGCTTACGCCATAGATATATGATCCTACAGCATTTCATTCCACAATAGTTCTCTACATTTTTACTCCAATAATACATTTTCCAACTTGTCTTCCCCTGCGACAGACCGGCGACCTGCCCAGAGTCTACCCCACTTCTCACCCAAAGGCTGCCAGAGATCTAAACTGCGCTGAAACAATTTATAAAGACCTACAAACATTAACGTTTTAAAACCTGCTTGTATTATATTTTATATTAAATATAAAAAGTTTTACAATGAGTTCCAGTCGCTATTGGACATCAGGCGAAATCCCCCACAGCATCAGCCGCTTCGTGAGAGCTTTCACAGGTGGGAGTCCCAGCACTGTGGGTGTCCTGTTATTCCTGGTGGCTGCATGGATGGGTTTAAGCTGAGAAGGATATGTTTATTTTCCCCTTCCAAAGAATGAAAAAGCCTGATGCAAGATGCTGCGGTGGTGCCTGGGGTGGCTGTGGAAAACCTTGCCCCGTTTCTGCTGAATCTAAGTTTAAAGGTCCTACCTGTCCATGCCACTGGAACTGTCTTGCTGTTGGTGTCCTGGTCCTCCTGGGGGGTTCTGTCCAACTGGATCCCAGAGTCCTCTCTGCTGATTGGCTGCTGACTGTCTTCCTCCTCACTTTCATCCTCGGACCACTCCTCCAACAAAGCGAATTAACAAACTATCATTCAACTAAAAACAGCTTTTTGCTTAATTCAAAGCGACTGCGTCGTTGTTGAAACTCACTGGCGTATCTGGAAACGGCCCAGTTTCTATTTCCTCTCCTTCCATCAGATACTTGGACCAGTCAAATTTGTCTTCTGGTTCTGTGCATAAATACATCAGAGGTGCTGGCATCTATGGGGTGTGAATAATTTAAAGGCTAAACGTTAAAATGAAAAGCTCACCGGTATCTTTCACCCTGGGTCTCTCAGTGAAGTTTGTGTTTGAGGGAGAATCTGATAAGAAAAGCAGCAGTGACAGGACACTGTAGTGGGTATCTGTCTAAAAGACAAAGACACATAGAAAAAGAAGTGTAACTATCTGAAAGCAATCTGGAATTTCAGGCAACACTACTTTCCTAAGAGCTATTAGGATGTTGTAACCTATTGCTTATATTGTCTACATTTGATTATCCTTGGGCTAATTTATTTCAATCCGACCTGCGTCGGATTGAAATAATCCCTACCTTCCCTACCTTCGTTCCATGGGTGTTGGGTAGTGGTGAGCTCAGGAACTCTTCAGTCAGCCTCCTCCAGCTTCCTGCTTTACTCAGGTCAGAGTGAACCATCAGTTTTTCATAGATTCTGGAAAAAAAATAAAGAAATTGCAGAGCATGCATAGCAGCATTTTGCAAAGGGTGGCACATCATGAAGAAGTGGATCAGATTATGGCAGGGAAATAAGGCTTAAAATCTAATCTTAAATCTTTTTCCACCAAATCCGAATAATCAATTTTTTTGTTTTATCACACACTGAAAAAAATAATATAGCCACACTGGAAAATTTTTTCTTTGATGATTATGGATCAAAGTTGTAGTACATTAATACAGAACTCATCTTTTAACTTTTAAATACTTCATAGTTTTACATTTTTAGTCATAGTTTATAGCTATACACAAATTTTTCTCAAGATCATATGCACCCCTGAAATAAAGACAATACAATTGTAAGCTTTTCTTATTTTAAATCTTAAATTGTCTTGTTCTATTGGTAAAATGTCTCTTTTACCTTTACCTCCTAATTCAAAGAACAAATGCACTTATTTTAAGAAAAAATTACCTATGTAAATTTCGATTTTTTCGGAGTCCCAGTAAACAGTTTTTGGCATTTACTCTAATCATATTTAGTTTAACACAATTATTTCATATTCCGCAGGGTAGAACATAAAAAAATAGTTTTAAAGTAACTAAATATGGATTAAGCAAATACCAAAAGCGGAGTTGCATTTTTTCCACCCAGCGTAACAAAAAACTTTTCTTCTTTCTTTTAAACCTGGCTTTTATTTAAACTCTTGTGCTCTTCTTTACCCTTTTAATTTAAAGGGCAAAGAATTGAAATTGTGAAAAAAAATATAAAAATAAAATTAATCACTAAATGTTTGCACCTAACGGTATTACAGTGGGCAAGTTTATCAGTTATAAGAACACATCTAAGAATAAAAAGTGATGAACTAAACAAAAAGTGAAGCCCAAAAAGTGCATTGGTGGAAGAAAAAGATTTTCTAAAGATTAAACCTATATAAACAGAAAATGTGACTAATTGATTATATTAATTATTGCCCAGGTCTAGGTCAGATGCTTCATTAAATCATTTTTTTTTTTTTATCCTACATTGGATTAAAGCACTTTCAATAGACCTTCAACTTAAACAAAAAAATCAAAAATGTAAAATAATTAAATAGACTAAATAGAAAGAAATGTTCAGAAGTGCTTGAAAATATCGATACATTTTTCCCTGATCGAATCTGATACATGAGCTTAGGGCTGCAACTAAACTTATGTGCTAATCGATTAATCTGTTGATTAATAATCTTGATTTTCTACAGAATTTCAACCAGTTTTGACAATTATTTTTTTTTTTCTGTTTGAGGAGTTCTTGGATAGACAGAAGTTACAGTTTCATAAAATCGTTTGTTTTTTATCTTAAATGCAAAATGCTTATATATTTTTAAAGCTTTTGGTATAATCACTGCCCCAATACAGTTGCTCTGTCAGCCTAAGGGATGTTTAGGCTACGTTCACACTGCAGGTCCTAATGCTTCATTTACCATAGTCAGATTGATTTTTTGTGGGGAGCAGTCGCCATTGACCGCCACATATTGTGTCCATAAAGCACGTACGTGGGAGAAAACAACAAGACGCAGTTCCAGGTCAGCGTCTTTCTAAAGCTGGGTGCTGGCAGCGGCGTCGTAGCAGCAGCAAATATCTCTAAGGAGGTGAATTTGGGATGCAGCGCCAACTGAGCCAGCCGGACCCCAAGTTTCTTTTTTTGATTTTCCCCAAATACCTCACTCACTTTCAACATTTCCATTGTCCCTCCACTCAGTGTACATCCGCTCTATGCCAGCGGGCTACCATCCCTTCTTCGGGGAGCCCTGTCCCTCATGTTTTAGGTATCCCCTTGTTGCATCACGCAAGAAGATAATGGATGATCAACAAGTTTCTGCAAGTTCTTTGTAGATCAGGCATCCCCAAAGTTGGTCCTCAAGGGCCGCTGTCCTGCAGGTTTTAGAGGTGTTTCCATCATGATTGCAGTTGAGCAAAAAGCCTGTTAAATCAATCCTTTCAACTAAAACCAGTTGTGCTGTAGCAGAGAAACCTCTCAAAACCTGCATGACAGCCGCCCTCAAGGACCGAGGTTGGGAATGCCTGCTGTAGATGAAGCAGCAGCCGTTGCTACGATCAGACCGGGGCGGAAATAACTGCAATTTCGCGCAGGAAAATTCCATTTGCTACTTGTACCCAGTCAACCTCTGGGGCTACAACTCTGGATAGTCTCCCCACGAATCTGTTGCCTCATGCCGCGTTCAAAACGCTTTTCGTTCCGCCAAATCTCGCAGTTCTTCGCGGACCCGCACTATGCAGGTCGCCGTATCGCGCCATATTCCCTTCAAAATTAATAAAGATAATAAACAAATTTCTGGAGGTAACTTCTTCTGAATGCCTCATTTTTTATCTACCGTACAAATTTGCTGTGATGTTAGAAATTTTCATATATAAGTATATATATATATATATATATATATATATATATATATATATATATATAGTGGTATGGTTCTAGTATGTGTAAGTATACTATATCCGATATCAACATATATGCATCAGGCGGCGCAGCTGTATTATCGGGCAAAGTATTAACGACACCCGAGCTATAAAAAACGGGCGACAATACTTTGAACGAGATTAACTTTTATGTGGTTTTGGCCCATTGGGATGCATGTATCTCGCTGCAGCCTGCACTAAAGGCGGGGCTATTTTCCCCGCCTACTACTTCTGCAGCATAGGCTTCAGCTAAGAACACCATTCAACTTTTTAAAATGTTTCTTTGGATCTTTCTGCTATTACTGTTTAACCCAGCTTTTTGATTTCTATTTTACAGTTTTGTTTGAAAGAGAGCGTCAAACTTTTAAACAATTTTACAGGATTTTCAAATTTATAATGGAAGTCTATGGACGGACTGTTCAGCTGTGCCACTAGCGTTTTCAAACATTTCACTCATGCCTAACAGCTTCAACTCACTCGCTCATTTTTTTACTCTATCTAGATAAATTTTTACATCAAAAACGTAGGGATTTTTGTCAGGATTCAGGAAATGTAAACCTCATTTGTGTGGCATTTACACGGTTTTTCCCACAGTTTGGCTCCAGACCACAAAAGCAAAGTCCACACTTCCCCAATAGAAAGCCACAATGAGAGCTCTCTGAAAATCCTAACTGAAAATTCAAAAACAGACTTTTTTCGTGATCGCCCCATTCGAACCATTCGTCGGAGCAACATGAGCCTTGGTGAGGTTGTTCCTCAGACCTTCCTAGCACTCACATTGAAGGAAGTGTGTCGATATCTTTTATGGTTTAGCTAGGAACAAGGTTTGTTCGGGGTAAATAAATCTGTCCTGAACCCCAAAATCAAGATTTTGACAATAGTACACTTTTTTTACACTCTGCCACCACTTGTGATCTAAAATAATATTGTAGAAATGTAAGAAAAGTCGCCACCAAGCCGTAGTCCGTTAGCATGTTTCTTGACGCCACGGTGAAAGTATCTTTTGAATACCTATCATGTTTTGGCTTCACCGCCGCCTTGTTCGAGGGAAAGCTAAGTTTTTCTTTAGGGAGCCTCTGCTCTACCATTGTGTTGCATGTTATTCAATGAGACCAGCAGGATTTCTCAAACATTTATATTTCTCCTTCCCATTGAGGGTTGGGAATGAGCTACATCCATGAAAGTTACCCCAAACGTGGAGACAAAGGATAGTAGCTCTGCGCTTAGGACTGAAAGAATTTTTTAGATACCATTTACGTTTTGTCCACTGAAACTGAGTGGATTTGGATCAAATAGAACTATACCAAAAGCCTGAAAACCAAGGAACGAAAATGAAGCGCAAGTCTCTACCGTTTCTGACTTGCAAACAAACCTCTGTCCTTGTAAGCATGCTTCAAAGAATTTAAAAAGTGTACTATTTAAACCTGTATAACCAAAGGGTAAACTAGATATGATTATTTCTTCATTTCTTCTTCCCATTGTTTCTGCCATTTTGCTTAATTACTGATTTCATTTCCACTTTGCTATCTGGTTTAATTATATTATTTCTTTTGCTTTAATATTTTAATCCCATCTATTGTTCAACAAGTTTCTTGGCCAATAGATCAACAGAGGACATATGCGCACATCCATGAAGACTAAGACTAAGGGACTACAAAATAAAGCCTCTTCCTTACACACACTCATTCATTGTGCCGTGTAACTAGCTATGACCCAAATTCAACCAATTTCTTTTCAAATTACACTACCAAGGCCTGTTGACCACACACACCTCAGTGCATATTTCTTAATCAGGTTCTAAGATTTACACTGTAATAAAGCATCTGCTAACCTTGTGTAACATGCAGCCTAAGCCTGCCAACGTGTTTTCACACACAGCTGCTCGTGAATACGCAGGTTCAATTTTTTATAAACGTGCCTTCTTAAGTGGTAGCCAGCCTCTTCTATAAGCTTCATCTGTCCTTCCCTTCTGCTTCTCATGGTCAGTCTTTACATAGGTTTGTAGATTTTCAATCCTCTAAGGATGACACTGTTTTCTTTTATGCTGATCAAATCGACACATTTTAAATACCTTTCAATTGTTTTTAAGCCAAGTCTTGACATTTCCACATATGATTTCAAAATGTTAAGACTTATTCAATACCATTGTCCTCAACATTTTACTTCCCATCCTTAAGCTACTAATTTTTTTCTTCAACCAGATAAGATTAAAGTTTTTTCTTGTAATTTCTTTTTCTACTTCAGCTAATTTCATACACTTTTCAGCCTATGTTGTGAACTTGGCTTCATTCTGCTCTGTTTCTGACACAGGAATTGCTTTTTCTGTTTGCTGCTAATTCATAACACGCTTCGACATGTTTCTGAAAAGTAGGTAACCCTTCAAAAATTTCTTTTATACATTTTTCTAGAAACTTGGGGAGACATTATATTAAGACCTTTCTAGTGCCTACATTCAAGATATTTTTGATATCATGTATGAGCCTATGTGCAGCTTTTAAGATGAGTTTGTTTCGCTATTTTACCGCTAAATATCTCTACCCTACAAAATCTTCAGATGATTCAATTGTTTTCTGCAGTTTGAATTTTCTGATGACTTCCTATCTCATTTTCATATGTTCTTCAGGTAATTTTCAGCTTTTTTCATTCAGCAATCTAAATAATCCGATCTGCAGGCATC
>JAGKQL010000018.1:26748902-26993011 GCA_018398635.1 Cyprinodon brontotheroides
TATCGCGGTTGTGAAGTGAGCAAAAGATCTGAAGAGATAAGAAAAGTACAAATTAGAACTCAGAATAACTCATGTTTAAACTGCAAAAAAAAAAATCCCACCCCAGTCAGAAAGAGCCAAACCAACAGGGGCCGAAATGACAAGTTCAAAACCTCTGGAGCAGCGTCCCAAAACGGCTGATTTAGTTTTTTTCATGGTAGAAGTGATCAATTGTAGTGCTCAGACAACAAAGAAAACCGAGAAAAAAATCAAAATAATAGTGAAAAATGCAGAAAACTATGTTGAAGTTAGAGATCTAAACTGGGAAATGGTTGAAAGTATGATGGGAAAAAAGAGTAGGACCATCTGAAACTGGCAGAGTGACGATAACTTAAAGATAAATTAGAAATGATGAGGATAAATTTGATTGGGATGGTGGGCGTTTTCCAGGCAGTATTTTTAGTAGGCTTTTATATATAAAAGCGGAAGCTGTGAGCATTTCTTGGAAGGTGTCAGTTTCCGTGGGACGCCAGGAAGCCTTCTGGTTCCACACATGTTATACATTTGTCAAGAATGTGGGTCAGTGTTTTTAAAGATTGGGGGTTATATTTAATTTTTATTAGGACAAATACACATTTTAATCATTTGTTTCTTTGTTGCTCCTGCTGTACTTAGGTTTTTGGTTTTTTTTAGTTAGTCCGACCCTGTTTGGTGTCTTTGGTCCCATTGTTCACTTGTGAGGGTGGACTAACTGTTTGTTTTTTTCTTCTCATCTTTTTTCCATTTATTAGTTAGTTTTTGTTTTTTTTCCTTAATCACTCTCCTAAGCATATTGTGAGCTGGTAGACAATATTACATCTGATCTGATCTGATCGTGTGCAGTGGTTGTTTTTCACCTGATTGCTGTGAAGCCTTATAGAAGTGTTTGACTTTCTTGCTCTGGTTATGCGGGTTTGTCCGCCATCCACCAATGTCAAGTCAATGTAAATATTATGTTGTCTACCTTAAGTGTTGTAGAAGGGAGGAAAAGGATTTTTTTGTTTAATAAAGAACTTATATTTTTTTTATGACCGAGTCTCTTTCATCTTTACTTGGGTTGTTACAGACATATATTGTCACAGTCTTGGTTCTGTTATGTTTTCTTTTGAGTATTCAGTTTTTCTTTTTGCTCCATGTTTTCTAGTTTTAGTGGTTTAATTCTTATTTTGTTGTGTTCTCTGGCCTTGATGCTCATTCCGATTTTTTTGTGAAATCCGATTTTTTTTTGCATTGCTGTTCACATTTCCAAATATATGCGACCTGTATGTGATCTCCTGTGTGAACTGCGTTCATATGACTTAAGTGTCACGCATGCACAGTAGTGGGACGCAATGATGTCACAGGCCAGCGTGCTCTGCGTTTACGAAAGTGAACATGGAGTGGTAGTGCCGCCGTCTAGCGGTCTTTTCCAACCATAAAACACAATCTTTTCAATATGTTTAAACAAATATTGCTCTCCGCATCATAATCTGCCAGTATGGTTGTTGTTTTTCTTGCCGCTTCTGTGTAGCAAGACGCAGAATATTGACCTTTTTCGGGTATTAATGACGTTCAGGTCGGATGAATGGTCGCAATACGGAAAGATCAGATTTGTATCGAAAGATCAGGATCATATAGCCAAGTGGCCTGGGCAGGGGAGGATCTAGGATTCTAGGAGATCAGGGGCTTAGCCCCGAGGGTGAAGATGAGCGTGTAGACTTTCTGCTAAATAAATCGTTCTAATGTAAAATATGACAGATTACTGGATTAAAGAAATTTCTAGTATACTACATGCTATCACACATAACAATTCCAGCTCCATAACATTGGAAAGAAATTCCCAAAATTTACCTGCAAGTCTTTAACTGTGTTTATTTCTTTCTTCAACAACAAGCTCTGTGGAGACATTTGATCATTATTTGCCAAAGCTATGAAGGGGAAATCATATATTTTAGCCACCTGATATAATCTGCTCCCCCATAACATGGGAAAAATTAAACAAATCCTGTGAATTTTGAAACTGTCATTATTTTTTCTATATTATGTTTGAAAACATTTATTATTTTATATTTTGAAATCTTAAATAGTTAATAAAAATATGTCAATTCTCAATTCAAAATGTCTGGAATAGCATTACTTCAGACATTTTGAATTGAGAAAGCTCTCTGGATGGAAAACGAAACATCTTCAAACTTGGAAAACAAAGTCCAGCTGTTTTGGTTTGAACTTTTCTTTTGAAATATATTTGTAAATTGTTAGATAAACATTTAAACAGAAAAGAAATTTCATAAAGATCATCAAAGGGGAAACGGATTATATCAGGTGGCTAAAATATACGATTTCCCTCTCATAACTTTGGCAAATAATGATTTAATGTCACCAAATCCACAGGATTTGTTGTTGATGATGAGAGGAATAAACACAGTTAAAGATTTGTAGGTGAATTAATTCCTTCCCATGTTATGGAGGAGGAACGGAATATTCCAGGCAGCTGAAATATCCATTCTCTCCTCTCCTCCTCCCATATGTTTAGGAAATAAACAGCAACTGTTTCCAAATTCTCAAAAAATTTTATGTTTGATAGCATGTAGTATACTAGAAATTTCTTAAATCCAGTAATCTGTCATATTTTACATTAGAACGGGATTTACCAGAAAGTCTACTCTCTCATCTTTTCTGGAAATCTTAATTTTTGTGTCCTGCTATCAGCCAGTTTCCATCCTCTTATATCAGCAGTGAAAAATGATAAATACTTCTGACTTTTATTTCTGTCAGGCTTAACTGACAGAAGTTGGAAAAAGACAGATTCTCTTGGCGTTTAAAAAAAATAACACAAAACAGCTTAAAAGGACCTCATCTATTTATTTATTTTACAATTTTATAGACAACAGCTGCTGATTAAACTGGATGTTACAACATTGACATGAATGAAAATGGTCCCATCCGCCATGTTCGCCTCTCTGGCTTCAATGTGCGCTCCCGACACAAGGGGAACAGAATTTTATACAACTCCAGGACAAAGAACGTCTGGAAGTCAGTCAGAGCTACACATACCTGGGACTAGAGTCCTGCAACGGGTCGGGTACCCGCGGGTCCCCGACGGGTCACCCTCTAAAATGCTCTTTTGTGGGTGAAAAATACATAAATAAAAATAAACTGGTCGGGCGGATATTTTTTTAGTGCGGGAGGGTAGTTGGTGATTTTTTTTTATGCGTGTGTGTTGGTATGGACATCAGAAATGTTATATTAATCAGGCACTGGGGTCACCCTTGTTGTAGCTTAAAGCCCTGCCGGCGGCAGTGTGGGCTTCCCTCCAAAAAGGCCACAGTCAGTGCATACACGTCTGCTGCAGTGTTAATGGCGCTGCTCTGCAGCGCAGCGTACTATAGCCTATTACTTGATGTGTTAACGGGTCGGGTTGCGGGTTAAATATCAACGGGTCGGGTCGGGTTCGGATTTGAATTGAAGACATCCGCGGGTGAAGTGGTCGGGTTCGGGTAGTCATCCTAACGGGTTCGGGCGGGTGCGGGTTGGTAAAAACTCGACCACCCATGCAGGACTCTACCTGTGACATCAGTCTGTTTAGCAACAGCTAGTGGGGACTTCTTCTGCACAGGAATGCTACAGGTTGCTTTCCTGCGCATGCTGCCACTCTCTGGTGAATTCCAATACTGCACATTTTACTCTGATCAGCTCAGAAGCGAGATCCGGGGCTCTTGGGGAAACATCCGGGCTGCAGCCCAAGTAGCCACCCCCTAGATCCGCCACTGGGCCTGGGTCAGATTGGAAAAAATTGGATCTGTGCTGATTCAGGTCACATATGGGCAAAAATCGATTTGGGTCACTTCAGGCTGCAGTGTGAACGTAGCCCATATTTGCTGCCCTCTGCTGCCCTCTTGTGTTCTCCTTTTCCCTAGCTCCTTTCCTGCCTGCTCTTGTTCACACCTGCTCCCAATCTGCTCGTTAGTCCCTCTCTTTGTTCAGTCTCCCATAAATACACTCCTTATGCAGTTCCTTGGTGCTGGTTCCTTGTCTAACTTCCTCCAACTCCGTCTCTCTGAGTCTTCCTCGTCGCAGTTGTTTTTCCCCTGATGTCTCCATGGTTTCTGGTTTGTTTGACTTTTTTTTCACGTTTGATTTTGGGATTTTTTTTGGATTCCTGCCTCAGTTGTCTGTAAACGGTTCTTTAAATCATCAAGCAACTCACCTCTGCCTCCCACCATCTGCATTTCGGGTGCTCAGAACAACCCAATTCCTTATTTTTATATATAATAATATGTATATTTTTATTTTTATTGGGGGTGAGTCATGTTTAAGTTTCCTTGTTTAACTCATTATCAGTTGGTGGCGGTAATGTACCTTTAACTAGTTTGCCAACCGCCATAAAACCTTACAAGAAGAAGTAGAAGGGCCATTTAATTTCGACGTTTAAAGCCACGCCCACCCGGTCCATCCCCTTGCCTCTCCGGTTGACAAATGAGGCGTACCCAGGCCAAAAGCACACAGCAATAAGTTTCCAGCAGCGAGCAGTGCGCTCCGCAGATCGCTTCTCCGCCGATTGTCGTGAAAACCAGCTCCCAGCCCTCTCCCGGCGAAAGGAAATGAAGAGGAGGCTGCATAAGAAGTACTTGGTATTAATTCTGGCATATTCAGGTCTACTTTTGCTAATCCCGTACGTTTTAGATTACCGGGATAAATCGGTACAGAATGCCAAACTACCGCAGCAGCAGCCCAGATGCCCAGATCTGGAGAACACGGTGGCGCTCCTCTGGGATAACGGCTACAAAGCCAACGGCAGCGAAGCGGCGGAGAGCCCGGCGGTGAACAGGAGCCTGTCTCGGACCCACATCTACCTGCATGCCACCTGGAGGACCGGCTCGTCGTTTCTGGGGGAGCTGTTCAACCAGCACCCGGACGTTTTCTACCTGTACGAGCCAATGTGGCACATCTGGCAGGCTCTGTACCCCGGGGATGCGGGCAGCCTGCAGGGCGCGGTGCGGGACATGATGAGCTCCCTGTACCGCTGCGACTTCTCCGTCCTCAAACTGTACGCCGGCTCGCAGAACATCACCACATCCTTCATATTCGGCTGGAAAATGAACAAGGTGATCTGCTCCGAGCCGCTGTGCGATGCGCACAGGCGCCACGAGATCGGGCTGGTGAGAGAGGACCGGTGCGCCAAGTGCCAGAAAAGAGACCTGAGGGACCTGGAGAGGGAATGCAGGAAGTATCCGGTGATGGTGATCAAAGGGGTCCGCGTTTTGGACATGAGCACTCTGGTTCCTCTCATGAGGGACCCGGCGATCAACCTGCAGATCATCCAGCTCTTCAGGGACCCGCGGGCTGTGCACAACTCGCGACTGAAGTCCAAACAGGCCCTGGTGAAGGAGAGCATCCAGGTGCTGCGCAGCAAGAAGCAGAACGACAAATACAAGCGGCTGCTGGTGCCCAGCAACAGGATGAACCGGGCGGAGAGCTACGTTGCCAGCGCCATGGAGCTCATCTGCGACAACTGGCTCAGCGACATGATGCTGGTGATAAACGCTCCCCCCTGGGTGAGGAGGAACTACCTGCGCCTTCGCTACGAAGATCTGGTCCAGCAGCCCATGGAGGAGCTGCAGAGGCTCTTCCGCTTCTCCAACCTCTCCAGCTTCCCCGCGCTGGAGAGGTTCGCGCTGAACATGACGCACGGACAGGGCTACTCCTCGGATAAACCTTTCCTCATCTCATCCAGGGACGCCAAGGAGGCGATTTACGCGTGGAGGGAGCGGCTCAGTTTGGATCAGATCAGTCAGGTGGAGGCCTACTGCAGCGAAGTCATGAGGCAGCTGGGCTACGAGAAAAACAGAGTGGAGAAAGCCACATGAGGAACAGAAATCACTGGGGTGAGTTCATGCAAAATGCAAGGATGGAGTTTGAGATTGCACAGACAACCGCAGGGTTTAGCTGTCTGTGGTGGCTCGCTCTGAGTTAAATCTATATCCTCAGTAGCACAGGAAGCAGGTAAGTGTGCACTGCTGTGTCATAGCCCATGACTCCCACTTGAACCAAAGTAGAGCCCCGGAAAAAAACAAAAACACTTTCACATCCCTGTTTTTTTTTAGATGCTGCAGAAGCGCTTGCTTTAACTCTAAAGCCTCTAACCTTTTTCATGGAAGTAGTATCAAACCTAGATTTTAATATTAGACATGCAGAGGCGTAGCCAGAAAAGTTTAATAAGGGTGGCCAGGCAATAAGCAATGTACATTGAGGGGTGGCCGATAGTGGATAGACGCCAGAATCTCAGGGTCAGTCTACACTGTTCCTACTTGAAATTTTTAGAAGCACAACTTCCATATTTGCCAAATAAAGACTAAAGGTCAGACTATAATTCTGCAACCTCACACATCAAATGTCGCTGTCTGGTAGCGAACCATTTTGCTGCTATGCTTCTGCAACGTCGGTCTGGAATTTCTAGGGACGCACAGCAGTTTCCCGCCAAAGCGCTAGGGGGAGCCTATTGGAGAACTCACGAGAACTTCGGCGGATGGTCACGAGAACTTTGGCGGATGGTCACGAGAACTTCGGCGGCGCCAGTGGGAATGTTTATCTTCTTAAACAACAATGGCGCATCTGCAAGATATCACGTTCACTGAGATAGATCTAGACTTGCTAGACATCAAAGAGGAACAGGTTCTGTTAATGGAGTTTGCAAAAAGACCGATTAACCTTTCGTTGTAGTTGTCCATTGTAGTTGTTCCTCGGTTTTTAAAAATGGTGCGCCCCAGCACCAAATTGAGAAGGACGACCACACAGAAAGCAGGAAAGGCCTACCAAGGACCAATCACTGTTGCTTTTTGTCTGCGCGGGTTAGCGTTCGTCCGACGCGTAGTCAAGATTTTTTTAAGGTGCGCCATGACGGTTGCAGAACCTCTGCGTGGGGGCGTGGTCGCACAGAGACAGATTTGACGGCTGCAGAGGCTATGCGTCAGAAGCATAAATTGGCCTTAACTATACTTTCCTACAGCCTTTCCTAACAAATAGACGCATATATTTAAACATCCGTCTAGATAAAAGGTATAGCGAAAATCTTTTCCATTGTCATTACTTACTTACTTTTTTTTTGAGTTTTTACGGCACTAGTGGCTTGTTTTTATGGACTGGCTGACAGGAAAGGTGGTAAGAGAAGGGGGGAGACATGCAGTGAAGGACCACAGGCCGGATTCGAACCCAGGTCGCCCGCGTCGAGGACTAAGGTCTCCATACATGCTTACCTACGTTTATCAATAATTATTCTGCGTAAAATGTATATTTGCAATTATTAATATCTACATAAATTGATTATTTAATAAGTTTTTATTCAAATAGTTATCTATGGTTTCACAAAAGACTCCTAGATGACTTGCAGAGACATCATTTTCTCTTTACGCCATAAAACACAAAATGTAATTCTGAAAAGAGCATGAATTCTGTATTTATCAACTTTAATGTTAGTATAATGATGTGCATATTTGTCAAGTAATTGTTAATATATAAGAAATGGTTTGAATGAGAGTATTACTGCTGCCACCGTCTGTATTAGAGGGGAAAAAAAGAGGGGTGGCCATGGCCCCCCCATCTAGCTCCGCCCCTGTAGACGTGGAGCCACCTGTTGAGCTGATTTCAACAAACTCCGTTCCAGGTTAGCAACCCCAATCTATATTGTTGAGTTTATACAATACACCAACACAAAACAATGCAGGAAGAAAGATCAACTTTTTTTTATTTCCAAACTGATTTAGAAATAAAAAAAAAAAGCTTTTTTTCCTGAAATCATAGAGTCCAATTGTATAAAGTGTAAAGTCTATATAATAATCTCGGTAAATTCTGACATTCTGCTTGTGGCAACCACTTGCAGGCTAAAAGGTAACTGGACTTGATCAGTTTGCTTCTGAGAAGCCTGTTTTGTGGCATCATGGCAGGGCAAGCAGAGCAAAGATTTAGCATTAGAAAAACACTAGAAATTTGGCAAAGGAAAACTTTAAAGTGATAATGATGATGAATTACAGTACATGCAAAACACTGTGCTAAAAAACTAACACTGAACACCCTGAACCATAATGGAGGGTAGATGGTTTTTTTCCCCTTTAAATGGGTCATAGAATGATTCTATAGGGTGTTTGGTGCTGGTCCTTCAGGTCTCTGAATAGGGTGTGTAACATTGGTTGGGCTGAAAATGGCATATTAGCTGTTCTATGAGCCCCTAATGCAAGCCTGGTTAAAAGCCCCAGAATGAAACGACAGGTTTTCTTCCTTTTATGTTATGCTCATGAATATTTAGATGAGCTGTGCGTTGATTGGTTGGTTTACAATGAGCAAAGCTGCTGAGCAAAGATGCATCATAGCAACAAGCACTCACTCCCTGAAACATCAAATTGTTGACATATGCCAGCACTGCTGTCAGCAGCTTGGCAACAGAATCATACTTCCAGCTTGCGGTTGTGATGGCCTGACAGTCGGAACAGCCCCTCGGCTCAGTAAAAGAAGTTTAATCCTCTTTGAACTGTCCAAGATTTTGAAAGCTGTCTTCGGTAAAATGCTTACAGCAAATGAACAGCAGAGCATCAAACTTTGCAGGTACAAAAATAATCCATGCCTGCCCTGGAAGGAATCCTAATCTGTATAAGTCATTTTTTCTTGGACTAAGGAGGTAAAAGATACATTTTGCCAATGGAACAAGACAATTTACACTTAACATAAGAAAACAAAATTGCATTGTCTTATTTCAAATAAATATTGTCTAATTATGTTATTTTAAGAGTAAAAATACTCATTCCATTGGCAAACTATCTTATTTACCTTCTCAAATTAAGGGTAAATACACTTAAGAACTTTTTCCTTTTTTTAGATCGTTTTTCCAGTGTGTCGAGTCTTCGGATCCTTGGGAAGACTGAAATGTTTCCCCTTTCACCCTGCAGCCTGGAAAACTGCATTTCCACCCGTGGTTCTGACTCCTTTTCAATAGAGAACCTGCCTGCTTTGTAATTCTTGTAGAAGTAAACCCAACTGTAGGATAAACGGCTAAACTGATGTCTTACATCTACCTCTATTCGTGTTCTTGGGCGTGAACCAGTGGGCTGGTCTGTATGTCAATTTCGGGGCGGGACAAAAGCACAGGCCAGAACGAAATAAGGCAAGATCCCCAAGTTTAGGTCAATTCAGTGCTTCGTTTGAATTCGCCCGCTATATGGTGGAAGTTTAGAAATGTGAAATTTGCAGAGAAAGGTGTCGATGGGGTTTGAACTTCTCTGTACGTCCATTTCACTCATGGAACTATCGTTATTCATCTATGACAATGTAAACTCGGTTTTGCATTCTATGACCCCTTTTAAATTTTACTGATAGAAATTCATGATTTGTCTCCTACCGTGCTACTCTCTGTGTCTAATCTGACCAAATAAATGAAGGTGTTTGTAGTGCTAAAAAATAAAGCTAAAATTCATGTGGCAGGATTATTTTCCTGCAGTTGTAGTCTATTTGAGCTTTCAAGTTAATCCTGTTTGTGAAACATCACATAAAGATAAATCCTTCTGTAGCACTGCTTTGTAACGCTTGTTCGAATGAAAAACTGCAGAGATCCAAGGGAGAAAATCAGAAATATTTCAGCTCTCTTTAACGTCCAACTGCTTCATAGAGGGCTCGTTGTTCTGTCCCTGGCATAGCTGGGTCCCCTCCTGGGTAGCTGAGGGGGCGCTGGCAGTGAGTCACTGCGCTGTCAAGAAGGGGGTCATTGTTCGTGTCTGTCCGCGATGGGGTAGAGCTCCCCGCAGGGTTACGACCACGCTGTCACCAGCAGCTCTTACAGGCAAGGTCCTTCACCGCTGTGAGGCCTCCAACACGTCTACATGGAGGGAGGGGTCCACCGTCGTGACCCTGCAGTACTGACAGGGCCCTGATAGTGGGCTTTGGTGGAGTTTTACTACATCTGATAAACTGTGCAGCTGAATGTTAAACTTTTCCATTTCTTTTCCCCTGCAGGGTTCTAATCAAGGTTGAGGGGCAGAAGGTGGAATAACAAAACAGCCTGCAGGAATGCAGCCCACCAGGAGCTCTCAAGCGTGCCTCTGGGGTTGTTTTTATCCTCACCCGAGCTGGGTCGATGAACTGGAGACATACTGATACTGGAAGGGGGAGGAGGAGGAAAAAGAAGGGGGGAGAAAGAGCAGCCAATCGGATGTAGTTTGATTTGAAACGGGGAGAAGGAAGCTTATTTTCTCACCGCGCTGCCTGTTTGACACCAGCAGGGTCCGTGGAGACGGGGGAGCACACGGGGAGGGGGATAAAACAGACGGGGCTGGTTTGCGCTGCTGTTACTCAGGCTGACCTCTATCCTTTTAGAAACACTAATCTCCCCCTCAGATCCTGTTTTAGCGACGGCCATAAAAAAAACCTGAGATGGGCATTTCTCGGGACATTAATCCAGGCTGGCAGCATCAGGTTCGCCTCTGCTTGTGCCACTGATCCATCCGGCACGTCACAGAGCACAGCACCAGACCCTTGAATTACTGATTTACTGATATTAAAACAGAGACAGACTCACTAACAGATCTAATGCAGAGCTCTGAAAGAAGAAACTACAGTTTTTGTTTTTTTTTTGGGATGAAAGAAAGGAAAGCCAAACGTAAGGAGTTACTGTTCCGCCCCCGGCCTCTCAGGAATCCAGACAGCTGCAGAGCCCCACTGACAAATCTCTCACATGGGTGTGAAATGTTCTAATACACCACAAAAATTCCTGGAGATCATCATCCGTCCTCCACCGGCGGACATCTTCCTTTTTTAATCCCCAATGGTCCAAAACAGTCTCACATGCTGTGATGTCCCCATGGATGTGCTTGAGGGGTTTGGCAGCATCGATGTGTTCAACTTCAAAAGTTGGTTCTGTTTTCATTATTATTTAACATGAATATGTGTAAAAATGTGAAAGAAAAACTCTTTAAATATTTAAAATTCAAAGAAATTGTGTTACTGATTGTAATAAATCTGTCAGTCATGATCTCTATGATCAACCCAGTTGATTATTGACCAGCAGAGCAGGGCAGTAAGTTTGGAACATGAGCTGACTTTGTCCTGAATGCTTCGCTCAGTTAAAAATACAACTGGTGCGAATCTTCAAGGGCAACCAGAAAACATGTGACATGCTCAATCGTAGCCAATCACAGCTAATCATTATGTACAGTGCCTTGCAGAAGTTACCACATGTGGTGTTTTCTCATTTTAACATCAGAGACCAACACAATTTTTTGTGTAGATCAAGAAAGGGGAAATTTTTTTTTTTATTTGTACCAAAAAGATCTGCATTCACATACTGACCAGCCTCAGTCTGTCGAAGGACAAAAAAAAAAAGAAATTTCCCAAACCATGATGCTTCCACCACAGCTTTAATCTTTTCAAGAGGCACCAGAAGTGCACAGCAGTCGGTTAACAGCACGTTGGTTAATTTGCCTGAATCTTTAAATCTTTTTTTTGTTATTTTTTTTTACTGGAAAACATAAGGAAACTTAAAGTTTTTATCTATAAGCTTTTGACACAAATAATCCCCAACTGCTATTTGTATACTAGCAAATGAAAGTTCTAAGTAAGTCCATTTTTTTCTCAAAATAACTGTATTTACCCTTGATTGGAGCAGGTAAACAAAAACTGACCAATGGAATAAGATGAATAACATATAAAATCAGAATTAAAAAATCTCCAGTATCTTATTTTAAGTGCATAAGGATCTCAGTTTTGCAAGATTGTTTTCTTTACTTCATTTGCTATGTTTGGCAAAAAACTTCTAATTAAAATAAATTTTCCACCGGAAGTTTTTAGAGGAAACTTAAATCTAAGGATTTGTTTTCCAAGTTTCCAGGAAGCTTTTTCCAATTCAAAATGTCAGAATTAGCATTTAAAGCTTATAGAGTAGCCCAAACAAAGCCTTGGTTTGGCTTAGATTTTATAATTACTTCCTCTTTACCCCCCATCACATGAGGTCTAATCCTAATCTGAACGTTGGTGGATGAGAAACCTAAACCTAAGGTACGGTGATCTAATAAGACTTCATTAAAATCCCATTGGGACTGACTTCCAGTGTGTTCTTAATGCATTGATTGTAAAAATGGCGGCACACTCCAGTATGGTACTCTTGATCTTTTCTGCAGGTTTGAAAAATCTCTACATGTGACATGAAAACTTATGGAAAGCACTGTACACACTGCAACACACACTAGTTCCTATAGTACCCATCAGGTGCAGGTTTAACAGATTGTTTTCAAAGTTATAACTCACCACTACAGCTACCAAAAATATCATGCAACATGTAATTTATATGGTCATTTTCTGAGCCGAAGATGAGCAACATGGTGTCACTGTGGTGCATCTTATTATACATTTCAGAGGTAGGTGGAGCAAACTGCTCGGTGCCCCAGATATTCTGGATTGTTATTAATATGATGACATGCAGACCATGGCGCACACAGCCAGGGTACCAGCTGCTACCGGATACAACAGGTGCACATATTGACAATTTGTCTACATCTCGTATTTCTCAGGTGTAGATAGAATTTAAATCTAACCCACAGGACAAATGATAACAAATGAGGGGGTATGGAAAGGTAGAGTGTTTAACGAGTGTCCTCTGCTGGTCTTCATGGTTTTAGCCGTCTGTGTGACGTCTGTCTATCGAGTCCTCCATGTCTGTGGGAGAAAGCACTACATCTGTCATTTGATGTAACTTCCTGTTCTGTTAATAAAGCAGACTCTTCAACAACAACAAAAAAGACATTTTCAACAAGGAAGCCAAATCTGTGTCGTCTGATTTCTTTTTCTGGATTTAGATTTATTTTTTTGAAGTAAATTATTTTCCCCCACATTTTTTTCCAGAGACAGTGTATGCATTAGAAGTGTTTTGCAATGATTAACAGGTGATTATTACAAATTTCACATACAGGCTTTTACAGTCACAAAAAAAAAAAAGAATAAACAGACTGAACTGAATTATTCTGCTTCATAACACTTCTCCTTCCAGCTGTGTTTAAATGGCCTGCTCTGTATACAGCCTGGCAACAGCTTACTCTACTAGATTCATTTCCTCCTGGATGTCTCTGGGGAGCCATAAAACTTGCTGGAGATTCCTCCTCCTGTAAAAAGCCTCAGATTCAACTTCTAACAGTCATGCCTTTCACGCCTGTCTCCATGCATTCATGCATAAAAGCAGCAGCTATTTTGTGTTGTCAGGTGGATTTTAAGGGCTCCACCGGGCTGCGTTGTGAATATAAAACAGGAAGCGGCTCAGTTATCACGGGTGAAGGTAGGAGTAGAAACTCAAAATCTTCCTCCAGCTCCAAAGCTGGGTGTAAAGTGCCAAGAGTGCATAAACACAAACTATTGGTCACATTTTCTTTTTTCCCAGGGCAATTTTGAGTTTGAAACTCAATCAAATCTTCAGACGAAAAATATGCAACATTTTTTCTTTTTCTCTTGCTGGTAGTAAATATGCATAAGAGGAAGCCTTTGATCACTAAAGCACAACAGATATAGTAGTAATATTGTTTAGAAGAGTATAAATGAGATAAAATAATAACAGCGGGAAACTGAACTGAGCAATAAAATCTATTCACTGCAAATTAAGATTAAATTAGACCAATGATTTAAATCCTGGCTGATGAGAGAGAGACATTGTGCTTAATTTAAATGTAATCCAATTTTGAATTATAATTTCATTCATTTGAGAAATAAGCTTATTTCATTGAAAAACACTGGCCATGAAAGAATATTTGTTTCCATTTAAAGCAACATCTATCTGGAAAGTCTCTAGGATATCATAAAAATATTAATTCTAAATTCACTGTAACTTAGCAATTTAAAATGTCAGGATTTGTAAACAATATATATACACAAGAGGGTTTATCCTTCCATTATCTCCCTCCATTTTTTCCTTTTATTAATGTGTGTACAGCGTGGGAAAAAAATCCCTTGTATTTTTTTATTTAAGAAAATAAAAATGAGGAATATGCCCAAACTAAAAGTTGTATAATTTAAAGTCTTTATAAATAAGCGTTCTGTTTTAGTTTAAGCTGTTTATGTGTCATATTTATGATATATATTCATTTTAAGAGATGTAAACCAAGTTAAACCAGCACTAAATTTTCCTTTTGTTTTTCTCCAAAACAATTTTACGTTTTGTCAAATCTTCACAACTTTTCTGAAAAGCCTTCCTTACTTTATGATTTTCCTTACATCTGAAACAAACTAATCAGAAGTTAATTATTGAGTTTTACAGATGCAATATAAGCTAACCATGCTAAGTCTTCCCTGCTCCTGGATTTTAGGCTAAAATATTCTTTAAAAAAAAAAAGTTCGATTTTGAGAATTTTTGTAATTTAACAACAGATTTTTGGTCTTAAAGTAAAAAAAAAAATCCAACAAAAAAAACAACAACAAGCTAATCTACTAAAGTTAATGACTTGATTTTATCTTAGAACATCAATATATCCACTATATAAAGATTGCATACTTTGTCCTGCATATTTTAGGATTAATAGGTGCTTTGAAAATTCAAATGATCAACAGACAATGCTGGAATGAAATGCTACACTAGCCAGCTCTTTACTTCACCATCTAAGCTGGCGTTTAAGTTAAAGTGCAAATCCTCATGCCCTTTTTAATTCGCTAATGCAATTTTAAGATGTCAGATGTTCCTTCTTGTGTCATGAGATACAGTTGAACACAGAACATGATCCAGGTGGCCGGGAAGAGAAGATATTCACCTACTGTCTATAACCATGTGTTATTGGGCTTTATGAACAGTTCAACCAAAAGGAAACAAACTCCACCACTGCTGTTATTTACATGCTTGTATTCTTAAACTATGCAGAGTTGGAACGTGTTCAGGTAGACATTTACCTCCAGAAATTTTTGTCAAAGTCACTTTTGGTGGTTTGGCAATGCTGATGAGTGATATGTCTCCTAACGTGATCAGACATGTCTTCCCCCTCTGCTCAACCACTAACTGTTATCTGTTTGAACATACAGATTGTTTTGCGTGGTTTTACATCATTTCCTTTCCCGGCGAGAAAACTTTTTGTCCTTTTCTGCAAAAAAATGAGTCTGAAGAAGCCTAAAGATTCCCCCCCTTCTACCCCCACAGGAGTATTGTGTCTTCTTTGGAATAAACTCCTTATCTAATGAGGATGAAATGCTCCTGGAGCTCTGCTCCCCGGCTTTGAGGAAGCTACAGGTCATGATGAACCCTTCCTTCCTGTCAGCTCCCATATCTTTGATCCATCTTATCTCTGAAGGGATGAGCAATCTGCCTGCACCGGAGTGGAGACAGCTGATGGCAGGATTCTCTTTCGACTAGAGAGGGTGGAAGTTCAGGCAGGGCGAGTGGGAGGGAAGGCAGGCGAGGAGGGTCAGACATGCTCCTCCATGGGGAAAACCAGGCGCGTGCCTCGGCTCAGCAGCTCCTGCTCGCGGGAGTCCAGCTCCCGCTCCAGGGCCTCCTCTGACGTGCTGCCGCTCCTTTTTCCATTGGCACTCCAGCCCGGCCCCCCGGCGGCATCCGTCCTGCTGGCGGACGCCCCGTTGGCTGTGATGGACGTGTCCCCAAACGTAAAGGTCAGATCTGCGTCGTTGTGGACGAAGTCATTGTCGGGGTCCCTTAGCTGCTCCTGGTTCTGAAATCACAACCCAGATTTAAACATCAGAGAGACATACCACAGTCTGCATAAGAACTGTGAACAGATGCACAGACTTCTACAACGTAAATACCAATGAGAAATGAAAGAGGGACTGTCGTCAGTGCTGCAGCAACCAGTGAGGTAAGACCCAAAAAACAGGAAACCACAGTCTGCTTTGAGGTACACGAATGCTCAATCTATGAGGCCCAGACTTGAGTCGAGTCATAAACACACAACGAGAAAGAAAACACATGTTGCATGCTGATTAAATAACAAGCAGCCCCAACTCTGACCGAATAGCTGGAATTCAATAGCCAACCCATTTCCACTGGGAGGGAGGGGAGCCCATGCCAGGTCAATGAAAGGATTATTCAGCTCACTGGATACAACTAAAATATTACATAACAAGACATGTCTGGGAAAAATATATTTGAAGGGGAAACAAGATACTTCCATGAATGAATCCATTCAAATCTATTGTGCTCTTTAGTAATTTTAACAAAGGCCACTTAATTTCAAAAGAGATACACATCCCAGAGCATGCACGGCTGTTCTGCTGCAGCGATCACGTGAGCATAAAGCGCTTTAACATCTGGCTGAAAACAGGCCTGAAACAAATGCTCAGTTTAGTCCCATTTCAGTAGTTAATGTCAACGAAATAGCTTAAGCTTTTAGAACAGGAAATTGTAGATTTTGTGACCCAGTTTTAAAGAAGAAAGTCTTTAGTTGTGTTAAAGCACGGGTGTCACATTGGTGGGGGTGTTAAAAAGCAGGCTGATGGATTTTCAATGCACCCCCCACCCCCACAGTGAGCTTTTATTTTCTACTTCTAAGAATAAAACAAATTTAAAAGAAAGTGTAAGCCTTCCAGCTGTAGAGGCATTATGAGTCGCAGCAGTTTTCTAATGCCTGAATTAGCTTCAGTTAAGAGGAATTCCATAACATCGTTAACTAAAGAGGAACATGGAGATAAACTTGATCTAATCCTGTTTCTTCCCTCATGGTGGGACAGAGCTCTGAGAAGCTCTGATTATACAGGCAGGCTCCTAAATTCCTGGGGAACCTGTCAGGCTGCAGCTTCCAAACTGTAGGAGGAAAATGTTTTTTACCCGCTCCATTTAAGACCCAAACAAAAATTCAGGACAATGCATCTTTATATGCAGGAATCCAATTTGGAATCATGAATAATCCCCTTATATTTGGCATTTTACTTAGAATAAAAAGGAGACATAGCAAGAGGGAAATCAGCATGACTAAAGCTTCAATGGGAATTTTTGTATTTTAAATGTCAGTGAATACTGGGCATTATTGAGCTGGAGCTGAAAGCATCTTTTGTGCCAATAAAATGTAGTCCTTCGTCTTAAATTCAGCTGAAGGCCGTAGTTCTTTGTGCGTTTACTGGCAGAATATTTGGACAATACTCTCCAGAGAGGGAAGGAAAAAAAGGACATTTTTAGTATTCAGGTTCACAGACAGCCTTCATCAGGCTCAGCTATGAAGACACTTTGCTACATCAGTTTGACCGTTATTCAAAGCCTAGCAATTCAGCTACAATACAATTATTAATTGAAGAAATTCACATTTAAACACCCAATAAAAAAAAAATTACAACAGAAATAAAGGTCCCTTATTGACCTTTATCGTAAGGCTTATCGCAGGTTTTATCTGATAATCTTCTTGTTTTTAATCTTATACAGCACTCTGAAGTAATATATGCAGTTTTACCTTAATATGTCACACTTGAAGTCAGTCACCAGACAAAGGTAAGAGAATTTAAATAGTTTCAGTTTTCATTTGATTATTTTTGATCATTATGTAATTAATCCAGGCAACAACAACAACAAAAAGATTTATCATAATTTCTTTTCTTGTTTTATAATTAAAGGAAGCAGAGTTGTTTCTAAAAACCTACATCTCATAAATAGAAATCCTTTCGTTTAGCACCTTACTGATAGCATGAAGTAGGTTAAAAAAATGTTTAAAAAAAACAGCATAAGTCTAAAATAAATTTAGGAACAGATCTATGAAGGAAAGTTGTGAACATTAACTAAAAAAGGGTAAACGTGTCACTTTTAAACTCAAGATCAACAACTATAGCATGACAATGACCTCAATGATCCTGAAAACCTTTGGAAAAATATACTACACTGCAAAAACTGATCTAACAATGAGTTCAAATTGATCAAAATAACATTTTTTTGCTTAATTTAGACAGGTAGATACAATGATCTGCCAGTGGAATAAAAACGTTTGCCCTTAAGATCATCAGATATTATGCAAAAAAAGATATTTTATTTCAAATATAAATCGATTGACTGATTTTCCAGGCCGCTTAACATAAGAGAAAATACACTAATTTCTTTCAAAAATTGAATTGCTTATATCTAAAATGTTGCTGTGTTTGGATGACAACCAAAATTCGGAAGGTTTTAAAAGGTGTGAATCCAGTTAAATCTGATGTAAAACTAACACAGCCTTGGAGCAAATTATCATCTTGTCTGCTTTGTGTCTTCTGGATGCAGACAACTCAATATGCAGCAATAGAGCCGATTCCTTCCTGCTATCATTTCAACTCTCCACCCCCATGTAATGGTACTAAACATCTCTCCTGGACAGCCAAGCCAACAATGTCCCCTAGCGACCCCTCCTTTCAGAGGCACAGACCAGTATCGGGTATTGCCGGCAAACAAAGAACCCAAAATGACTCCCTAATGATTCCTGAGGGGCGGACCCGTTTTTTTCTGGTTCAATTTGCATGTTTTCTAAACCAAAACAAGTTTTTGGGCTGCTATATAAACCTTCAAACTCAACCCTAATTGAAAAAGCTTCCCGGATGGGAGGAGAAACTTCTTAAAACTTGGAAACCAAGATCAGGGGTTTGCTTCTTTTAATTATTTTGGAATCACTATGACCTGGACGACTGAGAAACGTCACCAGCAGACCGACAACTCAATACTTCTGCTTATGGCTGAAAATCCGAAAGTGAAATATCAAAATACCTCCAAAGGAGCTTGTGTAATATTTACAGAGAAGTCAAGCAAAATTTCTCCAAAGTGATGCAAAAGGCTCATTGTTAGTTATTAGAAAGTTTTTTTTTTTTTGCCACTAGTTGTTAGATTTAGTCATGTAACTGTTTCACTTTAACCAAGGGAAGGGAGATTTCATTCTTTTTGTCGAAAGTGTGAAAAATAACATGCAGAGACACCTTCAAACATCCAAGTTATTTCTTTTTTCTTTTTAGTTTTTCCAAGAGGCTTAAGGATTTTCTTGTCTGGTCATCTTCAGCTTGAAGGAGCATACATTTTCAACCATTTAGATATAAAAAATAAAATAACTAAAAGCAGCTCTTTATCCCAAATGATTGTATTCATCAGATCATTTAGATGTGATTGTACAGGAAGATGACTCCTAATGTAGTGAATTTATTTCTTATGGGTTCTATACCATCTCAATACTGTCTTGCACTCCTAGTTTGAAGTAAGGATGGAACTCGATTATAAATGATCTTTTTGTAAATTTTTGTGCCGTTAAAGCTGTGCTAATGTGAGTATTGGTTTCATATCTTCCAACTGCCACAAATTCAAATATTAAACTTAAAAATTGATGCTTTTACAATGAAGATTTAAAACACTGTTTTAGAATCATTCTACTTTTATTTTATTATTTTGAAAACACCAAAGGGAACTCTTCAACATTTTCAAAAAGAGGAAGTCTAGACTCTTTAAGACTCAGATCTTGAACTGGGAAGCATTTTATGTACATCTTCAAATAAAAATGGCAGTATTTAGTTTCCTTTTCTATTAATTTGCAATAAAAATAAAGAAACAAAGGATTTAAGGCAATTAAAACCCAGGATGATCCTAAGTTTAGTTCCCTGAAGCAAATTCAATGTAAGGAGGTCAATTTATATTGTAGGAACACCATTCGGAGAGAGGATATTGATTTGACAAGTTTATCTGTGGCTTTAAAAAAAGGTTTTAATGACAGATGACACTAAGAATAAAAATAGAGGTAAAATGTACCCAGGAAACTTTATGCACACAAATGACATCCAGAGCCACTTTTGGCACTGAAACTGCTGACTGTGCTAAAGCTATCCTTCCTTAAATCAGTCACAGACTGGAGTGTGTTTATCACCGAGTGTTACTGTTGCTTCCCGTTTACTTTAAGCAAACATTCATTTTATTATACTGGTGTAAGAAGCAGAAGAGAAGTTGTTTATTTATGTCAGGCGTAATCAACATTCCCCATTTTAATTTTATGACTCACAACAACAAAACTTTTGGGGAAGTTACAACCATGTCAAATATGGTATCTATTTCTAAAATAATAAGCAAAAGCATTTGCCAGCCTTACAGTGAACATGATCTGCAAATTGGATATTCATTCGCACATTAGTATAGGAACAAAATAGCTAAATAGGGCCTCTTTAAGTATAAATATGGAACAAATGTCCAAATTTTTATGAAATAATTTTGTTTTGGAGCATAGATCTTTTATCACAATAAAAACATAACTATATATTTTAAATACTTACTTCATATGCCCGGGGACTGGTCAGGCAGCTGGCCAGTGGCCCACAGTAGCTGGGCAGAGTGGAGGTAAGAGGTGGGCCGCTGTGTGTCAAAATGGGCTTAAGGTAACTGGGAAATTATTAAGGAGAATGAAATACAACATTTACAAGCAATTTTTACAAATACACACAAACATCATGAAAACATCAATAAAGCTTCAATCTAAACTGGAAAAAAACAAGATTTATGGAAAATGTAAAAGTCAACTGAAACAGTTGGAAATGCAAAATTACAAATATTTCACAGTGTATGTCCTGGTAGTTTTTTATGTTTATATTTTACCTTGTTTATTTTCACAAAAAAATTATATCATTGTGATTTTGAAGAAGTACGAAAGAAGGAATCTGACATTTTTTCAGCCTTTTGCTTATAACCAGTCAAGTTGGCCTCTGGGGAACAGAGGCGTAGCCAGAAAAGTTTTATAAGGGTGGCCAGGGTATAACCAATGTAAACTGAGGGGAGGCCGAAAGTTGATAGGTGCCAGAACCTCAGGTTCAATCTACAACAGGAAAATTAATGGGCACATCATCCATATTTTCTAAATAAAGACAAACTATACTTTCCTACAACCATTGCTAACAAATAGATTAATAAATATTTACACATCTGTGCTTTCTAGATAAAAGGTATAGTGGATACAATTCTTTAAGGTTTGAGTTCTGGGGACAGCATATTTTCCATTGTCGTTACTTACCTACTTTTATCAATAATCATTCTGCATAAAATTCATATTTACAAGTACCAATATCTACATACATTGATTATTGAATATGTTTTATTACAATATTATCTATAGTAGGTAATAATTATCTATATTACTTATCAATTTTACTAAAGACTCTTCCACTTGAGAGTATCACTGCTGCTACCATCTATATTAGAGGGAAAAAATAGTAGGGGTGGCCAATGATTGGCTAAGGCTGGCCATGGCCACCCCTGGACCCCCTCCATCTAGCTCCACCCCTGCTGGGAAAGCCAAGTACTGCGTTTCAATCTTCCTGTGATTATGGACACTGGAAGCAGCTGGTCCCATGCATCATTCTCTTCTATTTAGTCCAGTGGTCAGTTGCAGAGGAGCAACAACATGGTGTGTCAGATAAGTGGGTCAGAGCTGCAAAATGAGCCAAATCCACCTTTACTTTGGCCTCAAAAAAGCATGCAACACCAGGAGATTTTTCTTTCCCTTGTTATAAACAACAGCCTCCCTGCTAAAAGGCAGGAACACAATCAACCACCTGGGGAGACAATTGTTTTACAGGGATGGGAAGGGTGGAGGAAATGGGAAGATGAGTAAATAAACGCATTACCTCGAGCTTGTTGTTGGAGGCGACCGGGAGTGAAGAACAAACATTTCATAAAATGCCGTTGATTCATTGAATCCAGGATAAACCGGTTCACATAGAAAATGAGGACCGGACGATCATCCTGACAGGCTGTGGGGTTTGCCAATAGATCATACAGATATTTTTACCTTGTGATTGAATCAGAAATGATTCACACCGTGGCAGAACACAAAAAAGGATACTTGTGATCGAACGTATACCAGAGCCTGAAGAGCCAAGCACTCTCCTGTTTGGTTTTGCTTTGGCCGTCTTCCTGGGGGCCATCCTGGGGAAGCACATGGTTGAAAACATAATTACACTTTGAGTCAATTAGCTGTGTTGCTACAGTTAATGCAGTCAGACAACAGCAGCAGTTTTCTGCTTGCAACACTAACTGATCTGATGCAAATCAGTTTAATCTACTCAGGCCTTTTGACCTGTTTCAATGACACGCAGCAAGCATCAGATATTTATGATGGAAAAAATGTATGGCAAACATTCCTGCCATAACAACCAACAATAAATCTCTGCGTAGGAAACCGAAAATTTAGAGAAAATACACAAATTGCAGTGCCAACGGATGAACAAGATTTCTTTATCTTGAATGTAAAATGTTCATATATTTTTTTTTACAATTTGGCTGTAATTACTGCTCTAAGTTGGTTGCTCTGTCAGCTAAAGGCATGTTTTAGAATCTCTATACTCCAGTTAGCGATTAATCAATTACTAGATTAATTGAAGATTATTTCAATAATCGATTAATCATGACTAATCTGATTGTTTCATCCCTAATGTTAACAACTCGATTTTGCTTCTTTGGCCCTCAAACAAATGCTAAACATGTTTCTTTGGGGGAAAAAAAAGTAATATTCTGCTTAAAGCGGTCATAGCTTTCTGGGGTGAACTATGTGGTATTTTAAGTCACGGATATGCTCTCTCTGCTTTTTCTCATAGTAGCTAAACCTCGTCTGTTGCTATTTGGCACCATCCTGGAGAGAAATATTAGCTGTGCTGCTGCCATCAACACCCTTGTTTATAGATGTTGGAGATAAGCCTGTTTTACAGTGTAGTCCTGTTTCTCTGACTGTGACTGGTTGGATGTGCTCTCTTAGTCCTCTGACATGTGGGGCTGGCTCAGGCACCGTCTGCCTGGCTGTGTGTTTCTAGGACGGGCGCCTTTTATAGCTGCTTTTTGTATCAATGCTTCTGTCTCCTTGAACCCCGGTAGGCCTCGGCAGATGGCCACTCACCCGAGCCTGGTGGTTCTGCTGGAGGTTTCTTCCTGTTAGAAGGTAGTTTTCCTCTGCACTGTGGCCAGCTACAAAGATTGCATTGAGTCAATGAGTCGATGCAATCAACTGGCACTCATAGATAGAAAACTTTTAATTAGAGATTTGACTGTATGATCTGGTGAACTGTAAAGTGCCTTGAGATGACATGTGTTGTGAATTTGCGCTATATAAATAAACTGAATTAAATTACAGTTGGTTGTATGCATGGAAAAGTTCACCTCCACACAGGTGTCACAATCTGTTGATTCTCAGCAGAATATTACCAAAAAAATGACATCATCGTCTCTGCAGGTTTGCCTTCTTCCAATAGTTCATCATGGTGTCTGGCAGTCTAGTTAAAAGACATGCAAACAACCATGTGTGCAACATAAGTTTAAAATAACAGGCTGATCCAGCCTCCAGTTCTAATGTTCATGTAACCCTTGATAGTGCTTTTAGACGTGGATAGGAGTCACCATGGGTCCCCTGAATGATCTCTAGCTGTACAGCAGTAACTTAGTATGCCCTGCATTTTGGGACACTTTGATCCAACAGAGATTCTGAAGTTGATGCTTCTTCTAATAAACAATTTCTCCATAAAGGAGCTTTGGGCTCAGCATGACCAATTTTAAAATGATTCTCACCACTGCAGCACAAAGACATCCCACACGTATAGTTTTGCTCATATGGACATCACGATCTGGCCCCCGATACGGAAATCTTTAGACTTGCCAATTTTTTTTAAATCTATTTTTATATATAACATATCATGTTTGAAAAGAACTGGTTTACCTACTGCATGTTGCATGTTTCTAAGCCAAAACAAGGCTTTGCTTTGGTCAACTACAGTATATAAAGCCTTGAACTCAACACTATTTCTGACATTTTGAATTGAAAAAGCTTCCTGGATGGGAAGCAAAACATCTTCAAACTTGGAAACAAAGTCCAGTGGATTTTTTTTTTTTTTTTTACTTTTTTGGAATCACTATGACCTTGATGACGGAGAATCTTTACCGGCATATTTAATTTACCTCCTGCCTAAACTGTCCCACTCATCAGTGGAACTGTTATTCCCTTTCTGTGTATTTTCCAGTCATGTGACACATATGTCTGCTTATATTTGATATATAAGATCATAATGGTTGATCTAATGACTGAAATTGCAAAATGATATACATTTAACTGTATCACCCTTTGAGTCAATACCCTGGCAGGCTGGACAACCGTCAATAGAACAGGTGGACAAGTCCTAAAAGCATATATGAAAACACATCTACCACACCCATTCTAATGTTTTCTTTAGTTAGGTCCAGACATGGGAGGAGCGCAAGGACTGAACTACACACAAAGAACAAAAGACACTGTAAAGACCAAATCTCAGGATTCATATTTTTAACCTTTTTCCATGACAGCTTCCAGGAAGGGGAAGCTTCACAGTTGGGACGTGACAGAGCTACCAAACTCTGCTGCAGAGCAGTTCCCTTTCTCTTTTATTCGGTAGCATCGGGAAGAAAACAATCATGTGTACGTCTTTGATCTTTCCGGCCGTGCCAGAAACATGGGATCCAAAATAAAAATATTCTTCTGTTTGAGTAACCTGTGACCGTAAATAAGAATAGTCACTTTAACCTTCCTGTTTGAGCTCCTGCAGGAAGGAAACTGCAAGAATTATAGATTTACCAAGAAGAGACTGCGTCTCAGATATCAGGGCCAGTCCAATCCTCCATGGGGCCCCAAGCAAAATTTGACTTTGAGCCCATCTATTTCAGTCAATAATATCTATTGCTGCAATGATCAGATCATTCACACGTACAATAAACTTGTTGCAGCTCTGGCTGTGCTGTAAACAGTCTCCCATTTGTATGCATTCTCTAGTGCTACTAAAACTAATAAAACAAACTAGAATGCATTTTTTTTTATTAAGTTTCACGCCTGGTTTATATGTTTGGTTTCCTTTGCATCAACATGGTACATAAATAACCTCTATTACAAGAACAACAAATAAAACAAACACAATTCCAAATAAAATAATAATGTTCCCACAGACTCAACAAGCATGTATTAATCAAAATAAAATATTACTGTTCTTAAGTAAAACATTACCGGGAAAATAAATCAAAATCTAGATAAGTATGTTTTTTAAAATAAGTGCATTGTTCTTGGATTGAGGAGAAACTAAAAAGGCATTTGCCAATGGAACAAGACAATTTACACTTCGTAAAAAGACAATTGCAATGTCTTATTTCAAAGTACATATTATCTTATTATCTTATTTTAAGAGTAAAAATACTAATTCCATTGGCAAAATATCTAATTTAACTACTCAAATTAAGGATAAATACACTTAATATAAGAAATTTCTACTCATTTATTTTCCCAATGTAGAAAGTTACATGAAACCAGGTAGAAAAAGGAGCTTAAGGATGAATGATTTGCGTGTAAAACTATGTAAAATATGCAACAATATGCAAAAGCTCCATTTGAAAACAAACTAGCTTTACCCACATATTTGACCTTTTTATGTTACTCTGTTCTTCCTCAATACTACAATTCTAAACATGTATTTCCCTACTTTAGTTTTTGCAAAGTCACTGATAACAGTGTAAGAGATCTGATAGCCTGATAATCTGATCATTTAAATTTGGAATAGCTCTGCAGATGCAACAGTCACAGGGAAGGAGTTCAGGCCATGCTCAGACCTATGCAAAGATTTGGGTCAGACTCGACTTTCATTTTGAGAGACGAAAGAGAGAAAATAAGGTTATCTGTCTGGAAGGTTTTCCATTCCAAAAACCAGTGCACCTTTTCACTAACAGATTTTTCCTCAAAGATAAGTTTGTCTCAGAGAATTTTACACTGGTCCTTCTTTATTCTTTTCTGCCCCTCAACTAATTAAGTAATGATTTCTACATGAATAAATACACATTGATGTAACTTCATTTACCTTTTCTGTGACCTTTAGGGTCCCGAGCACACTGGAAAGCAGTTAAACTCTCTCATTGGTCAGAATGCCACGCTTAACAAAATGACCAATGAGGGAGCTCGTTATATCTGAGGAGCAACTGTGATTGGTCAAACTGGTTTCCAGTGCGCTTAGGGACCAGAAGGGTCACAGAAAAGGTAAATGGAGAGAGTAAAGTAAAAATAAAATGCAATTTCAAAAAGGATTTGAAAATGGAAGTCAAAAATGGAATAACTCTCTTAAACCATTTGAATTCAGAAAGCTTCCTGGAGGGGAGGCGAAACGTCTTCAAATCTTGGAAACAAAGTTTTTTTTTTTTTTTTACTTTTATGGAACCCTCTTAAATGTGTGATTAGGAAATGTATTTATAATTACATTTATAAATTTTGGCTTTTAAATCTCCATTTAGAAACAGGATTTGAAAACACCTATATTTAATAAGGGATTAATAAATACAATTACAATTAACCTTTAATAATTCAATTCAAAATTTGCAATTAGAAAATGCTTTTCAGTTTGTATTTCAAATGGCCTGATTTAAAAGCAAACCTACTGTTGGACACTTTTCAGCAATGTTCACTTTGTTTTAATGATGCATAATTTCCTAGTGCTCAGGTTTGCTAACTTTGAACAAAATTAAAGAAAAACTGGAACCGTTTCATAGAGTCCAAAGTGAATCTGAGTGAGTTTCTTACCCCCTGGAGGACTTGGAAGCTATCTCCAGAGGGCTGGACGTCTTGATCTGGATCCACACCGACTCTGTTACATAACACAAAAATGGGATAATAGATGTTTTTAAACTCATCAGAAATAATTACAAGAGATACCTCTGTTCAAACACACTGAAGTGCTGAATTCCTCAACCCTGTTGCCCAAGCGACAGACTAGCATCGATGTTTAACCCTTTACCAAGTTAAAGACAAACCAACAGAAATTACACAGGGTAAGTACAACACGGGCATTGATTGCAGCTTACGTCCAGTTAATATTTGCTTGATGGGAAAAAATATATAAATTATTAACCCCAGAACCAAGTCATATTTTAACTTTTGCAGAAAATCTCCCAGTCACCATTGGCTTAAAGAGAGAGGGGTCAGTTTCTAAACAAAAGCAACAAATTACACATTACAGGAAGTGTTTCTCCAGCACAGACCAAGTATTAGAGCTTAAATACACACTTTTCTTTACCATATTAACATATTTAGGTCATTATTGTCTTAAGCATCAATGTTAGTTGTTGTAGGGATGGTTAATAAACCAAAAAAAAAAAGACCACTATGACACACCATAGTTGCTCTGAAAGGCTGAAGGTAAAAACCCATTTTCTATAAAATCCAGAAGGTTTTGGTACCTTTGGAAGAGTTTGGGGTTTGAAAGTCGTACGAAACTTACTTTTCACCTGGAAAAAGGATTTTGGATCACTGACCCTGAAGCTTCCGGCATCATCTTTGGTTCAGGAGTGGTTTAACACAAGGTATATAATGGATGTAACTCAGATCCTGAATCTGTTTGTTTTTGTGGCTCTTAAGGGGCTGGTTATACTCCTGTAGCAGTGTAAGTTGCAGGTGTGACGCAGACATTTTTGATTTATGCCCAATTTTGAAGCGTGGTCTGCACTATGTTATTCCACGCCACAGTGCTATGAGGGCACAGGTCACGAACTACGGTGGTCTATAGATACGCACTCGAAACCTGTGAGTGAAGTCAAAAACCAAGGGGCAAGTTAAAAATAGAACGGAGGAGGGACATGAGGATGAAAAAGAGCAGGGATCCAGGTGGAAAAGGGTCTAACACGCTTGTTTTAAGACACCTGCTTCAGAAGGCTAGTCCATCTTCACGAAGTCTGAGCTTTCTACAATGCGTCATAAAACAAAGTTTCTGCCAGGTACCAAACAGGTAGAAATGCACATACTGTGCGAGGAGATGTAAGATTTGACCAAAGGCCTCCCTGCCTGCGGGCGCTAATCTGTAGTCACCTAGAATTTTAGAGAGAAGTGCAGCAGAGTGTCTGCAGAAGGGGTGGAGGCATATCTAACGTTAACTGCAACACACACGCAGATCGAATCTGGTTTCTGGAGTATAAAACCAGCCTTTAAAGCTCATACTCAAGCCTCAGTTTCCACTGTGTGAACCCCCCAAACAATTAAATCTATTTGCCTCATAATCTTTTTTATTTTAGTCAGTTGCAAATTAACTTTTTTTTTTTTACCAATATTTCCTCCTTCCACTCAACTTTCTATTAATATGCTTGGATACAGCCTCCTGTGAACAGTTTATTTCACCAGGACCAGGGGATTATTACAGCCAGCTCCTTTATTTTTCATTTAACTGTAAGATTCTATTTCTAAAACTTTCATTAGCTGTAGACCTAATCATCACAATAAAAGCTAAAACATTACAGTATGCACTCAATTTATAAAATATGACGTTTGTTTTTCTTAAGAAACTTATGTTTCAGTTTCTAAAAAGATACATTTTTTTTTATTATTCTCATATGTTTCCCCTTTCCCTTAAAGTTAAATTACACATGGTTACTTTTTTCTAGTCTTACAAAAATTATCATAAGTTCAGAAAGATATATATATATATATGTCATATTGTATGTGGTTTGTAGTCAAACTAAGCAAACCCCCAGATAATGCAGATAATGTTATCTGCTTTTACTCTTTGCGAGATAAAGTGGCTTCAAAAACGTCAAACTTTAAGTATATAAATACACAATGCATGCATATTTCTAGTTTTTCTAGCTGCCTATGGATTTTTGTATAATGTTTTGCATCAGCTGTAAGTTATTAAACCCGTGCAGGCTGATTTTTAAGGCAGCCTTTTATTCTAAACTCGCTGTAATCCAGCTGGATGGAGGCCAAGTCTGAGACATGTAACCTGTCATGGATATGCTTATACATTATATCCCCCACAGTAGACAGTCCAACTGGTGTGTGTGGTTATCCTTAAACCCTTCCAAGACTGTCACACAGAGGAAATGTCCTCTCTGGGTAAGCGATTCTTTTCATTCTTTCCACCTCAGCCGATTCAATAGAAGAGGCCAAGTATCCGGGCCGTCTTTTAGGGCTGTTTCTTGTCTCAGCCAGACACATACACACACTGAGGATTTTAGGGGGAGGCTGAAAGGACACCGGGGGGCATGCAAACAACATAGTGATGCAAATGATGCAAGGAAGTGAAGCTGAAAGGATTTGGGAAGAACTTGAAACAGTAAACTGCCCCTAGAAATAAAGTAGGGCACAGCATACTTCACATTTCCCAGGATAAAAAGAAAAAAAATTGTTCAGTATGCACAGAGTGCAAGGGAAACCTCTAAAGACTTTATTACACCCTTTAATCCTAATCCTGAAACATCCACTCCCCTCCCTTTAATCCATCAAATATTCCTTGCAAGCAGTTTAGTTTATGCCCTCTAGCATAACCTAAAATATCAAGGAAGGAAAAAAACATGACATAGATATTAAGCTAAATTTTGTTAGAGACAGTGTGCAATTTATTCCAAACTTTTTATTTTTTTATTTACTTTTTTGTTATGTAAGGGGCACTCAGTTGAGGTTAGAGAGAAAACCGGAACATACTGTTTTTTTTGTTTTTTTCAAAGCACAAAGAGCAGCCTTGACTGAAGTATTACTGCATCATGCTGAGGTATTTAAGCAGCAGCAGCCAGACTGCAGCAGAACACCAAAAGCTTACCGCTAAGGGGGGTTAAAACTTATTTAAAAGCGGCCATTTAACAGACTTTTGTCAAAGATGCTGACATTTCTCCTTCACCAAAAGAAGAGTGAGAAACCAGGAGATTTTCCCCACCACCAGTTAGCTTCAGAGAACTGATTCACACTCATATACGGCACCTGGAATACTCCCACTCTCCGTGCAGACAGTGCTCGTCCTCAAATCTTTTGCCGTTCCAAAATCTATCATGTCATAAAACACATAGCTTGAGAACATTTAAAAGTAATCAATGATGGGAGATGTTTAACTTGTGTAACATCTAGCCATCTTAAATCAATTCAAAAGAAGTAGCATCAGCGCACATCATGACCCTCAAAACATTTTAATTCAGGGATTAAAGGAGATGTCTGAATTCAAATCTATTTTAAAAATAGCACTCGATAACAATATAACTATATCAAAAAGTTTAAAAAGTATGTCCTCAGACATCATTATAATATAAAAATTAGACATTTTTCTACCACTTTGTTTACAAGCTTCAGTTGACTAAGCAGGGAACTATAATTTAAGAAATAGAAAAGTTAGAAATGCTGCACAGTCCGCTTAATATTAGAGACCAATATATATATATACATATATATATATATATATATATATATATATATATATATATATATATATATATATATATATATATATATAAAGCTATATATATATAAACTATAAAATACACTTTTTTGATTTTTTTAAATGCTATTCTTTTTTACATAATCATCCACAGAAGGATATTCAATTTGTTTTCATGCATGTCTGAGTGAATCTCATGAATTTAAGCTCCCAGCCCCTCCCTGTCCTGAAACAAATGGCCATCACCGTTTTACATAAAGCAGTGATCTTGATCTTGAAATTTGCTTAGCCTTTCCAAAGAAGTGGTTGATACCACGCTGTTGCGTCTCCAGGGCGGCACCCTAACAGCAGAGATAGGGCGTCACACTTACGGCAGTTGTTTTTAATCCAGGTTGGAAAAAATGGCTCCAGAATATTTTGTAACAAATTAACGCATCATAGTGTAAAAGGCAATATTTGCCAATGGATGACTTTGGAAGGCTTAAAAAAAAAAATACTTCAAAATCATATCTTAAAATGTATATATCTGCATTGGAGTTTTGTCTTTATGATAAAAGGTACAGAAAATAGCTTCCTGGACCTCTGGTACAGTGAAAGCAGCTTGTATGAAGGAAGCATTTGGAGAGAATTGGAGCTCAGGTATAAATTGCGCATCACTTTGAACGTATCGTCCCTGCCATGAAACATGGCGATGGCTGCATCATGCTGTGGGTATGCTTTTCGTCAGAAAAGTCTGGGAAGCTGGTCAGATTTTTTTTTTTTATTTCAATGTGGATTATTTTCTAACTAGAAAATGACCCTAAACATTTAGCGCAAGCTATATTGGAACGGTTAAGGTAATGTATTGTTTGAAACACCGCGGCCAAATTCAAATTTGTTCTAAGACGTTAGAAATTGATGTTCATATACTCCTTGGTCTGATCTGAATAAATGCAATTAAAAGCCACCAGTAGAAAGAATTGACAGATGGGACTAAATACAACTCGGCTTTGCATGCATCGAGATAATCTAACAAAACCATGAATCAATTTTCTTCCATTTCATGAATATGCAATATTTTGAGTAGTTGCATTTTATAATCCAATTACAATATGTCCTAATTTGTTGGTGTAAAGTAACAGACCATTAAAAAGTAGAGGGGGTGGAAATTATTTGGTTAATCTGTTACACTGAGCATACAGCATTTCTTTTTTAAACCGTATTGACAACAATGTGAGCTGAGTATAATGCATCGTTTTGGGGTTCTGGCCTTATCTGGCGATCTGGCCCTGGGTTTAAACAAATGCTCAGATAAACACACAGAAAAAACCTACTCCTGGCTGGCTTACCAATGAGCATCACTTATATGGCTTATACTAAACAGGTCTGCTTCTTTCATGAACTCAGTTCTTATTTCTCTTTGTTGAATGCTGTGTCAAACCATTTCAAACGCCAAGTCAAGGATAAAGGTTAAACCAATTCAAATGATTTATTCTATCTATAATCAAAAGAAATCTATTATAATAAAGATTTGAAGTAAATTGTGAAAAGATCTACAAATATGTAAAGTATCCTAAAAGTCATAGCTAGGTATAACACATTATAACACATTTCAGCTGCAAAACTATTTAAAGCGCTGTACATCAAAACAGAAAAAAAACATTTCAACTGTAGCTAAAACTTTATCAAAACAATTTTATCAAAAATAATACATACACAGAATGCTCAGGTTTTTCAGGAATTAATTTATTGATTTAGCTGAATAAAAATATATCATTGTTTCATAATTCAAGTCCAAATTATATAGATATTTGATTCTGGTTAGGATTCCAACATCAATATGAAAGAAATCTGTACCCATAAAAATAGTAGAACCTGGTTGCTCTATGAAAGAGCTGAGAAATGGACCAAAGACCTCAAATTATATCTCCGATCTCCTTTTCCTAGTTCATACACACACACACACAAAAAAAAAACTATCTAGGGTAGGAAAGGAGCTCCAGACTGCTGTGCTGAATCCAGACAGCCCTCAGACAGCATTAAAAGGCAGGCACTAACATAAATAACACTGGTTAAATTAGGACAACAGCCTTCTAGAAAAGAACTGCAAAATTACACAAAGTATATTATTTTTTGTACATTAGCATTTGTCACAAAGAGTCCATGTGAAGAAATAATGTATTTTTATTGAACTCCATGAGGTGAACAGTGCCTATATATGCTGTCACACTAAGGATTGTTGACAACCATATAGCACCGAGCAGCAACTAGGAATGTTGGGTTAAATTAGAGCGAACACACTAAATTAGTATGAGCTAGATAGCAACTTGCTTATTCATCCTAGCTCCTTCCTTACTACCAGCAGTACTGGTACAGCACTATTTCTAATGCACTTCCACCATGGCTAAGTGTCTGTACTGACTTGAGGTATTCAGATTAAAACATGACCTCTTCTTCATGTTACATTTCTCAAATTCAGGCTAATAGGCAGAAAAAAAGAGGCAATACATAAATGTACTGCAAAAACGTTCTGAAAATAAACCAAAAGTTCTTAAAATAAGTGTATTTACCCTTAATTTGAGTAGGAAAATAAGATTAAATGCCAATAGAATGAGCATTTTTACCATTAAAATACGATAATTAATTATTATGCACTTGAAAGAAGAGACTGCAGTTGTTTTTGTTCTTATTTTAAATGTAAATTGTCTTATTCCAATGGCAAAGTGACTCTCTTATCTGCTCAATTCAAGAAAAAATGCTTTAGATTTACAATTTTTGCAGTGTGTTTAAGATGACTGATGGTGTCCTTGAGAAGCTCTTCCCAAATCCTGACCAGGGTACCACTGGACAGTCTAACATGCAACCTGGAAGCATCTGATGGGACTAACAAATGGTTTCTAAAAGAGGTTTTATTGGATTTAGGTCAGAGCAGCATGGACTTCCAGATAGGCAAGAACTGCAGGAGGAGCAGAGGTTCCACTAAGGTTCTAACAATGGTTCTAAGGACTTTGAAATAGAGTAGAATAGAAATGACCCTTATTTTCCCACAATGGGGAAATTGTGGCGTTACAGCAGCATCTAGACCCCTAATGGCATTCAGAGTGCCATCTTTTATCCTGTATAAGTCTGTGCTGATGGCCCAATCCAGGTCACCCTGTGGAGCCCTGGAAGAACCATCCTGTTCTATCTTACCCAAAGGAACAGATACCACTCCTACAAATGGGATGGGGACTTCTGTAATTTTTCTGTTCTGTCCTAAAGAAGCTGCAAGTCTCCCAGATCTCCTCCATCCTCTCTGACAAATATGGAGTTGTACCACCTGTGCAACCTCTAAATCTTTAAAATGCTTCCTGTTTTTGGTGTCATCTCATTCCTGATCATTTATTTTGCCAACCATTTCTACTAGAGAAGATCAAATTATTACTCCAGAAGTTTAACCAACTTCATTAAACACTTTGCTTAAAAATAGCCCCATCTAATTTTTTAGGAGTGTTGATCAACAGCGATAATTTCCCTGAAGGTAAAACCAGGAGAAAATCTCAATCACTGTGTTTGCCCCTCCTGGGCGCCTTTGCTCTGGGGATATCTTTGGACATCTGGGGCTTTGGGTCCCCTAGCGCTCGCCTCGGTGCTCTGGGGGGGCGGGTCTTTGGCTCTCCAAAACCACTATTGAGCATTTTTCCCCTTGGATAAACTTTACATGCACAAGTGCATCTCACAAACAACTACAGGTGCTTGGTTCAGGTACTTGGAGTTTCACTTCCATACAGAAAGCCCATTATATTCTTATCTTCAGCTACCACAGTATACATGTCAGATTAAATAATAATACTTATACTTCAGTGATAGTATCAAGATGCTACTTTATTGTATCTCTTATATCTGTTGATTGTACTGTTCTTTTTACATCTTTGCAGGTGATGAAGCAGACTAAAAAGGTTTTATCATTATCTCCCTTTCATCTTTTCTCATTTTTTTCCTGTTTTTCCTTTCCTTTTCTACTTACATTTGCAGTGTCCATATAATCTGTAAAACTCCCTGCATAATTATAATAAAGCTATTTATATGCACAAATTGCCATACTGCTACACTTGTGAAAGTAAAATCTATTGGGCTCTTTTTGACATCAAGACAATTATTCTTATTGCCACATTGCCAGACAGGACACTGATAAAAAAAAAACCAAAAAAACAAACAAAGAAAATCTCAATCACAGTAAAAAAAAAAGCAGTACTATAAATCAAAAGAGAAAAGAGAATATTTTGGGATAAATCTATGAGAGCCCTTTCCTGATTCAATATAACCAACAAAGTCTCCTGTAGTTATGACCACTGTTTTGCCAAACAAAGTCATAAGCAGGCATTCATCTGAAGCCAAACACCAGCAGCGTTTCTTTATTTACAGACAACACAGCAGCAATCCTACCTCACATTTCAGTCATCACCCAAGTGCCCAATGAACCCAAAAGTGTCACAGAACAATCTGCCACAACTTTCACATCATCATTAAAAAACAGAAGCGGTAATTTATGTGGATGTCAGGTTGTCGTTACTGTAACAGTCCAGCTATTTTGTGTAAAACTGTGCAAGAAGTTACATAAGATTAGATTAAAAAAAAAATACAAAGGGCCACAGCTGATATCTGCATGCTGTAAGGTACATGCCCCAGAATCCACAGCACAGAGTCATGCAGTGCACTAAAATCTCTGCCAAACAATAGTTGCAGTCCGAGGAGGCTTTACTTATATTAAACAGAGCCTGCTCTCACAGGCCGCTTCTGCCGGGAATTAGATAATCCGCTTTATGGTGATAAATAAAAGCTCTCAGTCCATGAGGGGCAGACAACAAATAGAAGTTAGGCCCAGCCTCAACCCAGATAACAAAACCAAATCAAATTATTGTAGCAGAATGGAGCACAGACTCTGTGGTGCCAGTCAAATTATAAAAAAATATATTGTTTTCAGGTTCTAGTGACCTGTGGTGAATGTAAAGACAAACCCTAAAGAGAGAAATGTCCTAGCAGCTCAGTGAGGAGGAGCTGAGAAAGAGGCAGAGAACTCTGGCTCCCTCTCCTGGCGATCAGAGATATAATCACTTACAAACTAAACAAGCGTTGCCATCATAGATGTGAACAAAAAGCTTAACTTGTTAAATAGTGAAAGGCATCTTCATGCCGAGTTTTAGGGGTTTAGGCATGCCTCCTGCGTATGGATTCAACAGATACAACAATGACTGGACCAAACTGAATGAAAACTCGTTAACAAAACAGCAACAAATGCTTAAATGTTAAAACAGATTCTGCAGCTGACTAGTAACATTAAAGCTACAGGTGTAACTTTTAGCGATTATCTACCGGTCCAGATTGCAGACTGCAGCAACATGAACATCTCTCCCCCACCGCCTCCCTTCAACAGTACGGCTTAGCCAGCGTTAATGACAAAAAAGTCTTCCACACATCACCGCATCACCCACCTTCTCGCGATGAGGTTTGTTTACATAGATAATTTTACAGATAGTATTTCATTAGTCTGTAGGTATAGATTTCAGTACCGTTCTCAGTTCTTCATCCTCCCCAACTTGCCGTGAAGCTACTTAACGTAATGGGCGCAATTCGCGTAATCGCTAGTGTTTGTTGGCTCCCGCGCCAGTCGTGAAGCAAAAGATGTCTGCCGCCATGGCTGCCATGGCGACCCGCCCTATGTACATTATAAATAAATCCATGTTCTGAGGCAACGGAAATATTAAGGGGTTAAGAGGGCTAAACTCAGAGATGATGATAAATAAATATAGTTATGTATAATATATTACATTTCTGGACTCTTATATCCCTGTAACTATTACACACTGTAGTTTTTAAAATGTGCACACCTGCTTGATCCCAAATGCACACTTGGTGATTTTCTCAAGCCACTTTGTCTGACTGCTAAATGTATCAGCTTTAATGTCATCATATGTGCCTGCCCACAAGGGTCCACTAATCTCTGTGGATGTCTGCATGCATGCAGCCCAGATTTCTAAAGAGGGGTTTAACTGGATCCACCGCATCGGTCCTAACAGCTGTTATGACCACCTTACTGAAATATAATACTATATCACTTATCTTCAGCAAGACTTAGAGTTGTCACCTTCTAGATGAGCTCTAGAGCAGTTTTTCCCAGAACCTTTTTGACATGTGTAACCCTATGTTCCAAAAGTGGTACGTTACAATAACTGATTATAAAAGAAAACATGTTTTACTCAATCTTTTAATTGGATGTTATGCTTTCTATCTCAAAAAAAAAAAAAACTAATATGTTGTCTGGAAGTTAGTAAGGAAGGAATTGAAATAAATACAAAATAAAATCATATTATAAACCTGTAGCTTCTCTGAATTGGAGCTCCTCTAAGTAACTCCTTTATAATCACATTTAACCTTGATGAATTGGGAACAAAATAAAAGAAATGCACTGCAGGTCACACTGGATCTTAGTTTTAATTTTGTTTTCTGCACCTTATAAGCTGCTTTTGATGAGCCTTCCCCAGCTGAGTATGAAAAATCAGCTGATCCCAGGCCGTTCTCACATCCAGTCTGGGTGGTTCCTCTGCTTGGTTTGGGTGGATGTGTGTCAAGCAGCTTAAGGTGAACTCAAATAAAAAACATACTTTTTGGTTGATATAGTTTGTTTAATTTTCAATTCAAGGCGCCCTCATATTGGCTGCAAAAACAGAGTACGCCCGCTGGTAGCCGTGATTTTATCCTACTACATAAGAAATAAAATATTTTCATTTACCCTTTGCAATTCACTCGCGGAAGGAGTGCTCGTACCTCTGGTTGGGAATCACTGCTCTAGAGCAGAGGTCACGATTTTCGAAGCGGAGTGGTGGGTCCGTGACCACCGAGCCGGGCTGCCAGACCCAACCTGATTTAAAACATTTATAAGTTGCTGCATGTTGTCCGACGACAGTTGCGCAGTTTCTCCTGTTATTATGGTAAAGCCCTGCAGAGCGTTCGGCACCAGGCTACACGTGATATAAATTTGCCAATGAGCTGCTGTCAGTCTGGGTTCCTGCTGCTGCTACTTTTAGAAACAGCAGGCAAACCTGTGGAAAGCTAGGCGATGGGAAAGAAGGAGAAGAAGATGAGAAAAAGAGAGCAGAGAAGGGTGGACGGCTGGAAGAACTGGTGACAGAAAAGTGAAATGGTGCTCAAAGATGACCCTGCATATTTAGAGGATGTTTGACTCAACCTGCTGCTGTGAAGCAGGATTCTCCACCATGAACAGAATCAGAAATAAATATGGAACCAGACTCAAAATGAGAACCTTGATATGTGCTTTAGAATGGCTTTGTCTCCATTCAAACCCAGGTTTAAAGCCTTGCAGGGCAGCATAAAGCCCACTGCTCTCAATAGCCAAGAAAAAAAAAAGGTTCTGTTCAGGTGTTTTATACACCCCGTGAACTTCAGGAAATTGTTCAAATACCAAACCTCAAACATTTTACAAGTCTCTTTACCTAAAAACAGTTTAGATTTAAAATGAAAAAATTATATTTTAGTAATCTTTTATTTTTAAAAATCCAAATATATAACAGGGATTTAATAAAAGACACAGATTTTATTTATGTTAAATTCCTGTTTAAAGTAACAGATATAATTAAAAATGTCTCCCGACTCCTACTGGTTGATGATTTTCAGATTTTTATTGGTTATAAAAGTTTAGAATATCCAATAAACAAAGATGGTGCAATTTTAACATAATAAAGAGCAAATATTTACTTGCTTTGGGTTTTATTATGTCATTATTTTACTCTGTGCTCCCATGAAAAAAATGGCCCCACCCCCACTAGTAAACATGGTTTAGAACTAGAACTGTTTTTATGGACAGATTCCTTTTCTTTTACAGGACAGTCGACAAAAACTAATTATCAGGCCAACTCAAAGGGTAGCGGCAAACCTATAGTGTAATAAATCCAAAAACAATCAAAATAGAACTTCCTAGAAGGTAATTTCACTGTTTTCAGGTCTGCATAGCGCATAACTTGCTGTTATTTTACGTCTTACCAATTAAATGCAGTTGTAAATGTAGGATGGAATTAATTCATTTAAGAAAATAAAACACGATTTATCTTTTTTTAACTACCGTACTGAGTTAACAAAAATAAGTTTATAATTTGAAGACATGGTGTCATTAGCAGCTAGAAAGCTAGAGAGGAAGTCGGTTGATTGAGCCAAAAAAGGCAAAAGGCCTTTAAGCAAAAAGATTTGAGCAGTAACTCTGCTAAAAATAATTATAAATGGTACCAGTCCAAGCACATATCCTAAAGGTAAAAATTGATATTCTTTGAAGGAAAAAAAATAAAATAAAATAACAAAAAAATTCACTTATCTAAGCCTAGCTGTGCATTTTCCTTCTGAAATTGTTTTAAAATCTGACAAAACAACAATAAAATTCTTGATATTAGTATTTTGTCATTAGGACATATTTTATAAACTCTGCAGAATATCATGTATTTTTATATTCATGTGTCTCAATGAGGTTATTGTTATTTCCAGAGATATTTGTTCACCTGATATGAAGCCTGGAAAGCATAGGTGTGGTTCCCCCTCCGAATACCCAGACTGTGAAGAAGACGATAAGTAGCGTTGTGGTAAACATCATCTGCCGGGCGTAGGTGGCCGTGTCCCGGATAGCCAAGGCGAACGCCATAGCCCCACGTAAACCTAGAAACGTCGGCATCCCAAACTGTTAGGCGCTACATTTATTGAGATTAACGATGTAAGTTAGACCTTGTGTTTTTATTTGGTACCTGCAAACATCATCATGTGCTGGAAGTTTCCTCTGATCTTGTCCCTTCTACCAAGGTTGAGGAGGAAGGACAGCGGGTAAATGTTGAGCGCTCTGCCAAGAAAAATGGCCATCTGACACAAGTTGGTCAAGAAGTCCAATCCAATTAAGCCGTAGGGAATTTCCAAAAGTTATATTTAATTTTTAAGTTTTTCCCTTTTTTTTGTTTGTTTGTTTTCAGGGAATTGAAAAGGATACAAAAGCTCCAGCGATAAAGATGGGACTGAAAACATGCTTCTGGAAGGTGAACAGTGCCAAACCCATGTAGGAGAAAATGAAATTCTCAGCCAGGAAGTGAAGGACCTCAAAAAGCTGCAAATTAAAACACAATTTTTTGTTTATCAGTTTGGAAAACATAAACATATGATTTCTAAGTAGATTCACACGGCTTAAAAGATAAAATAAAAAACAACCAAAAAAATAATAATTTTCTTTTTTCTGTATGCAAAGTGTGACTTCCTCAGAAACAAACAAAGCTAGCCTGTATGCTGATCCAAAAGTGTCACACTGCATGCTGTTTACATGCTAATCTGCACAGCCTGTCCTGAAGTCTGAGTCCCCTCTGGGAAACCAAGCAGTCATGTCAGGACGGATGTCCTCAAACAGCCCCGATTAAGGTCACAGCGGGCTGATCATGGTGCCATCTGGTAATACTACCCTGTTCAGACTGCAGGGAGTGCAGGGGGTTCAAAACAGAGGGGGCTGCATGGGATGGGGCAGATGCTACCTGCTTTGTGCGCTTCGTGGACTCTTCAGAAAGGTTGTTGTACGTGTAGTGAGCCTGCGTGATGCCACAGAAAAGCACAGCCACAACACCTGTCAGGTAACAAGAAACGTGTCAGAATGATCTATAACATGCTGCATTAAACAGGCAAGCTGCAGGATTTTAAACACAAAGAAGAGTTCATGACAAATAAATACACAAGTTAACTTCTTAGCAGGAACGGTTGTCTCTACAACATTATCAAATTAATTACATAATAATATCTGACAAATTTGTAATTTTAAGGCAGTGTCACATTTTGATTTTAGTGCCTAAATACCACATTATACAATGAATAACAAGTCAGGTCACCATGAATTGTATATTTATTAAAAGAAAAAACTTAAACCAATATAAAGTGATAAAGTTGCTTTTCAGGTTTGGATGGTTTTATGCTCAACTGGTCTCAGCTAAGGATCAAGAAGTTAAAATCTATGTTTTTTTCCCCCACATAATCACTAAACACATCATCCTAAGCCAAAGAGGTTGCAAAAAGAAAATCCAAAAACAAGACAAACAAAAAGAAAACAAATTGTTTAAAAACGAAATTATTTCAAAAATCATAACAAATTTTAAACTGTGGTTTTTGTTTATAAAATGTTAGAAATAAAGTTAGAAAAAGCAGAAGATGATTGAGTACAGAGGACTAAATGGGGCTAGACATATTTTTTGTGCTAAAGGCTAATTAGAACAGCTACAAACTGTTTATAAAAGCACTACTGCAGTAAGAATAGAGTCTCAGTTTTGAAATATTTTGGAGAAGATGTCAGGAGTGGAGATCCCATCTGCTAATTAGAAAAAAAAATACATATTTTTTTAAGTGAGGTGTACCCTTTCTTGTAAAAGAGTAAAGAATAAAAGTTTTAAATTGTTAGAATTCTGTTACTAGAAAGCAAAACAGCCGGTAGAAAAACTCTCAGTAATTAATGAAATCAAAGTTAAGGGAAGTAAGTTAAATCCAAATCAGCGAATAAGGCCAACTCTACTTCCTAAATTAGGATTTTTCCTTTTTTCGGATCTCTGGATTAAATATCCATTTGAGACTTTCCAAATTCTTTATATGGATTTAAATTAAATGAAGACATCTCACCAGTGAATCCACAGGCCTCAGCTAACAGGAAGGTGCTCCAAGACATGAGGAAGAAGAGGGCCGTCTCCAGCAAAGGAAAACAGTGCAACTTTGTGAACTTGGTGACGTGGATTCCAGTTAAAGACCATCAATTCTTTTGATTTTCATAAATAAAAACAAAACATATAGAAATAACATGACTTAGGCTTTTAAAAATGGGTCAATCTATCCTGTACTACACACATGGAAGGATATGAGAGCTGTGACGACGCCTGTGGCAGCACCCATCACAAAGGAGCCGCTGAAAATCCCGAGGAAAATTCCCACAGATTTAAAGAAGGCAGAGGCATCAAACATGTGTGTGTTTGCGCCTGCAGGTTGGTACGCCATGATGGAGCTGAGGTGCAGAAACACACATAGAATATGCACTTTGAGTCAGTCTGCGTTTTAAAAACATAGCTATTTAAACGATCAACATTCACTTCTCTTTATCAGAGCTTACACAAAATTATACCATAATATTTAAAAAATAGATTAGTTAAAAGTGGAATGTGTGATAATCACCACTTTGGAAATTACCCATATTAACCACTAGAGGGAGGTAGAGTGCTGCATGTCAAAGGGAGATTAGTAATGAAAAGTGGTAATATTCATCAGTATTTAATTCATCAATGACTTATATACATACTGGTAGAAAGCTGTATTCTCTTAGCACCAACATGGATCAGTAAAATGGTTGAAAGAGACAAAATACCTGAATTCTTTAAATTAAAGGTCAGTAGTATAAATAACATCTAAGGTAAACATAATAAATTTATTCAAGAAGAAACATCTAGGTTAAAAAAGAAGTGACATTCTCTCTGCAAGGTGGTTTAATGTAGAAGGTCATCGGAGACAAAATCTATAAAATTCAGCTGGAGTAGAATTGTTCGGCACATGGAACCGCAGAGCGTAGAATGATATTTCCTTTAAAGCAATATTTCAGAAAATAAAGCATTGCATAAAGGGAAGGTTTTTTATTTTTTCAAGTGGGCTTCTAAGAGGCCTTTGCTGATTTATTTATTTTTTTCCCGAAAAACAGATGCCAGGTTGCAGTGAGTTTGCAGGAAAGTAAAAAAAAAAAAAAAAAAGATCTATAGATAGATGGATTTTTCAGGAACCGTGCCTGCCATGATTCTACAAGGCAAATTATAGTCCTGAAAGTCAAGCAACACCAAAGAGCTTCCTCTTTAGGTCATTTGGGTTAACCGTGGGGAGCTCAGAGGAGGGCCACTCCATGAGCAGTGGAAAGCCAACAGATAATCTAAAAAAAAAATCCCATTTTTGCATTTCTCTATGTATATTGACCACATCTTTTTTTTGTTTTGCAAAAAAGAAAAGGGAGCCATTACCAATTAGATTCTTACACATCCTTAATATTTAAAAAAATGAGCTATATCTTTAAATCCTAGTATCTACTGAATAAAGTAATAAAAAAACATGACTTACGAGGACAGCACAATGGCCACAGCATCATTCATGACACTTTCTCCAAAGAGCAGAGCGTAGAGATCCCCATCAGCATGGAGCTCGTTAAAGATGGCCAAAACAGTCACTACAGGCAGAGAGAAGGATTAAAAAATTTGCCACAAATTAAGATGGTTGAAGGTTTGTGTGAATATCTTATTCTAAGTTTTACCTGGGTCAGTGGCTGAGATGATGGCCCCAAAGAAAAGGCAGTCAGTATAATAGAACTTATCCGTCAGCTGTCCAACCGCCCTCATAAGCTTCACCACGCCATACATCAGATTCCTAGGGTTGGACAAGCAGCGGAGAGGCATTCATGTCATCACAGCTCACACATTTGGAAATAAAATACAGAATACAGGTTCAATGGACAGAAATCAGAGCCTCACCCAATAAAGAAGCATGAAATTGCTGTGCCGAGAAAGGCGTAGGTAATGATGGAGCCCAGATTCCTGAAGAAGTGTCTCTGAAAAATGAAATATATTTATTGGCTTATGAGCAAAGCTGAGATGAGAATAAAGAAATATTAATTCCTGAAAGCACCAGTGATCAGGCTAATGATAAGCCTGACCTGAAGCTTGAAACCTTCAGGTCAGCGGCTGCCACGGCTCATTACACAAACACACATCCAGCTGTTTGACTGCTTTAAAAACAAACAGGCAGCTGAGCACAGACCATTTCCGCATCAAGCCTATCTGACTGCCGGAGCAAAGTAACACAAAAGCAGCTGATTCAGTTTATTTACAGGAAATTCATGTCTTCGCCTGTTATGGTTGAACTGATCAAATTCAGTTGTTGACATTCTGAAGACAAGCGACAACTTAGCTTAGCAACATCGGGCTATTTGTACAAACTAGGGCCCTAAGGAGCTTAGAAAGCTAAAACGCTGCTTTAACAGAAAAAAAAACCCTATAGTTATTACTGATAAAAAAGGACCTCTCCAAGCTGCAGTGACCCCTTATCCTTATTTTCCTGAGGACTCTTTTTGACTCAGCAAATTCCAAACTAAAACACTGTTGCAAAAAAAAGAAAAACTCACGAGGGAACATTCACTGTTTACAGGGCATACACTGGGAAAATGACCTAGAAAGAAGTAAAAATATTTTAAATCAAGTGTATTTACCCTTAATTTGAGTGGGTAAATGAGATGGTTTGCCAAGTAAATTAGTATTTTTACTCTTAAAATAAGATAATTAGATAATATGCACTTCAAATAAGACAATGCAATTGAGTTTTCTTATTTTAAGTGTAAATTGTCTTGTTCCATTGGAAAAATGTCTTTTTCCTCTTTAATCCAAGAACAAATGCACTTTATTTAAGAAAAAGTGACTTATCTAGCTTGATGAACAATCATATAATCATAAAAAAGTTATGTATAAAAGTATCAAAAGTATAAAAATGTTGATTGGTGCTAAAGAGCTCATTTTATCCAAACTAGTGTCTTCATTTTTCAGTATGTAAATATTTTAAGATGCCAGTTTTTTATTATTTTGTTTTTAAAAAAGAATAATCTTGACAGAAAACAAGCTAAAGAGCTTATGAGTCCATAAGAACATGTAATCATTTGGTTGTCAGTCAACAGCCTAGAGGCAGAATAATAATAATTTAACTTTTTTAATCTCACACTGGAGAAATTAGCTATCTGCATTTAACCCCATCCCCTTGGGGAGCAGTGGGCTGCCATTGTGTGGCACCTGGGGAGCAGTGTAGGGTTAAGGGTCTTTGCTCAGGGACCCAGAGTGGCAGTCTTTTCGGGAGTGGGGCTTGAACTCAGAGCCTCTGGGAGCTAAGCGCAATTCTCTAACCACTAGGCCGCCATACCCCACAGAACCAGTTTCTTTTAGGACCCAAAGGCGGATAAATATGCCAAAATCTCTTAGTTCCTGAGGCACTTTTTACTGCCTGCCTTTAGGAAAAATACCATGTCTAAAGGGAAAACTGTTGAATATTGCAATTAACCCATAAAATCAAACTATTCACCTCGCTGCTATGACGCAAGTTGCTCTTTATCACCACTTAACTGCTGAAGTGCTAAAGTTTTTATAGTTAAATCTTTGAAGTTCTGCTCACCTTCTTGAAAGTAGTAAAAGTTACACACAAGTCATTTTTAAAATGAGTGATAATAGTTTTCTCTAAAGCTTCCTCTACCTCACCTGGGTCTTTGCAACGCTGATCAAATTACTTCACAATACCTCAAACACTTTTCCTGTTAACTAGAAATATAAGTTCAGCTGCGAGCAAAGATCCTTGGTTTAAAAAAAATACCAAACAGCCTGATGCAGAAACCAAAGAGGCACCATGTTTATTAGTGTCCTAAACCTACAGCTTATGTCAAACTCTTCCAATCTCCTTATGCATGTTGGCGTTTAAAAAACAAAACAGAAAAAGAAAAAGTTGAGTTTTACTGCAACAGCAACCAGATAGCTCTGCTGTAATGTCAGCTTCTTATCAAGATTTGCTGATCATCCAAGAATTAAATTTCAATACTCTAAAGCGGAGGTCTTCAACAGGGGGTCTGTAACCCCTAGGGGATCCACAGAGGTACTGCATAGGGGTCGTCGAAAGTTTTGGTTGATTAGACTTTTTTTTATATTCCCCCCTGCAATTTTTTCTAGTAATTGACATGTCTTTAAATCCACATTAACATGAATTCAACACACTGTAGTAAACAGATAAATGGAGGGGCAGAAGATGTCTTTTCAGTCATCAATGCACACATATTCAGCGACACACAGGAGCTTCTCTTCAAGCTGGGGACCTGCTTTCATCTACAACACCTGTCCCATCAACCAGGAATCACAATCAGAAATACTTTAATAATCCCAGGGAGAAATTACTTTCATATTATAACTCCAGCTGTAATAGAGTGACTATAGGACCAGTTTGATAGAACACAATTTAATACAATATATATAAAATTAGGGGGTCCCTGCTCCATCTCGCTATCAGTTCGGGGGTCCTTACCTGGAAAACGTTGAAGACCCCTGTTCTAAATTGTCTCAATGTGGTCAGATAACACCTAGCCTTTTAATTGGAACGTAGGTAATGCCTTTAGTTTTACTTTCATGTTTTCAGCATGCTGAGGTAAGAGAAATGGCTCCATAGTGTAATATTAAATCAAGTAGCGCTATTGATGGCCTTTTGCGTTGGCGTTGGCTGCACCACTTCTGTAGTAGTAGAATCTGTGTTTGAGAGCTGTGGTGGAAATTTAATGCCAAATCATTATTTCCTTATGGCGTCACCTTTTTTTTCTAGGTCCATAAAAGAAAAGGTAGAGTTGCAGTGCTGTGACTGGTGTAAAAACACTTTCTAAGTTAGCTGACAAGATGTTCTACGATGACAGCAATTAGATCACTGGTATACCCGTTGGTTTTTGGAACTTAGCATAATATAGCATAATAATGTAATGAGAATTTCATACTGGCTCAAGCCCAATTTCATAAAATGTGAAGCTAATTACCATCCCGCAAATTAAAAATCATTTTAAAAAACAAAAGTCAATACTGCATCTGTTGTCAGCTGTTTTCCCTGTGTTAGTGAAAATGTCACAGAGGAAGCGAAAGACATCTGCTCTAGACTTCCTCTCAGAAAGGACCCTTATGTTGACTACTGTCACAGTCTGGCCAGTGACAGACTTTCTTAGCGAACCATCTGTCAAGTGAAACACCGTGTCAGCAGACGCTTCATCCAGACTCCCCAACATCTTCTCACATGTCGAGTCGCTTCGTCTCAGAAGCAGGTACAAAGTGCTATATATCTGGCTTTCAAACAATGGCGTTGTACCTTTTTCAAGCTGTACCCAGCATGGAAAATAATCGGCGGCAGCAATATGTTAAAGAAAACCTCCGGATCGAAGGTCACCTGGAAATAAGAAGAGAAATTCACAGTTAACTGGAAAAAAGGTAGCAGGGCGCAGATCTGATGATGGATTTTTGCCCTTACCTTACGCAGCATATCATTCTGCTCCACGTTGTGGATCTCTTTGAAGTTGATCTCACCTTTCAGGGTGTACTCAAAGAACTTGCCGCTTACATTAAGCAGCAGGGTGCTGGAAGGTCCTTCCTTCAGCGAGCAGCTCGGGGGTGTCTTGTTGTGGTAGCTTGCAGCTGGAATGCCATAACGTAAGATCACACCGACCAGCAAACCTGATGGATCAGAACAATAATAGGCCCGTTCAAGAACATTCAACCTAACGTATTTCATCAAGGACATGCATGTTGTGTCTCTGGGGTCACAGTGCACCTGTTCAGGAAATACGTTCATTATGATTGGAGTTTTGCCCACTATAGAGCTAGAATACTGTCAGAGAGGCAGCTTTGCAGCATTTGCACAAGAAGAAACTATAGAAAGAAATCTGGCAGCAGCGTCTACCACGACGAAGCGGATCGAAGCAGGAAATAATGGGTCAAGCGGCACTTTAAACAAGCGTACCAGACATTCATGTATTGTTTTATTTCAAAACATTATTTACCCCCATTTGTTCCTCAGTAACCTGACATACAGCAGTTAAGGCATATGTTAAGATATTGCAATGTATCAGCAAATGCGCAGTATTCATGTTATCAAAAATTTTACAATTTAAGTTAGCTAAACATAAATTACTTTGGTTTGTGTCTGTACAAGATTTTGTGAGAATTTACATACGTGTCATTTCTGGATAGTTTCATAGTAAAAAAAAGAAATAACACTGCTTCATATTACATGATTTACACTCAGTATTGGCTTTTTAATTTTACTTTTAACACTTTTGGTTTTATAAAGGAAATATCAGACTTTCTTAGGTGCCAAAACAAAATGTAGCAGCTCTGTAAAGGCTTACCAGAGAGCATAACATAAAGTTAATATGATTATAACAGCGAATGCAGTGATTTGCTAAAACAGCCTGCCAAAACGCTTCACAAATGCATGATCCAATGCCTTGTGCGCTGACACTGGAGAGCGCCAAAATCCGATCGCCTTTTCTGTCGTTGACCTAAATATGTTCTTTATGAGCCTGAAATGCCAGTCAACTAACATCATAGTTAGAGAAATAACCTTCTGCAACCTGATTTTTATCATCTTCAAAATTGCAGCTACAACATTGTGCTTTCATTATGATTTACCTTTTCAATAGGCTTTCTTTTTCCATCCTGTGTTCTCCTTTAGCTTCCATCATTTTTTCTGCTGTAGCTTTTCCTCTGCCTGCTATTACATCATACGTTTGCCTACTGCAGTTCGACATTTAAAATTAGCGGTCGTAATTCTCAAATTATCCATAATTTATAAGCCTTGCCACCCCTACCGCCAACTGGGGTTAGGGTTAGCAGGGTTGGCAAGCCGTCATTTAGGGTGGCATTTGTCACCCTATGCCACCCTGTGTAGATCCGCCTATGAACTGTGGCCAGAAATGCATGGACAGTCTGTTCAACACATTTCACAAAAGCTGCAGCGATTTGAAAGATGCTTCATTTGGCATAAGGGGCTCAAACCATTTAAAGAAAAATATCTCCCCAAGTCAATAAACCTGTAGACTATATTACCACCTGTATCAGCGTGAATATCACTCGAATAACTTAAACTCAACACCAGGCAACATTTTTCCAACTTCTTATCGTCAGTGTGTAAGTGTGCCTTGAAGCAAACCCATGTCCTGTATTTATGGAACCATTATTTATCCTGCACTTGCTGCTATTGCACTTCTTGTTAGACCTTAACTGCATTTATTACCTTGTACCTTTACCTGTGTAATGACAATAACGTTGAATCTAATCTAATCTAATTAGTGCCTTTTGATCATCTCAGACCAGATTTCCTATTTTCTATTGACTCTACCTTTCCGATCCCTCCTCCAAATTAGTAAGGTTATAATGAGCTATTTTGTATGTTTATGCTGCTATAAGTTTAGGCTGCTGGAGGATATAGGGATCACTTTTTATCATTCTGATTAACTCTTTCTCTATTCTTCCATTCTGCAGTATTTGTTAGTTTCGCCCTTATTGTTATGTTCGTTCTGCTCCATCCTGGAGAGAAATATCAGCTATGCTGCTGCCATCAACAACTTTGATTATAGATGTTAGAGGGGCCATTTTCTTCAGTGCAGACATGTTTCCTGTTCTGTCACTAACTGTGTGCTCCCTTTTTTTCTTCAACATGGGAACTGGCTCGGAGCTCGTCTGTCTGACTGGGTCTTTAATGGACTGGCCCACCTGTGGCGCAAGTTAAGAGTTACCTTTAGCATTTCTGCTTTTGTTTATATGCCTGCTTCTGTCCCCTTGAAGCCCAGTCAGTCTCAACGGAAGGCCGCTCACACCTAGTCTGGTTTTACTGGAAGTTTCTTCGTGTTAAAGGGAATTTTTGCTCTAAACTTACGCTGCATGCATGCTCACTGTGAGGGATTGCCAAAGAGACAACTAAATGCAAGCAAAAATCGTCAGCAGGAGGACCATGTCCTGCGAGTCCAAAACTTGGTGCAATAGCTGGTTTACCTTGATAGAAATTTTTTACCAATTTGACTGTATGATCTGATAGAAATCCCTGTAAAGTGCCCTGAGATGACATGTGAATTGGCTCTATATTAACAAACTGCATTGAATCGAATTAAAATAGCAAGTGAGTGCAATTCTCTGAGCATTTCTAGTTAATGAGGAGACTGGATCAGATTGCAGCACACAAAGAGCAGCAGAGAGGAGAAGAGAAATAAGGATGTGATTGGTAGAATCTGGTGGAGAGAGTCTGGAGGACGGTGATGAGAGAATCACTTAAAGGGGAGGATAAATCCTTTGATCTGAAGGGGGGTTATCTACTGAAGACCCGGCAACGTAAAATTGTCAACACTGGGCTTGCCAATTGACTCTGCCAGTACGTTAAACATGAACATTACACTCTGGCTTTGGCCCAACCACACAAGCACACATTCACAAGGTGGTTTTGTGCAGACTCCGACTAAACCACCGTTTCGGTTCCTGGAATAAAACCACAATACCTAGATTACCGCGACACGGAATTTTAGGTTCTTTCCATAGATTAGGACAAGAAAGTACCATGAATGAACAAGCTTCTCTGTTTAGGCTTTCCTTTGTACAGCTAATTGGCGCTTTTAGCATGAAGCAAAATAATCCTTCTGATCTTACAGTGCTTTGTACAGTTTTCACCAACAGAAGCGAATGGCATAACAGCTCAGCTTTTCCTAAACACCGCCCCAGTTTTTAGATGTAATATTGCAGAGCTGTGCTATCAGTTTTCTGTTTTGGACTGTCTGTCTGAAACTTCCCACTGGAGCAAACAGTTCAGGGTTGAAAAGCATCAAGGATAACATAAAAAAAAGGAAAACCCAAAACAAATCAAAGTCTGCTCTTTTCCCTGCAGCTAAAACTCTGGTTAATAAGTGACATTTGTGGCCCCGGCATAATTGTCTAGCTTCTGTTTGACAAGTTTCACAGAAAACACGTAACTAAGAAGCACTACAGCCGTGTTCTTCGTGTTTTCTTCATGCAGCTTGACCTGACAAACACAGGCACGGATTTGTGACCGACTATGCATGACTACTAAGCTTAGTATTTTTCATCTCGAAATGGGTTAAATAGTTTTTTGTTTCAGTAACTGCAATCTATACAGACGTCAAAACAGGAAATTGGAAAAAGCCCAAGAATTCTCAGAGTATAATTTACGTTCACATTAGAAATAGCAAATATATGTCCCAGTGAGACAGCATTTCACAGGGATTGTTTGCCAAATCAGCACCCAAAATATTACACACAGATTAAAACTCAACATATAGAATAAGTGCATCAATATAAAATTGCATCTTCTTAGAAGCAGAGGAGTACAGGTGCTGGTCATAAAATTAGAATATCATGAAAAAGTAGATTGATTTCAGTAATTCCATTTAAAAAAAGTGAAACTTGTATATTATATTCATACATTACATACAAACTCATATATTTCAGATGTTTATTTTGTTTAATTTTGATGATTACAAATGACAACAAATGAAAATCTCAAATTCATCATATCAGAAAATTAGAATATTACTGAAGACCAATAAAACAAAGGATTTATAGAAATGTTGGCCAACTGTAAAGTATGAACATGAAAAGTATGAGCATGTACAGCACTCAGTATTTAGTTGGGCCTCCTTTGGCCTGTATTACTGCAGCAATGCTGCGGCGTGGCATGGAGTCGATCAGTCTGTGGCACTGCACAGGTGTTATGATAGCCCAGGTTGCTCTAATAGTGGCTTTTATCTCTTCTGAATTGTTGGGTCTGGTGTATTGCATCTTCTTCTTCACAATACCCCATAGATTTTCTATGGGGTTAAGGTCAGGAGAGTTTGCTGGCCAATTAAGAACAGGGATACCATGGTCCTTCAACCAGGTACTGGTAGCTTTGGCACTGTGTGCAGGTGCCAAGTCCTGTTGGAAAATGAAATCTGCATCTCCAAAAAAGTTGGTCAGCTGCAGGAAGCATGAAGTGCTCTAAAACTTCCTGGTATGTGGCTGCGTTGACCCTGGACCTCAGAAAACACAATGGACCAACACCAGCAGATGACATGGCACCCCAAACCATCACTGACTGTGGAAACTTTACACTGGACTTCAAGCAAGCGTGGATGAAGTGCCTCTCTTCTTTTCCTCCAGACTCTGGGACCTTGATTTCCAAAGGAAATGCAAAATTTACTTTCATCAGAGAACATGACTTTGGACCACTCACCAGCAGTCCAGTCCTGTTTCTCTTAGCCCAGGCAAGACGCTTCTGGACGCTGTCTGTGGTTCAAGAGTGGCTTGACACAAGGAATGCGACAGCAGAAACCCATGTCTTTCATCGTCTGTGTGTGGTGGTTCTTGAAGCACTCACTCCAGCTGCAGTCCACTCTTTATGAATCTCCCCACATTTTTGAATGGGTTTTGTTTCACAATCTCTCTCAGGGTGCGTTATCTCTCTTGCTTGCACACTTTTTTCGACCACATCTTTTCCTTCCCTTAAGCCTCTCTATTAATGTGCTTGGACACTGAGCTCTGTGAACAGCCAGCCTCTTTAGCGATGACCTTTTGTGTCTTGCCCTCCTTGTGCAAGGTGTCGATGGTCGTCTTTTGGACAACTGTCAAGTCAGCAGTCTTCCCCATGATTGTGTAGCCTATAGAACTAGACTGAAAAGACCATTTAAAGGCTTTTGCAGGTGGTTTGAGTTAATTAGCTGATTAGAGTGTGGCACCAGGGGCCATCAATTTTGAACCTTTTCACAATATTCTAATTTTCTGATATGATGAATTTGAGATTTTCATTTGTTGTCATTTGTAATCATCAAAATTAAACAAAATAAACATCTGAAATATATGAGTTTGTATGTAATGTATGAATATAATATACAAGTTTCACTTTTTAAATGGAATTACTGAAATCAATCTACTTTTTCATGATATTCTAATTTTTATGACCAGCACCTGTATTTTAACAGCTGTAGTCAGAAAGCTGTGCAGCACTAAGGTGATTTTGCTTTAATCTTGTATGAAGAGGTTAAGGCCTCTTTCAGCTCCCCTCACCATCATACGCAGGGCTCAAATTTAGGGATGCAATATATATAAGCGATAACTTTTGCATCAACCAATTTTTTACATATCAGTATCGGTCTGAGAAGTAAATTAGGCCAAAAATAAAGCAGCACAAAGCAATATGTTTACCTTAATATATCCTGTTTTAAGTTTGTTTGATGGTATCAAAGTGTTTATGAGACGATTGACTAGGTCTGTCATCTCTCTCTAGTGGTTCCTGCAGGAAAACCACACTTGCAACAGAGACCTGGTGGAATCTCGTGGAAAGACAAACGGCTTTACTGCCAACGAATGCAAGGCCGTTATCATCAAAAGCCACATGCCCATTATCATAAAACACAGTGATCCATTTTATTTGTGCTAATATAAAAACACGGAGAGGCTTAACCACCCAAGGAGGGCATTTAAACTGTTAACATGGGAGCAAGGGTTGTTCTACTGAACACATATGAAATTAATTTGTTATGAGATACGCCAACAGAAAAAAATTGTAATGGACTGAATCTTTGGACCAATCTAATATTTCACCTCTACAGTTTATTTACTTTACTTTAAGAATTTTTTTTTAGAAGTTAACATGTGTCATGTTAAGTTTTAGACATATTAAGATAGGATAATAGTTTTCATTGGCTAGATCAAGGGTTTGCAACCTTGGCTTTGTGGCTCTCCTAATATTCTAAGTCAGAGGTCACGGATTAACCGACCAGGGTCCGGATCTGGACCTACCTGCGGGCTAATCCGGACCCAACCGGATTTAAATCGTTTATAAATTACCGCATGTTGTTCGACGACGGGGTCTAATTTCACTTAAACAACTTCTCCTGTTAATATGGTAAAGCCCTCTGGAGCGCCCGGGACCAGGCTACACGTAATAAAAATAAGCCAATGAGCTGCTGTCAGTCTGGGTTGCTGCTGCTGCTACTTTTAGAAACAGCAGGCAAACCTGTGGCAAGCCGGGCGATGGGAAAGAAGGAGAAGACGAAGAGAAAAGACCAGAGAAAGTTTGGACTGCTGGAATAACAGCGGTGAACTGGTGACATTTTGAGTATGTTTGGCTCAACCTGCTGCTGTGAAGCAGGATTCTCCACCATGAACAGAATCAACAATAAATATGGATCCAGGCTCAAAATCAGTAGCTGGATATGTGCTTGAGAATGGCTTTTTCTCCATTCAATCCAGAATTAAAGCCTTGCAGGGCAGCCTGAAGCACACTCAATAAGCCATTAAAAAAGAAAAAAATCCCGATGAGTTCAGGTGTTTTATAAAATATGTGAATCAAGAAATTGTCTATATACCAAACGGAACGATTGTTGTTCTCTGCTTTAAAAAACACTTTAGATTTAGAAGTCAATGTATAACATGGATGCATAAAAACCTCATTTGATGGTTGTGTTAATTTCTGTTTAAAGCAATTATAATTAAAAATGTCTACGCACAACAACTGGTTGTTGATTTTCTTTATTTGGACCCCGCTGATTTTTAATTGGTTACACCTGGGCTAAAGCACAGAGTTCCAAACTTGGGGTCATGAACCCACTTGGGGTCTTTGAATAACTGGTTTGGGGTCTTTAGATTAACTGCAGAAAACAAAACAAAAAAACAAACATTTATGTGAAAATGCTCAAAGTTATAAAAGCAACACTTAAAACTGGGGAAAACCAAGTACTTTGATTGTTGATGCTGTCCTTAATACCATCATTCGTGATATACTCAAAATCTGAGCAACAGCGACATAATATTTTGTGGGACTATTGTGGGACAGAAGCTAAAAAACTTTTGGAACCTCTGTTTTAATGTATGCACTCTTGCCCTGTGTGTTATTCATTCATTTATTCATTTTAAGTGCATGTGGGGTTGGTCTTGTTAAGTCATTAACAGTGATGTAGTGAAGAACTTGGGGTGTTTATCTGAGGTAGCAGAGCAATGTCAGAACCGTAGACCATGGTGCCAAAAGGGAAGGGATGTATATAGGATACAATATTAATAAAAATATAGGTCATCAGCCGTAACAGCAATTTTATTATAATATATCAATATATATGGGTGTATATGTAGCTGCGGCCTTTGGCTTACTGATAACCTTAGATTTAAACAATGCAAACTTGCATTTTTATTTGGAACTTGAGTATCAGCTCACAAAAGATTTAACAGATGCATTTCGGAGTATATGTCATTACAATCCATTTAAAAGGTATTTTTATACCCACTAACTCGATTTGGTGGACTCCTTTCACTGTAATGGTTTAACATGAGACAGAAACCGGTCCACATAATCTGATTCAGGGCAGAGAGAAGATAAAGGAGAGAGAAGGAGATTCCTGACCTCCTCCAACCATAAGGATTGCTAGAACTGCCAACAAATTAGGTTTAAAAATATACTCAGAAATACATCGGTGGTGATAAAGCAAAGAAAAGCATGTGAATCATGATATTGGAGATTTAATATAATATAATTTTGTTAAGTTACCATTTTGAAAGACTACTCTTCCCCGAGAAAACATTAAATCACTGAAGCATCAAGAAAATGTTCCTGACAATATGTGAATTGTTTGTTTTGAAACATACGCAATTTTTTTTACTGAGACTGACAGCTCAGTAGTGCAGCACCGATGCATCTATGAGCCTAAAGCCTATTTTAATGAATTTGCTTTGGGTCAGAAGTTCCCACGCTGCACAGTGCATATGACATCAAGACATGTTAAATGGGCCCAACCAACCAAACAATCGAAGCATTATACACCCAGAAGTGATAGACATTTAGCTCAACTCAGACACCAATGGCAGTCGAAAAAGTAAAAAAAGAAAAAAAGAAATTAAGTACGGGCACAAGCTAATAGAACAAGCAAAACAGTGCTGCAGTACTGTGTTTCGGCCACAGGTGACAGTATCATTAGAAAACTGTAATGCTTTAAAGTTACAATTTGAAATGTTTTTGCACAGTTTCGACAGTTTGACTTCTTTCTTTGTGCAGCCAGACTGGGTGGAGTTTTTTTTTTTTTTATCTGTATAAAGCATGGAACCAAATAGTTCTGTTACCTGCTGCCGGTTAGTGGGACCTAAGAAGGCATGACTTTACAACATAATTTAAAGCGACAACGGTAATTGCAAAAAAATTATTATAATTCTTTGGAAATTAAGTGTGCCACTCATCGCTTCTAAATAACATGGTAATGGGGTTTTTAAGCTACTAGCAACATGCCTGTAGCTGGCTGGCTATTTGAGAAGATAGCCCCACTAGTTAACATGCAGATATCAACATTTTGAGTTTGTGTTACAAGTTTAAAAACAAAGAAAAAAAATTTGTAAAATACACTAAACAATTATAAGGTTGCAATCGGATCTTTTCTGATTAAAATTAAAAAGAGAGATCATATCTCTCCTATCCTGGCTTCCCTTCAAATGCAGAATAGAATTTAAAATCCTCCTTCTAACATATAAAACCTTCAATGGCCAAGCTCCATTTTATATCAGAGATCTGATTGTTCCTTATATTCCTAACAGAGCACTTTGCTCTCAATGTGCAGGTTTACTAGTGGTTCCTAGAATTTCTAAAAGTAGAATGGGAGGCAGATCTTTTAGTTATCAGGATCCTCTCCTGTGGAACCAACTACCAGTTTTTAGTCCGTGAGGCAGACACCCTGTCTACTTTTAAGGCTAGGCTTAAAACTTTCCTTTTTGATAAAGCTTATAGTTAGAGTGGCTCAGGTTATCCTGAACTATCTCTATATCTCTATCTCTGGGTTTTCTATATTATTGGAAGTGTTGGCTTAGTGGTTAGAGCAGTGCGCTTTTGCTCTGAGAAGGTTGCAAGTATCTGGTTCAATCCCTACAGCCTGCACTCTGGGTTCCTGACCACAACTCCTAACCCCACACTGCTCCTCAGGTGCCACACAATGGCAGCCCACTGCTCCCCAAGGGGATGGGTCAATTGTCTCCATTGTGGGACAATAAAGGGAACTGGCTCAGAGCTCATCTGCCTGGCTATGCGTTTCCTGGACGGGGCCGTCTGTGGAGTTGGTTGACAGTTACATTTTCTATCTTTGCTTCCTTCTGTATGTCTGCTCCTTTTTCCCTGAACCCCAGTCGGCCTCAGCAGACGACCGCTCACACCGAGCCTGGTTCTGCGGGAAGTTTCTTCCTGTTAAAAGGTAGTTTTCCTCTCCACTGTCACTCCATGCATGCTGGGTGTGAGGAAATGCTTTTGAGTCACTGAGTGGATGCAATCAGCTAGTTTTCTTTAGATGGAAAACTTTAAACCAATCTGACTGTATGATCTGACTGAATTGTCTCTGTAAAGTATCTTCAGATGACATGTGCTGTGATTTGGTGCTATACTGTAAAAACAAACTGAAATTAACAGAAACTTCTCTTTGCCCATTCCTAGTGTGAAATGCATATAATATTTTTGATCTGCTAAATTATAATTTACTTACATTATTTCTATGTTGCAGTCGTTTAATGGTTATCTTGGATTTGTAGAACATAGAAAATAAAATGTGGATAATAGGGAAATATCGGCTGATGAATGAACCTTATATCAAACATTAAGGTGCCTTGAATCTATGATCCAATTCATAACACTATCGTCTTTGATACACAAGGTTTTAAGGGCCCAAAAATAATATCAGTGTTTTATAAATGAAGGGGAATAAGTGTAAGACATCCTATCACCTATTCATCTAGTGATTTTTGCTTTTTTTTGGGTGGGGGGGTTATTTGTCAAAGCCAGTTGACTTTTTTAAAAAGTGAGGTCATGACCCATTCATGTGGTCTTGACCACAAGCTTCAAGCTGCACGTTTCTCACAGTTTTACTTTTTGTATGAATATGCATTTCCCTGATGTTACATTGCTACATTTCAGGCCTGTCATCGTGAAGACCTTTCAAAAATATAAAAATGTCAAGAAACATAAGTATTTACTCAGATACAAAGATTGTTTCTGAAAACCCATGGTCATGCAGACAAGGCGCAAAGCGAAACAAAGTTAGTTGATGCATGCATACCTGGCATTTGACCCATTTTCATTTGCATGTCTGTAGAAACCTGTGCAGGCAGAGTAATAGCAACTCTAGCCCTGAGCTTACATCTTAAATTCAATCCTGGTGATACAGCATGCATTAAGTGCATTGAATTATGGCTGTGCAGCAGTGCTGTGGCTGACTGAGCAGCTGAGAGCATCTTCTAGAAATTAGTACAAGGAGAACCAATTACAGACTAGTTAAGTGCGTGTGCATGTTCGCTCAGACCTCTGATGCCCTTACATCTCCTCATCAGGGAGACTGAATCATGCACAGCCTGTGGGAGGCTGGTGGAGCTGAGGAGAGCCAGTGATTGTGTGCGTGCCATTTTCAGCAGCCTCACCGTAAATCATTGCCAGCCCGGTTTCGTGAAGGAAGCGAACCCGCCTGTGCTTGAAGAGCCAAATGGTGAGAATGGTGAGAGTCAGCAGCGAAATGAATGTCAGCAGATTGACGCTGTCCTGTCGGTGACTTTCCTCCGCCTCCTTCTCCGTTCCAAGTTCTTCCACCATTCCGCGCTCCTCCGCGCTGAGTCCTGCCGCCGCGTTCAGGAGGATCCAAACCAGCATCATCATCATCATCGAGCCCCGAGCCGCACAGGCTGCGTCCCGGAGAGCCTCCATGTTTTTAGGATGACACCGCTGAGAGCGCACGCAGCCCGTTTGCCATGTCACAGCTGGGAGAAGAGCGCGCGCACAGCTGAGCGCAGAGGAGACACCGAGCAGGAGTTCAACCTTTTAAAGGAACAACAGCGCACGGAGGGGGGGTCCTCTATGTGAAGAACAGACCACCTGCACATAAAGTCATCCAGCCAGCAATCTGCAAAGCTACTGAGTCACTGCTCTGAGATTTTGATGATTGTGCAATTCGGAGGTCACTCCTCTTGAAAACAGGAAATTTTAACCGTTGCTGCACAAACGAGAAGTTGAAGCAGATATCCTGTTGGGATGATCCGGTCAGATGGGAGGGGGGGTTCAAATACTCCTTATTTATTGGTTCTGTTCATAACAGCCTCCTCTTCGGAAACAGCCAGCTCTTATTGGCTTTTTAGCGGTCACGCACACACTATGAAATACGGTAGCAAAGCTGGTTCGGGCTTTTCAAAATAAAACCAAGAACGTTGGTTCATTCCCTCTGGTCTAAAATAATGGGTATATGAGAATTAGCTTTTTTAATTTTTATTAAGTGTTTTTCATGGTTAACTTAAGAATGCCCATGTATTTACCTAAATTTTTTAAATTGTTTTATTTCCAGTTACTGATTTCACTTCAGAGTGAAAGTACAACACCCTTAGATGCTTCTAACTAAATATCTGCCAGATCTGATGAGGAATTTCAAAATCAAAGCCTCGTGTTGTTATTTGTTTTTATTTTTTTTTTATTTTTTCTAAATTGCTGTCAGTATTGTTCAGAACATCTGTTTCCAGTTACTGATTTCACTTCAGCTATCTAAGGGTGTTCTACTTTCACCCTGGCGTGAAAACAGATTTTCTGAGCTATAATGATTGCAACTAAGATAAAAGGGACCAATTTTACATATTGTGAGGGTAGAGGCGTAGCCAGAACACTATAATAAGGGTTGCCAGGCAATAACCAATGTATACTAAGGGGTGGCAGAAAGGGGATAAGTGCCAGAACCTCAGGGCCAATTTACACTGTTCCAACTGGAAAATTAACCAGCAGAACTATATTTTCTAAATAAAGACTAACTATACTTTCCTACAGCCTTTGCTAACAAATGGTTCCAAATATCTTAACATCCAATCTGTCTGAATTAAAGGTGTAGTGGACAAAATTCTTTCAGGTTTGAGTTCTGGTGTGAAAATCTTATTCATTGTCATTACTAACATACTTTTATAAACAATTGTTCTGCATAAAATTTGTATTTACATGAACTTATATCTAAATTAATGGAATAAACATTCCACTTAGGAGTATTACTGCTGCCGCCATCTGTATTAGAGGGAAGAAATGGTAGGGGTGGCCACAGGGGTGGCCAATGATTGGTTAAGGCTGGCCATGGCCACACCTAGCCCCCCACCTGTGTGAGGGGCTTTAATTTTCCACATCAGATCTTGATCATATTTGGTGAGAAGCATCCAGGGATGCCCTGCTGTCACCCTGAACTACAATTAGTAATTGTAAACACAGAGTTTCTTGGCAGTGTTGACAGCAACGTAGGTAGTGGCCAGTTTACACATTTTGAGAGGTTTTAATTTTGTAATTTGGCATCAGATTTTGATAATATATTGTGAGGACTATCTAAGGTTGTTCTACGTTTTCCCTAAACTGAAATCAAGTTTGTTTTTGTTTTGTTTTTTTTGTTGTTTTATTTATTTATTAGCAATATTGACAGCAATTTAGCTAAAAGTAACCAATTTTACACATTTTGAGGTGCTTTGATTTTGAAATTCTACATCAGCTCTTGATGATATTTTGTGAGACATGTCTAAGAGTCTTGTACTTTTACCCTGATGTGAAATCAGTAACTGGAAAAATGTTTTTAGTTAAAATAAATGGGCATTCTGAAACAATGTGCATTAAATTAACCATTTAAAATAGTAACCAAAAAAAGAGAAATATTAAAATGATTCTCGTATATCCATATTCACATGAGCTCATAAGAAATAATGTTAGACCAGAGGGAATGTAAATTATAACTTATTCTAGTTCTTAAATGTTAAACTTTTCAGTTTTATTTTGAAAAGCCAAAGACCTGGTTGTTACCATAATTCATAGTGTATGCGTGACCAATAAATATCAAGCAAGGTCTGGATTGATGGTCGTTTTCAAAAGTGGACACCGATTTGATTTCAGTTGGAAATGGAAGCATTTGGTGGAGAAATTTGCTTAAACTATTGCCCCGGATAAGCTTCACCTTGTAGATCTGATGCTGTGTCAAACATTTAAAAGTGCTGAGAGGAGATGTTTGTTAGTCTATTTTTTAAAAACACAAATATTTTTAGAAATTGTTCATGAATTCAAACTTTTTATATGACCTTCGAACTATATTTTCAGACTAAATATGACATGTTTCTATTTAGGGCTTATTCATAATCATAATTTCATTGTATAGAATCACAATAAGCAAAAACTATTTTAAACAAAATATATAAACCAGACACACACACATATATATTTCTTTATATATATCTCAGAGCAACATAGTCCATATCAGGTTTGTGCAGTCTAGGCATTTGAGGTTTGAATCTGAAGTTGCTTAATTGTTGTCCAGATGCTTTCAAAAAGGATAAAATACAATTTTACTGATATTTCTTTATTTCCTTCAAAGTGGAAAATATTCTTGGGGTGCAGCTGACATAACTGCTAGCGCTTGTACTCCCACCTGTCGATGATGCCCTGTGCAAAAAGCCTTATTGCTGCTATCAAAAAGCACTTCTGACTTTAAATTAACAAACAAAATAACCATTTTGATGTTGTTGATTTTTTTATTTCTTAATAAATTCTACCACAGTTTTGGAGCTACATTTTGTTTTGATTCTTTTCCTTTAGCTCACCCTTTTCACTGAAAAGTTAATTAAACCCTCTGCCTGAAAGATCAGTAGCTAATGGCACACATTGTAAGTGATCCAGCTATACTTTTGCAGTTTTAAGTAAAGGTTGAAACATTCAGTAGGAACCAATGAACCTCTTTTTAAATCGCTGTCTGAAGCATATGGTTCTCTGGTTGTCTCCAATCCAATGTCTGCAATCTTTGACATCCCCCTTACTTCTAACTTGCCTAAAGGAATGAAGCGGGCTATAGCATTTACCACGCTTTGAGCTCGTAGGTTGATCTTACTTAACTGGAAAGATTCTCAACCCCCTTCACATGCCCGCTGGATTCGAGAGGTGCTTTACAACCTCAAAGTAGAGAAATTGAGGTTTTCTCTTAGAGGCTCCATTAAGTTATTTCAGGCTACATGGGACCCTTTTCTTAGATATTTTGACTCTTTGAATCTTCATGACCCTGAGGATACTTGAATGTCTAACATGATGTCTACTTATCTATCTACATTTACATTCATGTCTACCCTTTTTGATCTGTTTTTCTCTTTATACTTTTTATTTATTTATACATTTTTTTTCATTTGTTTATTTGTTTATTTATTTATTTTTTGGCCTCTGAAGACAGAACTGTGATATTGAGATTGTATTGACACTTTGAATTTGCCCCAACAATGTCTGTCTTATGTTCAAAATGTTCAATAAACAAAGTTAAAAAAAAAAAAAAAATGAGAGGATTTGTATTTACTGGGACTGGTTCATGAACATCTGAGCAGTAAGTCCAGTCAGCGGGCTGCTTTGCTGAGCATTTTTGACAAGTGCAACCCTAGTTCAGGAGGATGGTAATTGGACTGAATTTGGCCTATACTGTATTTGTTTTGGGTTTTTTTTGTCAATAAATGAACACAGTAGAATATAGGTAAAATGCTCTCCATGTGCATACAACCACATTACCGGTAAACTGATCAAATAAAAATAACGTCAAAATTTCAGGATGTATCTTTCAATGTCTAGGTTTTATTGAGTTTGGATGCAGCCGTTACAAGAAGAGCATTACTAACCTGACTGCTCTCTGTAAAAGGTAAAGTTAAGTGAAGGGATTATGATGGGAATGTTCTTCAGTGGTGGGCTTTCTACTCTATGTTTCAGGGGAGAGAATCCTTTAAACTGCTGCTTACAAAGACATTTTGGACAACTTTATGTTCCCAACTGTTAGTTTTAGGAGTAACATCCAACTGCCACAATGAAAAGTTCATAAAGATGTTGAATAACAAATTAAGTTTGGAGAAACTTAACTTCAACCCAATATGGTTCTCATATGGGGTAAGTAGTTTTGCTGATAGCCTTTGAAGGCACTCCAGAGGGGACTTAGGCTATTGTTGATAAATAGCCTTCATGCATAAGCACTATGAAATTATTTGAGATCTTTTATTAAAACATTAGCAAATAAAGTCTAATTTACAATTAATGGACTGTTAATGCAACAAGCAGAACATTTCTATGTTTGTCTAATGGGACTTTCTAGCCTGGGAGAGAAATCTTTGGAGCTGCTCCTTCCATTTTCTACCTTATATCTTAGTGATACTTCCTTCTGCAAGGACTGAAATCAAAATAGAAAGAGACAGAACCTGAAGAGCCTGATTGGAGCAGCTGCTTCAAAGAAGATGCCAAAAAATCCTCAGTCAAAGTCAAACAAGTTTCTCACGAAAATGAAAAAGCAGAAAGACTGTTCACTGAGACAATGTTGCTCTTTTCCCATTGCTGTCCTTGAAAAGGTAATAAAGCTGATTTTGAGTTTGAAAAATATAGATATTAGACCTATATTTTTGGCCCCAAAAATGTCTTATTTATGAAAAAACATATGATTCAAAAACCGGGCTGCTTTAAGATTATAATGATAATATTTTAGTTATTTAATACACCAGTCTCTGCAGGGGACATCTATATGTGCTAATTAATGGTATCTGGGTAAAATTAATCCTTCATAGGAGATAAAGTTTGAGATCCAAAGTGATAAAGCACATTTTGGGTGAATTAGACCCAAGTCATCTTATCCAAGAACATCAAATGTTTTATTTAATAAAATTTCCAAACAGCCTTGTAAACCCAATCATAAACATTAGACATAAAGTTCCCAGATTAGTATAAACTCCAAGAATAAAGCCTTTGTGTGAAGAATAGGACATGCATCACGTACCTCCATGTGTAAAGGAACCATCTCAATGGTTTCAGGGAATATAATGTATGAAATGTTAAAACCTGATGCTTTTTGTTTTTATCCATGTCAGGTGCAACCTTACGTATTTAATCCACTCGTGATAATATCTCCAAATCAGAAAGGCTCTGGAAAGGACCTAGTTAATAGTAGGGGGAAAAAATCTGAGGTTGTGCACATACAGTAGAAGCCCTGCTATAGTTATGTCATTTGGATCCTTTCTTATGCAACCACTGATCTTTTAGGATGCACTGATCCTGCATCAAAAAGTGATCTTAACATAGCTGCGCTTTAGGCGGTTGTGTCAGAGGTAGGCTGAGAGGCTGCTGGGCTCCAGTCAGTGTTGCAGCTTTCCTTCCTTTGTTGCACTGAACCCTAGTGGTCATAAAGTAAAATATGTTAAATCAGCTTGGGTTTTTTTTCCAACTCCTTGCATAGTTTTGCTTTTACACTGTTTGAGATTTTGATTATAGACCTGTCATGAAACAATGTGTTTGTATGGAGGACCCAAACGCAGAGACCAGTAGGCAGAGGTGAATTAAAGTGGTTTTATTAAAGTTCACAGGAGATCAAGGGCGGAATCAGAGTCCAAAAAGTAAACAGCAAACGAACCTGAACCAAGGGAGACATCAGTGGTAGTCCAAACTAGGAGCCAGGAGAGATGAGGGTACACAGACAGAAGTTAGACAGGGATGTTTGACGAGGATCCAGCAAACAGGAACTGAACAGGAGGGCTTTTAAAGGGGACAGAGACAGAGAGAGAGCTGACGAGGAAATTGGCAGCAGGTGCTTGGCAGGACAGAGAAACAGAGGAAGAGGAGGACACAAGAGGGCAGCAGAGGACAACAAATGGATAACAGGAACAATCAGACCAGGACCATGACAAGACCAGGACAAAGTGGTTCTTAACTCTATAGGGTTCTCAGTGAGTTACTTTTAAATTCCAAATTTCAAGCCAATAGTGTTATTGGAATCAGGACTAGATATTATTACCTTTGTAACATAAAAAAATCTGGATATTTTGATGCCAAAAAATAATGTCAGTGTAATAACAAAAAATGCCAACTTCCCCGAATATATTAAGAAAAATAACAAAAGTGCTTCTATAAGAAATTAATGAAAAGCACTCCGAGAGTGAAAGAAACACATTTTATTTGCTACAACATAACCTTAGAGGCATTAATGCTGATACTGGCCATTATATTTTTTTAGTTTATAAACCTAAATATAATTGTTAACTATGCTTATTACCTTTTTAACTTTTCAATTAGCTTTTTACCTTTTTTCTTTACTTGTTAACTTTTTTCAACTTAATTTACAGTAGGTAATATATCATTCAAGGGTTCATGTAGCAGTATCTTTGCTGAATGGCTGGATATAGATATTGTGCTTCTAGACCTCACTGAGGGATGGGGCGGGGGGGACTCCATTTGTAAGGAGTATGCAAGTGATCAAAAATCGTAACTTTTCCTATAAAGGGTTAACACTTAAGAGGAAAGAAAGTGATACAGACAAGTTTTATTTGAAAAACACAAATCATAGGCATATATATTTATGAGGTTTTTAAGTCCAGATAATCAAATTTGAAAATTTTTGTTCACATGCTTTCTGAACTTGCCCCATTTTGCAAAGAAGAATGGCTGAAAGTCTCTACTTCAGATCAGCACAGGGGAGAGAGGTTTAAATACAGAGTGGTGAGATTGACTCACATTTCTCAGTAAATAACTTCTTTTTGGTATATTACTATTACCAAAATAGAATACACTGTGGTTGCAATGTGAGAAAAAAAAGAAAGCCTTTTTTTTTTTTTTTTTTTGCAAAGTACTTTAGCCTGTTAGTCAAAATGTCCTTGGTGAATACAGAGCATGTTTAAGAACGGAGTTCCAGGTCAATCCAATTGACTGGTTTCTATTTTCATGTTTTTATTGAATTGCAATGCCACATGAGCTGCTGCTCTAAACACAAATGGTTATTGTATTAATAATAAAAAAAAAAGAACAAACAAGTATGTCACCACATATTGGAAATATATATGTGTTACTGATTACTAACCTTTAAAATATGCTATCAGGAATACAGGAAGTCTGAGTAATGATCATGGGAGTAAAAGCTGAAAACTGAATCAGCTGGTCTTTTACCGACTCACTGTCAGATAGATATTTTCCTTTAACAATAGTTATTCTCACATTTTCTTTTATAAGCAGAAAGGTTTGGAGAATTATGGCCTATTTTGTGTTAATCTGTCAAATGTCATTGTTTGTGGTTGGGTATGAGCTCAGTAAGAAGAAGGGAAGTACCAAAAAGATAGGGGGAAGCAAGGTGTGATGAGGATTACCTATTATTAGCGAAGCCTAGCGGTAAAAGTAGGACGCTAATCTAATGCGTGGTTGGTTAGATGGTTAACTGCTATTTGAGGTTTGTTGTGTATGGTTACATTTAAATTCCGTTTCGAAACATTCAGATTAGAACCGGTTTATTGTGTGCATAAGACTAAAGACGAAAATCAATAATTAATACAGTATTTTAACTACTGGTACATTATATCTACATTCAGTGTCTGTTCCACTTGTCGTTTTTATTTAGTGTTTTTTTATTTGGGACCCAAAGGGGAGTGTCTGGCTTGGAACTGGTAATGCGTTTATGGTAGTCAGTAAAACGTATATCTCCTGTTTACTAACTAATAATTCATGTTTAATTCCATTTATTTACTTTTCCAGTGTTTGAAGGTAAATATTTTGACACATAAAATGTGGTTTGAAATTGGATTTTACAAAACGTCAAAGTACAAAAAGCTCTATAGCTAATCTGGAAAACCGTTCTTATTTTGTTAATGAAAAACATTTTTGGACACGACATAAAGGCTGGATTTGTTTAGCTTACTTTGATTGTAGGTCTATTTTATTTAGTAGAGTGTTCATTTTATATACATAAATTGACAAATGCGCGTTTTGGAACGTTATTGCAGCGGAAATCAAGCTTGTACATCTTTTACGTGAACGCTTCACTCTTTTGCGTATGTGCGTCATTCTATCCAGGGCAACGATTGGCTGATGCAACCAACACCAGGTGTTCTATTGGATAGAAAATGAAGCTGCGAAACGGGAAGCTGAAAACGGGGAAGAAAAAAAACCCCTGTCAACTGTGGTGCTGTCGGTCGCGCCTTATAATTTGTCGAGGGTTTTTTTTTTCGGGCTGACGTGACCGTGCTGTTTGGTCGCTTCTGTAAAAGCCAAAATGGGGTGCTTCTTCTCGAAAAAATCCAAAAGAAAGTCGGCGGAAAAGGAGAACCACTCGCCGACGACAACGACTGTCGAAAGTGGAGGTAACGCGGTTCCCCTTGGCAACAACGCCGAGGAGCCGCCGAAGCAGTACAGCTGGGATAAAAGAGAAAAGGTGAGGATTGTTAAAAAAGAAAAGCAACAAAATAGTAACATAAATCAGGCGGGCTGTACTGTAGATAGTTCCTTATAAGTGAATCATATTGTTGGTTAATTGGTGCAGCTAGCTACATATTTACTTACCTTGCTAGAAACAACAAAGTTCCTTTTTTGGTTCCGTATCAAGTTTAAGCAGCAGTTTCCCCTCACCGTGCTTAACAAATGTTACCCTGCACTAATTAAAGAGCTAGATGCATGCTTTTAATAATGCACTTCACACAAAACAACTTGTGCAGTAAATGTATGTTAAATTAACACGATTAGAGTTCAAAATGTCTCCTTCTTCTCTCTAAATGTTCCCATGTTACCAGCCTTATCTCATTATGGGATTACTACACAACATAACACAGCCTTATGTTGCCCTGTAGAGACCTCAGAGGCTTGGCAGTGGTTCAACTTCCGTTTACACTAGTGGGTTATTTAACATCTAATAAAGGGGCCGCGCTACTTACTGCATTACTTTATAAATTAGCTTCAAAGGTCTATAGGAATACTCTTCCCATTTTTAGTTTTTGTTTGGTATAATAGTTGCAGAAAGGCTGTTTCAAAATATAGTACTTCCTGAAAGGTAGTTAATTGGGGCTTTTTGATGTTTTCATGTAGAGTTGAGCAATATGTAAAGGTAATGTACAGGGGTGCAAAAACAAAACAAAATGAGAACTCTTATTTGATTGGCCTTTATGCTGGAGCAGTTTGCAGCGGGTATTGGATCACAGCATGGATTTCCTGGGTTCAAATGTTGTGGTTTTTCTGCATATGATGGTGTGTTTATGCAGGGCTCCTCTCTTTGTATCTCAGCGTAGGGCTGAAACTAATGATTAGTTTGCAAATCGATTAATCTTTCGATCATTTTTTTCAATTAGCAATCGGATAGTCAAAAGTTCCTTAAAGATGTCTTTTTACTAAATTAAACCAGGTGAAAACTTTTTCCACTTGAGGAGTTCTGGATAGAGCATGTTGACAAAATCTTTTTTTTAATTTTTTTTTATTTTATTTTTTTTTATCTTAAATGTAAGATGTTTACAATTTTGGTATAATTGCTGCCTTAAGTGGGTTGCAGCTAATAGTATGTTTCAGAGTCTCTATACTCCATTTAATGATTAATCGATTATTAGTTGACAATCATTTCAATAATCAATTGATCACGATTAATCTGATTAATTGTTTCAGCCCTACCTCAGCGTTCTCCCATATGGCTTTTAGTCTCTCTAAATTGCCCTTTGAAGAAACCAACCACCCTGCAAGGAAAAGGCGGATATAGACAGCAAAAGGATGGAAGAGTTTTTAAGCATTACCAGCAGAGGTGTCAAGTAATAAAGTACAAATACTGTACTTAAGTACACTTTTTAGGTATCTAGACTTTACTCCATTACTTATTTTACATCCTACTTCTGACTTCTACTCATCACATTTTCACACAAGTATCTGTTCTTTCTATTCCTTCTATTATTGAAAACAAGCGTTACTCATTACTCTTGGCTTCGGTTTAATGTTTATAAATTATTGGTGCCATCCCCATCTAGTGAAAATTGGATGAGTCATATAACGCAAACACTCATTTGTGTTTAGCTAAAGGAAATCATCAGAAGCAAGCAGGTGTTCTTCAAACTGCAAACATGTCTATGCAATTGTCTATGCCATGCTACAATGTTGGATTCGGAAAAAAGATGTTGAAATGTCTGAAAGGTCAGACACACAGGAGAGCGTATCGGGAGATGGAGACGGAGGCGGAGACCAACAAGACCTCCCTCATCCTTGGCCCTATCTCAAAGAATGTTTCCAAAGATTTTTCCAAAAATCTCAGAAAAATTGAGCTTCAGTTCATATAGTTTCATCTGGCTTTTTTTTTTTTTTAAGCTTTTTTACTTTTAAGCAGTTTTTGGAGCACATACTTTTTACTTCTACTTCAGTAAAGAGGTCAAGCTGATACTTCAACTTTTACCAGAGTGTTTTTAAATTGCAGTATCTATACTTCTACTTGAGTAACAAATGTGTGTACTTTTGACACAACTGATTACCAGTATAGTTGGAGCCTTACAAACATAAATGCCTCTTATAAATTCTTTGTGGTGAAAGTTGTTACTATAAAAGCTCCACTTAGGAGTGCAGCTAAAATGCTAAACAGTAAACATGAAATTGCCAGATCTAATGGAACCAAGTAGGTATAGATTAGTCACTGCTACCAAAGTTTGACATAGTTAAGGCATCTACGCCATTTTTATTTTCTGCTATTTTGTCCCTAATGGTTAAAGCCCTTTAGATTTTTTTTTATTCAGTTTAAGTTTGTTCTATTATACCAGGTATGTTTGTGAAAATTTCAAGTGCTACATTTCAGTATATTTCCTTTTTATATCACCTTCAATACTATGGAAATAATCCAAAAATGGTTAACCTTGATTAAAACTCAAGACAGGTTTCTTTTTCTTTTTCTGTGCTTTTTTTTAATTTTCTTTTTTTGTCATACAGGCACTTTTTTGTGGTTTCTGAAAGGGTGTACAACCCTGTGACATCAGTTCCTTGGTAGAAGCTAAATAATGAGTCACTGGCTACTCCGCTGCATAACATTTCTTCTTTTGTTAGACTGCTGTATCTGTTCACTACCGTGCATAAGTATGCTCACCCTTATGAATTTTTCCACGAGTTTTTATGTTACAAACCTGTGACCGGATAGACCAATGGGAAGCAAAAAGCAAATAATACTTGTTTTTTTTATGATGTCTTGTAAATCAAAATTGGAATAAGTGTGGCATTCATTTTTATTCCTCATTCTGAGACAATACTTTGTGTTATAATGTTTCACTGACGGTACTGCAGCAGGTTTTTTTTTTTCCTTCTTTTTTTGCCAAGTCTCGACTAACTTTACAAAATAGCTCAAACCCAGTTAGAGTTGTTGAATAAAAGCATTTTCCAATACATATTGTACATATTCATAGTTAGCTTTAGGTCTGTGCTGTTCTACAGCAAGATGAACCTCTATCTCAACCTTAAAAACAAAATAAAACAAAAAAACCCCCAGCCCGGACCAGTTGTCTCCCAAGATTACTTCACAGCTTATAGGATTGGTTAATTTTTGTCAGTTAAAACGTTCATACTTAACCATTGTGATATAACTAAAAATAGATTTCAGAATGTTGTGATTATGTATTTAAATATTTTTTCCAAATACATTTTTTGAATACATTTGTTTATCTCCAGGTTGATCCCAAGGATTACATGCTGACAGGACTGAAAGATGTCACTGTCGGCCGCCTGCCTGGAAAACTGAACGGCCAGCAGTTTGTCATCCAAGAATGTGAGAACTGCAACATCTATGTGTTGGACCACTCAGCGACTATCAACATCGACGACTGCGTCAACTGCCGCATTGTCCTCGGACCTGTTAAGGGAAGTGTGTTTTTCAGAGACTGCAAAGACATCAAGTGCGTGGTTGCCTGTCAGCAGTTTCGCACGCGGGACTGTAAAAAGATGGACGTGTTCCTGTGCTGCGCCACTCAGCCCATCATCGAAGCCTCCACAGGGATGAAGTTCGGCTGCTTTCAGTACTACTACCCTGACCTGGCCTTCCACTTTAAGGACGCAGGGCTGAGCATATTTAACAACAACTGGAGCAACATCCATGACTTCACGCCGGTGTCAGGAGAGAACAACTGGAGCCTGCTGCCAGAGGACTCAAATGTGCTGGATTTTGTCCCAATGCCCGACCCAGAGTCTGACTTCAAGTCTGTTCGGATCTCCACCGAGGCCGCCCGGAGCATCGTGCCTTTAACAAAAGGAGGGAGGCGGAAGGACAGCGAGGAGTCCTGTCTCTTTGTTTTCTTCGCCGGAGAATATACAACTGCAAATGCCAGGAAACTGATAGATGAGGTGAGTGTTGTTAAAGAGAGGAGGCCATGTCTGTGGGAACCTGGTTTTGGAAAGTGTGCGCAAAGAGGAAGTGTTTGTTGGTGAATGGTGAAATGGTGGTGCAATTGTCAGATCTTACTTGCTGCAGGACTTTCATCCAATGTTTCATAAATTTTTGATTTGTCAGTCTGACCTTCTACTTAAACTAAGCCTAAATGAGTATAAAACAGAATGGCTCATTGAAGGCGCTATGGTTTGGACATCTTTAAATATTTGGTTGTGAACCATTCTAGAGGTTTAGACAAAATAAAATTTGAAACCAAAGATTATTTCCCTATTGTGTTTTGGCTTTCTCCGGTTAATATTTCAGTCTTTGTGGTTGTTTTTATCTAAATGCTAACCACCATGGAAAGCTGACAGTCTTGCTGTGTAAATATTCCAGTGACGTTTGCTGTCACTGAAAAGAATATGAATCACCAGAAACGAAACAAGAAGTCTTACAGTTAGGAATCTTTACGAGCTACACAACTCACTTTTGTTATTATTGGCCAACTTCACTCCTCTTTACACAGGCAACCAGTAAAGGATTCGTAATGATCCAGACCAAAGAGGTCTCCATGAAGCCTGAAGATGCAAAGCGTGTGTTTCAGAGCAACGCAGAAGATCTTGTGGAGTTTATCAGTAAAGGTAAGCCTCTGTGTATATTTATAAAATGCCTCAGCTGCACAATAATTCAGCCCCATCATTGCTGCAGCCAAAAAAAAAAAAAAAAAAAAAAAAACTGGTACACATACTCTTTTCAGCTGCACATTTTTCCCCAGTGTCATCATGCAGCAGTAATTTATCAACTTGAAGTTAAGAAGGAAAGAACTGATCCAAAGACTAGCTGTCTTTTTTTTTTTTTAAAACATCTGAACCAGAACCAGGGAGAATTTTTTTTTTATAGGCCGTTCCCTAACAACAAATGCAAAATTAGACAATCAATAAAAAATAAGAGGAACATTTTCTTCCAGTGAAGCTTTGCTCTTTCCATTGAAAAAAACAACTCCCCAGTTTTTAGTCTGTTCAATTTTGTGCATTCAGCTAATGAATGAATACCAATCAATAAACTATAATGTTTTATAACATAGTCAGAACAACTGGGAAAGAGCAAACTGTTCACACTGGATGAAACCTATACATTTCTGACAAGAAAACAAGCATGTTTATCTTATTGCGTTTTAGCAGTGTGTGCAGGTGGTTAACAATATTACCAGCACAGTCCCCTGCACTAATATATCATCCATCGCCATTTGTTGGACTGACGAAAATCGGTTGGAAAATGTTTTTTACATATCTTCCAACCTTAGCTTCTGCTCTCTGAGTTTTTGGTTATAGAAGGCATCTTGTGTGTAGAGAACATTTTCTTGCAGATCCATGTGAGGCGTGTCTTAAATACTTAGGATTCTTGTTCCGTGTCTCCGATTCCTCCTTTCATAAACAGAGACGTAAATCTGCTTTATTTTACTGTGTGATGATTGACAGAAGCTTTTCAGAAACTAGCAAAAGTATTCACACCAACTGAGCTTTTCCACATTTCTTTTCAAGTTAAAACAACCAGCATCAACATGTTTTTACTGATGCTTAACCCACATCTGAAATTGGAAAGCATTCAACAATAGTCACTAGAGGAACCGATAGCAAAATGGAAATAGGTGCAGCTAATGGTAGCCTTAGAGGAGCTGCAATTGTTTCAAAGCTCAGGAGGGAGAAGGTATGGAATGGAAAGTTATTCTTTGTGCTTTAATACAAATCTGATCATTATGACTTGGTGGAAAAAAGAAAACTCTACTTGTATTTTTCATGTATGTTACAGCAATTTTATAGAAGAATGAAGTTGCAACACTTTATCTCAAGGCACTTTACAGAGTTGGTTCAATCAGATCATCCACTCAGATTGGTTAGAACATTTCTATCAAGTAAAACCTGCTGATTGCACCCAGTCATCGCTCGTACTGAATAAGCACGTGGTAACAGACAGCTTCTTGTATTGTGGCATAGTGTCTTCAGCAATCCCTAACGCTGAGCATGCATGTAGCGACAGTGGAGAGGAAAAACTCCTTGTATCAGGAAGAGACCTCTAGCAGCAACATCCAACCAATATATGGAACCAGACATACAGGATGACTGTAGATCGGATCAACAAATACCTTCTATGTTAGAAAAGATTAGGATAAATAGCTGTATAGGTGGCTCTCTGATAGAGAAACAGTTAAACAGATGAGCTGTTAGCTGTTTTCATGTCTAAAGAGGTAAAAGAGAGCATACTGTATACCCCGCAGCATAATCCCCGGTCCTCAGAACTTTACATTAGGCACAATACAGTCAGACGGCCACCAAATACAGCCTCCATCATCAGTTCATCAGATCGATATGTGGGTCGTTACATTAGAGTCCAGCGGTAGCAGAGGCAGCTGCTTGGCCACAAAAAACCCATTTGTTCAATTGTTCTTTACCTAATCTGAAGGACACATGGTTGGCTTTGTTACAAGGAGCACTGGTGCTCCCAAATGAAAAAATAGGTCCACTATGAATTTTCTGAAATGGCACCTTTAAAAGGAAAAAAAAGAAAATGAACCTGGCTAATAATTACTGTTTGGTGAGACTGACTTTTTTTTTTTCCAAATGGGGGTTTCCACTCAAATGCTGAATTACCTGCCTGGTTCTGCTCTTAGCTATATAAGGTTTTCCTCAAAATCAAGCCAAGGTAAGAGTTGGATCCACTCTGATTGAAACCTATAGATCTAGTTAGCAGTGGTGCTAAACATTATCAAATCATGAAATGCTGGAGGCATGTCCCTTAACCTCCTAACTTAATGTAATTTATGCAGGTTTAGCTTAACCTTTGTCATACAACATTTATTGCACTAAGGACTTAACTAAGGTCTTAACAATGATGCCATATTAATAACCCTTTATTGGGCAATCAGAATTTCAAGCCATTAGTGTTATTGGAATCCAGGGCAAGTCCTTTGTAAAATTCAAAAAATATGGATATTTTGAATGCAAAAATGAATTTTAATCTAATAACAAGAAACGCCAACTTGCCCGAATATATTTAGAAAATTGTGCTTCTATGAGAAATTTATGAAAAACACTCAGAGTGAAAGAAACACATTTTATTTGTACAACATATTTTGGAGGCATTAATGCTGATACTGGAACTTACATTTTTTAGTTTATAAACCTAAATATAATTAACTAGGCTTATTAACTTTTTTTTTTTTTTTACTTTTCAATTAGCTTTTTACATTTTTTCTTGACTTGTTAATTTTTTTTTAACTAAATTAATTTTTCCTCTGATAAATAGTATGCATATAATATTAAATAATTAATCTGGGGGCAAAAAAAGTAATGTTTCATTAATCTGTGCAGCCTGGCACAACGGCACAATTTGTAGCACTGTTGCCTTGCAGCAAAAAGGATCTGGGTTCAATTCCCGGCCAGGGGTTTGTCTGCATGGTCTCCCTGTGCATGTGTGGGTTTTCCCCGGATACTCCTACTTCCTCCATCAATCCAAAAACATGACTGTTAGGATAATTGGCCTCTAAATTGTACTTAGGTTTGAGTGTGTGCATGGTTAATGAGACTGAATGTGATTTAAAAATCTCCAAATACATTAAAATGCAAGATAAACTTTATAAAAACAATTTCTAGTGTTCCTGAACTGAAACTATAACTAAAACTAAACTAAAACTATGTTATTAATTCATCTTACAGATAGTTACTGGAAATACAAAGTGAAAGAGGTGTCTGCAAATTAAATGCAGGAAAGATCTATTTTAGTGCAACAGGTTCAAAGGAGGGAAAAAAAAGCATATTTACATCCTAATTGTTAATTCAGGGGATCAGTGGAAGCTTTGTTCATGTGTGGCTGATGTTCAATGGAGAAATGGGAGAGTCGTTCTTCTCCCTCTGACTGCAGAAACGAGCTGCAGTGCTTTGCAGGAGGTAGGGGCTCACTCACTCACTACTCGCTGAAGATACTAAACTCAGCCATTGGTGCATGTGTTGTCCTCTAGGTCTCCAAGAAGAAAGGAAGTAGTCGCTAGATTTTGATAAATATAGCGACAGATTCGCTAAGTATGCAATTCTGTGTTCACCTGCCTCAGTGAGCTTGAGGCAGTCTGGCCCAGGGTTTATGTTTTCACAGTGCTTCTCTCATATTTATTTGCCAATCAGGACGTAAATGAGTTTTAAGCTTGCTCTCTGGATTCAGGGCTGCAGCCACTCATCTCTATTTATTCACTGGATTACTGAAAACAGTGAAGCCACTGGCTGCCATATTGGTACTACCCACTCCCACAGAGACATGCCATTAAAATGCCAAGGTGTGTAGCATTTGGCTGCAAAACCAGGCAGTTTGCCTGCTGTGGGAAGACGTTTCTCTCTGCTTCTGTCTCCTTGAACCCCAGTCAGCCTTGGCATATGGACGCTCACTCTGAGCCTGGTTCTGCTGGAGGTTTTCTTCCTGTTAAAAGGGATTTTTTCCTCTCCACTGTTGCTACAAGCATGCTTAGTGTGAGGATTTAGCGTTCAAGTCAATTAGCGATGCAATCAACTGGTTTTCCTTAGATAGAAAACTTTGAACCAATCTGACTGGATGATCTAGTGAACTGTAAAATGCATTGAGATGACATATGTTGTGAATTGGCACTATAGAAATATTTTAGGAGTAAAATGTGAGTGAAAGGGATTAAATCTGTACTCGCATCCATGCTGCCATTAGTTTTTCATTTATTTTTCTACTCACACTAATCTATTTTTAGGTGCAAATGTAAGTAAAATGCTCACACTATACAGCCCTGCCTCTTTGCACTATGCACCTCAGTTTACTGTCCCGGCTCCTTCGGGTAACCATAACTAGCATTTTTGTGGTTGACTTGCTGTTGTCTCCAATCACTTCCACTTTATCAAAATACATCTAACAGTTGATTGTAGTAGTGAGGAAATAAGATTGGACTCTTTGCTCACTATTACACTTCCCATGCTGGAATTAACTGAGCTCCAGAGAGCAGCCAGTACTTTCTCAAATTTGTAGAAACGGTCTACATGCGCCAAGTTTTGCTTCACCACCTCATTACTCTACATGGGTGAAAAAAAGCTATGTTTACAAGGACAAAACTATGAGGAGGAACTTCGCTGGCCTACATTACACAATAAATTAATGATTGAACACCTTTGGAATAAATGATAGACTCTGAGCCAGATCTTCTTGTCCAGTGTCTGACATCACTAATGTGCTTTTACAACAGCAATCAAAGGATTAGCATGAACACACTCCAAAACCTTGAGAAAAGCCGTAGCTCTCATAGCTGCAAAGGATGTCAATCAGGGTTGAGTGTTTGAAGGTTGCAGACAGAATATTTGGGCACTATGATGCACTCTGAAATACTTGTAGCTGCAAAACATGGATGCACTAAAGAATTGGAGAATATTTGCTGAATTCCTTCTGAAGAATTAGCAGGAAAAAAGAAACTCTTTGGCTTTTTCTTTCAGTTTGGATCGTCTGTATCTTTATTGTGTTTGTAAACCAACTAAAATCCAACTAAAATAGATTCTGGTCTGATTTTATTTATTCATTAAATCTTCTGTTCATGAAGATTTAATGTTTTTTTTACCAATCCTTTGTCTTTCATGGTTCAGGGTGACATCAGTTCATCGCTTTTTGTTTTGTGGATATATTCTCATGACTGATAAGCTCGCTACCTGTGTGATACCACTAGCTGCTAACATTTGGTGTGTTATATTTTCATTGTTTGTTGTGAAACAAGCAGAGATGGGAAGGGAACGAAGTACAAATACTTTATTACTGTACTCAAGTAGATTTTTCTGATATTTTTTACTTTACTTTATTACTTATTTTTATGGCGACTTTTTTACTTCTACTCCTTACATTTTTTACACAAATATCTGTACTTTCTACTCCTTACATTTTTAAAAATTGTCGTTACTTTAGTTTTTGAATCATTTCAATGGAGTTACTGTTATTATTTTTCACGTCATCAATACCAAATTCAATCTAATTGGATGGGAATCTCACGTTGCATTTGGCCGCACCACTACAAGATGAATCGAAAGATTCGGCGGTATTCATTGGCGGCAAATCATTGCAGCAATTGGCGGTGGCGTTAGCATAGTAGCATGGACGGCGAGATGATTGAAAATGAACACAACGAGGAGATCTAGTCCTATTGGCAGACATCCATTTAAAATGTAGGCAACAGCATGAAAAAAGTGGTTTCTACTTTTACTTTTTATACTTTAAGTAAATTTATAAGCCTGTACTTTGTTACTTTTACTTGAGTAAAGAAATCGTTTATCAGTACTTCCACTTTTACCAGAGTATTTTTTAACACAAGTATCTGTACTTTTTACTCAAGTGTACGGAAAGTGAGTACTTTGCCATCTCTGGAAACAAGTATTGTTTTTCAAGCATGTTTCACAACATGAAGATTAAGTTCACCTCACGGGGGAATGGTTGAAATCAAAGCTAGTGTTTGGGGATAATGTCTGTCATTTGTCCTTTTATCATGAAAATTAAAGGGGAGGGGGGGAAAGCCAGCCAATTGTTGTTGTAGGAAAAAAACAGCCCTAATTCTAGTATAAAATGGGAACATTAATACTTTTGCAAGACACAAATTTTTTTTTTTTATCATGTTGATGGGTGAATGCATGGTTTTTGTGTATCCCAAAAACTTCAGACTGAACACATTGCTTCCACAATGATCGCCTGCATTGGCAGGTTGATATTTTAGCTCCCTTTCTTCGACATTGTGGTGAAATTACACTCAGCTCTCCTCACCTGGCCGTCAAATAGGAGAATCATCCATTTACCAAGCGTACAGAATATGCTATAACACCAGTTCCTTTTTCTTCGTCTCAGTGTGGCTGAGAGCGAGGCTTGGTGCTCTATGTCATATGGTAGGGGGAAAAAATGGATGAAAAATGGCGTCAGTGCCAAGGAACCATATTAGGAGCTGCTCTTCTGCTGCAGGAGCATAGATCAATTGACTTTGGGGGTTTTTAACAGGAAAAAAGCTTTGTCTGCTCAACTACTTAACCTCACATTGCAGCCACATCCATCCCTGATTGGATAACCTGATGCAAATGAGCATACAATTTCAGATTTTTGAACTTCTGTGATATTTTCCTTTGCTCTCCTCGTGTACACAATGCCTATACTCGCAGTGCTGTTTCACTCTGATGGCCAATATGGGCTCGCGTCTAGTCGCTCCTGACAACATGGAAATCACTCGCTCCAGTCGTCACATGAGAGTTTGGGGAAAACGCACCTTAAAGATTGATTTTGAGTGTTGATACAGGGATCAGGAGTGTAGATGTTGTGACTCATAATGTCATACCTCTCCTCTCAAGGTCCTGTCACTGCCCTCGAGCTGAACGGTGATGGTGTCGTGGAAGCCTGCAAGAACATCGCTAACGAAGTGTTCAGTGGCACCAAAGTACGCATGCTGTTTATGAGCATATTTCTCCTTTAGATATACATACAAATGTGACTTTGGTTGTGCTTTATTTTTATTTTTTTTTACTTTCTCTCTTCCTGCAGCTTTTTGTCTCGGACAACAAGAACACATCAACCCGCGATGTTGACAGCTTCTTCAACTTTGCTGACATGCAGATGGGCTTATAAGTCACCTGACGAAGATGTCTTTTGAAATGATTAAAGGCAGGATTGAAAACTTCTGCAGACTGTTAGAAATTGCTTCTGGTTTAACAAATCAGTTCCCACGATTGGATGAAATTTTACAATTTTTTCTTCAGACAGAAGGAAGAAAAATGGCTGTAAACCACTGAAATGTTAGTTGCTAAGAGTGCTGTGATTATTTATGTTTCTGTGAATGTATTTTGGAAATCTGTTTTCTTTTTTCCTCTGTGAATGTAGCTGTTTCTGTAAGTGTATTTTCTTTTTTTAATTTAAATATTACTTACATTGCTGTTTGGGATAAAAGGAAAACGTTAGAAAAAAAAACATGAGCACAAAATGCCTGTTTCCATCCTTACATTTTTCTTAGAAGTATTTGTCTTTGGTTTGGATAATGTATTTCCCTCTATTTGAAATGTGTATATATGAGATATACTGTATAGGTAATGATTATGTCTTTACTCGTGTATGTTAGGCCAAAACCAGGTTGTGAAAAGTTTATCTTAAGTTTTGTTAATCTGTTTTCATCAACATATATACACAAAAGGAATGCTGGATATTTGAAGTAGGCACCTTGTGTGTATTTTTTTTTATATATATATATATGTGATTTTTATACATAACTGAATGTTTTTGTATAGAATTTCATAAACTACATATATTTTGTAAAATTCTAATTATTTTGTATTTTTAAACAAAGATGACTGAAAGTCAGCTGCCAGCACCTGTTTTCCATGACAAAAGATCTTTTAAGAGTACATGTGTCTCTAAGGTTCAATTTGCATAGCCATTAAATCTGAGAACCGATGTGAAAAACAGAAACTGTGCTGAATGGAAATGCTTTTCTTCCTCTTTGTACAACTTTTTTTTTTTTTTTGCTGTTCAGGGCCTCTATTTGTCAACTTCAATAGACTGGACAGGACAAATATTTTCTTGATGAGACAGAAATATGTAGATCTGACCATAGTTACCATTTAGCTGCACTTTCTCATCTCAGTGATGAGTTCAGATGATGGTTGTGGCTTTAACAAATTCTAATCTAAATAAATTATGTCTATAAAACGATTACCTCATACAAAATTAAACATACAGGTTTTTTTTTCTTTAAGTTACTTTTTTTTTTTTCAGTTATTTCCAGTAACACATAAAAAATAACATGTTCAAATTGTGCCCAGTTTGCAAAAAGTGTATGCCATTTATCTGTAATTGTTCATTTTTTATGGACTACTGTGATCTTTATATGTAAGATTCATATTAAAACCAATAGAATCAAAACAATCATTCTTTTGCCTATGTTATTTGCTTTTAGTAAAGATGCTCCAATGGGAGTATAGAATTGCGATCATTAATAGCGGGTAACGCCGGGGAGAAAACCGAGCGTACCCACGATTAAAGAGAAGCGGCGGTCTTTAGGACCCGTCGGTTCGGGCGGTACAATAGAGCTGTTGTGCCGTGTTGGTGAACGTACTGCAGCCTGGAGAGTCCCACTGTCTGCTGGGATACAAAAAGCCTTATATTTACTATAATATTAAGACTAAAGTCCAAATTTCCACAGCTTTGTGTATGTTCGGTCTGCGTGGCTGTGTGTTTGAGGAGAGCAAAGCGGAAAGCCAGCGTGGAGTGAAGGTAAGGCGGGAGGAGTGTGAACAATATGCTCGTGTGTTCAGAGTGCCAGGATTCACCCTGGATGGTTTATTCAGGCCACGGGGCCTGCTCCTTTCCTGCTATGCCGAGGCCGTTTCCGCATCACCACTTCATCAATATGATCACACATATGAAGTATTCTCTTTGTAGAAACTTAAACGTACATTTGTTGAACATTTAATCAACTTTAGCTGTATTAATACTTTCCTTAACGTCTGTAGGAAGTGACATCTTTGTACGAAGGTGGCGCCATGTTTGACTTGCTGTAGGCCCGTGGAGGGGAGTGTTTGGCGCCAACTACTGCGTTCGCTTCTTATTTTTAGTTCTGGAAACCACAATTTAAAGCCCTCAGATTAACTTTTAACTCATACCAACACCTAAAGGTGACATTTATACCGGTGCAGCCCCGGATAGAGGAAATAACACACGGAGAAGACAGTTTTAGTCATTGTCTCAGATTGTTTACAGTATCCGCCTGCCTTTAGTCATCATAGTTTGCTGTTCAGGACCTGTAAAATAAATAGTTTCATTAATACAAAGTAAGTTGAATATAAAGAAAATCCATTAGTCGTGTAGCTCTGACACAGCAAGCTTGTTAGGTAGACTATATGGTGTGTTTGTGGTGCTTTGCACAAGTAGTCAGTGTTTCCTTCCCCATAAAACTGTTTAAAAACAGTTTTAATTTTACATTTACAAATAAATTAGATAAATGTGACCTGCATTTGTATCCAGGTCCAATGAGCCTGTCCTTTTAGTAGAGCCAGCTGTGTAGTTAGGATTTTCTTCACTTTACAGATTTTTTCCAGCTTCAGGTCTTGTCTCTCTATCAACTTTGTACGTCTAAAACCTGAGATGTTTCTTTTATTTTGGAAAATAGCTCAGTTTTTCTTATACTGGATGACTGAAAGCGATTAGATTTAGGTATACCAGACTGTTGATATGATTTATTTTGGCTTTGATGCTCAATATCTTTCTTCCTATCCATTTATTATTGAAAAAAAAGCTCATTAAAGAGTAAAACTTAAATTCTTTACCATTAAAATAATCTAATACATGAAGCCTCGGCTTCTTTTCTGTCATTTGCTAAAATGATCCTTTTGGCAGATTTTCTGATTAATACATTCTGACCTGTCATTTCAAGTGGACACCTTTATATTTTTTGAACAATTTCAAAATTTTCCCTCAATTAATTCAACACTTCTATTTCTTTTTTAGTCATGATATAAATCCTTTGTCATTTTTTCATCTTTTTTTTTTTTCAAATAAAAACACTTAGTTTTTTGCACAAAATTCATCATCATTTGTAGCCTGGGTGCCATTCCGAACTTAGTCCCACCCACAACGTTTGAGGTCGGGAAGTTCGTAGTTCATATTCTGACTAGAATTGAGTAGGACTACGTCAGGCTACATCATTTGTGCTCACAGCCTCTCAAAGGGGGTTTTAAACAAAGTTCACATTGAATAAAAACCTTTGAAAGGTGATGTTATTCCTTACATCAAAAAAAAAAGTTTTAGAAACAAAAATGTAAATGGATTTCTCCATTTGCTCATCGAACCTTAATACAAATGTCCTCCTATGCAGTAGTTTCCCATCCAGTTATGGTTACTTTAGCAACACAAAAACAATAAAATAAAAAACTAATATTTACACATTTTAATAAGTAGACCTCGATCTGGTTTTAGATCATTTTTGATGAAATTGACCTTAGTTTTAATCAGTCAGATTTTGAGCTATAGTGTTGAAGCAGATGTATAAACATTACTTTGATCCTTATGGCATTGATTAAAAGAAGGAAAAAATTCAACAGAAAACAGCCTCCCTCATCATCTTCAGGATATGCTTACTCCGGATTTACCATTTCAGAATATGGGCAGGTACTCTATTTTTTAGGTTTGACGATGTGTAGCTATTTTGGTTTATTTCTGGTTTTGCTTTATTTCCTGCTTCCATGGAGTCAAATCATGGAAAGGAAGGAATCAACAGATCATTCAAAGATGATTGGCCAAAACAACACCTAGAGTTTAGTATTAGCCAATCACAGTGTCTTTAAGGAGTAAGGATCATGAGAAACCACAAGCGTTTACACATTTACTCTCTTGCTGTTCTTTAATTAGATTAAATTCTGATTAAACAGGCGTGATGGCAGCACCTACATTTAGGTCCTCCTGTACTGCCATGTTTTTATTTTTGGTGGTGGGCTTATCAGCTCTTGCTTTATGTCCTGCCTTAAACCTTGATACTTCAACGTGATTGGCCCACACAATTTTGAATGGTTTTTGGTTGGAGTGGGACAGAATGTATTACGATATTTTTGAACGCACAAATACCGCAAGAAATCCTCTTACAGGGAAGCTTAGAGTTGGGATATGAATGCAAATGACTGTTAGATTGGGAAAACAATACCCCATTATATCTATTACAGACTTGTAAGTTGAATTAAATCAAAATCCTATCACTTAAGTATGAAAAACAGACCATATAACTGTAAGGGAAAAATATTGCAGTTGACTTTATTATGATTGTATGATTATAGCTACGTATATTCCTAAAATGTCTGGATTACCGAAAAGTAAAACAAAAAACAATAAATTTAGGGTTGATATTCAACATAATCACTACGGTTAACTTTGTCAGTGAAAGTTCAGCTGATTACAACCTGAGCACCGCCTGACAAGATTTGAGATTTAAAAAAACGTATAGAACAAAAACGCTTCTACGCAATAAACGGTATGATGGAAACCTCCGTGGTTTTGAAGCTTCGGCCTTTTTGTACCACGGTTAAACCGTGAAGCGGGGGAACTGGGCCATGCCATCAGGGCAGGAAACATCATATTCTTCCAAGCAAATCGCTCCAATGCCGTATCCCAATCAAGCCTAAAGGTTACATTCTTTAATCTTACAACTCTGAATTTTAATAGTAGATCCTACGTTTTGATTTAATAAAAACAATTGTCTGTAAATCTTGAGGTATTGAATGCAGAAAAAAATAAATATCTAAAAGAAAAAGCCATTGAGTGTTAAAAAGGTGTTTGGTATTTTTGTTGACACTTCCTCCTGAGCGTCTTTGTTCCGTTAAAAAAAAAAAAAAACAGACTTTGTTTCAGGTTTCGTCCATGCTCACTATGAAAACAGAAAAAGCGATATGAAAGAAGTCAGTTGCAGACCTGGGCGGATTTCCTCTGGCCTCTTTTTATTTTACTCTACCCCAGTAAAATGAGGAACTGTCTTGGTGCTTCCTCCTCCTGCCGCTGCCCCTCCTGCCTTCATGGGGAATGTGAGGCATGTCCTGTCTGTAAAAGCCATGCTCTATAAGATGCTTCGTCTGAGTCGCCGTGCGCTTTTTACAACTTTAATGACCCACCCCTTGGATTTAAAAGCTTTAGGCATCTGTCCTGTTTCACTTTTGTTCTGTTTAAAACGTAGCTAGGGTGGAGGAAGCGGTTAATGTGGTTGATTCACTAGGATCTTTCGGATTTCGCTTGACTCTCCCTCTGTGGTTTGATAGAATACCTTCCGAGAGTTTTTGCCTCCTGAATTTGTTTTGCTTAAGTTAAATAGAGGACTGCCCCCAAGAGGAAAAAACAGTTTGAAGCTGAAAAAGACTTGAGAAAAACTTCCAACATGATAATTTGAAATGTACAGATAGAGCTATAAATGAATTAGTTAAATAAACCACAATGACATGTAAGAATGGCCTAATCAAAGTTTAGATCTTACGCTGCTTTGAGACAACAAATTTAAGGGGAAAAAAGGAATATTTTTCCTTCAGTTTGATTGAAGTTTGTCTCATAAGATCTTGATAAAGTGCTAAAAGGTTTGATCTTTTAACGGCTGTAAAACTTGAATGCTTGTATCATACTGTGCTGACATTCTCTGTTCTTCCTCCTGCTGCAGAGATGAAACATAGTGAATAGTCACCAGAAGAATCTACTAGCATGCTTTTCAGTCTGATGTTTATGGTTGGTAACCACCATCATTATTCTGAACTATGAACGACTTGGACTAATGAATGAAATGTTTTTGAATGCTGCTTCTTTTTCCTGCTCCTGCAGGACGTTACAGGATGAAACGTGTCAGGTCGTCCAGCAGCAGCGACAGTTCCGACAGTGAGAGTGAGTCCCTTCAGACTGAGGCGCTCAAACGAAACCTGCATTTCCTTTTGCCTCGCTTCTCTTTAATCGACTCTCACTCTCCCTGCATAGGCCCATCGACGTCCTTCTCTAACAAATATGACAGCAAAACTGGAACCCCGGCCTCCGACCCAAAGAAACCGGCTGAAGTAAGAGCAGTTTTTATGGACGTATTTCAAAGAAAAAGAAAAATGTAGGACAAGAACTTGACTCTGTCCACTTTTTCTCCAACAGGTGTTCAGAAAAGACCTGATCAGCGCCATGAAGATACCCGATTCCCACCACGTGTCTCCAGAGGACTACTACCTGCTGGCCGACACCTGGAAGCAGGAGTGGGAGAAGGGTGTCCAAGTGCCGGCCAGTCCGGACACCATCCCTGAGCCATCAGTCAGGTATGCCCGTCCTGCGGCTCAGCAGGTCTAAATGCTCTTTCTTTTCTGTGACAAACTGTTCCCCAGATCTGGAAGGTTTTTGCTTCTTTTCTTTCTTTTCAGACTCATCGCTGAGAAGTCCAAAGTAGTGCTTTACACTCACCCAAGAAAGTACATCCAGTGTTCAAGCCAGGAAGCGACAGAACCAGGATATGTCAACATTAAAGAGCTGGCAGAGGCCATGTGTCGCTATGATCTGGATGATATGGACCTCTACTGGCTCCACGCGCTTAACCGTGAGCTGAGTCACATGGGTAAGAAAATCAAACTGCCTACAGCTATCAGCACCTGGTTTAAAAAAGAAAAACATATGTGTTACTGCAACATTTAAGTTCCCTTTTGCATTAATAAAGTATTTTAAAATGAATTTAGATTTCTCCCTTCAGGATACTCATTTGCTGTGTAAGGTGGAATTTGATTGGGTAAAAGCCATAAATTCTGGATAAAATCAAAAACATTTATGTTTTCACGCTTTATTATTATTATAAGGTTGTATCTGTTCATCCAAAGGCCACCAACAATGGAAAAAATGTAATCTAGATAAGTAATTTTTTCTTAAAATGAGTGCATTTGTTCTTGGATTGAGGAGGTAAGAGACATTTTGCCAATGGAACAAGACAATTTTAATTAAAAATAAGAAAACACAATTGCATTGTCTTATTTCAGGTGCATGTTATCTAATCATCTTTTTTTAAGAGTATAAATACTCATTCCATTGGCAAATTTACCTACTCAAATCAAGGGTAAATGCACTTCATTTAAGTAATTTTTTTTACTTATTTCAAGGTTGTTTTTCCAGTGAACCTGCTTGTCCATCCGTTCATCTCACTTCATTCATAAATATGTTTCCATTCTAAAAAATTTCCAGGAGTAAAAATATCTGCCATGAATTCAGATTAAGCTTTGCATTAACACTAAAAATGCTCGACAAAGGGATGAAGACTTTAAATTTGACCCTAGATTTTTGACATAAAGGTGTTTTAAACTCTGGAGAGTAAGTAGAACTTACCCGACAGCAACACAAACGTAAGTCCTATACTGATCAGTGGTTCACGCTAGATTAATAACTTCTTGTTTATGACAGCCAAGTGTAACCAAAACTAATGACAACATTACGCTTCGCATCAATTGGTTAGTTTGCCGAGTGGAAATGTGTCTAAAACCCTCTCACACTTTTTTAATCTTTCTAACCACGTGTAAATATAGCCATAAATGATTTACTGGGTCAGGACCCAGTATTAAACCCCCTAATTTAGCAGAACCGCACAAAGCTATTACCTCACTGGGTAAGGCATGCATTTGCATGTTCATGAGAAACATTCAAGGTGACACATTGTCATACAAGACTTCTGACTCCTGCTACATGTTGTTAACCTCAGCAACAACAGCACTACTGACAACATTTTCCTGCAGGTTCATGCTCTAGTCTTCTTCTTATTTATGTATTTTTTATCTTCCCTTAATGTCCCCCAGTTGCCTCTCAGACTGAGAAAATAGTGAAATGGAATTTCTTAGTTTCCATATCTCTTAGGGGTGTAAATAATAATGTCGTTTTGTATCGATGCATCGATCCAACAGCCGACGATCCGATGCATCGACCGTCCGCAAAGAGAATCGATTCATGTTTTTTTTCCTCTGGTCTATTTTTATCCATTTGCTCCTGGGCGTAATTCTCCTCCGTGCTGCGGTGGCGCTAAACCTATTTTGCCCTCCTACCTGCGCTTCCTGGTTATACTCTTACAGCAGTTTGTTGCAGTGAGCTTCACACAGACATTTTAAATTATGCTCAATATTGGGCGTGGTCTGCGCTACACTGTGTGGGTCTAGATAATGCGGCGGCGGTGAGGAAGTGGGGGCGAAGTTAAAGTCCGGCACGCAACGGAGGGACATGAGGGCAAAAAAAAGCGGAGATTCAGCTGGAAAAAGGGTCCCAGCGTTCTCACGCACCTCGCACTCTTCTAGCGGGTCAAACTTCACAAGTTGTTTTCGCCAATTTCGGTCATAAAACAAATCAAGCCGGCCTCCTGTCTGCTGCGCTGTTTTGCGGTCAGCTACAATCTGGGAGAGGAGCAGCGGGCGTCTCTCTCAGGGGCGGTGACGTCAACACTCTGAAACCTTCTTCTTCTTCTTTTTTAATGGCGGTTGGCAAACAACTTATAGGTGCATTTCCGCCACCTTCCAGAATGGAGTATGGACCAGACAAACTATTATATTCTCCCTAAAATACCCGTTCTTCTTAGAAAATTAAAAATACTCCTAAAAACTACATCCCCAGATTACCTTTGAAACAATTCCCTTATATGTAGTTTATTTTTATTCCTGTCTAACTCTAAGCAGCATCTCTCTTTCCTGGGTATATTTATTACATTCTAAAAATATGTTGGACAGTTTCTCTGAGGGAGGTATTGCATTGAACTCATTACACTGATATTGTGCAGTGTTTTTGCAGTATTTTTTTGATGCAACTTTTCTACTTCTGTTATTTGCTGTTGTTTCTAAAGAAAATGCATAATGATATTACAGCTTTTTCATTGATTTATTTCAAACTTGAAACTTTGTTTTAGCCTGTAAGGTGTAAAAAATAAATAAAAATAAATAAATAAATAACCGATTAATCGATTAATCCGAATCGAATTGAATCGTGGTGTATTCTTGAGTATCCAAAATAATCGAATTGTTGGGTCAGGAAATCGATACTGAATCGAATCGCCATGATGGATGTGATTTACACCCCTAATATCTCTACTAACAAATGTATTTCAGGAAGCATTTGTTTTGATTTTTTGCTAACCAGCTGTTTTGACAGATGTATTTTTTTTTGTCTTAAATTCTTTTAGAGGTTGGATTGATCATTTAAAACTGTATCCGTTGCATTAGTGCCACCTGCGTGTTACATTGGGTACATCCTTTCCAACATTGCTCAGATGAATATGAAAATATGCAACCTGGTAATTTACTGGATTACAATGTGAATGTGTGAAAGGCGTTGATTCTTGTTTAAACCAAGAATGTGCTCCCCATTAAAAAACTAGGACCAGTGTATGAAAGCAGTTTATTTGCTTTTTAAAAGTTCGCTTAAAATTGGCATGAATTTTGGATGGAAACAAAGCTATTTAGACTTCAGCTAATTGCAGATTTTATTTCAGATTTTTTTTTTCTTAGACTCGTCTAAATTGAAGGGAGAAAAAAAAGAATAATCTTTAAAAAAAAACTCAACAGCTTGAAGTGCGGTAATAAATGTCTCTGCACCCCAAAGATGTTCTGAATGCTTCCCTCCAGTTTTTAGAGCAGCGGGTAAAAGGAAAGCCTGAATAAGCTGCTGTATATTTCTGCATGTTCAAGGAAAACATCCCTGAAATAAACACATCTCTGACTCAACACATTCATATACCATTTTCAATGCATTAACTTGCTAATGTTGCTAATGTTGTTTTGATTTAAAGAGGTATGCAGTAGGGCTAGGCTAACATTAGCATTTCTTCTTTCTGAAGTTATAAAGCTGAGAATTTAGCCTCTAGGTTATTTTATTTCTATGTGGTTCCAGTTTTATTGCATTTGAAGACAGAAAAGTTTTCCTAACTCTGAGAAATTAGCTCTGATTTGAACGTCCTAAAAATTGATGGCCGATGTTTCAGATGCTCTCTGTGCAACTTCCCTGGGACAGCTTGGTATATTAGAGCTGTAGATGGAAACACCCAGATTTAATGGAATTCCAACATTAGTCGCATCCACAGATTAGTGGTTTCAGTTTCTAAAATCCAGCTATTTAAAAATGCTAGAATTTGTTACTGATGTTATCCTCGGGATCAGGAAATCTGGGGTTCAGTCTTAAATGAGTTTAAATCCTAAAATGTGCCTTACTCTGCCTCTCATTAGCGTTGTTATTTCCATATGCCTCTCAGGGGAGCTACCCATAGATGAGCTGACTATGGAGCGAGCCTTGGAGGCTCTAGAGAGGCAGTGCCATGACAACATGAAACACGCCATAGAAACTGTGGAAGGCCTGGGCATCGAGTACGACGAGGACGTGATTTGCGACGTGTGCCGCTCCCCAGATAGCGAAGAAGGAAACGACATGGTGTTCTGTGACAAGTGCAACATCTGTGTGCACCAGGTGGGTGTCGGAACGGCTCCTCTGTCCACTGAGGAAAAAAATTATAGAAGTCTTGCCTTTTTTTGTTTCTCTCAAGTAGTTGAGTGACGGTGATTTGATCTGGATTTCTCTACAGGCTTGTTACGGCATCGTCAAAGTGCCGGTTGGGAACTGGCTCTGCAGGACTTGTGTCCTCAGCATTGACCCTCAGTGCCTTCTTTGTCCCAAGAAGGGCGGCGCCATGAAGGCCACACGTGCCGGCACAAAATGGGCACATGTGAGCTGCGCCCTATGGATACCCGAGGTATGCAACACTAGGGGGGAAAAAAAAACCCTCTCATTGCTCCAAATGGGTCAAAAGTATGTTTTTGAATAATGGCTTATCTTGCTCTGCATGTGGTTACTGCGTAGGTGAGCATAGCCTGTCCTGAACGAATGGAGCCCATTACGAAAGTCTCCCACATCCCGCCCAGCCGCTGGTCTCTCATCTGCAGTCTGTGCAAACTGAAGACGGGTGCATGTATCCAGGTGGGTGTGGCTATGTCTCAGTTCTTGTCGCATTAGTAATGACTAATAATTAATATTACCTCTGCAGCTGTGGATTGAAGGACATTCGTTACTGAAGGCATCATTTGAATCGTTTGATTAGCATCACATCCACTGATTTCTTATTGGATCTTTGGAAAACCAGTAACAGTTCAAAGTCCTGCACTCAAGGAAAAAAAGAAAAGAAAAACACATTGCAGTGATAAAAATGCAAAACGTAGAGAGTAAATTAATAATTAAGATAATGAAAAAAATATTGACTAAAAGAAGGAATGGAAAGTTGGACTGAAAAGGATTTAGATAGCTCATTCAAATGCCACTCTAAAAAAATATATATTTTTAATCTAAATTTAATACTACTGAGTGATTCTGTGCTTTTAAAAATTCTGGGAGTTTATTCCAGATTAGTGGAACATAAGAACTAAAAGCTGCTTCTTCATACTTGGTTCTGCTTCTAAGTATTCAGAGTAGACCTGAGAGGTCTGGCACGTTGATCCACTGACAACAAGTCTGTAATATTTTTTGAGCTAAGCTTTTCAGTGATTTAAAGACTAACATAAGTATTTTAAAGTCTATTTTCTGAGATGCAGGGAGCCGCTCCCCAGAGCTGAGGTGATCTCTGCTTTCTTGGCTTTGTGAGGACGCTGACAGCAGCATTCTGGATCAGCTGCACCTGTCTGATGGCTTTTGTAGGCAGACCTGTGAAAACCCTGCTGTAGTTAATAATTCTACTAAAGATGATCACGTCAATTTGTGTATCAAAATCCTGTTGAGGCATTAGTCCTTTAATCCTGGAGATGTTCTGTTGGTGATAGGCCGCATTTAACTTCTTTAAAGTTGTAGGGAAGTCGTATTTAAATGTCAAATCATTCTGGCTTAAACATGTATACCGTAAATCCTCTAATATAGGACAGGGCCTTTATTTCACTCAGGTACATCTTGGTCCAAGCCATTATTGGAAGGAGACCGGAATTAGAAGCATGCCTCTATTTATATTTAATCAAAACAGACTACCAGTGGAATGAATTAAAACGAGATTTTGTGCCTCTTTGAACCTATAAAATACTAGGTTCATTTATTGAACAGGTACAGTTACCGTAACGCTATACAGAACATTATTCAGACATGTTCCAGCAGCTGCAATTTTTCTGCACGGTAATACGAAAAAAAAAAAAACAGAATGGAATCTTGGCCAAACTGACTTGCGAAACAAGGTTTTTAAAAATTTAAAGGAAACTGTTCTGCCATCACAGTGAAATTTTATTTGAGGCAGGCTAAGTGGAAGTAGGCTACCAGTATCATATATTGCAAGGGAAATTCAGAACAACGAAGGCCATTTTAATGCTGCCTGGTTACCACCAGACCTACCGGTAATCACATGTTGCTTTCAGATCAGAACGATTGTGTAAGGCCACTACAATCTCTGTGTAAGGATGGGACTTCCCCTGCTAATGGCTTGCATTCGTTAGCAAACATTGCCCCCCTGTGGTACTTGTATGTTACTATCACAAGTTGTTGAGGACTGTCCAGGAACTTCGTTGGACCTAATTATAGCCCCGGCCTGTATACGAGTCCGGCCATTATTTACCTCCACCGACAGCGAGACCGGCCATTGTTAGAGACCTGGCTGCTAATGGAATACAGGACAATATTAGAGGGTTTACGGTATAAATGTGCTCTTTATCAGACTATTTTTTTAAAAAGAATCCTGTCTTAAAACTTCATGAGCTGGGAGTATCCCCATAGCATGATGCTTCCGCCTACTGTAGTGAAGTGACTTTACATCAAAGGGTCTTTAATTCCTTCTTTCCACCTTAGCTGACTCTCGTACCTGGTTTGGGGCAACTTGTATCATGACTGGTTGTGGTGTTTCTCCTGCCACTGATGCTTGTGGAATGAATGGCTAATAGTTGGACTTTCCACTCTGCTTTCAGTGTTCAGTGAAGAACTGCACCATTCCTTTCCATGTGACTTGTGCCTTTGAGCACAGCCTGGAGATGAAGACCATCCTGGACGAAGGGGACGAGGTGAAGTTCAAGTCTTTCTGTCTGAAGCACAGCAAGTCCGGGGAAGCCGGCCTCAGCCCAGGTCGGTCCAAAGCCCCCGTAGAGGGGGGCAAGGTGGGCCAGCGGGCACAGAGGCTGCAGGAGCTGGAGGAGGAGTTCTACACTCTGATCCAGATGGAGGAGCTGGCACAGGAGCTGGGGCTCTCTGAGCGCCTGGTGGACTTCATCTATCAGTACTGGAAGCTGAAGAGGAAATCCAGTTTCAACAAGCCTCTGCTGCCCCCTAAAGAGGAGGAGGAGAACCTGATGCTGCAGCCTCAGGAGGACAGCATCCACACACGCATGCGCATGTTCATGCACTTGCGACAGGATTTAGAGCGGGTGGGTGTTTTTCTTTTTTTTTTTTTTACTGCGGTGATGCAGTCTTTAACGCTGAGTCAATGGATTATTAGCTCTGGGTGAAAAGAACAGTTCCCACCAGCCAGCAGTGGTTTGATCACTTCTCCCTAAAACTCAGTTTTGTAGTAATCAACATTTCTTGTCAGCATTCTCTGATGCTGCTTATGTTATTAAATTTTACCACAATCTAAAGGATGTGATCCTTCCTGGTATTAACTTCTGATTTTCCTCCAGTTTTCAGTTTTTAAATGACATCTCATGCTGGTAGCCTCACAGGTAGAAAGGATAAGGCACAGAGATCAGAATAGAGTCAAACAAACAGGCTCTCAAACTGCTCTCTTGTTGTTGTTTAATTGTTTTCACCTATCTCTGCATTCAGGTGAGGAATCTGTGCTACATGGTGAGTCGACGGGAGAAACTGAAGCTGCTGCAGAGTAAAGCCCAGGAGCAGATGTTCAACCTGCATGTGAAGCTGCTGAATACAGAGATCTCCACCGGTGAGAATAGGTCCACATACATGTCGTTCTGGGAGAAATTATAATAAATTATTATATTATAAATTATAATAGGATTTTTAATTTTTTTTACCACAATAGCCAATAACTCGTATTTTGTTAACTAGAGACTTAAAAAGCAAGACCTTTGTTCTGGCATTAGTCTTCATCACATAGTCTAAATGTTGCTCCTTTCCTTCCTGTTCTTGCTTCTTTCCCTCATTATGTGTTATCTTTTGTGATTTTATTTTTGATTAGATTTGCTAATCAATTAAGCTGTTGATTAGTTTTTTTTTTCTCCCCCATTACTAATCTGATTGCAAATAAATATTTTATACAGAATTAAAACCAGAGGAAGCTGAAACTACGACACACAAGGAACAATAAAACAATCCTAATTTTAATCCTAATTGTTAATATATCATAATTTGGCATAATTACTGCTCTTTCAGCTAAACACTTTAGTTCTTTAATTAACAATTCATTTACAGTGAACTCTCTATAATGCTGTTCACCTTTCACAGCCTCGCTGCTGCATGGATTAGCATTGTGTTCTGCATTCTGATTGGCTAAACGATCTCCACATTTTTTCTCTACCTGTGTGTCAATAACATTAGGTGTTATATTTTAATATGCATGTACGTAAAACAGCTTGCCAACTTTTAGTTTGCAAATTTTCTCCAAAACTCATAATGTCGGTAAAACCTTCTGCACCGAAAAAGGCGTTTGCAGACGGCCAAAGAGTCACAGGAAGATGCTAACTATCGCAGAAAGAGTTAAACTTCTGGACATTTGGACATACTAATGGGGGTAGAAGCTATGCAGCTGTAGGCCACCATTAAGGAATTAATGAATCCTTGTCCATTCCAGAAGCAATAAATTTTTATAAGGATGCAAAAAGGGTTGCAACCGTCAGCAACAAGACTATGGTAAGGATGGAGTCTGTAATTAGCTTTGTGGATTAATGACTGCAGAAAAAAAAAAATTCTCTGGATACGACCGTTACCTGCACAAAAGCTAGAACGCTGTGTCAAACTGACAGAGATGACATTCATGACAGAAAAGAGGAGGAGGATGCAATTGCCAGCCATCGAGTGCTGTTCACACAGAATCAAGCGCATTTAATGCTAGCAAGGGCTGGTTTAAAAATGTTTAAAAAACGCTTCGGATTTAGAAATGCTTCTCTGCACGGAGAGACCGCCTCTGGAGGAGAAGCATTCATGAACAATAAATTTAAAGCGATCATTGAGGAAGAGGGACATAAACCAGAACAAGTTTTTAATGATAAAAATTAAAGCAGTGTTTCTCAACCCTGGTCCTCAAGGCACACTGCCCTGCATGTTTTAGGTGTTTCCCAGCTTTCACACACCTGTTATCAATTGATAACAGCGGCCGATAGTGGCCCGGTGGTTGGGGACCGCTGCTCTACAGGACGTACGATCAGGCTGAAAGTCGCCCCGATCAAATAATCTCGCACGTCTGGCTAGAGGCTCACACTGGTTGTATTGTATACGAAGATTCTCTGTTGCCTTTTTCACGTCACCTCATCAGTTTCTTCATGTTTGTTTTTGTTTTTTATTGAAAAGCTGTAAAGTTCAGGACTTTAAGGTGAAATCTGTTATTTTCTTTTTTTGTGGTATTTTCCTTGTTTTATGGTGTAAATGATCAGAGGTGATGCTCCGCCCCACCCTGATGTTTGGCTATTCTCAGCCTCTACAGAATCTTAGACCTTATGAGAACATGAAACCAGAATGACATGACATGTTTGTCTTTTTGCTCCGTTAAGGTCTTCCTGCTTCTCTTCCGGTGGAAAACATGCTGTTCCACCCTCCTCCGAGGATCACTCTAAAACTGAAGATGCCCAAACCTTCAGGTCTTGGAAACGGAAACTGCTCTTCCAAGGTGGGCAACGGTCCCCTCTGCCCAGACACCAGCGGGAACGTCGACGAGCAGTATCCTGAGGGTCTGGGTCAGGGGAAGCCTCAGCTGCACGCCCGCTGCAGCAAAGAGGAGCGAGCCAACGGTCGGCTGTCTTCCTCCAGCAGCAGCCCACTAGCTGGCAAACCTGCAGGAAAACATTTGGCTTTGCATGTCATGCACCATGCCCATTCATCCAACGGTAACGGCAAACTGGACCAAGACCGGTCATGCATGGTTAAGTGTAATGGTGTTTTGGATAAGGCACTGGCTCAGAAGGACAGTTCCTGCCAGACACCAATAAACCGGGACGTTACAAAGGAAGAGGCGGATAAGAAAAGCTTTTGCAAGTCTGCCATGGAGCATTTTGGCAGACCCTTCAAAGAAGCGACTATTAACTTGGTACGGACAACGGCGGACCTGCGGGCCTCAGACCTACTGTCCCATAAAAGCTCTGCCAAAGAGAAACTGTGGGTAAAACCTGTATTAGAACATAAAGCAAAAAACAGACAATCGCACCAGGACAGTGACGGATACTGCCCCGACCTGGAGCTGAGCGACTCTGAACCCGAGGCCAGGGGGAGACATGGCCATCAGGTCGGGGTTCCACACGCTCAGAGAAAGGGGAAGCATTCAGTGGGTTCCAGACACTCCATGCAGAGGTGACGCCGTGGGCCGATCCTTCCAGCTCCTTTTAGTCTTTGTTGACCTGCTGGGAGCAGCAGCCCAGCAGCCGGCCGGCTCTTTGGACACATCAGGGACCGAGCCCCGGTGCTGATGATGCTTCACATATTAGCTATTGTGTTGCATTCAGAAGAGGAAATCGTGTGATACTCAACAGTAGGTTCCAACATGCAGTTTGGATTTGCTTTTAATAGGAGATAATTCCTATTATTACAATCAACCACAAACATTTTCTACATTAGTCCTGTATGGTTCTGTTTTTATTCGTTTACAGATCAGCTGCCTTTTATAAAAACGCTGCTTTCTAGTTTTTTTTTTCTGTCTTTCAGTGTGATAGGTTCTGATAAGTAAACACTACATTTGTCTCCAAACGGGGTGACGTGTTTTTACAGCGAGCTGACATTCCAATATGTATCCTTCAATAAAACAAAAAAAAAGAAACAGTGGTAGAAAGGTAAAGGACGGTGAAGGTAAATGGTGAAACCTGCAGACCGCCGCCTATCCTGGAGTCACATGAGCAGCCGACATCATCACAGAACTTAAATGTGAAAACCAGCGTTCAGCATTTGCTGTTACCTGTGCTCCTGTTTAAGTAATAATGTACTTCAGAACTGCTGGGTTTATTTTCTTTACAGAGAGACGAGGTCTAAACTGTTTGCTTATACTTCACCTGACAAGAAAACATTAAAGACGATCTTAAAAGAATGTTATGGTCTTTTATTAAAGTGGATTCCAGTAACACTAGGCACAAACTTAACTTTAAGTTTAAGCATTTAAGGTGTTTAAAAAAAAAAAAAACATTGAAAAGTGGAAGGAAATATTTAGCCTGCACTATTTTTTTTCTTTACAAATTAAAATAAATTGTTCTGTTGGTTGTGAGTAAATGAAAAGGTAACTAAACGGCCTACATCATGTCTAATGAGTCTCCCATGAAAAAACTTGTAGATCTAACATTCATTTAATACATGACCCTAATATTAAATATGCTGTTAAATAAAAATTAAATGTCCCATCAAATTTAACGAATTAAATAATTGTCCTTTAGAAATAAATTTAAACATATCTTCAGTTTATAATAAACAATGAAATCACTAAATGTATTTCATACTTAATGCTGTTCTAGCATGTAAATATTAACTATGGCAAGGACTAGTTTTACGTTTTAGGATGAGATTATGATTTTTAAAAATGTTTAAAGCACAGTCTAAATTGGACAATATCTGCAAACCGTTTTTATAAGACTTGCCACAAATTCTTAAAGCTACAGTGTGTAATAATTACAGGTATACAGTCACAAATGTAATATATTATACATAACTATGTTATTAATCATCATCTAGAGCTCAGCCTCTTAACCGTAATATTTGCGTTGCCTTAGAATTGTATTTATTTATAATTACATAGGAGGCGAGGTCTCACATAGCCATGGAGACGGGCACATCTTTCTAAGCTGCGGCACAAGAACCAACAAACTGGCGGTGCTTGAGATGCGCCCATTGCAGCTCGAAAGTAACTACTTGGCTGGGATTGAGAGAGATGAACTGGGACGGTACTGAAATCTATACCCTACACAGACTAATGAAATACTATCTGTAAAATTATCTTAATAATAAACAAACCTATGTAAACAAAAGGTAGGTGATGCTGGGGGCGTTGTGGAAGACATTTTTGTCCCGTAACGCTCACTTTTGGAGGGTAGAAGTTGTGGGGGGGAGATGTTCATGTTGCTGCAGTCTGACCGCTAGATGTCGCTAAAAGTTACACACTGTAGCCTTAATTGGTTGCAGGTCTGGACTTCGATTTAGAAATTGACATTTTTTCCTGCATGTTTCAGTTTTTACAATCATGACAAAGAAAAAAGTAGGTGTCTAGCTGCAAAACCTTGTATCAGGAGGATCCTGTTGAGCTACTAAAGCCACAAATGGCAGCATATTGTGAAAATACTTGGGTTTGTTAATTAATCTGTCTCCATATTCCAAATCCCAATTAGTTCTGTGCAAGTCATTGAATGTGGGCATCTACAGTCATAGCCAAAAGTATTGAGAATGACACAAATATTATATTTTCACATGATCTGCTGCCCTGTGGTTTTCATGTGTGTATGTCAGATGTCATCACATACAGAAATACAATTGCAATCATATACACCTGTGTAATGGAGCAATCACTGAAACGATGTTAGCTGGTCCTTTTAAGGCAGGGCTGCAATGACGTTGAAATGTGTTTTGGGGGATAAAGTTCATCTTCTAGGCAAATATTGACTTTGCAATATAATTACAGATGTTCTTTCTGGAAAACCATAGAAATATGATTATGACACAAATTCCTGGTTGTAGGTCTTGACTTTGACTAGGCTAATTCATGTTTGCAGGAAAACTGCAAAATCTTTCCAAACGTTCGATAAAGGCCTTGCTGGTGATTAACACAACTAAGGCTTCACTTGTTCTTTTAACGGGGCTATGAATTACTGTAGTTGCCCCAGAGTTCTTGGCTGCTTCTTTGCTTTGAACTATGTTAGCATGCTACTCATCCCCCAGAATTATAGCCATGGTGGTATTAACTTTCATACATGTCTAAGGAATCCCTATGATGTCGGCTCTCTGAGCTGAAGTCTCCCCATATCCTGATAAATGTATTGCCTTAATTGTCTTACTAAGAACTGCACCGGATGCAGTGATACAGACACTGCATGAAATGGCTTGCATTGGGTCTGGTGAAGGCCTGGGAATAGAAATAGAAAACAAGTAATATTTTATTACATAGTTTATTATTCATATGGCTATGATTGACTTTTGAAGATTTAAAAAAAAAACTTTAATGCATTCCTTGCAGTCTGTTAGCTTGGCTTCAAACTCATTTATTGGTATTAAGTTCCTCTATAGTTCCATTATTGGAGGAATAATTGATAATTTTTCAAAATGTCATCAAATACGACCAGCTTCCCTGCCTAACTACAAAAACTGTCCATATAACCAAATTTTACACTCTTATATCAAGACAAAACATTTGATCTCATTTTAAGATTTATTTGCTAACTAGGAGCAAATTCTATTAAATATTAATCTACTTTGGAGAAGATTCTACTCAAAATAAATCCAATAATCCAGGGGTCTTCAAAGTTTTCCAGGCCAAGGACCCCCAAAGTGATGGCAAGATGAAGTGCAGACCCCCTAATTGCCTTATATATTAATGTGAAATTGTGTTCTATCAAACTGGTCCTATAGTCACTCTATTACAGATGGAGTCATGTAGCGAAAGTAATTTTCCCTTGCCACTACAAAAAAATGAAATAAGTAATCTTTCCTTAAAATAAGTGCTTTTTTTTCTTGAATTGAGGTAAGTCAGGCACTTTGCCAATGGAACAAGACAATTTACATTTAAAGTAAGAAAAAACAATTGCATTGTCTCATTTCAAGTGCATATTATCTATTATCTTATTTTAAGAGTAGAAATACTTATTCCATTGGCAAATCCTAATAATTATTTAAGACAATTTTTCTCAGAGCTCCTGTGTGTCTCTGAATGTGTGCAGTGATGACTGAAAGACATCTTTCTGCCTCCATTTATCTGTTTACTACAGTCTGTTGAATTCATGTTAATGTGGATTTAAAGACATTTATATTAGTGGAAAAAATTGCAGGGGGGAATAAAAAAAAAAAGTAATCAACCAAAACTTTCACAACCCCCATGCAGTACCTCTGTGGATCCCCTTGGGGTCGCAAACTCCCTGTTGAAGACCTCTGCAATAATCTGTCAGTTCAGCAGGATGATTGCATCTTGAAATCTTGGTGTCAGATCTAAGATTGTTAGACTTTGTTAAATAATATTTGCAGTGGGGGTCATGGGGAGCACTTCCCACAGTATGATGCTGCCATCACCATGGATCACACTTTTCAGGTTAGTGTGCAGTGAGAGATTTCTAGCTATTTAAAAAAATAATTGAATGTGTCTGAATGCCTTTGTAGGACACGGTGAAAGTAAAATCAGACACAGGATAAAGTGCAATATTGAAATATTAGAGAAAGCAAGTTCAAATATTCTGAAGCTTCATCAGAAATAATGAGGTCCTAAAAAGCGAGTCCATCTTCAGATGTCCAGCTAAACTTAGTGCAATACTGCATTCTATGTGATATCTTTGAATCAATGAAACCAAAATAGGGGCAGCTGTTATGTTTCACCATGGTTGTAAGGTACGGTGGTGGAGGGTTGGTGGTTTTGGCTGTTTTTATGGCACAGCACCTGGGTACCTTTCAGGATTTGCAGAAGATAAACCTTTGGTTACTATATCTAAAATATGTCCTAAATTAAGTAATTAAAAAGATGTTTCCAAACAATCTGAACCTGAATAACAAAAAAAAAAAATAGATGATGCATTAACTAAATCTAAATATGGGACGACCTAAAGGAAGGTATATGTTGTTTTTCTTAAACCTCTGCACAAAACTAATGTAGTAAAGATGACTGAGAACTTTGTTTCGTCTCTTACGTCAGTACTAAAATACTAAATTAAAATGATTAAGTTATTAAAAATGTGTGCTAATAGAGCTATTCCAGTCAGTGATTATTCTGTGAACTGTATAAGCTCCCTGAATTGATCACCAGGGGAGCAGCATTGCCAACCTTAAAGATTTAAACCAGGGATTTGTGGTTTAATGACATGCCTGGAAGTTATAAGTAGAGGATTAGTTGTAGGAACAGGGGAATAACAGGAAATAAGGAAGCTGTTATGTTTTGATGTGAAAAAGTAGAGATTCAGAATTCTTTTGACATCAAATCAAATTGATTCAACTCTTTTTTTTTCAATATTTTGCTTGACATAAAAAAAATGTAGTTGATATAAACTGAGCAAAATGCTTTGAATTGTTGAAAAGCACTTTGATGTAGACTGCTTCTCCCCTCCAGTGGTTTGTGCTGTTTCAGGATTTATCGTCCTGCTGAAGAAGCTCAGGGAGACCTGAGAAAGCGATTCTAGTGCAAAGATAGACACAAAGTACTATTTGTTCTGTTTTAGGACTGTGACTGTGCATCCTTTGACAAAAACAATTTTTTGTTGTTTTGCTTTATGAAGAGGTTAAATAACTGATAACCCTAACCCCAAAAGGTGATGTGTACTTTTTTTAATTACCTTCTACATTAACTTTTCATGAGTATCGTTAGATGTCTGTCTGTAAGAGATCTTTTTTGTCTTCATTCAGAAGCAAAAAGTTCCAAGTCATTTAGGTTTTTATGTCTTCAAGACATGCCTGTACTCTATACAATGGGTTAGTTTCATATGGATTTATGGACAGATATAGCTGAGTATAATAAACATAACTGGAAATTAATGACATGCAATCCATGTATATCTTGTAATTAAGGACTATTCTCATTGTGACTTTTTTTCTTGTAATATTACAACTCCTTATTCTCGTAATTTTTACGTACCTTTATTCTCAAGTTATGTTACGATTTTATTCTTCTAATGTCACAATCCTTTTATTCTCGTAATTTTATGACTTTTTTTTCTCAGAATGTATTTTATTCTCATAATTTTCACGACTTTATTCTCGTAATATTGCGACTTTATTCTCGTAATTTTAGCACTTTATTCTGACTTTTATTTCTGGTAATTTTTACGACTTTATTTTCGTAAATTTTGCGCCTTTGTTGTTGTAATTTTACAACTTTGTTGAATTTATTCTCGTAATTTTTAGACTTTTTTTTTTTACTCTTATAATATTATGATTTTTATTCTCGTAATATTACAACTTTATTCTCTAATTTTACAGCTTTATTCTTGTCATTTTACATTTTTACATTCTCATAATTTTCTGACTTTATTCTTTACGTCAATTTCTGACTTTATTCGATAATTTCTGACTTTATTCCCATCAATTTCATGAATTTATTTCCGTAACTTTTACGACTTTATTCCCGTAATTTACTTTATTTAAAATAATAAATACGACTTTATTCCTCGTAATTTTTAAGACTTTATTCTTATAATTTTAAGATTTTATTCTCCCTTATATTACAACTTTATTCTCCCTAATTTACAACTTTTATTCTCATGATTTTTGCAATTTTTATTCAAAAGATATTACGGCTTTTATTCTTCATGATTTTATGAACTACTATTCTCATGAATTTTATTCTCGTTATTTCACGAGTTGTACTGCGACTTCATTTCACTTTGTTGGTGTATTTTGTTCAGTGATTTTACAGCTTTGTTCCCGTAATTTTTAAGACTTTATTCCCGTAATTTTAAAGATTTTTATTCTCATAATATTACGACTTTATTCAAATAATTTTACGACTTTATTCTTGTAATTTTACAACTTTATTCTCATAATTTTACGGTCTTTATTCTTGTAATTTTACATTTTATACTCATAATTTGACTTTATTCTGGTAATAGTTTACGACTTTATTCTCATAATTTTACGCCTTTATTCTCGTGATATTACGACTTTATTCTTGTAATATTACGACTTTGTTCATGTAATTTTACGACTTTACTCTCATTTTATTATGATTTTATTCTCGTAATTTTACGACTTTAATCTGGTAATTTTAATGAATTACTCGTGACTTTATTCTGGTAATTTTAAGACTTTTATTTCAGTAATTTTACGCCTTTATTCTCGTGATTTTACGACTTTATTCCTGTAATTTTACGACTTTATTCTCGTAATATTACGACTTTATTCTCATAATTTTACAACTTTATTCTCTTAATTTTACGACATTATTCTCGTAATTTTTCGACTTTATTTCTAGACTTTTATTCTCTAAATAGAAAAAAAAATTCTATCCTGGCCCTAACACTCTGTTGTATTTTTCTAAGTAAATGCTACTTGCTTTTTTTTCCAGTGTACCTGTGAGCCACACCTCATTAAGCTCCCACCAGGTGTTTCTGGCTCTGATCTGAGGCCAGTAAACGCCCCAGACTGTTTGTGTTACTGTCTCTGAAAGTGTCCCTCATGTCATTTGATCTGAGGGCTCTTTAAGAGCGCTGCCTCTCCTATCTGCTGATCGGTCATCCGGCTGCACCATCCTCCTGCTGCATCTCCCGGCGGGACAGCAGCAGCAGGACAGCTTCACCTGAGGAAGTCAACTCAAGGAAAACATCGAGAATCGGGACTAAAGATGCGCCTCCAGCCCCCGGATTCACGCGGGGGGAATAAGGTGACCGGACTGAGCTGATGAGGACGGAAGCGGCCGATCTTTACCCGCTTTACTTCCCGGATCGCCTCCGATGAGTTGAATCTGATGGCCGTGCAGAAATCAGCTCTGTTTCCGGGGCTCTGCGGGATGGGCTGCTGTAGTCAGCGCTGACACCCTGTTCGCTGGTTCGGCCGGTTGGAGAAAACAGCAGCGGGTTTTAAGAAGTAAGAGTAACATAAAATAGAGCTGCATCTCTCATGTTACTGGGCCCTTCTGACAGACTGCACTCTGCACAACTTACCGCTCAGAAAAGTCTAATTCTGACCTCTCACCATTATAGAATGCAGTGGCAAAGAAACATCCCATTCATGATTCAACACCCTTGTTTATAGAGATGTTGGAGATCAACCTGTTTTTCAGTGTAGTCCCTGTTTCTCTGACTGTGACTGGCTGGATGTGCTCTCTTCATCATCCTCTGATATAGGGAGCTGGCTCAGGGTTGCCTCAAGCCTGGCTGTGTGTTTCTCTGGACGGGAAAGCAGCCTTAACATTTGCTTTCTGTATCTCTGCTTCTGCAATGCTCCTTGAACCCCAGTCGGCTCAGCAGATGGCATTTCACACTGAAGCCTGGTTCTGCTGGGAGGTTTCTTCCTGTTAAAAGGAAGTTTTTCCTCTCCACTGTCACTACAAACATGCTTAGTGTGAGGGATGGCATTCAAGTCAATGAGTCGATGCAATCAACTGGTTTTTCCTTAGATAGAAAACTTTTAATCAATTTGATGGTATGAGCTGGTGAAGCCTCCATATAAATAAACTGAACTGAATTAAACTGAATGTGATGCATCAGATAGACTTAATACTCACCTTCACCATGCATATTCACAAATGTGTGTTTTTTAAAGGAAGGTTGTGCAGCACATCTCAGCATGTCCGAGTGCAGCGGAAGCTGAGCCTGAAGGAGCTGCCCATGGAGAGCTGGATGTCTCACCTGCCATGTGCCCTGTGGGACACCCCGCTGTACCACCTGGCCATCCCCGGTAGGCTGATCCACACCTCACCCCTCTGCAGTGCTGAGGAAGAGATTAGGGAGTTATAGCAAACAGGAAGAGATCAAAGGATGGCACCATGAAGAACTAAGCAACTATAATGAACACAAAAAATCAGAAGAAAGTGTTTTTTATATATATGTCATTCACAGTGATTCATTTTTACACTTTGAGCTTCTTCCACCACAGATCTCAATGTATTTTAAAGGGATTTTATGCCATAATGTATAAAGAATAGTTCATATAACCTTATATGAATGAAGAAGTCACATAATAAAAAAAATTAGTTTACAAAACTGGATTTTCTAAAAATAAAAGCATAAGAATAATTGTTAACATTTTTTTTTTTACAACCCAGCAAATATCGTCAAGGGGAAATAAAAAGGAGTATTTTGGACTACAGAGGTTTGTAGGAACTAGTTAAATCTACTCAAGTGCGTTTTTTAAAAATGTAATTTTTGACTACTTTTACATTATTGTACTTTGTACTTTTACTTGGGTAAAAATAGTATCTCTACTCTTACTTGAGTAGAATTTCTGAGTAGTCCATCCAGTTTGACTTATTTCCCTACATCAAAACGAGCTTGTTTTTAAGAAATATGCCCCAGAGAAATCTTTTTTTTCTACTCAAGACTTATTGGTTAAATGTTATTTTCCATCTGCCATGTCATTTGGAAGTTGAGGGAAAATATAATAAACATTATACTGTACTTCAACATTTACTATTGATTTAGTAAGTTATATAACTAAAAGAAATATATTTAGTGTTCATTCCACCTACATTTCTTATAGTGTAATTACTGTATATTATATGTTTATATAATGCACTGGGAATTTGGGACATGGGAATTTGAATTTTACTTAATATATTTTTAAACTTTATTTCATTTTATAAAATATTAAATCAATTGTTATACTTATAGATCAGTTATTCAGTACTTGAGTAGCCTTATGACCAAATACGGTTTTACTGTTGCTTAATTTCTTCCTATCTTTTAAGAAATTGGCTACTTTTCATGTTTACTTGAGAAAATATGTAATCTAGTGGTTCTGCTTTTACTTTCACTTTTAAGTACAATTTTTGGTTACTCTACCCACCTCTGCTGGACAACAATGCACATATGTATAGAAAACTAAGTTATTATCCCCCAATTGAAGCACTGTGATGGCAGTATCATGCTGTTAGGAGGCTTTTTCTGCAGCAATGACATGAAAGATAGTCAGGGTTGAGGAGAAAAAGGGTGGAGGTAAATACAGAAAAATACTGGTAGGCTTGAAAAGTGATGTTCACCAAAAAATATCCCTAAAAACTCACTTCTAAAACATCCAATCTCACTACGCTTGAGCTATTCTGCTTGAAAGAACAGGCAGGAACTTCAGTCTTTAGGTGTGTAAAGCCGCTAAATGGGTTGTTAAATCTATTGACCTGGCTGGGGAATCATTAGGCATGCCACAGTTTGGATTTTGAAAAGGTTTAAGGTTATATTTTGATAAAATATGACAAAAGTTCAAGGAATGAAATTCAATTTTTCAAGGTTCTGTTCATTGAACCACTGCAGTACTTCTCATAATTACCAAATGATTTCCCGTTTAGGCAGCCACAATGCAATCACATACTGCCTGGACATGAACGACAGGTCTCCCGTCGACCCGATGCAGCCAGACATGCTTCAAAAGCTGGACAAATACATGAAGCCGCTCATTCGCCCTTTTGTTTACAAGTGGGCAATAACGCAAGTAATAAAGCTAGAATTTAACGCACTGTTGAGGCCCACCTCATGGTGCTGAAGCTCCGCCGTAATGAGCTGTGCGTTCTGTGTGTTTCTAGGAGGTTACGATCAAGCAGCAGCTGGACTGTGGGGTAAGATACTGCGACCTGAGAATCGCACACAGACCCAACGACCACTCCTCTGACTTGTACTTCTACCACGGTGTTTACACCACACTCACTGTCGAGGTAAGGTAAAAACAAAATTGTTATTGAATTTTTTTTTTTTTTTACCTCTGATATAAAACTCCTCAGAGTACAATCCTATCTAAAAACAAGTGAGGCTCTACATAAAAGCCACAGATGAAGGAAGTAAAGTGCATGTTAGTGTAATAATCTGGCTCTCTGAGCTCCTTTCACCTCAGCCTTTATTAACACCTCAGTTCCAAAGCTTTCTCAGCCTCTGCAGTGCTTATATTCCTGAATTTTGCTCTGCAGGAACAATGTTGACAGCTCAGGGTCGGCTTGACTTTTCAAACCACAGTCAACTTTATCGTCCTCAGCCTTTAGTCCAGTGGTTCCTGTCCAACCATGTTCCTCAGGGACCCCTGTCCTGCATGGTTAAGGTATCCCCTTGTTGCATCAAACAAGAAAAGATGATTAACAGGCTTCTGCAGCACTTGATTACAGAGGAGGAACCCTCATTTGAATCAGGTATGCTGGAACAGAGATCTATCTAAAACATTCAGGACTAGGGTCCCCGAGGACCAGGGTTGGGAACCACTGTTTTAACCCCTTTAAACCTTATTTGTTTTTTTGCCATGGGAGTTTCTAGACAGGGGCCAGTGGGGACCAGGGCCCAGGTAGAACTAGTTCTGGTTCCTCGGCAGATGGCCGCTCACACTGAGCCAGGTTCTGTTGGAGGTTTCTTCCTGTTAAAAGGTAGTTTTTCCTCTCCACTGTCGCTCCAAGCATGCTTAGTGTGAGGGATTGCCTTCAAGTCAACAAGTCGATGCAATCAATTGGTTTTCCTTAGATAGGAAACTTTGAATCAATTTGACTGTGTGAACTGTAATGTGTCTTGAGATGACGTGTTGTGAAATGGCGCTATAGAAATAAACTGAACTGAATTGAATTGTTATGCACTGAAAACATAAAAACATTATAAATATATTTCTTTCTTTTACTTAAAGTCGCGGGGTCCAGAAAAGGCTGGAAGTCATAGGCCCCTTAGTTTAATTTAATCTTTACAGTTTACTTCAACAACTATTTACAAGTAAGGTTTATTATTTAAAGGATTGTAATAACTTATAGTCATGTCCTTTTTAGTGTCTGAAATTGATGACATGCATTTATATAATGTGTTATTATTACCTCCTCTAATAATTGGTTACATTTTCATAAGCGAAGAATTTTACTTTCGTTTATACATAAGGCTGGTCACCTGTTTGTGAAGCGTCATGACAGTTAAATCGTGTTTGAGGCACTGGTGCGCTATAGGGTTAGGCCTGCACGTTCTGAAGAAAATACCTCAATTTCAGTTCACCGTAGATGTCAGCAATTCGTACACATCCCTTTTAAGGAGAATGCAGCAAATTTTAGTTTTCTATTATTCATTAATAGATGTTTGCCCCCCTGCACAGATATTTTGTTTAGCAGCGTAACAGCTACCAAGGTAAGAAAGTTATAAGCATTAAAGTTACTTTGTATCTTTTTAGGAAAAAGATGAGCATTTACATTCCTGGGGAGGATTAGAACTCGCTCCATTTGTTGAAAACTTCCCCAATATTTACCCTCATTTTATTCCATCATCAATCTGACTCCATTTGGTGCTTTATGTTGCACTAGAGCGGGGGTCTTCAACGTTTTCTGGGCTAAGGACCCCCAAACTGATGGTGAGATGGAGCAGGGACCCCCTAATTATATATATTGTATGAAATTGTGTTGTTATATCAAACTGGTCCTATAGTCACCTCTATTACAGATGGAGTAAGTCAAGTCCTGGGATTATTATATATATATATATATATATATATATATATATATATATATATATATATATATATATATATATATATATATATATATATATATATATATATATATATTGGAGCTTTTTACAGCATTAGTGGCTCTTTTTTTTTTTTGACATTGGGCTGACAGGAAAGGGGGTATTAGAGAGGGGGAGAGACATGCGGGAAAGGACTACCTGCATGGCGGATTCAAACGAACAGGTACACGCCTGGGCGCTGAGGAATAAGTAACTAAAGTATTTCTGACTGGTGATTCTGTGGTTGATGGGACAGAGTGTTGTGAATGAAACGGTGCTCAGCCTGAAGAGCTCCTGTGTGATGTCTGAATGGGTGCATGAATGACTGAAAGACATCTTCTGCCTCCATTTATCTGTTTACCTACTGAGTCTGTTGAATTCGTGTTGATGCATTTAAGAGACATTTCAATTAGTGGAAAAAATTGCAGGGGGGACGTCTAATCAACCAAAACTTTTGCGACCCCCATTCAGCTACTCTGTGGACCCCCTATGGGTTGCAGACCCCTGTTAAAGACCTCTGCTCTGGACAAAAAGTTTAACTTTCTTACTCTTGTGGAGTCTGTGCTTTAAATGAATAAATAAATAAAATAAAAATGTTAATCTTTCTTTCAGGGGTCTGCAGGCTAGGCTTATTGGCTCTCTTTATTTACCAAACAATGTGTTATTGCAGTTTTATTCTTTATTATTTTGCACAGTGCACCATAAAAAAATACTGGCCACACCAGGATATGCTAGGCCTTCCTTTGCAGGAAGAAAATGGTGTTGGAAATATTAGAGATTGATCAACGTGTATTTTCTTTTTAATAATCATTGTGTTTTCACACTTAAAGCATCTTAGATTAAAAAAAATACTGTCAATGACTTTTCTGTTCTTCCCATGAGCTCCTATGCCATTTCCTTTAACAAAAAATCTGTGTTAGAAATATAATTATATTATACATAAACCATGTTGGCTGTATTTAAACTGGAACTGGTATAAATGTAGATAGATTTACCTGTTGAGAAAGAGACTTTAAACCATATTTTAACTATTTTTTTAATGTTGGATATATATCTATGGTATAAAGCAAATGTTTAGACACAGTCACTCATTTACAAGTCTAAGCTAATGACTTATAATCCCAAAAGTAAAGGCAGTCAATATTAAGTCAAAGTGACTTTTTAAAAAGTGGGCCAGTATTTTAACTATGCTGGTATGATTGACCATGAAACATGTAGATAACAGAGAGATAAGCGTGTTTTTGGCAAAGAGGGCTGATAAGTTTGGATAAGCTTGCTATTGTATGGACAGCAGCTGTTTAAGCACCAAGGTTAAAGAGATTCTTAAAGTTTCCAGCCTGATTAGTTATTGTTGTTCTTTCACTGCTCCTTTAACTGTCATATTAGTTTTTTTTTAGTACCAGAATGTAAATTCTGATTCAAAATAGCATGCTTTAGAAGGTCTTCTTTATGAAAATAAACTAAATACATTTTTCAAACAGAAACATGATGTTTAACGAAGGCTGAAATCAGAAACTTGATCCTTTGTAACAGACTTGCCTTCCAAATACCCGGCCTGCATGAAAACCTGGTTTCCAGTGGTGTTTCAATATCGGCTTTTAACTCCATAATTTTTGCAGAAGAAAAGTAGCCCCACAGCATGATGTTGCCACCATCATGCATCACTGTGTGTTTAGGGTTCTGTGAGGTTTCTACAGAAAAGCGCTGCCATGTAAATGACGTCTCGCCATCTTATTGACAGACCATCCTGATGGAGATAAAGGAATGGCTGGATGCTCATCCCAAAGAGGTGGTGATTCTGTCCTTCAGCCACTTCCTCGGTCTGAACCCAGAGCTCCACATCCGGCTGCTCGCAACCATACGCAGTACATTCACTTCCAAACTCTGCCCCAAAACGGTACAGTTGCTTTTTCTACAGAAAATGTATTACTGAGGGAGTGTTGTATGCATTTCAGTCATTGCATGCAAATCCAAACATCAGACTAGCATAGAATGAGGACTGTAGAGGAAACGCCAGCATCTACTAACCCTGATTAACCTCCATTCCAGGAAGTGTTAACTCTACAGAATCTGTGGGCTTTGGGCTACCAGGTGATTGTTTCCTACGAACACAACATCTCCAGCTCTCACAGCGACTTGTGGCCTCATATTCCCTACTGGTGGGCCAACAAGTGCAAAGCTGAGGCTCTTATTGAGGAGTTTGAGGAAAGAAAACAACATGGCAGACCAGGTAACCTGCTGACTATCCCTACATGACTTCAAATGATAGAGCACAGGTGTATAATGCATGCTTTATGTGCTTCAGGTGGTTTCTTTGTCACTGGGATTAACCTGACGGAGGACCTAAAGTACATCTGCACCCACCCCACAGAGTCCCTGAAGGACCTGGTGATGGCCACCTATCCAGCGCTGCTCGCCTGGGTCAGAGAGCAGACCCCCGGCTCTAAACTGGGCTCTCTTAACATCATAGCTGGGGACTTTATCACAGAGAGACACTTTGCACCCACTGTTGTGATGCTAAATGAGAAGCTACTAAAGTAGCCCTCATGACTTCAGAGCTGAAAGCACCAATAATCTGAAGGAAACCCAAGCATGAAAGTTGCACAAGTTTGTTTTTCATCAGACTGATGGAAACTTATTTTACCACTTGAATAATTAATTTGAGCATTAATGCACTTACCAGAGGCAGCGATGTGTATATTTCAGTTTTACAGCGTCTGGGAAAGCAGACTTTTCAATGTATTGAATGAACTTCTTTGTTTACTTTCACTTCACTCTTTATGCAATGGACTGTATCAGTTTTCAAAAGGCAGCAGTGGTTCGATGCCGGGCTGTCCAAAGCAATAATGGTACAACTAAACCCACCCCATTGTAGGGATATTTAAAGAGGAAGCACAAACGAAATGCAGAAAAAGCTTAATGCTGGCTGTACCTTTAGGCTGTAACTGTTATCACATTGGTTTGAACCACAGAATGTAGAAAGTATTTATGCAAGTTTATTCAATGTGCATGAAAATGACATATTTGCATGAACCCAAGCCTTGATTTATTTGTTTTCAATTGCTTTTTAGCCTCTAGCTAATGTTTTAAGATTGAATTAAATGCTGCACCGCTGTGCCTGTGGAAATTTTTAATTGAATGGAATTACACCTTAATAATCCCAAAAGAGACAAATATTCAGTTCTTGCATAATAAAGGGGAGAATTAAAAAACTCAATTGTTTAACTGTTGGAATTCATCTTATTTATTTTATATTATTTTATAAATCATTAGAAAAAAAATTTAATTCAACATTAAAGATGACAAAACTTGCTTTTTTGTTATTTAAATTTAAGTTCGACAAATCTATTATTGAACACACTATTTTAAGTTTATTCATTTTCTGTGATACACAACAGTAGAATGTGAAGGAAACAAAACAAGCAAACAGGCATTATATATTTATTACAGATGAAAAATGTACTTGTATAGTAGATATTTTCTTTTTCTCATCTTTCAATTGATTTTCCTATTCATGCTGTGTAAATTTACAAATGTTACCTTCAGACACTTGAAGACAAACATCAATTTAAAGTCCATTCATTGAATTTAAATTCCATACATTTCCTTCTGACTCATACTGTAATACGCTGCTGTCATATTCAGCTTATAAAGCCAAAAGTAAAAGTGATTTGTGGAGCGAAGCCGAGCGACTGCATCAAATCCTCGACTCTTAATCTGTCATCCTAAGCAGATATTTGGCTCCAGCAGGAAGGATGAGACCTCAAACAGAAGCCAGTCAATTAAATGTAGACATCCTCCATGACTCTTTAGCGCTCTATTTTGGTGTTACTTATTTTATCTTTGTATTCAAATATTACAAAGATCCCATAATAATTTAAATAATACAGTCACATGAATAATAAGTTTTTTAAATCAATTTCGAGGTTGTTTATTTGCTTATATTAGGCATTCAAATTTTGCCATAGTATTATAGCAAATAATAAAACATTAAACAACTCTAAAATCCACCTATGGAAATATGCTTAACTTTTTAAACCAGTAAAACATATTAAAAAGGAACCAAACCCTGATCTTTGGGAGCAGGAGCTCCTGTTACTGTAAACTAGGTTTAGAGGCTTTTTAGGTTGCAACGGGAAACCAGAGGGATCATTTTCAGTGTCCTGACAAGTTATTCATACCCCTCTGTTGTTTCCTCATTTAGTCTCGTTACGACAGCAGGCCTCTATTTATTTTATTGAAGTATAGATAGAGGGATGTTATCCAGATTAGAGGGTTTGCAAACTTTTTTTGTTATTTATGTGATAAAACTATACATTATTCAATGGCACTATTTTGTGTTCAATGTGGAAGAACAACAAATGTGATATTAGCGCATTGATCTCACTGCGTTTTGGCAAAAATGTCAAATAAACTAAGTCAGGTTCCACTGAGGTTCTGTTGAATTTTATATAGTTAAGTTATGGGAAGAAACATAACATTTTTAGCTTTCAATATCAATACCAGAGTCGATTCATGGGACAAAAAATTGGTTTACTATACAAACATCTAAAGAAAATACATTAAAAACAAAGTGTAATAATATAGCGAACAGAAAGACCTTTTTTTTCAATTATTTTTATTGGAGCCAAAAGAGGAAAGAACAAAAAAGGAAATATATATATTTATATACATACATACAAGCATACATATAAAGATATATATTCAAACATATGTACATACACGATGCGTATTTTGCTGTGATCACACACAAATCTATAAAGTCACTACAATACTGACAAAGCATTGCACCAAAGTAAAAAGTAAAAAATCACAAATTACAATCCTGCAGTTTCAGCCCCTTTTTTTTATTCCCAACAAGAAATAAAATGGAAAAGAAAGCCCCCCCCAAGCTCAAAGTCCACCTGATGGAAAAAACAAACAAATGAATATGTCATTCATCAGGTATGAAAACCCATACTTAAAACTATCACAACATGCAATGGCAGGCTCCTTCAGTTGGACAAAAACTTCAAAGTTTTAAAAATATTAAAAAGAAAGCATTGCCACTTCTGGTAAAACTTCTGTGTAGAACCTTGAAGGATATATTTGATTTCCTCAAACTTCAGAATAAACCTCACGTCTTTCACCCAGATGGATATTGAGGGACATTTATCTGACTTCTGGTGTAAACGGAAGTCTTTACATCCAGCCAGTAAAGATGTAAAGGCAACAATCGCCTCTCACACTGAGCCTGGTTCTGCTGGAGGTTTCTTCCTGTTAAATAGGAGTGTTTCCTCTCCACTGTCGCTACAAGCATGCTTAGTGTGAGGGATTGCATTCCAGTCAACGAGTCGATGCAATCAACTGTTTTTCCTTAGATAGAAAACTTTGAATCAATTTGACTTTATGATCTCGTTGAAGTGTAAAGTGCTTTGAGATGACATGTGTTGTGAATTGGTGCTATAGAAATAAACTGAATTGAATTGAGTGTGTTGAACATGTAAATCTGACAAGATAAACTTTTATTTGGATTTAGAATTAAGAGACTCAAAATTCACAGGAAACACACCAAAGGTTTTTTTTATGCATTCGTTGTTTAACTCGGTGGGGAAATGTCTGGGACTTTTCTCTCTGACATTGTTTACCTAGAGGTGCGCCCTCTAGTGGCGGTAATGCCGTCATTCAGGTCTGCAAAAAGCAGGAAACGGAGTTTCTCCTCCCACCGTCCATCCCGTCATGCTGATCCTGCCTTCCTGTGTGTTTGATCGATGGTTTAGAGGGATCAGGTGAAGGGGAGTAGATAAAACATGTGACTGATGGTGAAACGGCTGCAGCTCGGAGACCAACAGCTGGACATGGAGGTCTGCAACCAGGACTGGATGTCTGCTCTACCGGAGGAGCTGTGGGACATTCCTCTGACACACCTGGCCATACCTGGTACCTACTCCACATTATACCTCCAGCATTCAGTGATCAAACAATTATTAGATAAATTATTTATTTATTTGAATTAAAACGTGGATTAAATATGGTTAAAGATATATTTATCTTGACTCCCAGAAATCCTCTCCTACCATCTGAAACGCTTCATTCACTGATTAACTTTTCTTTCTAGGTGTCAAACTTAAACTAAATTCATATCTGAACAACCTTTTCTGCTTTACAGCTCAGATTTTTATCTTAGTGGGTCTTTTGTTGTCGAAAGCTGTCATTTCATTGGCGTTTGTTTATTTGTAATAAGAAAACAAAAATAAATCTGGTCTTATTCTAAATAAACCAGAATTAATGTGTTCTCCTGCTTATTACAATTTGCAGCATTATAGCATATTCATACCAGCTTAGTATTACAAAAAAAGAATAATGAGTAAAACATCTACAAAAAAATATAAAGTATTAAACTAAATATGATATAAGATCAAGAATAAAGCTCAATACTGCTGATCTGTAGGGTATTCCTAAGTCTCATTTTCTATATTGTTTTCAAAGATTTTGATAAAAGTAGCTGATGTTTTTCTTTATCTTGCTTTGTTTTTGTCAAAGGAAAGCTCTCTTTTGTGTTGTACAGGGACAGGAGCACAATGTCTGAGCTGAATTTGAGAACACTGTGTGACTCTAGTGAAAAATGACTGAAGTGGCTTTGGAAGATAACATCAGAGCAAACTGGAAAGGACAGATTTCATTATCAACACTTTCAGCATTCAGGGCCGTTTCAAGTAATTTGGGGCCCCAACCGAAGTTGACCCATAGGCCCATATTTTACAACAAATCTCAACAATCTCAACATATATATAACATATATATATATATATATATATATATATGCTGTACTGTGAATTATAGAATTATATGTGTAATGTTATGCATATCTTATGCGTAGTTATATATTATGGCAGGGACTTTAACGAGTTAATTTCAATTAAGTATCTAGAAACATTTAATGTGCTATAAAAATGTATGCAGTTAATTAAATTTTTTTATGTATATATACATATATATATATAACATGTTGCTATATATTCTGAAAACTCTCTGTGACCTCCTCAGCTCAGCCCTCAGTCTCTAGCCCTCGCCTTACTGTAAATCAATTAAACAGTGAAGGGAGGGGTGGAGATAACTCTGTAACCGACCCACCGAGTCCGAGTCAGATCATGTTTGATATAAAAGTAATTGCAGAGGCTGAGAGTCTCTAAGCGGATGCAGCAAAATGTACAGAAAAATACATAAAAATCTATTTAATGACTTACTTTTTGATGTTTTTTAAAGTGTACAGTGATCTGATCTGGAATGCACACCCATTAAGTACATGACTAAAGGTGATATTTCGCCTGTTGAGGTAGTTTAAAGTCTATTTTTCATACAAAACTAAAGGGATAAATGCAAATCTGGCGTCTTGCTCAAGCGTATTGACTATGGGTATGCTGAATGAGTTGCAACTGGAGACGGCCCCCTTGAGGCGTATCCAGTTACAGCATTGTTGTAATTTTCTGCTTTGACAAATACTGAATTTAAATGACTGTTATTTGTGGTGGATGTCAGTTTATAACCAGGCCAGCCATTTTCTTGGGGCTTGAGGCCAGGTCGGGGCCCGAAGCAATTGCTTGATTAACTTACCTTGTTGCAACAGGTCTGTAGAGAAGCATAGCAACCATTTAATATGAATTATTTCCCCAGGCGTATAAACAGATACCAAGCAAAGCTTTAGAGATAACCACCATCCATGTCTCCTGTTTCCTTAACTTTTGCTATTCATGTCAGAATGAACTCTAGGGAGATCAGTTAAAGTGAAACTCTGACTCAGACATACCGTTGAGCCATTTTTAACTAAACTGGTACTCAGATGTTTTAAATATGCAAAAAGAAATGTCATAAATTACACGCCTGAAGCAGTTTCTTTAGTATGTTAGCGCATGGGCATGCTGTTGTGATGTCATCAACACAATGCAAACAAAGCAGGATTTTTTTTTTTTTGTCCTTTCTGCTTTGGTGAAACCAAATCTATTAAATGTTGCTGTGGAAATCAATCCAAATTGATCATGTTTCTGCACTATCAGTGTAACTTTGGTATTTAGAAAAATAAACCAGCGGGTGGTGTCTTTAAGGTCCTTTTTATATAAGGATATAAACTGAACTTTAATTGATCTCAAAATGGAGAAATTAACTCTTTGCATTTAACCCATCCCATTTGGGTAGCAGAAGGCTTCCACAGTGCAGCCCCCCGGAGAGGAATCAGGGGTTACATGGTCTCACTCAGAGAGCCAGAGTGGCAATCTGTGGGAGTGGGATTCAAACTCACATCCTCAGGATTCCAAGCCCTATGACGTAACCTCTGGGCCGCCACTCCCCCTGTGTTATAGCAAGAAGGAAAGGAGAACCTTATAATTATCTTTAGAAATTCTGATTTTTAAAGACACCAAATATGATTTAGACATAAAAAAAACAATGATGAATATAGACTCTAGGTCATTTAACTTCCGCTTCAGAAGCATTCACCGCCTCTGTCCCTCCCTTACTCCACACACTGCTGCCACACTTGTCCACAGCCTGGTCACGTCCAGACTGGACTATTGTAACTCTCTCCCTCCATAAACTACAACTGGTCCAGAACTCAGTCTGGCCGCATTATAACTAGATACACCACATCTCCCTGTCCTCTGACAGCTCCATTGGCTACCTGTGCAGTTTCACATTCAATATAAAATTCCTACGGTGACATTCAAGGCCCTTCACCACCTTGCCCCCCATCAGGCCTCCTGCATGTTTCCAACCCCCTGTCGTGCTCTCAGATCCTCCTCGTCTTTATAACTGTCTGTCCCTTCTGCCTGTCTCACCACCATTTACGGGCGAGAGGCGGGGTACACCCTGGACAGGTCGCCAGTCCATTGCAGGGCAACTAGAGACAAACATGACAAACAACTATGCACACACACTCACACCTAAGGAGAATTTAGAGAAGCCAATTACCCTAACAGTCATGTTTCTGGACTGTGGGAGGAAGCCAGAGTACCTGGAGAGAACCCATGCATTCTCAGGGAGAACATGCAAACTCCATGCAGAAAGACCCTGGGGCGGGAATCAAACCAAGAACCTCCTTGCTGTAAGGCAGATGTGCTACCCAACTCATCTGTTTAAAATCGCCTATTCTCTTCAATATTAATTTTCCTGTCCCAGCCTTTGTATTTTTTAAATGGTTTTATTCTGTGTTTTGACTTAGTTTCTGCCACTGTGTTTTTATCTTTAGTACGGTGACCTTGAGTGTCCAGAAAGGCGCCTTCGAAATAAAATGTATTATTTAAGGAATTGGAACTTAAAGGTGACAGCTACAAGTTTAACTCCTCCCATCCAGTTAGGGGTGCGCACACCTGCTCTTTTTCTGCACTGTTTGCCAGCCATTTGCCAGACCTGCTAATGCTAACCAAACATTTAACTTAGCAGTTATGAAGAAAAGCAGAGACCTTATTTATTAAGTGAACACAAAAACTAAAAGTTTTTATCAAAGTTCACCTTTTGCTTTTTTTAATCTATTTTTTGGTTTAATTTCTCAGTGCTATCATGGAGCTACCAGGATCTGGCAAATCCTGAGCTAATACTAACCCTACTGGTGCATAATACTTTCATGTACTACATCACATTACAGCTAAAAGTAAAATATTTCTGTATTTTGGACCCATCAAAATTAACAAAACAGCTATTTATACAAAAAATTGGTAAAAAATAAATAAATAATACAAAAATTGTAAGATTAAGTTTCATTCTGCACCACTTTACATGCCCTTTTGATAATTTCTTTTTTAATCAATTGGATGAAAGAGTTGTAGCTATGACCTTTAAGCCAGTATATTTATACTGTAGTTTAGGCAGAGCCTTTTATAATCAAACCAGTCATATACGATAATAAAACACCAAGTTGCACAAAAACTGCAAAAAAATGAAAGACTAAATAAACAATTTTTTCTTAAAATAAGTGCATTTTTTCTTGAATTAAGCAGGTAAGTAAGACACTCACCAATGGAACAAGAAATTTTACATTTAAAATAAGAAAAAAACAATCCAATTGTCTTATTTCAAGTGCATCTTATCTAATTATCTTATTTATAGAGTAAAATACTCATTCCTTTGGCAAATCATTTTATTTACATTCTCAAATTGAGGGTAAATACATTTAATTGAAGAAATATTTTCTTATTTCAAGATCATCTTTGCGGTGTAAAATTCTAGTTTTAAATGCCATCCTTTTAGAAACGTTTTCTCTTCTTGGGAGTCTTAAAGCTTTATTGGTGTTTTTTTTTTGTACATAGGGAGCCATGACGCCATGAGTTACTGTCTGGACATAAACTCGCCTCTCCTCAGGTCTGAGTCTGACTTATTCAGGATCCTGGATGGACTGTTTTCCTGCTTTACCAGACCTGTCATCTTTAAATGGGCCACCACACAGGTATGAAGAAAGGTGGCGTAAGAAAAGCAAAGTTCATCTTTAATAAAGAGGATCTAAATTCATATGCTCTTTGTACGCAATTCATCTTTCATTTAGAAGCTTTATTGCATTTCTTCATGTTAAAAATCACAAATGACGTGTTTTATGGAGATTTAATCAAGATAAAAATAAACATTTTCTTTTTCTCTTTTATCTTCAACCCCTTGTGTCACATAAACTGCTCATTTTTTGTAAACTGTCCGTACCAGCCTGGGAATTTTCCTTCACATTTTTCTCTCCAGAACGGCTAATGATCTTTCATACTGGATGAAGATCTGATAAAATATATTTTTTAAAGTCTTGCCCTAGATTCTCTAATTTCATTGAAGTGTTTACTTTGACTGGGCCATTCTAACACTTGGATAAGCCGTAATCTGAACCATATTATAATCATTTCTAATTAAGATTATCTTATTTCCATTCAGCTTGCCTGTCAATGCTGAAGAAAAGCATCCCCACATAATGCCTCATAATGCCGCCACCACCACCGTGTTTTACAGTAGGGAGAGTCTTCCAGTGGAGGTGCAGTGTTAGTTTTCTATCAGCTATAGAGTTGTGCTTGTGCTTAAACAGATAGCATTCTTGCTCATATGTGCTTTGTCCCTCATATGGCTTATGGCAAAAGGGCAAACAACTTAGTTTTTTAATTGAGAGCCATTTTTAATGCATCTCTTTCCCAGAGCCCAGGTTTATTTACTTATAGTCTTCCTGTCTACTCATTTTCCTACCTGGGCTGTGGATCTGCAGCTCCTCCAGAGTAACTATGGTTCCTGCTCCCCTTACACACTGTGAAGCTCACTGTCCATCAAAGGGGGATTTTAAATATTGCCTTATGCAACATATAACCGGAAGTGCAGTTTAAACGTCTTTGTTCTGCTTTCAGTTATAAGATCTGCTTCCCTGTTCGACTTTTTCAAAAGTATCTTTAACTTTTTGTTCTCTTTATGCAGCTTATACCTTCATAAACCAACAGTCATCGTTTCAGTTTCTGCTTCCTACATCTTCATCACCTTCCTCTCTTTTTTGTCCTTATGTTCAAACTGAAGACGTTCCTTCATTTCATGCAAACACATCACTCCAAATCAGCTTTATTCTACAATCACAGCCGAGGGATAGTAAGAATCAGGCTCTTCCTTTACCAGCAGGTAGTTGGTTTGATGTTTACTGCCTGGTTTAACTTTGGCTCCGCCCACAAGCTGCTAAAGGTAAAGCAAATTGATGGACTTTATTAAACACATTTATAACCCCTTTACTCCAAGATCCAGAAATAAAATCTAAAGGAACTGTTTCAGTTTTACACAGAGTGGCTGGAATGAGGCCATATTTAAAAGACATCCATGAAGAGAAAGTTTATATTTACTTTACTGGATACAGACTACATGTGGAAAAATACTTAGAAAACTATCTCTACACCCAGCTTACACACAAAGTATGACTCAGTATCAGGCCCACTGCGACTTTTTTGTTTTAATTATAAGAATTAAGCCATAATATTAAGTAAATATTCCAAATCGTATCAGAATAAAGCTGTGATATATGAGTAAAGTCAAGATGTTATGAAAAAAAGAAGTTTTTTTTATAACTGACTTGAGGTGATCAGCTCTACTGAACAGCAAACCTTCTTCTTGTAAGAGTGACATGTAAGTTGGCTGCCCCTTTAAATCTCATCATATATTACATTTATCTTTCCAATATGGTGGTGAAGATTCTCAGTCATCTAGGTCATAGTGATTCCAAAAATGTTAAAAAAAAACAATCCACTGGACTTTGTTTCCAAGTTTAAGGAAGTTTTGCTTCCCATGCATGAAGCTTTTTCAATTCAAATATCAGAAATAGGGTTGAGTTGCTTTATAGAGCAGCCCAAGAAAGGCTTGTTTCTGCTTAGACAACATGCAAATAAAAACGGACAAACCCCTTTTTCCAATATGATTTCAGCCTTGTAATATTAGGACTATTTTTCTCATTTTAGAACTTTGTTTTCGTAATATTCTGATAATATTGACATTCTCACAATACCATGACTTTATTCTTTTAATATTGTTTTTTGTTTTACTTTGTTATGTAATGTTATGGCTTTATTTTCAAATAACTGCAACTTTATTCCCATAAGATTAGGATTTTAATATAGTAACATGACATTCTCATAACGTTATGACTTTATAGTTGCATTATAATGCATTTCTCATAAGACTTTAATCTCATAACAGTATAACTTTATTTTTATATAATGACATAAATCTCATAAGACTTTTATTTTAATCTTGTAATTTTATGACTTTCTTCTATTAATATGCTTTTTATGTATATATTATGATTTTAATCAGGTAAGGTTACAGCTTTTTTGTCATATTGTAACATCCTTGTAATGTTTGACTCTTTCATAATTTTACACCTTATTTTTCACAATAATCTGACTTTAATCTTGTGATTATACGACTCGATTCTGATAATGTTAAGGCTCAAGATATCACAACTGTATTCTTATAATAATATGACTTTAATCTTTTAACTAATGACATTTATCTTGACTTTTGCCTAATTTTATTCTCCTAGACCTAAAAGTATGACTTTATTCTTGTAATATTGACCCTTTACTATTATTAGTATTACTAACATATATGTGTTAAAATGTATCTCACACTAGTTACTTGGTCCTACACTAAGACATGGTGGTGGCAGCATTATGCTGTGAAGAAGCCTTTTCACAGCAGTGACAGGAGAAGTTGGTCGGGGTTGATGAATGGAGGTATTTAATGCATGATTTAAAGCTGCTAGAGGCTAAAAAATATTTTTTTTTTTTGTTAGCTAAACATCCACCAAGATCTACAGTAGTTTGATTTACCAAAGTTTGGCTTGAAAGTTAGCTCACCAAGAAGCAAACTGCAGAATCCACATCATTGGAGCCAGAAATCACGAGTGTCATGAAGCGAAGGAACTGAGATGACCAAAGTTTAAAAAGTGAAAGATAAATACAGCTATGAAATAGATATTTGTTGCTCTGAAAGAACAGGAGCTGAAAATAGGGGGTCAGAGTTTAAAGGCTGAGGGTCAAATCAGGAGGAGGGAACATTCCCCAGATTAGAGAAACTGCAGAGTTGACTGATTGTTCTAGAGCCTGGTTCCTCAATACCACTGGAAGATCATGTGATTGAAACTGAAATACTACCTTTAGGTGTCCTGTTTGTGTACAACGCTCAGCCACGTAAAAAATGGCTTATTGTTCTGTAATGGTATAATCGTGTGTGAAGGCAGATTTTTCTTTTTCTTGTCACTGTTTGTCTCAGACAAACGTGAGTAAATATAGAAAGTTACTCTCAAAGAATCTCAGTGCTTCAAGGAAAAAAAAAACCTTTCTCATTCCCAAAATGGAGTGCAATATGCTGATGAAGATACTCAGTCATCCAGGTCATAGTCATTCCGTAAAAGTTTAGAAAAACAAATCCACTGGACTTGGTTTCCAAGGTTTGAAGACGTTTCGCTTCCCCTCCAGGAAGATTTCTCAATTCAAATGATGAGAATGTCATTTGAACGTCATGTTCTCACATTTGAATTGAGAAAGCTTCCTGTAGGGGAAGCGAAACGTCTTCAAACCTTGGAAACCAAGTCCAGTGGATTGTTTTCTTAAACTTTTACAGAAAACCTCTCATTGTCTTACCAATAGAATAGAGCCCGCATTTGAATAAAACCTGTTTGACAACATGAGGCTTAGTCAGATAGCAAAAAGCCATAGAACACACCTTAAGTTAAAACAATGAACAGATTGAAAGCAAAAGAGCAAATTTACTTTTATTAGGTGAAAAAGCAACGTAAAGATCACGGATCCCAGTGGTTCATAAAGCATCATCCAAAAAACACATGAAACATTCATGAACCTTACCACGAGGGACCAGTCAATCAAAATGACTAATGCCTCGTCACACCGAAAGTGATTTGAGCAGCAAAGAATTGTTTGCTGCTTCATTTTTGACGGTGGATGAGAGATTACAGCAGAACCCAGAACATTTTCTAAAGCACTGCAGGATTCACCTCCGTTATGGTCAGGATTTGACAGTAAGAGAGAGAGAGGGAGGAATTAGCATCCACTGGAACATTAAAAGGTGAAAAGTATGGCAGAAACGTCCTGATGAACTCCAAGATCTTTAGGGTGGTGCAGTAGTCACCACTAGTGCCTTTAAGCAAGAAGGTTCAGGGTTCGATTCCCGGCCAGGGGTCTATCTGCTTGGGGTTTGCATGTGCTCCCTGAGCATGCATGGTTTCTCTCAGAGTACTCACACTTCCTCCCATAGTCCAAAAACATGACTGTCAGATTAATTGCCTTCTCTAAATTCTTAGGTGTGAGAGTGTGTATGCATGCTTGTGTGTCCATGTGGTGCCCTGCGACAGACTGGCAACCTGTCCAAGGTGTACCCCACCTCTCACCAAGACGCTGCCAGATATAGGCACCAGCCCCACTGCAACTAAGCGGGTGAAAATGGATGGAATTATTATACGAAGGTGTTTATCCCGATTTGTTTTTGCATCAAGAACACAGCATTCATCGTGTTTCTGCATGTTGGATGTATTTCCTCTGGCGGATGTAATTGCCACTTTACAATGATTGCAAAGCGTCCTGTTGCCAACTTTCTCTTCCTTAAAATGAAATGGCGGTCATCACTGCATAAAATTTACAAATGAATGTTTAGAGAAACACAAGGTGAGTTTGGGGGTGGCCTCGTCCTTATTTGGGCTTGGAGATTTTAATCTCTTCATGCTTTAAGACCCAAAGTGCTGAATTCAAACAATTTGGCAAAGAAGAGCAAACCAGAATTTCTCAAGAGGAAAAACACTTTTTTTCCCAGCTTATTTTTATTTATTGTCATTCCACTGTCACAAGTACAAAGCAAAAAAAAAAGAACTCTGCATTTAAACCCAGAGCGGCAGTCTGCGGGAGTGTGGCTTGAACTCAGAACCTCAGGATTCCTCGCTCTATGCCCTAACCACTAGGCCGCCACTCCCACCATTCTACTATTTCCACTGTAAATCAAAAAACATTTGATGTTTTGTTTTGTTCAGGACAAGAGCATTGAGGAGCAGCTGGCAAAGGGAATTCGGTTCTTTGATCTCCGTGTCGCACACAAACCAAACGACCCATCCGACGACCTCTACTTTACCCACGTTATATACACACACTTGACAGTCCTGGTGAGTTTAGGTCCCTTTAACTGATTTTTTTCCTGTTCTTTCCTGGCCATCAACATTATTTTCTCCCCCCCTACAGAAAACGCTGGAATGCGTAGCTTACTGGCTGAACTCTCACCCGAAGGAGGTCGTTATCCTGGCTTGCAGCCATTTTGAGGGGATGGACGATGAGTGTCACGAACTGTTCATCTCCCGTTTAAAAAAACTGTTTGGCTCCAAGCTCTGTCCCCGGAAGGTCAGCGTCCTTCTGCTGCAGGTGATGATCTCCCCATAAACAAAGCACTGCCTCACTGTCTGCACCCTGCCTGTGTCCTTACACAGGAAGCAGTCCTAAGCCTGCGGAGCCTGTGGGCATCCGGTTACCAGGTCCTTCTCTCATATGAATCCCAACTGGTGGCAAGACATCCGCAGCTGTGGCCCGCCATCCCGTACTGGTGGGCAAATAAACAAACGGCGGACGGTGTAATACGCTACCTGGAGTGGAACAAAGACATGGGACGTCCAGGTGGGTTGGTCTTCAGAATGCAGAAATCCTTTATGTATAAAAATTTGACCATAACCTAACATGTGGCATGAATTTATGTTCCCTTGGGGAAGGATGTCTCTAATAGCTTAGCACAAACATTTTCCCCAAATCTTCACCTAATTTCTCAGAATGAGAACACAGGAGTATTCTTCAAGTGATTGGTTCGATCCTGTGTTTAGCTACATCTATTCCTCCATCATCTCTGACCGGTTTTACTCGTCCCTGCTGAAGAAAAGTATCCCTACGGCATGATGCTGCCACCACCATGCTTCACTGTAGGGATGGTGTGTTCATGGTGATTAAAAATCTTCTGGCACAAGATATTTTTCACAAAGCTAAAATGTTTTCTATCCATCTGACTGGAGCGTCTTCCTCTGGAGTTTATGTCTCCTTAATGGCTCATTAAAGCTCAACCAAATGTTAAAGTGTAATAATCTAACCATAACATAAATATAAAATGTTTAGTCACATTAAAGCAGATATTGAGCATTTTTTTTGTACATCTTTTTTTATGGGGAAAAAAAGTGAATCACATTAGATTAAAGTATATTTTTAGACTTGTTGGAATAAATCCCAACTTTCAAAGCCTTTCAATAATCAGTTCAATTTAGTTCAATAATACACATATTTTGACTGAATATTTAAAATCAGTATGGGATATAAAAAAAACAGTGCAAAAAGACTTTCGTTAGTCATTTTCTGTGCAATGAGGATGTGAATTGGTAAGAATTTGCAGATTCGATAGAAATCACAGTTTGTCTCACAATAAGATTTATCCCAATACATTAACAAAAACAATACAGTGTGATTTTTATTAGGAGACAGGTCTGAAAACCTGACAAGATCTTGTTGCTGCTCTGCTGCGGGTGGTGCAGAGCAGCTCCTAGAGGATGTGCTGCCAACTAGTGGGTACTAATTAAATATCTGAATATTAGTCAGAATTATTTATTTATTACACCCCTAATTATTATTTTTTTCAGTTTTTCCTCTAAACAGAAAAAAAGAAAAATTTCTAGTAACTAATAAGGTTGAGAAGCTTAAAAAAAGTCAGAATAAATTGTGTGCAGGTGGTGCACAGGTTAGTGCGCACCACCCATGTATGGAGGCTTTAGTCCTCGAATCCGACCTGTGGTCCTTTGCTGAATGTCTCTCCCCCTCTCTCATACAACATTTCCTGTCAGCCGACTGACAGAAAAACGAGCCACTAGTGCCGTAAAAACTCAAAAAAGAAATTCAGAATAACAGCTTCGTTTTGTCCCTGCAGTAATGTATCTGAATTAGCCTTATTTAACACTCATATTTCAGTACTCTATCTTCTTTCCTGCATCACATTAAATAAACTGGACTTTCAACTTAAACATCTGCTTATTCCTTTTAAATAAGCAGCATCAAGGTATCAATAAATAGCCTGAGGTGAGAAGAGCTTAATCATTCACATTGCAGCTAGATGCTTTTTACAACCCTTTTCTTCATTTTCATCTTATTTGAAGCCTCTCCTGTTTTTCTAGGACAAACTCTGCCTATAATAGGTACAAAGATCTCCACCAGAGATAATAATATAACATATAACAGTGAGGTGGAAGGAAAGTGATGTGGTCTTTAATCAGCTAAGATTAGCTGCAAGTCTTCTAACATCTATATTGTTGGTTGATATGATAGAAAGCATTTACAACAATTCATTTCCATGTGTTGGATTGTCCTGAATTTATTTCCATCAAGTCTGAGCAGCAGTTCCTCTCCTTGATGCAGTGAACCCACAGCATGATTCCAGCACCACCATGTTTCTGTCATGGCACTTTCTATCCTATTTAGTTCCAAGGTGCATATAAAAACTTTATTTAGAGGTATCAGAGTAAAATGTATTGGCACAACTTTCAGATGTCTCCTTCCACTTTCCTCGACATGCTTTATGTTGGTTTATCACATTTCGTTAGGTTAAAAGGTGAATTAAGTAAGTTGCATTAAATGTGGATGATGTTTTGACACCTTCTTGTCTTTGCAGAGTGTTTCTTTGTTTCCGGACTGAACCTCACGGCCCCGAGGGCTTACATCGCCAAGAATCAGAAGGAATCCCTGCGAACGCTGACCTTCAGTAACTGGGAGCGTCTGAGGGAATGGGTGGAGAAGCAGAAGCCTGGATCGGACCCCGACAGCCTCAACATTATAGCAGGAGACTTTGTGGGGCCGCTGCCCCTCTGCTCCCTGGTGATAGCCTTGAACCAGAAGCTGCTGCCGGAGAGCTCCACCCAGAGGGGGAAGATGTACTGAAGGGTTTTTAAAAATGCATTGAAATTTTCTTTTCCCAGCTTCTTTTACTGGATGTGATTTTTTTGAATCATCTCCGATTCAAAGAGAAATCATCATTTATTGAAAACCAAAAAATGACCTTCAGCATCTCTAATGTGGAATCAATATATTTTTACAAAAAAAAAACTCTAATTCTATTTCAGATGAATCAAATCTGATCTTTTAATCACCGCAGAGCAAAAATATTTTTTTAAAGTTCAGAGTTGAGTTCTTTTTAGCTTCCTCTGTTCTCATCTACCTCCGAAAAGTTTCTTGTAGCGTCCATAAGCAGCGGCGCTGATGATGACCTTCACCACAGCCGAGCCTTCGTCTGCGTCCACCTGCACGTCCTGAACGGTGGCTTCTTTGTACAGCCAGCTGTGGACGGGGACACATGATCACCTCACGGCACAGAAACCGACACAGTGAGCCGATATATCTGCTCATCCTGACCTTAACTGAGGACTGCTGAGGTCAACTCGCAGGTCTAAAATTTGTTTTCCGGTGGATTTTACAATCTCCCGCTCCACGGCCTTTTTCAGCTCATCCAGGCCTCGCTCCTGCAGGGCAGAGATCAGCACCGCGCCCGGCTCTGAGCTTTCATAACTGCAACATACGCACAGGAAAACAACAGGTCACCAGCATGTAGTTAGAGGCAGTTTTTATTATGATTAATGTGGGTAACTGCACAGGGGGGCATTTTAGACGGGAGGTGGCACAATCACCAAATAGGGAGTTCAGAACAGCTTTTCTTTTGATTACAGTTTAGAATGAGCGCCACCTAGTGTTAGGCATATAGCACTTTAAGAAAACCGTTTCAAAAAGTCTTTTGGCTGATTTATACTCAGAAACCAGGTCGTCTGAGTGTGTCGCAGTGAACGCAGATATGCCCCCGCCTGTTCCGCAGACATTCTGCTGCACCTCTCCAAAATTGTAGGTGACCGCAGACAGTGCTGTAGAGGAGGCCCTGATTGGTCAAATCTACATCCGCTCTACACTATGTGTATTTCCTGTTTGGTAGCTTACCAGATTGTTTTGTTTGTTTTACCTCCATTGTGGAAAACGATTCGTGAAGATGGACCAGCTAGAAAAGCGAAGTGCGTGAGAACCCTGGGACCCTTTTTGTCCCTCCATTGTCGTAAAAACTTGCCCCCACTTCCTCACCGCCTCGGCCGTATCTAGACCCACAGCTAGTTGGTGATTGTCTCTCTTGCGTTGTGGAATAACACAGCGCAGACCACGCTTAGATATTGGGTATAAATCTAAAATATCTGCAACAAGCTCACTGCGACACACTGCTGCGGGAGTATAACCAGCCATTTAAGTTGAAATTAATCCTCTGTGTATTAAGAACAAATTTTTGCAGTGTGACCAATCAAGCGCTGAATAACACTGAATAGAGAAGAGATAAATTTCCATTTTTTAATTTTTTCCTTTTAAACTTTAGGACCACCAGATAGACATAAGTGAAAATGGTCAATTCAGACCCTAAAGTTTTGACTCCTGCATGATTTAGATGTGCATCTGCCTCCATTATACCTGATCCAGAGAATAATTCCCCTAAGAGTCTTATCAACTACCTCTTATTATATTAACTACCTGATATTGGACATCATAACTACACTGGTAACAGATTTCATAAAAAAATAATTCTATAAAAATGCTGCTTGGAATTATATTTTGTGAAAATAAAAACCAGAGAATGTTAGTCTCTGTTTATAAACTACAAAATAAAGAAAAAAAAAGTGTATTTCTTTTTACAGAAGCTGTTATTATTGTGGAGGTGGTTAGGGGGGGAGGGGCCAGCATTAGAAGCCCCCCAGGCTACCTTTCATGTTAACCTCCTGTCTGTGTTTGTTAGCCATAATTAAGTTCTTTGTTCCCCACTCTTTCAACAATAGATAAGGGAGAAAAAGAACATTTGTGAGGACAGCAGGGTGGCTGGTTAAATAAACAAACCCTCAGGTCAAACTTCCAGACGTCTGATTTAAATTCATGAAGTCAACTCTTCACCTCCAGCATGTTACTAAGACCAACAGGAAGGAAGCCTTTATTCTTACTTGTCAAGTAGGTCAATTTTGTTGTGAACCTCGATCATAGAGCCCAGCAGCCTGTGTGGGATTTCCAGGTTCTTCAGGACATTCAGTACGTTCGCCTTCTGATTCACCGTCTCTGGATGACTAATGTCTCTGACATGCACCAGCAGATCCTGGGAGACACAGAAACAAACAGGGTCTGAAAAACACCTTAAAAACACACAAAGTATCCCCAGTTAAATCATTTAGTTTGCAATTCTGTAGCAGAGAAATTCTTCATAAATGTCTGCGATGAAGATGAAAGCTAAAAAATCTATCATCTATCTGTTCTCCTGATAGATGATAGCTTGTGAGGCTCACACACTATTTCTTAACCCTTTAAAACCAACTGTATCATATTTCATACATGAGTTTTTCAGACTTCTGTATCATCAGCGTGATATTTTTGTTCTTGAAAACCCTAACTTACAAAATCACACTCATGTCGTGAACAGAAAATGTGTAAAAGACTATGCGGAAATGCTTAATGGATCAAAATTGATGCAAATAAATGCTATAATATATGTAATGCTATGTATATGTATGTTTTTTATGTTTTTCATTTGTCAGAAAGTTAATTGAAAATTCAATATTTTTTTATTGAATCTTCTGTCAATTATTTTACAGTCAAGGCTTTAAAGCAGGGGTCTTCAACAGGGGTCAGTGACCCCTAGGGGTCCACGGAGGTACTGCATGGGGGTAACCAACGAAATTTTTTGGTTGATTAGACTTTTTTTTTTTTTTTATATTCCCTTCTCCTCTTTTTTCCACTAATTGAAATGTCTTTAAATCCACATTAACATGAATTCAACAGACTGTAGTAAACAGATAAATAGTAGAACACCGAGTACAACCCAAAGTACACCATCCCCACCGTCAAGCATGGTGGTGGCAACATCATGCTTTGGGGTGCACAGCCAAAGCAAGAGGGGACGAGACAACTCCATCTGTATTGAAGGGAGGATGGGCGGGGCCATGTATGAGGTGGAATTCTGGACCAACATCTCCTTTCTTTCTTCTTTATTATTAATAGTAGGATCATTATAGCGGGTTATTGCACAGGGTGTTTACACTGGTATTTATATGGATTGATAGATATCCCTCACACCAAGCGTGTTTGTAGCGACAGTGGACAGGAAAAACTCCCTTTTAACAGGAAGAAACCTCCAGCAGAACCAGACTTCAATGGGGCATGTGACCGAAACCACTCTGACAAGGGAGTTCAAGGATGCACCAGAACCTCCTAACAACCACTAACACCTCCCAGGTGACCTCCAAGGCCAATCCAGTAGGAGGGATCAAAGCCACCTTATGTTTTTTCTCCTAATTATTTGTTAGACCTACAGTATATTAATCTCAGTGATCCCCAATACTACTTAGAACTGAAGAGGCCTCTTTGATCGGAGGCGAAATGTCTTCCAGAAAACTCCACATCTAGTTGCCTAGGCCGAATCATTTCAAGCTTTACTGAGAGAATCTAAATTGAAGAGGAAAAATTGAACAAAAAAATAGGTGTTTATTCCCATTTCTGCTTTTTTTGGTAAAATAAAATATACATAGATGTCAGATTTGAATGTAAATTTTTTTATTTCTATTGTGTTTGCAGCAGAAGGAGTAACCGTTGCTTCCCCTCTTAATATTATTATTGTGTTATATTATTATTTCTGTAAATGCAGGGAGATGATATATAATGCCTGGCGCTGCGAATCAATTCAAATTTCTGAATTCTATTTGATTCTGATTCTCCTGATGATGTCTAAACATGTGCACCATGAAAAGCACCTTGTCCAGGTGTGTGCATAAAAAGAGGAAAACTAGACTCCATACCGAGTGAGTGATATCTTCCAGGGTGGCGGAGAAGGAGTCGATGAGCTGGTGTGGAAGTTGGGACAAGAAGCCGATGGTGTCCACATACAGCACGGTCATGTGACTGGGCAGCTGGCCGGCGTGGACGGTCACATCCAGGGTTGCAAAGAGCTGGTTCCTGGGCTGCAGGCTGCTGTCGCCGGTCAGAGCTTTGATCAGAGTGGTTTTTCCTGAACAGATGTAATTAAAAAAAGTGTTTAAAGATGGATCAGAATGAGCCAAACGAAGCATAATGAAAACCGCTTCCAGCCTCTGACCACAGTTGGTGTATCCGAGCACAGACACGACGGGGAACTCCCTGTGTTTTCGCTGAGACCGCAGGAGATGCCTCTTTCTACGGAGTTTTTCCAGTGCAGAGCGAATCTTCCCCTCCCGTTCCTTCAGCAGCCTCTGCTGGACCTCGTACAGCGTCTCCCCTGGAAGAACCAACCAGGAGGGTGAATCTGGTCTTCAGCACAGAGCAGCAGCTTATCGACCGGCATGCAGGCTGTCCGCTGCTTCACCTGATCCTCCGATGTACCTTGATCCTCCACCTTGCTGATCCAAATCTGCCATTTCATTTTTTAGACGAGATCTGCAGGTGAAACACAAACTGGAGTTTACAATAACATTTATTATGAAAATGCATTAAAAACCATACATAAATGCAATAATTGGCCAAATATCCCAGATTTAAATTCCCAGAATTTCATCACAAATTCTGAATGTATAAATAGAAAACTGATCATGATTCCCTGTCTGATATTTCTGCAGTTCTAAAGCAATACAACCTTCAAACTTAAGAGACTAAAATGAATGGATGGGTAAAATAGTTCTTTTGCCATAACTATAGTAAGTTAAAAAAGGAAACATTTACCTGTATAGCACAGTAATTAAAAGTGCTTTACATCATAAAAACATCAGAACAAAAGTGAAGTAAAATCATTACAAATATCAGTCAAGTAAAGATCAAATCCTGGAAAAATCTGAATTATCACAGAAAACCATAAAAAAACATCAACCAGATCCACATGATAATTGTAGGGAGAAGGTCAATGCGTAATTAAATCAGAGCAGCTTTTTACTTGGATTTGTTTGTGGGCTGCTAACCCAAGGCAGCTCTAAACAGGTGGGTCTTCAGTCTTTATTTAAACTAATTTAGTGCTTCAACTGTGTTGCATTTTTCTGGGAGTTGGTTCCAGATTAAAGGTGCATGAAATGTGAAAACTGATTCTCTAAGTTTGGTTCTGGGAATAATGGCTGAACAATATTGCCAAAAAATTCAATTGAGATTATTTTTAACCAAATCTTATTCAAACTAATCTTAAGCTTGTAGATATTTCACCCCAGACTTTCAGTTTTAGAAAGCTTGCTCGCCCAGAGCACATTGTTACAGGACTTTACTGTAACCATTGTGTGAAAAAGTGTTTACTTCTACCTGCATGCATGTTTCTGCGTGCCGGCTGCAATTATCTCTCCCTGTGTGGAGACAAACCAACTTCAAGCGTTTTACCACCACCAAAAGGGCGGAAGGGAGAAATGTACTGTCTTTCTCATGTTTAATATAGTATGAATAAAAATCAGTGTCTCTATAATTTGAAATTTGTTAAATTGCCATTATATTGCAAATGCAATTAATTGGGGGAGTGTTGGCATAGTGGCTTAGAGCAGTGCACTTGTGCTTTGAGAAGGTGCAAGTCCCCAATGCCTCCATTCTGGGTTCCTGAGCAAGACTGGTTGCTCCCTGGGCGCTGCACATTGGCAGCCAACTGCTTCCTGGTCCGGAGTCTTTTCTGCATGAAGTTTGCATGTTCTCCCTGAGCATGTGTGCATTTCTCTCCGGGTACACCTGGCTTCCTCCCACAGTCCAAAAACATGACTGTTAGGTTAATTATCTTCTCTAAATAGGTGTGAGTGTGTATGTGATTGGTTGTTTGTTCTGTTTGTCTCTGCCTGGCGACCTGTCCAGGGCGTACCCCGCCTCTCACCCGTAGACAGCTGGAGATAGGCAAACCAGCGCCCAGTATCAGAAAATAGATGGATGCCCACTCCTACTGGGAATACAAAAGTAGACTAGAACGGTAAAAACCTGAATGTTCTGGAAGATTGATACCATGATAGTACATCTTTAATGTGTATTTTCATACACTAACAGTATTTTGAAGTATTTTCTATGATCTACACGTAGCAGGTGTAAGGACTTCTAAATCGGGTCGATGTGCTCTATTTTTCTAGTATTTGTGAGGAATAGAGTTTAAAATCCTCCTTCTCACATATAAAGCAGTAAATGGCCAAGCTCCATCTGATATCAGAGATCTGATTGTTCCTTATGTTCCTAACAGAGCACCTCGGCCTCAATCTGCAGGTTTACTGAGTGGTTCCTAGAATTTCTAAAAGTAGAAATGGGAGGCAGATCTTTTTAGTTATCAGGGCTACTCTCCTGTGGAAAAAAAAACTACCAGTTTTAGTCCATGAGCCTCCAGAGACACCCTGTCTACTTCTTTTAAGGCTGAGCTTAAAACTTTCCTTTTTGATAAAGCTTATAGTTAGAGTGGCTCAGGTTATCCTGAGCTATCTCTATAGTTTATGCTGCTATAGGCTTAGACTTCTGGAGGACATAGGGACCCCCTTTTTTTGCATCATCATTCTATCTCTATTCTCTCACTCTGCAGAATCTGTTAGTTCAATCTCTAACGCTCTCTGCTCTCTCTGCTTTTTCTCATAGTAGCTTCATCCTGGTCTGTTCCCTGCTTCTTGGCTGTGACTCATCCTGGAGAGAAATATCAGTCAATGCTGCTTCCATCAACACCTTTTGTTTCTAGATGTTGGAGCTCAGCCTGTTTTCCAGTGTGTAGTCCTGTTTCTGACTGTAACTGGCTGATGTGCTCTCTTGGCTGGACATGGGAGCTGGCTCGGAGCTCGCTGCCGGTTGTGTGTCTCCTGGACGGGACACCTTTTACAGCTGCTTTGTATCTCTGCTTCTGTCTCCTTGAACTTCCAGTCAGCCTCAGCAGTTGGCCACACTGAGTCTGGTTCTGCTGGAGGTTTTCCTGTTAAAAGAGTTTTTCTCTCCACTGTCACTACAAGCATGCTTAGTGTGAGGGATTGCATTCGAGTCAATGAGTCGATGCAATCAACTGGTTTTCTCTTAGATAGAACACTTTAAAATCAATCTGACTGTATGATCTGGTGAACTATAAAGTGCCTTGAGATGACATGTTGTAATTGGTGCTATATAAATAAATTGAACTGAACTGACTGACCAGTAGCAGCTGTCTCATTGATTATAGGAACTCTGATGCAGACATGACCATGTGTGATCACCTTAATAAAGGGATCTCTGCCAGGGAGATCTGTAACTTGGCCTCTTTGGTTCTGGCGTTGCAGCGGAAAATGTGGAGCACAACAGAGTACCTGTCAAAGACCTTCACCCCCCAGGCTTCCTCGAACTCCCTCTGGGTTTGGATTTAGAGAAATAAAGAGGGTAAAGGAGTAATCAGTAAAGGAAAGCCGGTCCCTCAGCAGGTTCAGTGCTACTTAGTCTGACCTCAGACAGAGGGGACAGGCGGTCCACATTGACAAAGACTGCTGTGATGCCCACAGTTTGCTTGATTCTCTCTGGACAGAAAACAGATCATTCAGATAGAAACCCACCTTCCTGCTGCTTCAAGAAACCGGAAGTCTGTAGGTACCTGTAAGGAACTGGAAGTTGCCCTTCCCAAATATCTTCTTCTTCTCTGGGGTCTTGGTGGAGAGGATGATGGTGTCCACCACCGTCCAGTTGTCCAACGTCTTCACGAGCCCCTCGGCCTCAGCCATCATCAGCTCAGCTGTAAATGCACACACCATGAAGACCCCCCCTCTGAGGACCACCTGTCTCATCTGTGGATGCTGGACTCTTTACCGGTGGTCAGGTACTGCTTCCTGCTCCCCCATTTCACATCGGGGTGGACGATGAACACCCTCTGCTGTCCCTGTCCGACCCCTGCAGGGACCTGCTGCTGGAACAGCTCCTCCACCTCGCTGTCCTCCAGCTCTCCGTCTCCTTCCTCTCCTTCCGTATGTGAACTGGAGTCATTTCTGTTCTTCAGGCTGGAAGCAGAGAGCGCCAGGGTCCTGCTGGCCAGCAGCGTGGGAGCGGCTCCTCTGCAAGGAAACCTGGGGAGAAAACCGCAGGCAGCCGCTGAGCTGCGACCGAGAGGCAGCCGAGAATAAATAAACCTCAGTGTCTTCATTATGCCTCACTGGGTTATCCCAGAGCCGCGTGACGCGACAAGAGAAGCTGCAGAGCAGCAGGTCACCATGGACTGATTTGAAGCTGCGCTTCTTCTCTCTAAGAGTTCAAAGCACAAAGGCTACACTGCCCCCTACTGGCGCGGCGGCGCATTTAGTGTCGCTAACTAGTAGCTGGGAAGTCTGGAGGAGCAACTCTGCCATATTTAAAAATAAATACAGTAATAAATAAATGCTCAATAATAAATAAGCATACAATTAATTACCACAAAAAATAAAATAAACAATTAAATAATACAGTAAGACATAAATGTATATATCTCTTTTAATTAGCTTCTTTATTTATTTGCGTATTGTATTAATTAACTTATTTATTTATTGTCCGTTATAATCTTCAATTTTATTTATTTATTACTTTTTAAGTATTTATTTATGTGCATGTGATAATATTTTTGTATTTTTTTACCCTATTTATTTCTTCAACGCTATTTATTTCTACCTTTGGTTTTTACATTTCTGTATGCATTTCTGCCTCATTATGCAAATATAGGAAGGGGTTGTGTCTTAGAGGCAGAGATGGCAAAGTACTCACTTTCGCCGTACTTGGAGTAAAAGTACAGATACTTGTGTTAAAAAATACTCTGGTAAAAGTGGAAGTACTGATTAAACTTTTACTCAAGTAAAAGTAACAAAGTACAGGCTTGTAAATTTACTTAAAGTATAAAAAGTAAAAGTAAAAACTACTTCAACATGCCGTTGCTCACATTTTAAATGGATGTCTGCCAATAGGACTAGATCTCCGTTGTGGTTATTTTCAATCATCTCGCCGCCCATGCTACTATGCTAACGCCACCGCCAATTGCTGCAAATGATTTGCAGCCAATGAATGAATACCGAATCTGTCGATTCATCTGTAGGGTGCGCCAAATGCAACGTAGATTCCCATCCAATTAGATGGAATTTGGTATTGATGACGGAAAAAATAATGGGCGTAACTTGAGCCAATTTTTTAAAATGTCAAGGAGTAGAAAGCACGGATAATATTTGTGTAAAAATGTAAGGAGAGTAGTAAAAAGTCGCCATAAAAATAAGTAGTGAATTCTAAAGTAAAAAATATCAGTTAAAAATCTACTTGAGTACAGTAATGCATTTGTATTTGTTAGGGGTTGTGTCTTAGAGGGTCAACTTCTGCCCACATGGCAGCTGGTTTTGGTTCATATTCAGAGGTTAGTAGAGTACCCAGACATGGTATCTAAATAGAAGACTTACTGCTTTATTAAAATTTTTAGTTAATTACAACAATAGTAGTAATTCAAGAAATTACTCAAGTACCAAAATGTAAATTTACCTCATAAGAATAGTCAAAACAAACAAGTAATATAGTTAAAAAAATATTCCTGGCTGAAGAAAAATCTTTTTACAAACTATTTTATAATCCTAAGACTAATAAAACCAGTACTTCCAGTAAAGGAGTACCTACTCCTTAATGCTCATTAGCTTGACATCCAAATGTCATGGTAGGTTCAGGTAAATTTGTGAACAAAAATATCACTCATTTTGACACAACTATACATAAAAGCTTCAACATGCTCTATTGTCTTTTTCTGGGATATAAACACAAAGAAAGTATACCAACTATTCGAGTAAGACATTTATAAATTTTATTGTAATGTGATATTATTGGTGGGGTTATGGTACCTTGGTTCATCAAATTGAAATCAGAATTTTATGCAAACTTTTAGTAGTAAAAAAAAAATGAAATACAAATTTGCAGTGTTTCCATTTGGTTTACATTGAATTAACCAAGTGATGCAAGGCGTAATGTTGTCATACGTCATCGTCCATATTATGTTGTCATGCATGGACTGCAATAAATAGGAAGTAGAGGCTGATATTAAGTCCATAGATCAGTAATGGAGGAAAGTTCTTATGAATATATATATCAAGCAAGTTTGTTATGCCAGCTAGTAATTGCAATGTTGGTTCCATCCATGTTGACATGCATAACAATAACACCTGTGAAGAAACCAACAGTAGAAACAGCTCGATTCAGTCATGTGGGAGTGTACATTTTACTTTGAAAGAGCTGATTCAAGAATATATTTCCCAACCCTGTTTTCCATAATCCTTTTTCACAAAAGTCAAAAACCACCTCAAACAAGCATATTTGAGCATTTTTTTTCTGCATTTTTCATCAGGCTTTTGATGCAATACTTGAAAATACACTTTAGAGAAAGCTAATATAAACACACTTATTGACTGGATCAGAGTTCTGTGGAGTCTGGTTCTGCTGGAGGTTTCTTTCTGTTAAAAGGGAGTTTTTCCTCTCCACTGTCGCTTCAAGCATGCTTAGTGTGAGGGATTGCCTTTGAGTCAATGAGTGATGCAATCAGCTGATTTTTAGATAGAAAACTTTGAATCAATTTGACTGTATGGTCTGGTTGAACTGTCTCTATGACCTCCTTACCCCCCCTGCAATTTACTACTTACTTGCTGACACTTATTTAGAGCAGTGTCCTTTGTTACCTTTTTACTGTATTTCAGGCATTAAATATTATCTATATAAGATAACTTGTATCATAAGGTATACTGAGGTAACTGATGTTATACAAAAATCTGTGACCTGCCATGTATTGTGACTCACTTGTCTGTTATCTACTAACCTTAACTTCACAGAATTTATACTAGGGCTGCAACTAATGATTATTTGCAAATTATTTCTCGATTATTTTTTCAATTAATTGATTAATAATCTGATGGTAAAGGGTTCCCTAAAAAATACTTTTAGCAAATTTAAACCTAGTGAAAAGATGGTGAAAAAGATTTTATCTTAAATGCAAAATGTATTTATTTATTTTTCTTACAATTTTGGTATAATTGCTCCTCAAGGTGGTTTGCTCTGTCGGCTAAAGGCATGTTTTATAATCTCTTCACTCGTGTTAACGATTAATCGATAACTAAATTAGTTGACGATTATTTAATAACCGATTATACATCCATCCATTTTCTGTCACGCTTATCCGGGTTTCCAGCTGTCTATGAGCAAGAAGCGGGGTACACCTTGGACAGGTTGCCAGTCCATCGCAGGGAACCACAGAGACAAACAGGACAAACAACCATTCACACACACTCACTTACACCTATTTAGAAAAGCCAATTAACCTAACAGTCATGTTAACCTTAACAGACATGCAAACTCCATGCAGAAAGACGCCTTCTTGCTGCAAGGCAGCAGTGCTATCCATTGCGGCACTTAGCAGCCCCGATATCCGATAAATCACAATCAATCTGCTTAATTGTTTCAGCCCTGATTTATACCTAAACCTAATGTAACAAAGTTAATATCTAAACCTAGAGAAGTTTATGGTGGAATACATGTGGCGCCCCTTTGGGTCACAATTTTAAGGGGTCACAGGTTTTGTTGTAACACCTGCAGATTCACTGATGTGGTTATGGCCCCCTTTGGCCCCCCTCTGGTGGCGCCACAGCTCTTACCCCTCTTTCACTTTATCATTTCTAATTCTTGCCTCGGTGCTTGTTGATCTCATGCTTCCGATCAACAGGTGGGTGTGTGGCCTAAAAGCAGTCTAACAGGTTAAACCAACCTCCACAGATTCAATTGTTCCTCATCGGAGACTTTTCTGCGCCTGATGTCCTGCTCTGTTCTTCCATTAACTTCTATCCGCAGTTTGTTTTAGTTTGTTTCTATCTGAGGTGACTTAAACCAGGAGACCAGGTAGGATATGTCACAACAAGTCCCAGCATGACTGATCATGTGGAAAGGTGCGCACATGGCGCGGCGCTGGACGAGGAAGTGAGGCCGAAACGACCTGCGCTGTGAGGAGATAACTGTGAGGAGAATGGACGAGTTTCGATTTGTCAAAACTAAGGAATCCTACATGAAAGAGCCGTTTAGAGTAGTTGTTTGCGCTCTCTTGCGCCAATGAACGCGCAAATGTCGGTGGCGCTGTGGCGCGGCGCGGCACTGCTGCTCTGCTGCGCCTGTTTGTGCGCCGCTGTGGGTAAGTTCAATGCAGTTCCCATCGAAAAAAAAGATAGATAATAAAAAATATATATTAAAAAAACAACATATAAATCATAAAACATAAATCTGGACTAACTTGTGTTTCTCTTTGCATACAGAGGAAGAGTGTGTCCTCGGTATAGTGGGGAACCCGGTGTTACTGCCCTGCCTTTACCCAGACCTAAGCTCATTTCTCAACTTCTCTATCGAGTGGAGAAGAAACGATGAAGCTGTGCTCAGATCACTGTGGAAAGAGGATGGGGACGTGGAGACATGGAGCTTGAATCATGTCAGCATTTCCACTGATGTACTTTCCACTGGAGACCTTTCTCTCACGCTGCCATCTGCTCATCCCAAACTGGACAGGAGCAAATACAGCCTTTTCTTGTTTGCAGGGGAGAATCAGAGTGAGCCACTGTGTACCGTGTCCCTAAGGATTGCAGGTTAGTTCATTGCAGATTAAGAGATTATTTATAGTATACAGTTAGCATCAGTGGTGGTTCTAGACAAAAATGTAGGGGACAAGGAGGGGCCCAGAAAGATAGATAGCTGCATGAAGTGAAATTTCTATTTGATTAGGTTTAATTAAAATTCTATGTCTGGGAATTTTACATATTTTTGACTTAATTTAAGTTAAAATGACAGTTTTCTATTAAATCTGAATTAGAACTTAAGAAAAACTGATCAATTCAGTGTTTTCTTTTTAATTTGTTTTGAAAAAAACATTTAGATGATGTAAACAAGGATTCTGTCTCAATACCATTGAAGCTATCACCTTATTGTTTTTAAATAATTAGTAGATATTTAATTTTTTGTTGATAAAAAAAATGAAATAGATCCAAAGGACCTATCATTAACCATGTCTACCATCAGTAGAATAGTATAGAATTTATTTTTGTATTATGTCTTCAGTACAGGGGCTAGTACATGATCTACAAGGGCACTGGGCCCTGTTGGCCCCTGTCTAGAACCACCCATGGTTGGCACTGTTACCTTGAAACAATGAGGTTCAGGGTTTAAATCCCATCTTTGGGTATTTTCTGTTTGCTATGCCCATTCTTTCTGCAACATATGATTTTTAATCTGTCTCTATTCTAGAGAACATTTAAGAGATGTGCGCACAACTGGTTGTCTTGTGTGTTTCTTATGATACAGTTGTGAGATATCCAAGTGTAATTTGCTTGATGACACTAAATTATTTGGTCTACAGGAGCGGCGTTGTGCAAACTTTTTGGACTTTGCATTGAAAATGGTCAAATTGAAAGTACTTGAGAGCCAAAAAGTATAAAAATAAGAATCTGATTTTATGTAATGCTGTGTTTTTCTTCACCCCCTTCACAATTGATTAATATGTAATATTTTAACAAATTAGTCTGATTATCTGTAGGAGAACACTGCATTTGGTAAACTAAAAGTAGGTACAAATTTAGTGAAATTAGTTTATTTGCACTTGATTTGAAAATGTAAGTGAATGTTCTGCTATTGGAATTAGAATGTTGATCATATGATCATATTTCGGTATACACTTATTTTACGAAAATTAACTCATCTTTAGATCTATTTTTACAGTCAGAGGATTCAAAATTGTATGAAAGGGTAAATTGAAAACAAAAAAAGAGTTTTCCATGATTATATAGCTTGCAAAATAATTTGGGCTGGATTAAAAAAATAAATTGAAAAAATATCAAAAATAAATTGTCAGTGAGAACAGAATTTAAGTAAGTTTGCGTTAGAAAATGTTTACAGCATTAAGTCCATTTTAATTAATAAAATAAAAGCTGATTTTTATGCACCATGCAGGATTTGAATCAAAGTTATTGTTCTAAATTACTAAAAACTGAAAGAGTAAAAAGTCAGATAATTAAAAGATTAACACTGTTTTGTATTAAAAAAAATTTCAATAGTAAGAAAATGTCAACTTTTCTGTTATATTTTGACCTGAATTAAAGTAAAAAAGTATAAAATCGGGGGCCTCATTGAATCAATCTTAAAACACAATAGAGTTTGTGACAGTAAATCATTACAAAGACATGGCCTCATATTTTGTGTTTGTTGGCTGTTTTTTCAGCAAGTTTCAGCCCCCCCGAAGTGATAAAGGTGCCTTCAGAAGAAAATTCGACCACCTACCTGTGTCACTCCTCAGGGGGCTACCCCCAGCCTCTAGTTCACTGGATCATCAATGACAGCCAGGAGCCCCCCAACGGCTCAGTGGAAACCCAGGCGCTGATTGACTCCCATCTGTACAACCTAACAAGCCACCTGACCCTCAACTTCTCCAGCCCTGCCACTGTCTCATGTACCATTGAGAATCAGTCCATGAATGAAACGCTGACATCCAAATGTGAGTCCTTGAGCGGAGCTCGGTCCGATCCGGAAGCACTGCTTCACATCAATCATTTGTGCTTCTGTTTGGTTTGCAGACGGAGAGACCCCCAAGGTGAGGCGGGCGTCAGAGGGCATGTGGATCTTCAGCACCGTCCTGTGCGTGGTGGTCGCCCTCATGGTGATAGCCGGGTTGTGTTATCAGATTAACCTGGACAAGATTAGTAAGAGGAGGAAGAAGGAATTTGAGAAACCACATAGAGGTGAGCAGGTCACATCCTGTCAGAGAGAACAGACAGGGAACCGTCATGTGTAAAGCCAAGACTGCTCATTTTTATTTTATTTTATTTTTTATAGCAGACTAGATTGTTTTGAAGGGAAAACCATGGTGTAAAATTCTGGAACAGAAGTTCCTGCTTTATATTTTTGGTTGAACGTCTTTTTAAGAGCGGGAATCCAGGTGGAAAAAGGGTCCCAGCGTTCTCGTGCACCTTACTCTTCTAATTGGTCCGTCTTTAAGAGTCGTTTTCCACAATGGCGGTCATACAAACAAAACAAGCTGGTAAGATACCAAACAGGAAATACACATAGTGTAGAACGGATGTAGATTTGACCAATCAGAGGCCTCCTGTCTGCAGCACTGTCTGCAGTCACCTACAATTTTGGAGAGGTGCACCAGGGTGTCTGCAGAACAGGTCGTGACATATCTGCGTTAGCTGCGACACACGCAGACAACCTGGTTTCTGAGTATAAACCAGCCTTTAGCTGGAGCTACAGCTCAAGTAGCATTCTGGTGTCACTGCAAAGCTGATAGATACATGAGTACATGTCCTTGCTGGTACAGTTCACAGTGTTGGCAATGCTTTTTAAGCATTATCATTTGAACTGTTGGTTTTTCTAGACATTACAGCCCGATCAGGATTTCTTAATAGCTCCATCAATGGCCACCATCTGGCTTTCTAGTCGTTTAGCGGTAGATGGTAGCTCGTCTGTTAATGTCAACTCATGCGACCGGTGCTGGGGTTCTATTTAGGCTAAACAAGGGTGCTCAAAACAAATAAAGATGGACGCTTGGATTATATAGACTTGTTTTTATCATAACTGTATTTTGGGATTTTTGGTATTTGCATCAAATTTGACTATGCACCATTAACTAAGAGGCACAAGGATGAGCCGCAGAGATGATTCCATATTTCAGATGAGATCATCTGTTGGACAGACACACAGGATTCATTGTAATCTCCATGCCATATAAGGGACAAATGGCAAACATGAGAAGACTGATCTCTAGTCAATTAGTTGGCTTCTTTTTACATGTTGAAACATGGCAGTGAGGGTATCATGCTTTGGAGGGGCTTTTCTTTAACATCACCAGGGAAGTGGGTCCAAGATGACTGAAAGATATAATGAAATCCAGGGCAATCTTGGCAGAAAAGCTTTTAGAAGCTGTGAAAGAGATGGGCGGAGGTTCCCTTTTCAGCAGGAGAAAGACCTTAACCATACTGACTGAGCAGGAAATGGATGGTTCAGATCAAAGCGTATCTGTGTGTTTAAGCCTAGATCTAAAACCAAGTGAGAATCTGCGGCAAAACCCGGCTTATTTTGTGATTCTCTGTCACAAAAAGTTCCAATAAAATTCAATGAAGTTCGTGGCAACATGACAAAAAAGTCCAAAGCTAAAGGATTGTAAATAATTAAGTATGGGACAGTATTTTAAATAGATTAAATTAAACTATTATAAGAGTAAATTACAAAGATGCAGGAAGTAATGTATTATTTAATAATTGTGACAAAACAAGTTTTGTTTTCTGAACGAATGTCTGTTATCATCAGGAAGACGACAGCGGTACAAGCAGGCAGCCGAGGTGATGATGGAGGAATCAAAGGAGACTGACGTGTGACAAAAGGACAAAGGGACAAAAAAAAAACACCTGATCCACCGTCAATTTTTACTGCAAGTCCAAAGAAGCACTGATGTTTTATTTGTTTTGAATTATTTAGCGCATCATATTTGTTAGATATTTACCTGACTCTTTCTTTTTGCCCCTTATGAAAGTGTGAAATAGCAAGGACTATTTTCTTAAGTGTGAGATTTGATGTCAACCCATTATAACCCAACTCAGGGATTTTAATTTTATTGCAGATCTTGATATTTAGTTTTGTTTCAAATAAAACCCCAAACCATTATAAAATCCATACACACAAATATAATGAAAGCACAGCATGTTCTACTCTTAATGGAGAGATTACAAAATGTAAAAAAAGAAAAAAAAGTCTGATTGCAGGAAGTGAAGAAAACTTTATAATAGATTGTTAAAAATATTTTTCTTAACAAAACTGCTTTTAACACTGTTAGTTTAACCTGTTTCTGTGAACTGCTTCACATCTGTGTTGCATGGAGTCACTAAAACCTGTAAACAGATGGATGTACTAGATACAAAACCTCTTTCTTGGTTTTGAATCAGAAACAGTAAGGTTTCTGTTTCCCCAGGTTTAAATCCTCAGATTTCATGGGCAATTTATAATGCAATCTGAAAACAACTTTCTTCTCACGTATGAGTGCCTTTTTGGTCCTTTTATTGTCAAAGGTATAGGGTACGACTTTCGCAAATTTTTTAAAAGATCAGCCCTCTCCACTTTAAAACAAAACAATGCACAACCAGCACATGATTAAACGCATGTGAGAGTTTCGGTTTGCATCGCTCATACAAGTGTACTTTCCAAAAGATTTCCAATTTTTCCACTATGTCAGCCTTACCACTGGTAAGTAAGGGGTCGAACACGTAGGACGGTCTTACGTAAACATCAGAATGATTAAAAAATTAAGAGAAACACTTATTTCGATGATCCACCTGGAAAAAGAACGTCCTCCACTAAACCTTTAAAGCATGAATTTACTGTTTAAGGTAAAATGAAAAAGTTCAGTGTTTGGAACTGATCCATGATCCCATATAAGTGAAGTTGCCCCCAATGTCTTCTCCAATCCCATCATAACTGGTGTCAACAATTTCATTTTTTGTCTGCGGCACCAGGTTTTCCTGCAAATGGCAATCAGCTGAGCACAGAGACACTTTAGATGAACTCTGGAAACTTTTATTAAAATCTTTAAAGCAAAAGAGTGTATATAAAAACTTGATGCACAAAGGAGCCACATTTTATTGACACCCCTTTAGTACGGTGGGTGATTCACTCAGGTCAGGACAGTTGGTATGTGATAAATAGACCTGGAGCATTAGTAGGAAAATTAATCCCCTATCATGATCCCTGCCCCACCGTGCTTCAAAGTGCACTGTGGCCTGAATCCAGTTTGGGGATTGGCATTAAACTTAATAACAAGCTTGTATCTCCAGTTTTTTTTTATTTTTTTTTTTACCCCCGATAATCTTGATTTATTGTGGCTTCTTGCTGAAAGCTTTTAATCATTACATTACTTATAGGTAACACTAGACCCTCTCCAACCAAATGGAGGTGATCGCAGACTGTTGTTTTGATTACCGTTTCATCCACTGGAACAGCAGATTTTCTTTTTCACATCAAACTTTATTGATCTCACACTGGAGAAATTTACACTGTTTATAACCTATCCCCTTGGGGAGCAGTGGGCTGCCATTGTGCAGCACCCAGGGAGCAGTGTTGGGTTAAGGCTCTTGCTCAGGGATCCAGAGCAGCAGTCAGTGGTAGTGGGGCTTGAACTCAGAACCTCCTGGACCAAAGCACAATGCCCTAACCACTAGGCCACCACCTTTCCAGTCTAGGTTTACATTTCTAAGTGACCTTTAATGTTTTCCCCTCATGGGTCATGCAGGTGCTGCATGGAGGTGGTAAAATCTGTCTACCTACTGTTAACTTTTAGTAGGGTGTTCTTCTAAACGGCACATGGAAGGACCCATTTTCCTCTGCTAGAAATGCACTATACTACATCTATTAGTAATGTGTGTAGAAATATATTTTTTATTCAAAGCAGGTGCTAGCTTTGTATGGCTGTTAGTTAGAACACATATGTATTTCAGAAGATCTCAATTTTTTGTTTTGCTTTCATTTTATTTTTGAATCTCCTACAGTTGTTTGTATGTATGACTTTGTTTTCCTTGTAAAGCACTTTTAAATATCTGTTCTCTTAAAAGGTGCTATTTTCACATAACGCTTTAAGTCATTTCTTTTTAAAGTTCTATTATAAATCTTTCTTCTATGACAAAATGTATAAAAGGAAAAACATTTGCAGGATTATTTTCTGACATTTACAAAGTTTATAAATTATTTCAACCAACTCCGTCTTTCTTTTTTTATCTGAATCATGACAGGAAAGTGATTGTTTCACTTGGACAGGATCATTTTTCCCCTTTTATGAAACAAGCAGAAAATATTTATTTTCTAAAAATCTTTTTTCTCATTTAGTGTCATGAGTAACGATCACACATAAATGGTGGTGTTGTGCAAACTAAACGTTTTCTTAACTACACAGAAGCAAACCATTAAAAGTGCATCTCTGTCATTTATTTCTCTTGTGTTATTCAACATAATTTAGGAAAAATTGGATTTATTGTTATTCCAGAACAAAAGTTCCAACATGTAAAACTGCAGCTGGGTGGTGAAAAAAACAAGGATTTGACTCGTTACATTAAAGCATTCAGTTTCTCATCCAATTGAAAATTTAGCAATCTGACATTAAATTGGTTCACATGGCAGAAATAATGGAGGGCAACAGACTGAAGTCAATGAACTCCTATAATATCGGGAGCGCCTTCCTTCCTTCCTTCCTTCCTTCCTTCCTTCATATGAAGATCAGTCCTAAACTAGAACCAACTAGAGCTTCCCTTTAGCGCTGCAGCAAACAGCAGAACCTCCTACTCATTAACTCCACCAAGGACTAAATACTAAATATCCTATTCCTTGATGAAAATTATCAGGACTATTTAGTTTGATTGATATTTGGAGAAAAATGATCCCATTTGGAGAGATCAGCTCGATCACTGCTGCAGCGACGTTACAGCATAGAGGTCGTCCCGACGCTGAGATGTGATCGGGATCTGCTGCCGGATGTCAGCCAGGTACTGCAGGTCTGGAGTCGGGTCCGGCCGCACATGCACAGATGCACAGAGAGAAAAGATAGAATATCAACATGGTAACAGTTCAACCAAACCTAAGGGTTTTTATCTGGAATTACAGAAAGTTCAATTCAGTTCATTTCTATAGCGCCAATTCACAACACGTAATCTCAAGGCACTTTACAGTTCACCAGAAAACTGTAAAGTTCACGGAAAAGGGGTATGATAGAAGGAAATACAAAAGGAGATGTAGTGAAATAGGCAACTAATAAACGGGGGAAAAAATGATCTTCCATATTCTATTTTTTAAACTCAATTCTTATTCAGCCCTGGAAAATCCTGATATCAAATTCCAAACTTTTCCATAGTTTTACCAGAGCTCCTTCACAGCTGCAGACAGAAGGAAAACCTCAGACACTCACCGATATCAGCATAGATGATGGTTTCCTCCGGCCCCGCCTTGGCGACGACCTCTCCCCTGAAACAAACAAAAACCCTGAGCACTCTCAGATCGGTTTAAATATTCAAACTAATGGTGACTATTTGTCTATTTTCTTTACAAGTTAACATCTCAGTTGATTTTTCTTTAGTTTTTTTTATTTTACCAAGGGTTAACGACGGTGCTGTGACCCCAGGCCACGTAGGAGGCAGCCTCATCTCTAGCAGGTGATGCTGTGGCCACATATACCTGGTTATCAACAGCCCTGCAACACACACAGACATGAACGAGGAACTTTGACTAAATAATGAAATATTGAACCATATAAGAACAAATAGAAGCAGAAAATCACTATGCATCATGTGTATCAGCAGGAAGTCTAACCTTCCCCTCTGCAGCAGCTCCCAGTGAGCGGGGCCCGTCGTCATGTTGAAGGCTCCGGGGTAAACCAGCAGCTGACAGCCTGAGTGCATAACATGTTCTTTAGCTGCTCTATCCAACGATTAAATTCCCTGATTTTTAGCTGCTCACCTTTCCTGCTGTAGAGCTGAGCAAGCTCCGCAAACCTAATATCATAGCAGATCCCCACACCCACTTTACAGAATGCTGCGACAACCAAGAGAGGGAAGAGAGGAAAAAAAATATAAACAAATGACTTTATTATTTGCATTTTAAAAGACAAAACCCTTCTTTCTTATTTTAAAAACAATTCTAAGTTAGGTTTGATTTAAAACCATTTTAACACCAACAGACATTTATCTAAAATATCCATTATAGCTCAGGCTTTAAGTTAAAGGAGAAGTTCGTTTTTGTTAATTTTTAAGCCCATTTTCTGTAGTGTCCAGGATGAAATCGAATGATCGACACCAAAAAGTTTGACAATTGCTCCTGTCTCTGCTTTTTGGCTCATTTAGAATCACCCCTGGCTGCTTTTAGAATGGTTTCCATAGAGCATGTCAGGATAATGTCCTTAAAACAACCTTAAACGTTCTTTTTAAAATATGCTACTCACCGTGGTATCGTCAGCGCTGTTCAATGACGCTCCAAAAAAAGTTTCGTGAAGAAAAACCGTTCCTGTCTTGTTTTATTTAGCATTTTGTAAATCCCATTGAGTTCTGTAGGAATAGTCAATATTCCCCTGCCACCGAAACGGAAATGGAGCCTGTTTACACAGTTGTAGTCTTTTCGCTTCACTCTGTGTACTCCGACGTCGAGAATCAAGAATCCACCTTTCGTGATTCCATTTTCAGAGTTTTTAAAGTGTTTAACAGAGACCTTAGCACCTCGACGTCGGAGTACACAGAGTGAAGCGAAAAGACTACAACTGTGTAAACAGGCCCCATTTCCGCTTTTCCGGTGGCAGGGGAATATTGACTATTCCAACAGAACTCAATGGGATTTACAAAATGCTAAATAAAACAAGACAGGAACGGTTTTTCTTCACGAAACTTTTTGAACGCCATTGAACAGCGCTGACACCACCCGGTGAAGGTAGCATATTTTAAAAAGAACGCTTAAGGTTGTTTAAGGACATTATCGGACATGCTCTATGCAAGCCATTCTAAAACAGCCGCCAGCGCTGCTCTCAGAAATGAGCCAAAAAGCAGAGACAGGGAGCAATTGTCAAACTTTTGGTGTCGATCATTCTATTTCATCCTGGACACTACAGAAAATAGGCTTAAAAGTGTAAAAAACCGAACTTCTCCTTTAAGGCTCCTTATCTTGCTTTAAGGAGTTGAACCTTCACCCAGATCTAAAGTCTGCAGCCTCTTAACAGGTTTTATTCCAGTAATATCCTGGATCTCTCTATCCACCCACTCCCTGTTCATACTAAAACAGTGTGTTCAGGTACACACGTACTGCTCTGCATGTTGGCTAAAAAGGCTCAATTTCAGTCTTATCAGACCAGAGTACTTTCTAACATTTTATGTCCCGCTGTGTAAAAGTTGTTTTTTTGCATCACCATAGATTAAAAACAGAGAAAATACTCATCTGTGGGGAAACTCGGACCGAAATAACAGGAGTGTTTTATGGAAAAGCGCATAGATGCTGAGATGTGGACCTGAATGAATCACTCAGTACAACCACATATCAATGAAGAAAACGGATTAAAAAATGACCAACGGTGCTACTATTAAATATATATTTTTAAGTTAACCTGTTTCTTATCTGTATAAGATGTTAAATGCTGTTGTTTGGCAGTTTAATAAAACAAACAAACTGTGATTACATATATTAATATAAGTGAGAATGAGATCTCTGCTCTACAGTTTGTAACAGTTCAGCACTTTTCCAGCAGATATATTTAAGGCTTATGTCAAATACAGACCTTTCAAATCATTTAGATGGCTGTATGTGTGCTTGTAGGAACAAAAATAAAAAGTTAAAGTGCATTTACATCCAATGTTGGTGAAAGGGGGAGGATTTGGTTATCTGTATGAATTCTGTGGGGTTGCAATATCTCACAGCTCTGCATTTATATGAACAACATGGTTGCATTTGTAAAAGTTGATTTAAACAGCGGGAGAGGTTGTCTCTTTAAAGCAGTTTGAAGAAACCAATTTGGAAATAGGAAAACTCCTAAAGAATAAATAACACAACAGTAAAATATGCAGAACATTGGATGACACCAAGGGACTGATCTTCAGGGAGTCCAAATAAGCTTTTTAAATTTTTTTTAATAAATACAACAATCTGTAATATTGAGGGTGATATTTAAATATTGCTGCCATGTAGTTGGAAGTTATGTTGATAAATATAAGAATAAAAATAATTTGCTATAAATTTTACAAAAATTAAAACAATATGTATAGAGCCAGGGTTCATACAGGAATGACTAACTCTAATTTAATGCTTTTTAGTGCCCTTAGAAATTATTTTAATGCCATCAACAAATACCCATGACTCTCATATATACACGGTAAAATCCTTCATCATCTTTACTACAGCCACGTCCCAAATTACTCGATTTCCAGCCCCTTTTTGTTGAACTTAGAATTTTCCCATTCTCTAGCTTTTTCTCCGCCTCAAGGTTATTTCCTGAACATAAGACTTTACGATTGACCGGAAGTTCGGCGCAAATATATCGCGATATATCTGACGAAATTGTTTTTGTAAACTTTTTTTTTTTTAACAAAGCTTTTTAAATGCCACAATAATCAAATTTTATGAATTTAATGCCAATTCAGGCCTTAATTAAAAAAATTACAATTTAATGACTTTTAATGACCAGCGGAAACCCTGTAGAGCACTTTAAATAGGTAATCTATCTCTAAGTGCTTCAAACTAATGTAATATAAAATCATAAAAAAAAGTAGATATAAAAAAATGAAACATTAGGGACGACTGTTATATTTGTCTGTCTATTGACCCACCCCTAAAGTCTGCCTGCTTTAATACAGCTGCAAACATATTAAACATAAGCAGGCTTAGTTCAATCAAGGTTTAATTGTGTAAAGATTGTCTGCCATCCCGCTGCATTACTTTGTACCAGCCTGCATAGATGTTTTCTTTATATTTATTTATATTATGCAACTATTGTTATTTCTGACGGTCTTAACGTATTTACAAGCACACAGAATCTCTTCAACGTTAAAAAATCGCAGCAAAGCCTTATTTGTGGAAACAGTGACTGCAAATATGTTTGAGTCACTTTGCACCTTCTGTGAAGATCTGCCTGTTTTAAAACACAAACCTTCTGAAGATCAGGCCCTCCATGTCTATTCTGTTTTTTTTTCTTTATGCAAATATGTGAAATACGGTAAAATAAATAAAAATGGCAGTAATCTAGTTTTGGATTTGCTCTTTGAGAGGAGGAAGACTCTCCCACTCTATTTTGAAAACCTCTGCTCTATATCTCACCCAGATGTTATCCCTGTCTCCATTTTATTTCTTTTTTTTTCCATTTAGTTTATTAGATATGGAAAGATACAACTACATAGACAAGTGATTTTACAGAAGTCTGATGTCTGTATCTTAGAGCTTCTGGCAGAAAAACATTTGCAGAACTTGTCCCTAGATGGGTTTCAGTAACATCCTAAGATCTTCATCTTTATGATTCTCTTTTTTTCTCTTGTGTTCTATAAAAAACTTAAGTGTTTATAGACAAGGTTTTACTGAGATTAAATAACTTTTATTTTCAATAATTATTTTGCATCTGATTAAAATGTGTTGCACTGAATCTTATGTAGGGGTTTTAACGGTATAAGGTGGGTTATATTTATTAAATTTGTGAAAATCATGGATCGTTTTGTACTTCTCTATGTTGGACAATCACATAAAATCCAAATAAAACACATTAAAGTTTGCGGATATAAGGGGAAAAAATAAAAAGGTGAACTTGGAGATGATCCGGCTCACAGGATGAACCTCCATCTGTGACTCACGTGTGTCAAACATGGACAGAGTGTTTCCAGGGCTCAGCGTCTCAGACTCCTGGAAGCGGATTTTTCCTGGAACATCAATGTCAAACAGGTGAATCTGGAGGGTGAAGCAGAAGGTGGCGGAGTGAAGCACACTCTGTAGCCCCTCTGATGTGGCTGAAAAGGTTTGAGGAACACACAAACCTTCCTGTGTTTGAGAATCATCTCTCCGTCAGGTCCAAACACAGCACAGCTGTTATACAGCTTCCCACCATCCTCCTCAGGGATGGATCCTGTTTAACAAGAAAAGTGATTCATTCATCCACCAGATTAAAATAAAACAAACAAAAGAAAAAAAGTAGAAATATGTTTGGCTTGTTTGAAGTTTCACTTTGAGGTATTCAAGCTGACTCCGCCTACCAGTTATCTGATTCATTCAGTTTCTATTCTATTCAAACCTGATTGAAATCTGGTGATGATGAGATATTATTTTAACAGATAATTAAGGGTGTTTTTTTTTGTTAAAGAGTAGTTTTAACATTCTGATCAGTCCTAAATTATTTTCTCTTATTTTATTTTTTCTGGTAATTTACAGTCATAAAGAAAATGATGCAATTCCTTTTTAAAATTATTTTAGCAGTGAAAGGAAATTACTTTTCCTCTTTATGTTGGATTTTACCTTAAAAAATCCTCTAGATGGCAGCATCCCTTATCCCAAGTGAAGAATAAATGTAGTTTATTGATATATATGTAAAGAAAAATGTAAATCCATTTACTGTCCCACAGTGGGAAAATTCACTCTCTGCATTTGACACATCCCCTTTGAGGGCAGTGGGCTGTCATTGTGCAGCACCAGGGGAGCAGTGTGGGGTTAAGGGTTTTGCTCAGTAACCCAGAATGGAGGCTGTGGGGCTCAAACCGGGTACTTGCAACCTTCTCAGAGCACAAGCTCACTGCCCTACCTCACTAGGCCAACACATTTAATTTCTATTTCATGTCTATTCATTTTCTGTATTTTAATTTTGTCATACCCTAAGATGGCTCGCCACTTCACCCAAAACCAAAGGTCAAGATTTAGCGGACCAGGCTACATGTGATACAAATTAGCCAATGAGCTGCTGTCAGTCTGGGTTGCTGCTGCTGCTACTTTTAGACCCAGCAGGCAAACCTGTGGCAAGCCGGGTGATGGGAAAGAAGGAGAAGATGATGAGAAAAAAGAGAGCAGAGAAAGTGTGGACTGCTGGAAGAACTGTGGTGAACTGGTGAAAGAAAAGTGAAACGGCGTGCTCAAAGATGACCCTGCAGATTTTGAGTATATTTGGCTCATTCTACTGCTGTGAAGCAGGATTCTCCACCATGAACAGAATCAAAAATAAATATGGATGCAGGCTCAAAATGAGCACCTTGATATGTGCTTGAGAATGGCTTTTTCTCCATTCAAACCCTGCGAACACTGCGAACATTAAGAGAGAAAAAAGTTCACATGCTTTACAAAATATGTGAATCAGGAAATTGTCTTTATACCAAACTGAACTATTGTTTTTCTGTACTTCAAAAAAACACTTTAGATTTGAAAATGGAAAAATGTTCTATTTATTTTTATATTTTTTATTAAAAAGTCAATCCAAAACATGGAGGCATAAAAAATAAAATAAAATTTTGTTTAAAGTAAAAGATTATGATTAAAAATGACTGGACCTTTACTGGTTGATGATTTTCTTTATTCGGATCTCACTGATTTTTAATTGGTTACACCTGCCTTAAACCCTTATAATTTTATTTAGTGTTTTATTTTGAAATGCACCTAGAGGAGGAGCATACTTTTACAGGGTTTATACAGGAATGAGCTACTTTAATTGAATGCTCTTTTAATGCCCTTAGACATAATTTTAACGGCATCAACAAGTACCCATTACTCTCATATATATATAAAAAACAGAACAAAATCCTTTGTCACCTTTACCATCGACAGGCTGCAGCCTGTCCTGAATTCCTCGTTTTCCAGCCACTTTTGTTGAAAAATGTAATTTATCTTTCTCTAGCTTTTTCTCTGTGCAAATATATTGGGATATATAATATCTGAGGAAATTGTTTTTAAAAACTAAAAAAAAAAACACATTTTAAATGCCACGATAATCACATTTAATGAATTTCAACGCCAACTAAGGCCTTAATTTAAAAAATAACAATTTAATGACTTTTAATGATTTTTAATGACCCGAGGAAACCCTGTATTAGGTTCCTGATCCACTCATGCAGCTGCAGACCATTTTTTGGTCTCCTATAATTAGGTAAATTCTGATGGTAACTAGAAACACAATACTTTATTTAAGGGAATCGGGTTAAAAGGGGACCGAGTACAGATTAATATAAGTTAACTTCTTAAAACTGAATAAAAAAATGTGTTTTTCTATCTTAAGCTGCTAAGAATAAATAGGTAATAAATATACACAGACTGTGAAAGAGGCTCGGTGGACCATGCAGATTCACAATATTGGTTTTAATAGCTTACAGATGTTAAGTTGTTAGAAATATGAGGAGAAGGTTGTTAAAAATCCACCAAATTATAAACAATTAAGTCCCTTCTAAAGTAAAACTTATTGGATTCCAACAAGACAGACACAAGGGGTGTTTTTAAAGGGTGACTGAAGCCCCAGATGAGTCCCTACCTCCCACTAGATACAGCTTATTCTCCTTTGCTACCTCAGAGAGCAGCTGGGTGGATTCCCCGGGGATCCTCTCAGCATAGGTGGAGAAGAAGCTCGTTCCATAGGGAGAGTTGAAGCATTCCTGGATCAGAGTGAGGAGAAAAACTATGAGGGTCAAATCTTACTCCATTACCTATAACCGCATGTAGACACGATGTGTAACGACACAGACAGTGGCAGTTCTAAGATTATTTACTGGGGTAAAGTGCCTGATCAGTGGCGGTTCCAGGAAATGTTAATAGGGGTGGTCAGGCAGGGGCCAATGTGCACTGAGGGGTGGCTGGAAACTGAAATGTCAACAGGAAAACAAACATCCACAATATCTATGGTTTTAAAATAAATCACTGAAGACAGATCAGATATTCATTAGACTTAGACAACTTTTATTGTCATTTTGTATACTCAGAGTGTATACAAAATGACAATAAATGAAATTTTGTTTTGTACAGCTTCGACAGTGAATGAGCAGCAGCTTAGCAGTAAAATTTATTTACATTTCAGAAAGTGCAGCAGTGATAAAAAAAAAAACATGGTGCAAAAAAACACATTGATATGGAAGTTCAGAGCATTAGATATAAATGGTGAAAATCTGCATTTTTTTCAGCAGTTCATCTCGTCTTGATGCTTATGGGGGAAGAAACTGTTGTCAGAATCTGGTGGACCTGCATCGGATGCCTTCGAAATGCCTCTTTCTACAGGGCAGCAGGGAGGAACAGGGTCCTTGAGGGGCATGAGGGGTCATTTATGATGTTACGGGCTCAGGACACGCAGCTGGGATAACATGTATTTAATGGAGGGAAAAGGAGCCCCGATGATGATCTCTGCTCTTCTCACATTCTTAAGACTCACAAATGTTTAAAAAAGGGTCCTTGCTGATAAAAATATGTGCATATTTATACATTAGTGCCATTTAAATGAATTTATGGTTAAATATATAAATTAAACAGGTTGAGCGATGTTCTTTATCTCCTACGTTGGAAGTCTGCAACAGGGGGTCCACTGGAGGTACTCGTATGGGGACCGCAAAAGTTTTGTGGTTTGATTAGACTTTTTAAAAATATTCTCCCTGCAATTCCTTTCCACTAATTGAAATGCCTTTAAATACACATTAACATGAATTAAACAAATAAATGGAGGCAGAAAATGTCTTTCAGTCATCAATGCACACATTCAGCGACACATAGGAGCTCTTTCAAACTGGGCCGCCATTTCAATTTCAACACCTGTCCCATCAACCAGGAATCAGAAATACTTTAATAATCCCAGGTGGGAAATTACTTTAGATTACATGACTCCATCTGTAATAGAGTGACTATAGGACCAGTTTGATAGAACACAATTTCATACAATATATATAATTAGGGAGGTCCCTGCTCCATCTTACCATCTGTTTGGGGGTTCTTGGCCTGGAAAACGATGAGGACCCCTGCCCTATGTGACTACAGAGACATCATCTCCTGTAAAAAAACCTAACAACTAATTAATAAAAGATCAAACAAAGACTCAGTTAAGCTGCAGAGAAAGGTTATGGCTGCAGCTAAGGTGGACCAATCTTTTCCCCGGACAAACATTAAACTGGTATAAATCTGGTCTTTTTGAAAGTGTGCTAAGAAAAAAGCCATGAGAAGCCCCAGTGCAGCTTTCCACAGATCATGTAAGGAACACAGCAAAAATATTATCCCTGTGGTGAAGCACGGTGGCGGCAGCATCTTGGTCTGGGGATGCCTTATGTAAACACTGATAAATGGAAGCAGCTAAATACAAGACTAATAAAAAAGAAAGAATAAACCCCGTTAAAGGCTGAAAAATATTTTAGACTTGCACAATGGCCTAGTCAAAGTCACAAAATAAGATTGAGAACATGACTCTTTGAAGGTTCTGTAGTGAGTAAAGCAGAAGGGTGAAGCTCCTTACCGGCAGCAGCACCACCTGGCTGTCCTGTCCCGCTGCCTCCTTCACCAGCCTCCGGACTCTGCTCAGGTTGTCCGCCTTAAGGCTGCTCACCTGCAGCTGGACCACAGCCAGGCGGAACCCTGGAACAACACCGTCACTGTTTTTACCGAGACTTTACCGAATGAGAACAACTACTGAGGACTTTAATATACAGGAACTAAACTCGGAGAATACTCAAATAAAATAAAAAAACAATAAAAACAAAAACTAACGCCATACTTACTCGACATCGCTTTAGTCACGGCGTTCATGAGTGCAGAACTGTTTTGTTTGGTTCAGGACCCGAACCAACGAGTGCTTCCGGGTTACGGTTTACCTTCCAAAATAAGAGCATGCCAAACTTTGTTTTGCTGAGATTAGATTTTTACCTCCTTATTTTTATGCCTTCGTGCATTTTATTTGTATCTTTTTAAAATAAAAACACACTTTCAATAAAAAATAGACAAAGATAGTGGTTTGAGTTGAAAGCGATCAAATCTATAGCAAAACATAAACTGATGTTAAACTATGGCCTTTTAATGTGAAAATCGGAGGTAAAGGAACGCCACAGGTGGGTGGTCATCAGGTAGCCAATCAGGTTTTATGTACAGCACTACTAATTGGTAATGGATTTAAGTAAAACAGTAAACCAGAAGGAAAATATTACCACTAGCCTTAAGAAGTAATCTTTTTTTTATTTTTTATTTGTCAATCTATAACTTAATTAATCTCTGAATCACTTGAAGAGCTAGGTTGCAAACCAGGTGAAACATCCAAAATGAAATAATCGTAAGCAATATACAAAATCTTTAGATATAACAGGCAAAAGAGACAGAAAAAAAAAAATGTACACGTATAGATTTTTTTTTTTTTTTGAGTAATCAAGGAGGGCAGGGGAAGTTTAAGCAGCTTCTCGTCTTCTAAACTCATATTTTACATATCAGATATTTACCAGGTAATGGACTTCTGTTAACTCTTCCACCACTTTGATCAATGAAGACTAATCTCTTTAAACATTATTGCCAAAATCTGTCTAATGAAATAGAACTCAACTGGTTGGATTGGCTGTAACAGAGTTGCACCATCTAACCTAATTATGAACCTTATGAGATGTCCTAAAAGATAGCAATACATTTTTTAGTAGGGACCTAATTTTTTTTTAAATAAACACAGAGACAATTGCAGTCCAATAATCTCCATTTATTAAAAACGGAAATGTTTAGAAAAACAAAAGCAGTACAGTAAGGTGCAAAGTAATTATATGTACTTCAATATAGTGGTGCCATCCTGTTAATGTTACAGAGTGATGGAAAGACTCCAAATCACGGATGTTCCAGTCAGCGGGAATACTGAAAACTGATGTAATGTACATTACAACACAATGAATGACTAGAAGAATGAATAGAAGAACAGAACGGACTAAAGACAAACCTGATCAAGACCTTTTGATTCAAGTTTAGCGTTCTCATCATTTCTCAAGAGTCTTTAGTCTATATTATGGTGATTAAAAATAAATAGTTTAGAGAGCGCTCTAGGAACTGAAATTTACACTCTGATGGCTACCCGTGCTTCCTGCACAGGTAACCGTAAAGCAAATGCATAAGCAAGCAAGAGCAAATGTAAAACTAAATAAACTGCATGTTACCACGTAAAGTGGCCACTACTGGAGTCTGAAATTACATCCCAGCCTTATAAGGCCAGACACAAGCAAACTGAAGCCGTTTTCTGACTTAACCAAAAAAAAAAAAAAAAAAAAAGTAATCTGCAAACCAAACCAGTTAGTTGATATTTTATTCCTTCTGGGAGGGAAGCACAGCCCTTTGTACCACAACATGTTTCCTATGAGAGTCGGGGAGGTAAGCATAAGGAGAGAAACACTTTTTTAATGTAAATATCTGAGTTTCTCATTGACTACAATCACTGAGTGATCCTAATGTGGCCCAAAGGGCCTCTGGAGGCTGTTTTCTGAGAGCTACATCAAACTGCTAAGAGGTGAAATCGATCCATCACTAAATTTAAGAACCGTGAATAAATCAGATTCACTCAAAAGAAAACGTTTTTACTGCAGGAGCAAAGAGATGTTTCAAACAGCTCCAGATGGTTCCAGACTCTTCCTATATTCTGTCAATAAGGCTATGCTTTCATAACCATTTTGTCAATTTGTTTTGACAAAGCATGTTTCAAAGTATATACATTAAATATATAATCAACACCCTTGAATAATTTCATTCTTATACCTGATGGAAAAGAAGAAAACTTAACAAAAACAAACTAATGCATCAGCTTCACCTTTCCTTTATCAGGACGTAGATCTTTACGTCTAAGCTCAGCTGATGCGTTTCTACTGGAATGAAGGACAATAAGTTTAATTAGTGTGTAAAGGAAAATGCAGAATCACTTGAAAGAAAACCAAAGAGTAGGAGCTGTGATGCTGGAGTCTGTTATAGGTCTGCCACTGGTTGGCCAGTGTGCTACGTTAAGGCCAGAGCAACATCAAAGCCAAACTGCACTGACTCGGTTTCCCCTTAGAAACAACACACAACATAACCAATATTTTATAAATTAGTCACAGGTAAATGGTTGGACGACTTTGGAGCACCTATTTTTTTGAACACAGGCGGCCTTAGACGCAGGTCTACTGTTGGGCGATGTGTCCAGATGTCCCAGACGGAGACATGGGGCGTCAGAGTAGAACACTGCACTGGGATCTGTCCAGGATGGAGGACATCCAATGGGAGAGCAGGAGGAGACGACGACTCTTACAGTTTATGTCATCAGCTGTGACCCAGACCTCCCTTAGGGACTCTGATGGTCTCCACTTACGAGCTCTCCAGCGCATCTAAGACCTTCATGATCTGCTGCTTGATGACTTTTGTGGCATCTCCTGCATTTGGTATCAAATATCTGGTGGAATGAAAACATTAGGGTTAGAGTCAAAGCCTTCAGAACAACAAACAGGTGGAAATATAAACATTTAAACAGTTTTTACTGAATAGATCTGAAAGCTGCACATGTTTGTATCAAGACCTTTTTAAGCCATAAAAACACAAAGTAAGATTTTACGTTGGATCCGACAGAAAATGGTGTACGAGGTTGTGGCGTTTAGCGCTCATCGAAAGTCAATGGAGATGATCACGCCTGATACGACTTCCTGCAGGGAGCTTGCATGACTCTGACTGAGAACCACAGGTCTACTTTAGTAGGACTATGCAGGAATTTCATGGGTTTAAGAGATGCTGGACAGACTCATTTAGTCAGGGCTTTGCTTTATGGCCTGTCGTTTTTTTCCCCTCTTATAATCTGTTCCTATCAGTTGTGGGAAATTGCTTCGATTTGAGAGGCACAAAGAGAGAAGTGGGGGGAAACTGCGCAGATCTGCTCACCCTGCACTCAATCTATATGCACTCAGTGCAACATGAAAAAAATAAATTCGATTGGAGATTAAAAAAAAAAATCGGACGCAACTAATGTGACCTGGGCTTTACTGCCTGAATAAAATACAGAGATTTTATTAAAAGATCTCAGGCATTTTAAAATGTGATGGTAACAGGAGGAGATCCAGATATCGACAGCTTAGATGGAAAATGTGGAGCACTGTTGTCACCAGTGGTTGAACAATGAACTGCTTTACGGAAGAGAACCAGGAAAAGAACGGTTATTCAAAGATTATATACCACCTCCCATGTAGGGACCTAGCCAACATGTGAAAGGAGGTGTATAAATATGAAACTGCTTGGTTGATAGTAACACTCCAAATCTCTGAAGACAACATCTTAAGATATGGTGGGTATACTTTTATTTAGAGAGGGAAGCTGGTTGAAATAAAAGCTTAATTCAAGTGTTAGAATGGCTTAGTCAAAGTCCTAATCTTAATTAAATCTAAAAGAAAATTCCAAATTCAGAAGCTCCCCATCCAATTTGATGGAACTTCGCAAAGAAGTAATGGCAACAATTCTGGCAATAATCTCTGGATATGCAAAGCTGGTAGATGAGCTGGTTGCCAAAAGCTCTGCTCAGCCATCTAAAAAAAAAAAAAATCATGTCTTCCTCTCACTTCCATCACCTGGCCATGGAGGCTAATTCAATAAACTTTTCTGACAGAATAAGTCGCTCTCGGGAGCTTCTTGATGTTACTGTAAAACGATGCTTACGGTGCAACCAGTCTAGTCTTGTTTCCTCACTTCTTCAAAAGGTATAGTGGACAATTCTACCAGTAATGTATGCAAGAAACGCCCAAGTCACTTTTTAAATAACTACGTATGTCACAGACAATCCTACCTGCTGTCATGCTCAATGGGGGGTGAATGCGTTAAAAATGTATTTATATTTATAATTTTTTTTTGTGTGAGCCCTGTTAACCTCTAAAGGCTGGTTTATGCTCAGAAACCAGGTCGTCTGCATGTGTCGCAGTGAATGCAAATGTGCCCCGCCCCTTCCGCAGACACTCTGCTGCACCTCTCCAAAATTGTAGGTGACCACAGACAGGAGACCTCTGATTGGTCAAATCTACATCCGCTCTACACTATGTGATTTCCTGTTTGGTACCATACCGGCTTGTTTTGTTTGTATGAGCCTCATTGTGGGAAAACGACTCATGAAGATGGACCAGCTAGAAGAGCTGGTGCAGAGAACGCTGGGACCCTTTTTCCAATTGGCTTTTTGGATCCCTGCTCTTTTCACCCTCATCATGTCCCTCCATTGTCACAAACTTGCCCCCACTTCTTCACCGCCTCGGCCGGATCTAGACCCACAGCTGGTTGGTGATTGTCCCTCTTGTATTGTGGCGTGGAATAACAGCACAGACCACGCTTCAATATCGGGCATAAATCAAAACATATCAGCGCATAAGTAACCGCGACACACTGCTGCGGGAGGACAAAAAGCCCTTTACACTGCAGCACTCAAAGATACTACCTTTGCTAGAGAACAGATTTTTACGTCACACCATTTCAGATTCCCATTGGAGCTACAATGAAGGCCTGAAACCAAAGCTCACTGGATACATAAAAGAACAGAATCGTATGTAAAGCAAGAGGAAACTAGCATTGAACAAGATGAACAATGGCATTAGGAGACTATGAAGCTCAAAGATGACTGTGACAATATGCATCAACTGTTAGTGGCAATGTCACAAAGTGGAAACAATGACAGCTCAGCCAAGAAATAGTACTACGTAATGTCAACTTTTGAATCAGAAGCAGCAGAAAATCTTTCTGCATAGTCACCCAAATTCATGTATCCTTCAGATTAGCTTAAAGATCAGTTGGTAGAGAGCTTCATAGAATGGGTCACTATGGATGAGCAGCTGCATCCAAGCTGTAAGCGCAATACAAAGAAAAAAAGCGGTGTAAATTATTCAGCCACTGGACTCTACAGCAATGACATGGCGTTCTCCGGAGTGATGGATCAATTTAATTTCAATTCAGTTTATTTATATAGCGCCACTTCACAACACACGTCATCTCAAGGCACTTTACTAGTCAACAAGTTCATACAGTCAAATTAATTCAAAGTTTTCTATCTAAGGAAAACCTGTTGATTGCAACGACTCATTAACTTAAATGCAATCCCTCACACTAAGCATGCTTGTAGCGACAGTGGAGAGGAAAAAGTCCCTTTTACCCCAAAGAAACCTCCAGCAGAACCAGGCTCAGTGTGAGTCTGTCTCCTTGAACTGGGGTTCAATGAGAAAAAAAGAGTTGATGATTCACCTCTCAACTGCAGATATTTCCACTCCAGCCGAGTTGTTGGTCCCAAATTTGAAAGTAATGAGTTCTGGGTGTTTCTTTTTGGATGTGATCTTCACCACTGAGCTCAGTGCTTGTCTGGACTGGATGTAAGCGAATCCTTTCCTGGAGGCAATCTCTCTAAGGCAGTACATGTGAGTCGCTGTGATCAACAAGTGACTGAAAAAAACACAAAAAACCCACAAAGAGTTAAAGGATTTGTCATTTCTCTTTGCTTTAAAGGCTGTGATGTTTAAAATAAAGGAAAGGTATCTGTTTCCATAGGAGCCAGCTGATGGGGCCCACCTGGGAAACATGTGACCCGTTTCTTTGACTTCATTACAGGGAATGTGGTGTTTGATGTCTGGCTTGTTTATCCACGTCTGAATGTTTACAATCTCCTTACGGTCGTCGTCCGATATCGAAGAGCTGTCAATCTCATCTGTTAAGAAATAAACACATGCTGCCAATTTGATTCCTTAAATAGATTTTCCACCCAGTTTTAACCTTTACTTACCTGTGTCGTCATACTCCTCTTCGTCACCGATGCTGAAGACGGGCTTCACCCCTCGATATGGCTTTCCAACGCGGTCGCTGCTGCTCACGTGTCTGTTGCAGAGAGAAACAAAGCACCACGCTCTTATCTTATCTGATCTTAGCAGATAAACGCTTTTGTGAGAAAGAAGACACCCAGCTTGCACACGTAAAGCAATGACATGAAGACTCTCAGTCTGCTGTGAGAATCATGAGCCCTCTGCTGCTGCAGGTGATGCTGTTAAATATGACAAGTTAAGCGAGAAACTTACAGGTTTGTTAGGTAACGGATTAGCATGTGATACTCAGGGCTATTCAGCAACAAATCACAGCATCAGTTTAGCTTCCAACTATCTGCATAGCCCCGACTATCATGTAAGGGAGACACTGAAATGGAAAGAGACTGCTGGCACATCTGAAATTAGATTTATTCTGGTAATTCAGCTTAAAAAGTTTAAATCATCACCTTATTACACATAACATTGCATTTTTAGCATTTATTTCTGTTTACATTGATGATTATGGCTCACATGTAGTTGGAAGTCATAACTTTGTTTCTAAGAAGCTCTGAAAGCCACATAAGGCCAACGAAAATGAGCTTTATGGAAGAAATGTTTATTTTATGGCCTAAACAATGATAGGGAAAACCCCTGATGTGACAGATGTCAGTAAGACGGTCACTGGCTGAGTTTCCGTTACAAATGTGCTTAATACTATGTTGGTATTCTGCTAGTTTTGAAAATGAAAAGTTTTGCAATTGTGTTATTTCCATTAAGTAAAAACAACTAAAATGCACGGGAATGTTTATCGATGTAATTACACATTAGATATTTCCCTATTTCAGCCATGCTTTAGTGGGCGCCATCATCCTATCAGTAAATCTGGTCTTTTTCTTCGTATTTCTATTAGACAGCCATGTCCATCTGTAAATCACTCGACTCGTGTGATGCGAAAAAAAGTGTTTCCACTGCAGTCCTAAAAAAACAACAACACGTTTTTCAATTTAAAGTTTCGATTAGGTGTTTTTTCCCCCCGTTTTTTTAGGATTGCAGTGTTTCCACGGCTGAGGAAGCTGCTTGTTCAAGACACTGTATTCAATAATTAACTGAAAGTAATAAATAAGGAAAGAAATAAGAGCAAAAGGAAAACCACAGGATTGAGATTATAGTGAAGCTCATTCGGGAGTTTGAGGGAGAGTCCCTTTTTGCGGAATACAGTAGGCAGATACATTAAGAACATGGGGTTTAAATAAGTTTTGTCCTATGTTTTCCTAAGGATTTTATTGTTGGTCATTGGTTAAAAGTCCTCATTTCAAATCAAACAAATAATCTTTCATTCCAAATTGCAATGAAAGTGCTTAATTAACTTTAATCAAGCTGGACATATTTTCAATTCTTTAAAGTCATAGGGAAACGTCTGTTCCAAAAGTTGCATTTCCGAATTCTCCTGAGTGGTGTCACGACTTTACACCCAGTAAATAAAGTGAATGTGATTGAGTCAAGTATCAAGGGGGCGTGGATTGTTGTGGTAGGAGGGTTCGCAAGAAAAGCAAGTTTAGTTGTGGCCGGTTTACAGAGGCATCTTGCTAACCAGTTAACAACTTGTTAACTGGTTAGCTAGAAGCCAGGTTCCCAATGGGAAATTCCATTGGGACCAAGTAGCACTAAATTGGTGACTTAGAAACTTACACTGTCAAGGAACGCTATGGACAGTGGAAACATGCAAGGGGAGGAGGAGTGGTTGTGTCGGAGGTGGGTGGATGAGTCTCCCTCCATCATACATTTTTCAGTTAGAGGAGGAAAGTGGGGATGAAGATGTTGTGGAAGAGTACAGGGCGGCAGAAGCTTGTTTGGTGTAGAAGGCTTACAGCCGCATATGTTTGAGCCCTGCTCGCGAATACCGTTGTGCCTCTGTTACAGTTTCACGCCTGCTGACACAGACGCCCATCCCTCATGAACACTGGGACACAACTCAATGGGAAAGGAAATTATTCTTTATTTCTTATTTCAAACGTTGTGTATATTAGCTGCGACATATGAATCAAGATGCTATGACCGAGAAATTTTGATTGACAGATGACCGTTGATATATGATTGGCCGGATTTAGGGCGTTCGGGCTGATCGTGATAATAAACTGGCCTGCATAGTTATAACAGAACAAAAATTTTAAAAATTTATTTTTTAATTTTAAAGATTTTGAGACAGGATTTTTTTTTTTTTTTAAGTAGAAATTTTCTAAATTTTGAGACAATATCGCCTGATTAAGAGTACATTTATATACATGTTTAAGCCAGAATGAATTTTGACATTTAAATATGACTTCCCAATACTTTAATAACCAGATCAACAGAAATAAATGCTCTAAATATTTAACTTTTTGAACAGAATTACTCAAATAAATGAACTTTCCAGCATTACTGTAATAAACCGAGATGCACTATTAGGAGTTGCATGTAGAAGCCAACAGCTGAAGCAGACCCTGAAATGCCTCAGCCTCTCTGAGAAAGAAAAGAGTCAGTAAGACATGACGTTATGGTGATCAGATAATCTGCTGCAGCTTCTGTTAATGTTAGTGAAAGCATGAAGAACAGATCCTTACAGAGCTGGCCCTCACTGCAGTGTTAGCTTATGTTATGAGTGAGCAGAGTGAGCAGAGATGTTGGCACTAGGCATGCTTGGATGTGTCTCAGGGGACAGGTGTGCTTCTAGAGCCAGTGGGCATGCTCGGGACACACAGCTGGATATTTGGGAGCTCTTACCGATCTGGAATCACCTTCTCTGGCCAAGGCAGATTGAAAGATATTCTAGTGTAAAATAAGGCACAGGGACTTTAAATTAAAGTGACAACAAAACTACAAAACCCCCACTGACACATTCAACTAATGTCAAAAGCAGTGATAATTAATTCTAATTAAACAGAATTAAGTGTTTAGTCAGGTTTCAAGATTCATTAAAATAGTTAGAGTGCGTTACAAACATAGTTAATGAAGAAGAGAGAATAAGCGGCCTACTTGTCTACAGGTGCAGACGTGTTCTCGATGAAGCTTATCATTTTCTCTTTTACGTTCACCGACTTGGACTTGAGAGCAAAGGTCATTTTGTTGACTAGAGACTTCACACCTTTACCGTCTCCAGGGCTGCTCAAAGACTCTCCCTGTGTTGTTGGAAAAACAAAAAAAGAAGCAACAGATGAAAAAAAATAGAAATGCAGCTTCTAAAACCTGCAAAAAAACAACAAAAAAAGAAAATACAGAGCAACTTGAAAGAGCATTAAAGTATTTCTCATTAAGTCAAGCTACGAGTAGAAATGTATTTGGCAAGGATTTCAAGTAGTGAGACAGATCAATCAGGAAGTGGCAGCATTAAGATAATTTAAAGAAAAAGGATTGATATCTTCCCAGAATCTTTTCAAATAAAAGCAATGTTTTTTTTTTTTTTACTCTTTGGCCTGTTCCCCTGTTTGTAAAGAACAAAAACATCCAGTACATGTTTTGGTAAAGCCTTCTTAAGCTGACTCCAAGGGATGTCTGATATGGATATTGCAGCTTTAAAGGTATAGTGGTGGGTGTTCTTTTTCTGGTTGGATCACCAAAATAAGTGGTCCTCCTAACTGTCAGTCATTCTAATGATATGTTTACGTAAGGCCGTCCTACGTGCTCGTCCCCATTTTCACTTACCGGTGGAGAGTCTGACATAGCGGAAAAACTGCAAATCTTTGAAAGTAAGCTTGTATGAGCGATGCAAACAGCAACTTTTAAACAGAGCGTGCAAGAGAAGCAATGGGCTCGTGCACGCTCTCTCACGGGTTTAATAAGCATTCCCTCTCGAGCGTGGGTACAGGGTTGTGCATGTGAATTTTTTTTTTTTTCCAAAGTGGATAGCGCGAGACTTTTCAAAAATTTGTGAAAATCCTCCACTATACCTTTAAGTATTTACTGATACTGACCTGATATATCAACATTCGTCATACATACTTTTATTATGCATTTTATATTGTGGATTGATAGAAAAAGCTTGATCAAGTGTTATTTCCCAAACAGAGAACCCATCTTAACAGCATAAGGTATGAGAACAACCTACTCATTTGTTATTCACCAAAGAGTTAAAGAAACTTTAAACAAAAGCGCACAAAAAAAATGTTTTGATTAACTTTCGATTAGGAGATATAGAGGGATATCGATTTATTCTAGTGTTCTTTTTTCGGCTGATATCGGACCAATTTCCAGCAGCTATATTGAATCAGGACACAGCAACTTACTCTTCCATAAAAACTGGATTTGTGATTTTTTTCCTTTCTTGATGAGTTTAATGTTCCAGATCCTACAGATTTCAGACATGTAATTAAATTGTGCTCACAGAAATATTGGTGTGTTCAAGAAATGGAAATGGGGGAGGAGGGTTCAGCTCTGGTAACTTGCTTTAACCCTTTAATGCCAAATGTATCATACTTGATACATACGGTTTCTGAAATGTTTTGCATCTGACACCTTTTGCATAATTTAATGGTAAAAACTTTGCTCAAAATCCTATTGTACACAATCAGATATACCTGATAACAGAGGGAAGAAGACTACACAAAAAATAATTTTGACTTATCGCATAGTAATAAATTATTAACATCAAAAATCTATTTCTGTTTTTCTTTTTACATATTTTGTTAAAAGGCCAAATAAGGACTTCAAACCAAAAAAAAGTAATTTTCTGTTTTGTTTTATTCTTGGATCGGACTTTAAAGGGTTAAATGGGTTTGCTGCAACGCACAGATCCATGTATGTGAACTAGAAGTTATGCTTGTGATTAATGCAGAGGGAAATGGAAAAATCATACTTTTTGGTAAAGAAAAATCTCAATTTAGATTTTTGTAAAAAATGGGGAAAATACAGAAAATTCCAAGTTTGGAAGTATTTCTGTTTACGTTGTAGATTATTAGTAAAACCATGCATCATTTCTTTTTACTTCAGTGACACACTCCTGTGTGTTGGTCTGTTACAGCAAATCTAATTAGTAGATTACTAGACACTGGTTTCCTTCTTTCATTTACACCTACGTCGACAGAGCAAAGGCTGCTGTGAGATCCAGATGTGCTGACGATCCAGTTCATGTATGAGGAGTCCAGGCCTTCAACGTTCATGTCTACCAGGTGCTTCTGCAGAGCTGAAATGACACAAATGTTTACGCACTTATTGCAACACATTAAAATGGCCATAAAAATCTAATTGTTGTTAAAAACAGAGATAAACAGAAAAAAATAATAAACATATGATTTTAAGCTACTTACCCATAAAGCCTCCCTTAGCAATGCTCACATATTCTTTGTTTTTCTGAAAACAAACATATTCAGGTAATATTTAAATTAGGAATAAGATCAACAACAAAGGAAAACAATGATAGAGATGCTTTTATTAAACCAGCATATTTATTTATACAATTAATTTATCTGTTATAAAGATAGGCTCCTCCCTTTTCCTCAGTGTTCTGCACTAGTTTGGCCTATTTTTGAACAAACTCCGCGCTCAGCTCCTCACCTGTAGGAAATGAGCCAGCACCATGTTCATGTACATGTCCTCCTCTTCTCTCCCGCTGCCCATGAAGCACAGGTGCTCTCCGCTGGCGATGGAACCCGACTCTAAAGACTGCTTCTGCGCCTCCAACAGAGACTTCACAGACAGAGCAAACTCAGAGGGGTTCTGGAGCATCTGAGGGAAGACAACAAATGTTTAGGGAGAAACATCCACATTCATCGAAAGATTTTAATGAAATATCAAACACCGTTAGTATCTCTCACCAGGTCAGAATCCAGGTGGAAGGCTGTGGACAGGTGTCCAGCATTGTACTGCTCTGCAGGTCGGCAATCCACCACAAAGAAACGCACCCCGTCCTAAACACCACAAATCACAAGTCCTACAGACACAGCTTGCTTGGAAGTGGTTAAAAAAGTCTGTTTGTGTCACTCACCTGTTGAAGCTGGTTGGCCTGCAGGATTTCAGGGACAGACACCGGGAGGCACAGGGCCTGACTCAGGTCAGTATCCTCCTCTTTAAGAGCCACCAGGCTGCTACCAAACAGGTTCTGATTCATCTAAGGCAAAGATGAAACGAAAACAAGCTCTTTCAATACGCTTCTTTAATTAGACTTCTTTTCTACTAAGTTCCATTGTTTGCTTCAGGGCCATTATCTATACACAGCGCATTACCTTTCTGAGTGACAGAGGGGTTTTGCTCTGGTAATGCTGGGCCAAAGAAAACAAATCTTCAATGTCTTCTGCTTCCAGGAGGGAGGGGGACATTTCCAATGTTTCTGAAACCAAAAAAGAAGAGAAAAGGGAATAATTTTAATAAAGATAAAAAAAAAACGAAATCTGAACAGATTCAAACATGTCAGGCAAGCAAACTGACTGATGATGTCTTCTTTGCTGTCTCCAACTTCTGTAAGGATGGTTTCTCTAAAGAGTGAATAAACACACGTTCAGAACTGAAACCAAGCCGTTAACGATTGCATGGCTAACTGCTAACAGATACCTACTTGGCATTGACGAGGATGATGAGCATGAGGAAGAAGATGAGGAAAGGATCGGCCTGTTGGAGGTATGAGTCCCACAAAGCCTGAGTGACCTCAGGCCTGCAGTGACTGGAAAACAGACTCCCCAGCTGAAAGAAAAACAAACAAAACTCACTTTAGTAAAAAACGGCAGAAGAAGAAGCATCGTCAGACCCGTCCTGGCAGTCCTGGCGTACCCAGTTGATGGCGTAGGAGTCAGGAGTGATCTTTTTGGTGTCCAGAAAGGAGCACAGCTCCGGTTCGTGATACTGCAGCAGCAGTCTGTACAGGTGGAAGGGTCGTCCGTTCGGCACACACTCCCTGAAACAAAACACACCTGGCTGATGATGAAGCCCGCCTTGTGACTGGAGGTAAAAAGACAGCCATGTTTAGGAGGTTTACCTGGGGATGTATTTGTTCATGATGGCGTAGAAACAGTTGTAGAGATCGCTGCGCGGTAACTTTAGCCCCAGCAGGGGTTTAAGCAGGTGAGGCAGGCTGAGATCTGGGCTGAAGGTGATGTTACGAGACTTGCAGTAGAAAGTGATGACAGACTCGACATCAGACACCAGTTCGCGCCCCTCTTCCTCTGAAACTCCCAGCTGATCTAAACACGGCAGGAAAGGGCGAGAGGTTTGATAAGCTTTACTCCTGAACACTTAACATGTTCATCCAACCAAACTACAGACAACAAGTTCTTTCAAGTATTAAAGAAGATAAAAATGGAGGTCAAGATCAGAGTATTTTATTTTTAACCATCTTTACCAAAGGTTCTATATTTAGCCCGACCAGATCTAGGAGATGTCAGGATGTCAGACTCAAAGAATTTTAATTTTATGAAGTCTTGATAATAATATTGGTGTGAGAAGGCAGCTAAAAATGTAGCTTCCTCCACCAACTCTTAGGAGAAATAATCTAATCTCCAGCAGCAGATTAATAACCGTCACTGCAGAACATTATTTGAGGTTAGCATTTAAATATAATGCCTTACTCAGACATTAGTTCCAGTTTGTTGCCATGTAAAGATGACAGTAAAAATAATAATTTCACTTGTGAGGTCTATCATTTGAATTGATTTATCTGCTTTTGTCAAATTGGTTTAAAATCCAGAATGTTATCAATGTTTATCAGCTAAGAGATCAAGCTAATTACCTTGTTGTCTTCATGCTCTGCATTCCTTATTTACACATACAACATATAAGTAAGGTTTCTTACAAAATGAGTTACTCACCAATCAGCTGCTGACTGCGGTTGTGAATGAGAGTCTGTTCTGGTAGATCGAGCACCCCGTCCCAAGGAGACAGGCTGTCTCCTTTTCCAGAGACATTCAGCGCAATCTGTCATCACAAAGCAAGTTAAACGCTAAGAGATCAATCCATGAGTAAAACACTGAAGGGAGTAAAGAGACATAAATGATTCAGATTTCTGTTCTATGATCCAGAAGGTAAAAATAGTGTGTGGCTGGGTTAAAAAAAATATACCGTCAAAGTTTCTGACAAAAGAAAATAAGGTTAAATGGTTCATTTTAGTTAAGTAACAATTTTTTTTATACTTTGTGATATTACACTTCGTTATACAAACCACTTGACATGCTACACAACTGCTTTCTATACATTCTTAATATATTCCTACAGACAAAAATGCACAACCATGTAAATAAATGATCATTGGTCAAACAAAACAAAAGCTGTGAGCAGTCACAAAATCCAGGGCAAAACTTCGGTTAACACAAAGTTATCTCTCAGCTTACTGATAAAGATCATAAGAGTTCAATTAGTCATTGTATTGAATGTTTATTATTTTAAATGGCTCAGCAGCTACAGAAAAAAAAGTTGAACATTTATTCAAAATAACCAAATTTCATTTTGTTTTTAATTTGGAAATAAACAGAAAAAAAACTTTTACAGAGTTTAAATCTAAATAATCCCTCTTTCGTTTTGTTTTTAAATGCTTCACATAAAAATAAATATGTCAGGAATTCATCTCTAAAAATAGCCAAAGTTTCAACTGAAGGTGTGTCAGAAAGGGGTGTAAAAAGGCGACATTAGTTGAACATGAAATGCTTGTCTATCTGGTCTGTAGCCAATGAATGGAAGCTATGGATTCAAAGTTTTGAATAACATTTTTTATAGATTGTAGCAATAATGATTAAAAAAAGCTTGTCATAATTTCTTGGTATCAGCTCAAAGGTAGTTTAAAAGGTATGATCTAGTTCAAAGGCCTTCATCCTGTTTGGTTACTGGCACCCATGCATATATGTAAAAGATGTATATAAAACATAGGAATAAAAAATAAATCCTGTCAATTAAGTGCAAGACTGTCCCCACCCTGTAATGAGGAAAGGCTGCCCACCGATTCATCCCTTTAACAGTTCATACTCTTGATATTTTCTCTCTGTATTCACTGAGATGGCTGCTCAACGCCATTATAGTTTGATAAGAAATCCTAATCCAGAGTATATGTAAGAGTTGACCCACTCCTATTGGACAATATCATATTGTTTCATTTTTAGCAGAAATGAAACCATGCAACTATAAAATTAATACTTAATATACAATGGTTTAGGTACATGGGTACAAAATGGATTTATTTTACAGACAGGAAATGGAAGACGAAGCAGACTACATGGCAACACATGTATGAAATAGGACATAATTTAGCCCAGAGTGGAAATTACGAAGAGCCACGTGGAAGTAGTGAGTGTTTACTTCCTTTTAAACTGTGGACACCGGTTGCATCTAACCTGAAGAAAAGACATCCTATAAATACATGTAAAAGTATATCATTGATTTCAGAGTAATACTTTGATGCACAGCACATCGGCCTCTTTATATATAAAATAAAATGCTTCTTACCTTCCACATCTTGGCTCTATGTTCAGCTGAATGCTCTTGGATCTGCACGATGCTCTCCATTTCACTGTCTGACCCGCCAGAGTCCAGAGCCTCGGCTAAATCCTGGTCCCTGGGGAGTCCAACATCAAATAGTTGTAAAATATATAAAATAATTGTGTTTCCTAAAAATCCTCCAAAAAAATTAAGCAAAACAATTAAGCATAAAATACCAATTTTCTGTAATTTACAATTTAACTGGGATTTATGTTTTTTTCCTAAAAGACCAAATAGTGTGAGATATGTTTTATTTTTTCTGTAAAAATTTGCAGTAAACAATGACATCCCTAAATAACATCTTAACTAATTATTTCTACGCTAAATATGAATCAGATGTATTCATAAATAGAGTAACAGAAATGGCTATTTAACTATTAGCCATTTAATTACTTAAAGCCTTCTTCTGTGGTCTGTAAACTTCTTTACAGCAAAATGATAAGATATGCTGATCCATTTGATAAAAGCCCTTCTTAAGTTAACCAAAACTTCATGACATCTCCAGAAGATAAAGGTTGACATTTACTATGGACAGATTAATGCTTACACTAAATGCCAAATTTTTTTTATATATCATAAATATTAAACGTAACAAGTTGGAATATAATGAGAACAGATAGCTTTAGGTCTGAGATTTGGTTAAAGGAAATGTAGCTAGTTACTAGCATTCCCGCTAACTAAGTGTAGATATATATGTTAAATAGATAAATCCGCTCTAATATGAACCCTAGACAGATTTTCATATAACAGCATTCATTTATTATCCTTCATTTTAACCTTTGCTTTTATAGGAAGTAACTTAGCTCATGTTACTTCTATTAGCAGGCTAACTACCGTTACCAAACTGAGCTCAGATTTACCGTCTTCAGTGAGGTGAGCAGCGACATAAATTAATATTTAGTTACTTTAAAGGGAAAACCAAACTAGGGAAGAGAACACTGCTTCATGGTGGCTGGATTATAATCCCCAAACATCTAAACCCAACAAATCGACTCACCAGCTGCCCTGAGCTTCCTCTACGAAATCCGCCATTGTTCTGTTGACAGAGACACGTCACATACCGCGTCACCACGGCGGTACGTCCCGCAGCTGTCACTAATGAGCTGCCGAGATTAATTAATATTTTTTTTATATTTTATATATATTATATATATATATATATATATATATATATATATATATATATATATATATATATTTTTATATATATATTTTTTATATTTTATATATAATATATATTTTAATTAAAAAATTATATTTTTATTTAATATATATTGTTTAGGCTTGCATTAGGGACACTTTAACTACATAGTAGGTTATACAACCCCCTATATGAATAAAAGGCAAACATGTTGGGTATTTTTTTTGTAAAAATACAATATTTACTTTGAATACTACTTTTTCTTCGTTCATTAGAGACTAGCTTTGTCCAAAGAGTGGTCCTTGCAGCCATATTTGTACATATTTTGCCCCCCAACCCACAAAATAAATTTTTTCTAAAATTTAAAATAGTGATCCGTTTCCTGTGTAAGGCAATAAGTTTTTCCTTTTTACATATTTTATCATTTCTATATAATCTTTCACCTTTGTTCTCTTCTCCCACCCAGTCATGAGGCAGAAGACATGGATGGGCTACTCTGAAGAGAAAGGAAAGGCCATCAGTCCTTATTTAAAAAAAAAAGGTTGGTTACCTTCTCAGTATAGAATGCCTCAAAAACCTTCCTGGAAAAGTAAAAATAAATAAATTTAAAAAATTTAAGACGCTGTACATAAGGAGAGAAAGAAATTAAGCTACCGTATATGGAAGATAAACTCTTAAATCAATTGTGCTGGCTTGAGGGCATCACTAACTGCATAATTTACAGATATGAATGAGTTGAAGGCTATTTGAACTTGAATATAAGACAGAGTATGTCATAAAAGAAGGGAATAACCTGAAACAAATGACTAAAGACATTAAACAAGAATTCTTCTAGCATTACAGAAAATACCATCTACCAAACCATCCTTTTTCTTTTTAAGACCTTAGAAACAGGGTAATATGCATAGAAAAACAAAATCATCACAAGCTAAAGTTCCTTCCAATAACTCACTTTATTAGGATTCTCATTATTTCCACTTTGGTCACTGTGAACATTGACATTTTTGTTGTTTTTCTATCAAACAGTTACAACTTAGTTTACATATATTGATTTTTTTAAGGGTTAAATCCTGCTTTTTTATTTTAAGCAGTCCATCTGCACAGCAGCAGCGGTGACGCATGTTCTCATTCTCTGATATAACCTCTGTGTAAAATCTGCCACTGATTCTTTGGGAAGCATCGAGTCCAAAAACTCAAGGGGTCCCAGTTGATTCGTAAAATATGCAAAACTTAGTGCATACTAAATTAAACACAGCTGGCTGCTTTAAAAAAAAAAAAAAAATCATGCTGAGAATTTGAACACAGTGCATAAAGAGACTGTCTGGGCTGCATGTAGGCTGGGATCCTTAAGGCCAGCATTGTGAAAAAAAAATCTCTTAAAAAATAAAAAAGGTTAGGTCTTAAGGACTTGTACAAATAATGGAATAAAACAAACAGAAAACACCCCCCCAAAGATTTCACTAATGAACTACAAAACTCCAATAGCAGGTGACATCTTCAAAGAATAGAGGCATAAAAAAACGATGGCTAAGTTTGTCTGATGAAAAGGGTTTTGCCCAAGTCAAGCATACTTTGATTTTTTTTTTTCTAGTGTTCCAGACAGCTTGAGCATTGCATTTACATAGATAAAGTGAGCATGCTGCACAAATTTTATATATTAAAAACAGGCAAACCTATTAAAGAAAAAAAAAAAAAAAAAGACTAAACAGGCCTTTTAGGGCCCATACCTATCGGATCAATTCCAGCATTGCAAATACAGACATTTCACAAAGAACTGATTCTCTCGCATTCAAACTGAAGATCTATGTTAGAAAATGGAAGCAGCCGGAAAAAAAACAACAACTCTTCAGATCAGCATAAACTGCTAAGAGAACAGTTCTTCACAACCTCACAGTATTTTCTGTACATCTGTATGTTACAGAAGCCTTAAAAGTCAGTAATCGTTCAACAAACTGCACGTTTTCGTCTTCTGCGTATTATTTTAAACAGATATGAATGGACATTCATGTATGTTTTACCTCCACGCTTTATTTGAGAGATGAAAAGGTTTCACAATTACTTTGGGCTGAACTAGGCATCAGCAACGGGCTGCTGGTCAAACAGTATCCTGACAGAGACAGAGACCTGGTTTGTAAATAGAAAACCTGTTGGCTTTCAAAAATAAAATCCTTTCTAATCTGAGAACACCACGTGACATATTAAGGGTTTATTCTTTTCATCATAATATCCAGAATTTCTTTTAACAAATCAGATTTATTTCAAACAGTAAGACAATTAGGTTCTGCGGTGGAGACGGCGATGGACGGTGGAGACGTTACAGAGTGGGAGGTTTAAGGCCGTATTTCCGAGCCACCTCCGTCTGGGCGTACGCTGCATCGCATAACGAGTACAAATGGGACATCTCCATCTCTGACTTGGCGAGGTTGATGGCTTTGTTAAACATTTCTATCGCCTTGTCCAGGTTTCCCCTGCAAAGATAACACTCCAGTTAATGAAAACAAGTGCAAGCCTCTCAGATCATCGTTTTTGTTCAATCTCACCTTTGAACTTCGATGGTTCCCATAGTTTCATAGGCAAAGTCACATTTGTTGTCGATTTCTATCGCCTTACTTATGAGGTCCAGCCCCTGGTCGAGGTCTTGTTTCCACTGAAGCTGCAACAAACTGATTACATATTGGAACAATGAGTAAAAAATAATGAAAATCATCAGTAAAAAATTGGTAAATAAGGAGGAAACGCGTCACCCTTTGTGAACATAAGTCGTAGCATTGTCTGGTTCCAGTTCGATACACTTGTCGTACATTTGATCAGCTTTCCCAAACTGCTGCTGGTCGGTCAAAGCCTGAAGACAACATCAAAGTGTTTGAATTTTTAACAGGATTTTATCAGTTCCTCTTAAGTTTCAAACTATTTGGTCCTACAAATAATTAGGTGGCGACAAACGCAAACAGATATATTGGAAATATATTTAGATCATTTAGTCTTGATCATTTAAATCATGAAGACTAAAAAGGAAAATAGAAGTCTTTTTTGCTTATTGTATTTCTGATCTGATCCGAGTAGGTGATGGTTTGGTGTATAAAAAAAAAATAAAACCTTTAAGCTTTCATAATCTATATAATTATAAAATGTCCTCACTGGAAATGTTTCCAATGTTTCAAGGCTTTGATATCAGCCTCTTCCTTCCTGCTTAAGCCGGGCATACACTGTGCGATTTTTTTCAATCGCTGCGCAAAGCTACAGCTCACACTGTACAACGAAACCGCAGGGTTTCCTCGTGCTTGCTGCCTTGGCAATTTAGTGTGCTGAAAGCCCTGAAAAGAAAAGGCAACAACATATTTGGACAAAGACACAGAAAGAACTCCATCACTCCAACACCCAAAAAGGGCAAAAAGTCATGTATGCCCAGCTTTACACCGAAAATCCCCCACTATGGAACATCCTGCTGATTTGCTTCTATTGTCTTCTCATTGAGGAGTCATACTTTAATCTTTAATGCACCATCGCAACCTGTTTTCAAGTATACACAGAGGCATCTGTAGACCGCCAGATCTATAACTTTAATAGTTATCTTAGTGTTCAACTATTGGTGGAGAAGACATAAAAAGCCAGGGGTTATAAAGTTTTAAATGTAACCTTTTTACATCTTTAAATTGTGTTTTTAGATATTTTATTATGTCATTTTCTCTTTTGTTGCAAGTTGTTTTATCACTCAGGACGTGTTAAGTACTTTGGGCGCTGTCTGGATTGTTGAAATGTGATCCATAAATAAAAAATGATTGTAAAGGATTGAAAAGGAGACAAATGGAAAACAACTATGTCTGTTTTGGAGTCACAGTGTCAGTGCTATATGGGTGAAACCGGGATAATCGGACGTTTTGGAGAAACATCAGTAAATCTGAATGTGTCTATAAGGCTAAAATGATTTATTGTATTTTCCACACTTTAAGGCGAATTTAATCTTTAATATTAATTCATCTTTAATATTAAAAAAACACAGTGTGCCTTATAATCCAAAGTGCCTTATACATGGATTCATTCTGGTTGTTCTCACTGACCTCCAAGTGATTTTCTGTGGTACGTGGTGCTCTGTGAAACTGTTTTATTTTTGATTTTGGTGAAGTACAAAGCCACAATGCTTTCAAGATTAAGGCTAAAACAGTCAGAGCGATAAGTAATGCATGCTGTGCATTACCATAAAATGTGTGTGTATAAGGACCCCAAAATGGCTACTGCTTACAAAGCAGACTTCAAACTCAAGGCTATCAATCTCACAGTAGAACATGCGAATAGCGCAAATATGAGATAATTCAAAATTAATGAATCAATGGAACGGAAGTGGAGGAAGCAAGAAATGGACCTGCGCCTTATAGTCTGGCGCACATTTTATATGAAGAAGAAAAGAAAAAAAAAACAGCCTATAGTGCAGAAAATACACTATATATTCATGGAAATGAACTGGTTATGTTTCTTGCATGGTATTGTGTATTAACACTACATGAAAAAACAAATTGAGAATTAGGATTTATTTTAGAAATCAGATCCTGGTTGTTTTGTTTTTTTAAACTTCCAAATTAAAAGAATCTTTTTAAAAAAATTATTTTTTATGAACTGCTAAACGATAACTGATACCTGAGCGTAGAGAGCATAGCCTTCAGCACATTTTGGAAACCTTCGGATTACGTCCTCAAAGCCATCCATGGCCGTCTGCACCTGTGATGGGTTGTTTCCAGTATATGCTTGTCTGTACTGTAAAAACAAAGGCGGAAGTCAACGAGTAGTTTTCGAAAGAGCTACGCAGACTTGTCTGCACTAGAAGAGAAAAATCTAGAATCTTCATTGAAATAAAAAACAGCATTGTGCTGCAGGGTTTATACTAGACCAAAACTCACAAGGGCGAAGCATTTCTGAGCCTGTGCCAGAGCAGAGTCGGGCCTGAGGCGGATGCACTCATCAAAATCTCCCACTGCTTCGTCCACCTGGTCCAGCAGGATCTTTAGCTGAAAGGAAAGACAGATGTTTTTAGAAAAGGTGTCAAAGAAGCTCCAGCATCTCCTCCTGCATGATCATGTTATCCCTGCAGTACTGTGCAAAGCAGGGGTAATGTCCTGTGAAAACTAAGGGCTAATTTTAATTCTACAAAGCTTACGATGACACATTTTAACTAAAAAGATATTTATTGATTGAGGCAGTACTGATTTTACTTTTGGCAAAGCTGGTAAAAATATCATCCTGTAAACAACAACGAAACATCTAACAGCAATTTGATTTAAATAGAAGGGTATTTAAAAGCGTGAAGGTGATGCAGTGGTTGGTGCGCACGACCCATGTACAGAGGCCTTAATCCTTGACGCGACCGACCCGGGTTCGAATCCGGCCAGTGGTCCTTTGCCGCATGTCTCTCCCCCTCTCTCATACCCGCTTTCCTGTCAGCCTACTGTCCAAAAAACGAGCCACAAGTGCCATAAAAACTCAAAAGAAGGATGTTTTACCATTTGTCTTTTTTCTAATAAAGTCATGCTATAACGAAATGTAATTTTCACAGCAAATAAAATAAAAGTAGGCAGTATGTTTCAAAACCCATTTCAGTCCGACACCCTAAAATAACAAAAAAAACCAACATCTAAGTTGCAAGTTAACTCCAGAAGTTACCTAAATGAAAAGACGCCACCTGTCAATCAATCCAAGAGGCTTAACCACTGACCAATCAGTGATCTCGATTTTCCTAAACTGAAACGGCTCTCCCCAGCAGCACACTTTGACAACGTTACTATGGTTTTATAATAGTATTTCACAGCAAACGAAAAGTTTTGTAAAAAAAAAATCATAGTTTGTTCTATTTTCAACTCCCCCACTCAAAAAAAGTGTTTGAAAATGTAGAAAAAGAAGAAAGGTCTGCTGTGGACGTCATGAGCAGCTGAACACGAGCTATAAATAGAAGCACACAGTTTTTCACAAGTACGGACAAACAATTCTTTTTTTTGTCATAATAACAGTTTTATTTTTAGCTTAGAAAAAGCTTCTTTTGCTCCATTTGTTACAAAAATGAGTGATAAACTTTATTGAAGGCTATGTGCCAACATGGGCTTTAAATATTGATACACAGGCAGAAAATTTATAATTATTTAAAAACAGGTTTCATTTTCACCCACCTTTCATTTCTATACTAAATGCCATCACTAGCTTCAACAGCCAACATGACTGTGTCCAGTGAATACATTTACCGACTTGATGTGGAAAGAAATCATGCCTTTTTAGATTGTCTGAGCTGTTTCCATCAGCTTCTTTCTTGCTATTGGCAGCAGGTCAATGAATGTTCCCTTTATTTGTTCTAAAAATATATCTTAATAACTGACTTCTAAATTCAGCTGTCTTTTAAACTTTACAATTTTGCCCATATTTTGTTGGTCAATCACATAAAGTTCCAACAAAGGGAATTCAGGATTGTTGTATTCTGAAAAAATGTGGGAAAAACATTTTAAGTTGTGTAAATGCTTTTGTAAGCCCTGAATGATGGTTTTTATCTTTGCATTAACCTTTGAGGTTAAAACAATCCATTCAAGGTGAAAATGTCAAAATGTCTTTAGTGAGCTAAAAAAAAAAAAAAAAACTATCCTACATCAGATCACAGTAAAACAAATATCTTTGGAGTTTAATTTAAATAACTGTAATGTTTATGTTAATCTAGCTTATGTTAGCTTACATATTTCTGAGCAAACAACGTTTTTTTTTTTTTTTATTTTCTAAATTGATAATAGATCTGAACAGATATTTTAAATACAGATGAATTTAAAATCTGAGATGTGGAGATTGGAATTGCTAGCATAAGCTACTAGCAGAAAAAGCACACTTTAATTTTAATATCAGTTGTTTTGTTGGGGTAATGAAATAAATAGTAAAGACTGGACAATAACAAAAACAACAGTAGGAAATAAAAGAGAATAAATGAACAAAAACCAGATCCTCCTACCTGCCCCCTGTGGTGGTACACGTCAGGGTTCCGGCTGTCGATCTCAGCAGCCATGTTGAAATCTTGTGTAGAGAGCAGAGGCTGCTGCTGCTGCATGTACATGCTGCCACGCTTTATTAAAGCGTTTGCTCGTAGCTGTAGGAGAGAGTAAAGGCAGAGGGGGCAAATAGATGAACCTTTAATCTATCACACACCTCCACTGTTATAAAGCTACATGCTGCTAAACACCTGAAACATGTCTGAGACAAACTGATGCAGTATATATGCACTGCACTGTATATACTGTATATATATCCCATGCACCTTTTTCTTCCTTTGGCACATTCTTCTTCTTTGACTATTTGAGCTGATGTAACTTAATTTCTTTACTGTTAGATCAATAAAGTCAATCAATCGATTGGTCAATTAGTATTTAATTCCAAATTCTAAAGTTTAAAGCTCACAATAAAAGACGCATCAAATCTTGATATTAAATCTGGTGAAAGAGAAACGTTTTCTATTAGACCTCAGAAAGATTTTCAGCAATGAAACCTACGGTAAAGGCTGGTTTATACTGTGTGTGTCGCAGTGAATGCAATGTGACCCCCGCCGCCTCGCCTGCAGACACTTCTTCCAAAATTGTAGGTGACCGCCAGACAGGAGGCTCCTGATTGGTCAAATCCACATCAGTTCTACACTATGCATATTTCCTGTTTGGTACCTTACCAGCTTGTTTTGTTTGTATGACCCTCCATTGGCGGAAAAATGACTCGTAAATTTGGACCAGCTTAGACCGAAGCGAGGTACGTGAGAACGCTGGGACCCTTTTTCCACCTGGATCCCCGCTCTTTTTCACCTTCATGTCCCTCCGTTGTTGCACAAACATGCCCCTACTTCCTCACCGCTATCTAGACCCACAGCTAGTTCATGATTGTCCCTCTTGCGTGGATAACATAGCGCAGACCACGCTTCAATACTGGACATGAATCAAAAAATATCTGCGGCAAGCTCACTGCGACACACTGCTGCGGGAGGATAACCAGCCCTCAAGTCATGTCACTGAAACACTGTTATAATCTGATACCAACCAGAACAAATAGGGACTAAGGAATTTCTTAGCACAGCAGAAATGCATCAGACTGCTGTTTCTGTACACTAGTTCTAAATTATAATAAAATGACACAGAAGCAGTAATTCAGGCTCACAGCCAAAGTTTTGTTACACAGTCCATCCAGTCCAGACCCAGCTTTTATAATTCACTGATTTAATGGGAGTTTATCAGGCAAAGTTCCTTCATGATTATTTACAGAGACAAAGTTTTACTTGTTCTCATTAGCCAACATTCACACACTTAAAGTACCATTATGCATCAATAAAAATGTAAAAAAAAGAATATAGGACACTGAATGCATGTACCTTCACATTAGCCTCCTTCATGTTTATGACCTGGTCCAGATCAGGCTGGGCAGCAGTAGCGTTTCCAATCAGCAGGTAGAAGGTGGCTCTCAGCAGCAGGGCCTCTGCCGTGTATCGGCCTCCTGACTCGATCTCTTTAGTGCACTCACTGATAATTTTGTCGTAGTTCTCTTCATCCATGAACTGCTTCGCCTTTAAGAAGCCAGAGCTGAAGAAGAAGCATAACATTTAACAAGGATGTTGGATACGACAGACAAGAAATGACGAAACAAAAAAATATGAAAAATACACATAAAAATAAAAATAAATGAATGAATAAATACGGCAATATGATTCAGTCAGGAAAAAAGCTAATCCTCTATTTTTTCCCCTTTTTCTTTACACATTTGTGTATTTTTTCTCCTTATTGTCATTTTTTATATTTATTTATACATTCATTTATTTCTACTTTTATTTCTTTCCACATTTCTTTCTATATTTCTCAATTTCCACATGTTAATGAGGTGGGTGGTTCAAACAGTTGCCTTCAGCAACGATTGGTTAATCAAAGTACGTATGAGACGATTCTCCCTCTTCTTGCTGTCTCCAGCAGTGCCTGCATCATTAACTTTCACATTTTACACAAATACAGTACAAGATGTCGGAAAATTAAGAAATGGGTGACCAGCTAAAATTTCAGAGCTACGACAAGCAAACCACTTCAATATTAATCTACCAGCGTAGTAAACAATATACCTGCGAGATTCAGTCCCAGTTGAGTTAAAGGGGTCATAGAAGGCAAAGCTGAGTTTACCTTGTCATAGAGTAATAATGATAGTTCATTGGGTGAAATGGACGTACAGAGAAGTTCAAACCCCATCAACAACTACAATTCTAAACTTCCACCATAAAACAGGCGAATCCAAACGAAGCACCGAATTTACGTCAATTCAAGGCTGTTGCCTTATGTGGTTCTGGCCTGTACTTTTGTCACGCCCCGAAATTGACATACAGACCAGCCCACTGGTTCACTGGCCCAAGAACATGAATAGAGGTAAATGTAAGACATCAGTTTAGCCGTTTAGCGGAAATGCAGAGTTTCAGGATGCACGGGGAAAGGAGAAAAAATTCACAGTCAAGGATCTGAAGACTTGACATTCATGGATTATTTTTGTCCCTGCAAAGTTTGATGCTCAGGTGTTCATTTGCTCTAAGCATCTTATCGAAGACAGGTTTCAAAATCTTGGACAGTTCAAAGCAGGATTAGCTAAACTTTTTTTACTGAGACGAGGGGTTGTTCCGACCGTAAGGCCATCACAACTGCAATTTGGAAGAATGATTCTGTCGAAAAGCTGTTGATAGCAATGCTGGCATATCTATGGTGACCAGATTTGGGTTTCTGAGAAGGAGGACACTTTTTTTTAAGGGGCATAAGGTCCGGGGCTGGTCCAAAACCAACCCAGTGACGTGGACCGTAAATGGCAGGTGGGGAAGCACGGGCCGCCGTTGTCCAGGCTACCATTATTGGGATACCCCGACCAGCCCCAGAGCTCACGCCGGTTCTGCTGCACAGTAGTCAACCTAAATCCTGGACGATTTTCCGCATATTTTTTTTTTTTAAGTATGAAAAGTAGAACATGTCCGGGAAAAAGAGGACGCCTGGTCACCCTACCATATCAACAATCTTGATGTTTCAGTGAGTGAGTGCTTGTTGCTATGATGCGCCTTTGCTCAGCAGCTTTCGTTTTTTGTAAACCAACCAATCAGCCGCTACAGCTCATCTTAAATATTCATGATCATACCATAAAAGGAAGAAAAACCTGTCGTTTCATTCTGGGACTTTTAACCAGGCTTGTATTAGGGCTCATAAAACAGCTAATATGCCATTTTCAGCCCAACCAATGTTACACACCATATTCAGAGACCTTAAGGACCAGCACCAAATACCCTATAGAATCATTCTTTGACCCATTTAAATATGAATTCCTTTGAAATTAATTTAACATAAGTATTTGAAACAGAAATAAACCAGTATTTAACTTACTTGGCTGCTTAAGAAAGTGAAAGAAAAAATGATCTAGATAACCAGAACAACGTGTTATTGTATGAATTTGAAGCTGGTTTCAGCTCTCATCAGCTCAAGAATGTCTATACAGAAAAGTAGACAGCATCTAAGCCAATCAGACGCAAGCTAAGTCATTAGTTCAAAGAAGAAACATCTGTTCAGAGCTCCTAAAAATTAAAAACATACAGAATATTCCATACAAGCTTTCCTAACTGGGTTTCTTTTTTTTTAATAAACATTTTCTTAAAGGAATTTGACCTGAGTGCTTCTGAATAGAGGAAAAATACTTCCTCTTCTTGACATCACCATTATTAGAACAATGCACAGGTTGTAATCTGCAGCAAAACAAAAACTAATACTTAAAGAACCCAACGGTCTCCAGTCTTTATAAATCATTCTTCACAGCTTTCTTTGGAAATGTGCATATTTTCCAGTTATGGCATTACATGCCGACACAACCTGAATGGAACTGACACAATAAGATTACATGCACTGATACCTGCATTGTAACGCACATGTCAACTACCGGTATATACTGGAAACACAAGAATGCAAAGCGGAAAACAAACAAAATATAGTTTGTTGGCAGCAGCCGTCAGCCAGCTAAAATTTCTAATCCCAAAAACCCTTTCAATGACTTTTAAAGGACGAGTGTCTTTTTAAGATTGTTTTCAAAGAGCTTCTGGTGGATTGACTAATTATCTTTCTTTCAAATTCATATACATTTAAAAACCATGTGGGAACTGAGAAAAAGTGAAAGGAAGAAGCGATACAGGAGCATAGATAGCTTGAAAATCTCATTTAAAATAGTAATTGAAATTATTAAATTTAGGTTTTTAAACATGTAAGTCCTCTGTTTCGTTACACCACTATAAAGACTGAAAAACAACAACAAAAAGAGGCATATTATATTGATCAAGTGTAGATGTTTAGAACATTCTGACCTCTCTGTGATTTCAGCCGCCTCTCCTTCGTTATCCTTGTCTTCATCTTTCTTCTCGCCCTTCTGCTGCGGCTGGGAGATGATGTCATCGGTAAACGAGCTAAAGTATGACTTGATGAACTGAGGAGATGGCATCATCGGCTCACGGTTCTGCAGGGACAGAAAAAAAAGCTCAAATATTCTATTCCAATCCAAGTTTCTGCTGCCTAAGGTTTATAAAGCAAACATACCTCACACCTTCTGCACCGCTTTTGGACAGTTTTAGTAAAAAGCACAGCACACCGCACGGGATTGAAGCAGCAGGTTTACATGCAAAGTCTACGGTTGAGGCGCATCAAAAGGTCCTGCAGCGCATCTTGATGCATCTGAACAGCTGCAGCAGCGCCTCATGGGCTACTGAGCATCTGAGCACAAGCAGCAGATGCTGGAGTTTGTAATTTTTGCTGCTCAATGCACCAAATGCACTAATCAGAAAAGCTGATCTGGGAGCTGGCAGGGAGACAGACAGCGCTGCTGATACAGATCGCTATGATCACTCCCCTGAAATAGTTTATTGACGCCTAAAATGGACTTAAAAGGTTGAAGCCTGACTGCAAAATATGTTTTCATTTATTATTCTGGTGCCTGCAGTTTTTACCACATACATGAAAAACGCTAACATCTACTTGCAGCCACAGCGGAAACCCCCCAGCTGCTGCTGGGGATTCCCAGTGACAGCGCACCTTTGGTATGTGTGGGTCTGAGCGGCGTCGACATCAAAATAATGTTTTAAGGCAGAGTCGTAATCTTGATGAACTGACTGCACAGACTATGTTTTAGGTGGACTTTCTCGCTTAAAAATATATTAAAACAAATTTTTGCTCAATGATCGCAGCAAATATAGCAAAGCCGCTCTCTCCATTAAACACAGGAGCAGCAGACGCATCTGGACACACTTTACTGGGCGCGCTTCAGGAGCATCAAAGATGCTCTTGACGCGTGTCAGACCTTGATGTGTGCCAAGCATTAAAAATTAAGCAGCAAGCACTTTTTTGCTACCCAAAGCACGTCCAGTGTCAGTGTGAACGTAGCACAGGCACACCATTTTATTCCAAGATTTCTGTGTTGTATCTGTCCTGATTCCACTCCCCACGCCCCCCAAAAAAAAAAAAAAAACAGTTTGAGAATAATTTTTTCTAGCATTATGCCGTAGCAAAACGAGGCTTTTTCAGAAACTGCCTGGAAGCTTAAACTGATGTAATCTGGCTCTGTTTGACTGCAGGAACCAGTTTATAGGGATAAACAGTGAAACATGGAGTTGAATTTCTGTCAATGGAGGGTTAACACATGCTTCCATAGAGTAATCCCATCTTCACCACCTCGTATAGGCAGGTTACACCTGGAGCTTAATCCTTGCATCATCAATAAAATCAAAATAATATATTTTTTAACAAATTTTTCAAGGCTGCACTTTAAAAAAAAGATGAAATTGTGCAGAGAGCTGTTACAAAGTCTATCAATTCAATTCAGTTTACTTCTATAGCGCCAACTCACAACACATGTCATCTAAAGGCACTTTACAGTTCACCAGATCACAGAGTGCAATTGATTCAAAGTTTTCTATCTAATGAAAACCAGTTGATTGCATCGACTCATTGACTTCGAAGGCAATCCCTCACAGAAAGCAGCATGCTTGTAGCGACAGTAGAGAGGAAAAACTCCCTTTTAACAGGAAGAAACCTCCAGCAGAACCAGGCTCAGTGTATGAGCTGCCATCTGCAGAGGCCAACTCGGGTTCAAGGGAGACAGAACATCACACCTCAGATTAAATGGTTAATGACCTCCTCAACATGTCACCAAGATCTAGAAAGGGTACAGTAATAAGCAATTTTAATTTTTAAGCAATTTAAAAAAAGGAGTGCTAATACATGTGAAATTTGCAGAACAGCCAAGAGCTAAAGTTGGAGATGCCACCAGTACAACAGAATTTCAGATCAGAGTTTTAATATTGACTATTTAAAAATTATACAACCAAGAAATACACCTTCAAGAGATTACATTGATGCAAACGTTTTAAATTAAACAGTACCTTGTATTTCTCTTTGGCCTTCTCTTTTCCCAACTGTTTTAACACCTTATCGGCAAGCAACATACTCTGCTGGTTCTGGAAGGCCTCGAGGATACACACCGCTGTGACATCTGTACACAAAGAAAGAACATTTTATTTAAAAAGTACAAAGAATCAGGATTAACTGTCTGCAAGAATTGAACATTTACAGCAAAAAAATGCTGGAAGAAATCTATTCTAATATGAAACAAAGTCTGACCTTCTAGGCACTCCTTCTTGTTGTCCAGTTTTTCCAGAGCTTTAGCCCTCCTGAACAGAGCCTTGACGTAGCGTGGGTTCATTTCTACAGCCTGAGAACAATCCTGGACCACCTCTGTCCACTTCAACTGAAACAACAGTTCAGCCTTGTTACACTTAACTGAATGCATTTGGCATCTAGCAAAACAAATTCAATCTCATGAATTAAAAATCACACATAATGCTCATGATGAGCGACCAACCTGCTGCTCGTACGCTGCTGCTCTGTTCTGGTAAAATGTTGACAAATCAGACTTCTGCTCTTTGGGGCAGAGAGCGATTGCCTCCGTGTAGCACTGGATAGCCTTGTCGTACTTGCCGGCTTTGAAGTACTTGTTGCCCTTATTCTTCGCAGCCTGGGCTTTGTCCAACGGGCTCTAAACGAAAGACAGAAAAAAAAAGTTTAATGAAAAAGGATTTCCATTTTGAAGATTTGGGAGCTTTATGCTAAACGTGGCTCACATTGCATTGTGCTCAATAACTATCCTGCATTTTATGGTTGTTAGGCTGCAGCTCGTTTCATTTTTCTTTACCATAATGGAGGACAAACTTTATTTGATGATTAATCTATGAGTAAAGTCTGTCTAAGATGACAACCTTTTGGATTTTAAGAGACAGAAACATATTTTTGTGAGTTACATTCTTACTTTTATTAAGTTTAAAAACATTTTTTGGTGCCACTTGACATTCTTTTTAATGGGGATTTTGGTTTGGAGTGTTATTTTTTTATCTGTTCTTTTTAAAGCTTGCTCTCTGCTGTCGGGAATGTGTTCACCTTAGTCAGCCATTACCACTAATCATAGTACTTCCCTCGTGTGCAAATTTAAAAACACAGTTTCAACAGTCATTAGGCTCATTAACAGTTTGGTTATTGGCATAATTCCATTTTAATTCTAAAGTTTCCATCTAACCAGAGTCTTTGCTGAAATGGGCGGGGGAGGAAGGCCAAATGTCAGTCAAAATTCCTGATTTTCAGCATAACAGGGACTTTTTTAGCTTAACAATCTGTGACACTAATATACGCTAACAAGAATCATGGGATATTCTTGTAATAGCTAAGATGGGCTTTAAATTTTAGCTGAAAATTTTCTTATATTTGATAAAATAAAAAAAAATATTTAAAAATTATCCTTTTTTTTTTTAGTTCAAAAATCTAGGGCGAAAAAATTAGAATCAGATTAAGAAAAGTTGGCCCCGAAATAAAATCCCATCTTTAGCAAATAGCTATATAAAACAACAGTGCCATCGACTATGACCGGGTGACATTGTCTGCGGATGCAGGAGTTTGCCCTGCAGCCGAAGCATTGCTGGTTTAAGCCCCAGCTTTCAATGTTGTTGTGTCTTTGGGCAAGAATCTTCACCCGCATTGCCTACCGATGGTAGTCCGATTTGTGGAGTGTTCCTCATCATCACAGGGACACTAAGGCTATGGTCTCAGTGCGGGTATTGATGCTCACTTCTGACTATTTTACGGAAATCTATAAATATTTTTCCCTCGCGTTGTTAAAACACAGCTATGATCAGACTCCAGTGTGTGAGCGCTTCACAGCTCCAACACTAACCGCATGCTCAGAAGGACAGAACAGACTTCACAAGGCAGCGCTCCAAGAAGTAACAACAGCTGTCTGCTTTGGAGAGCCATTACATTCAAAATTAAATAAATACCGCTATTGACAAATTGTCAATAAATAATCCAGAATAATAAATAAAGATCCCCATAAATATGTTAGATTATGTTTTATGTTATTTTAATAAATTTCAAGATTTTGGGAATTTTGAATAAAAAGGATTTTCATAGTCTGCATCTCTGTGTTATTTTAAGTAGTTGAAGAGAGTCGATAATATCGTAATGACATAAGAAGAAGAGAGATAAAAAAAAAAGATGTATTTTTGTGGAGCAGGGTCTGCTGTGCTGGAGAGGAGTATGATAACCTGAACACTCGAAGGCAATATATAAATAAAGTCATTGTTATTAAAATAATTTCAAGGGTCGGCTAATTGCACAGAAGAAATCGATGCACAGATTTGCCAATTTGTTTTAGACTGAATCAAAATGAGATTTAAATAACAATTTTTGGACCAAAAAAGAGAATATTTATAAGTTAGAACACAGCTTCAGTTAATCAAACTAGAAAACACCAATCAGGCTCTAAATCTGGGTGTAGTGTTGGACTAAGAACTGAACCTTCATAGGCTCATAAAAACATTTAAAAAGTAATCAATCACCTAAAGAATATCTCCAGGATTAAAAGAACTGTGTTTATGAACTAATTCATCTGTCCAGCTTTAGTAGAATTGATTACTGACTTGCTGTCAGTGGATCAACCAATTACCTCACAGGTCTTTTAAACCAAACCTACTCTGCAAAGCCAAAACTAAAGATGGAGGTGCAGCTTTTAGTTCTTTTGATCCACAAATCTGGAATAAATTTGCAGAAAACTGTAAAGAAACTGAAACCTTGCATTGTTTTAAATTGATATTTAAAACCAAGTGTAAAGTGGCCTTTTACTGTGCCACCCAAACATTGGTGGTTTTAGCTTGTAGTCTAGTTTTTTCCCTTTCTATGTTGTACGTAATTGTTTTGTAATCATTTTATAAAATTTATTTTTTCCTTTTTATTACTTTATAAATAATTTTATTACTTTGATGCCATTGCAATGCGTGTTTTCCTTTTTTTTTTTAAATTCATTTCTGTCTTGATCTGTGCTTCTACTGAAATGTGTTAAACAATTTAACTTGCCAGGCCTTGAGGGCCTGACTTGGGCAACCATAATATACAGGGAAGCCATGAGTAAATTTTTCCCAGAATCATCAGATCATCAAATACTCTAACATACATTTGTCAAAGCTTTTTACAGCCCTGAGGAGAATCTATTCTTTATTTTAAAGCTAATAAGATGTCGGGCATCCTCTATGTTCTTAAAAACACAATAGTCTTTTAGAATACGAAAATTGTCTATGGACTTATATCATCATGTGCTCCTTTATATATATATATATATAAATATATATATAAGTTACATTATATTTCTTTAAAGTAAAGGATCTACAAAATCCACTCTCCTTTCTCAGGAACTTGTGCAAGGTGTCAAAGGTCAGAGACAGTTCTGTAACACATGCCCAGGTTTTGTCTCAATGCATTTCAATATCTGTGATTTTCTTTTTTTACTGGTACTCTAAACCCAGTTGAACAACTTCATCCTAAAGCTGCACTTGCATATATTGTCGGTTCACAAATAATGTCAAAAAGTCCCTGATAGTGAGATCTACAATGTTAATAGGCTTGGTTATTTAAATCTAAAAAGGGGTGTCTATGAAAACTAAATATAAAACTATAATATGGGGGTCTTTCAACATAATAGCAGGCATCAGAAGTAAATGATGTTTAGTTCCCCCCTTTCATATCTCATTTAATAAGGACTTAATAACTGTCTGTTGTATTGCACGAAATCATAAAGTAAAGAAACTGTATATATATGATGACTGCATGTAGTGGATGGACTACAGACTGATTTGCTAATCAGTCGCTTATCCTCAAACCCTGATGCAAAACAGAAGACAGGGTGTGATGCAAAGATAGGCGATGTGTGATTAACAGGATGAAAAATGTAACCAATATTATTAATATTCATGCATTTAGAGCAACAAAAAAAACATTGAAGGGTATAACATTTTAACAAACGTGTGATAAAAACTACTAAACACCAATAAAACTGCACAATCTGGATAGTTACACCTCTACATTAGTGTGCCCTTCACAACTGGCTCACCTGTTCAGGTGTCCCTCTACAATTACATTTTGTCTGTAATCTTAATTTTGATTTCAATGTTTTAATGTGGAATAAAAATGCCCATTCCTCATCATGCTATAGGACATAAGCCATGCTATTTTAATAAATCTATATAACAGTAAAGCTACCCATTACCTGACAGCCTTCCCCGCCCACCTTGACTTTCTGACCCAGGTGCTAGCATGCAACATTAACCACAAAATAAAGTTTTCTATTGATTATTAGGTGGGTTAAATATTTAGACGCATCTAAATGTTTTTCCCCAATGAATGGTTTGATTATATGTGATATAATACAGCTATATCCAGGTTACCTAACCTAGCAACACTGTTAAAGCTAGCCGTTAAAGCTAACTAGCTGGTGTAAAGTTAATCCACCGCGCAGGGCTGCTGCTTATCGGCCTTGCCCTCCTGACGGTAGCTGTCACTGACTGTGGCTCCACCGTCAGGTGTCCTTGACCGGACTTAAACACAAAGGTGAGGGCTAACGGACACAGGAGCGACCAGCAGCGGCATAAACCGTGTGAAGGTGAGGAAGCTAATGCTAAACCGCAGAGCCAGGGAGCCTCCTCCCCGGGGTTTCAGTACCATGTTCTCCTCCTCTCGGTTGGCTCGAGGCGCACCGTCTTGGCCCTGAACGGGACTGGCACTGCCTTCTGGAGTTTTCCGTTCCCCGGTTCCATTCGATTTATTCGTCCTGTTACGGTTCCAGAGGTACACAGCTCCGACACCGAGCACAATAGGAGTCCCGACTAAAAGCGCCAGCTGCCAGCGGGGTAGTCCGCTCCCAGACTGGGGCTCAACTGGCTTAGAAGCAGCCATGATCCACTCCGAATTTAGCAACGTTAGCCAGCCGCTACCACCAGCATACAGCGTGAGGAAACCCCTTGAATGCTCCTCTTTGACTGATGGTACCAGAGCCTGCTAGTTTAGTGTATAAATGCCATGCTGCCCCCAACAGGTGAGGTGGAGCAAATTCCTTCTTCTTCTTCTACTATTTAATTGCGGTAGTGCGCACTTTTAGGTGGGCGCTACCGCCACCTTCTGAAAAGGAGTGCGGATTCAAAACTTTACATTCCACAATAAAATCCTGTGTTCCTTTAAAAGAAAGAAAAATATACTTAACCAGAACATGCCTTGAATCTAATGGAAGTAATTTGAAAACATTAAACTGTTGGCTACCATCTCTTAATCAAATTAATCTCTAAGAATATCACTCTATGGTTGATATTGTCTACAGTGAGTAAGCACATGTTCTATATTTTCTATCACACCATGGTAATTACAGTTCCCTGTTGCATGACCCACCTATTACATGGAATTACACATGTATTATTAAGTCCTGTGTTTCCCAGTCTCAATCTATTTATTATATCCTCCCTTCTGTCTCTATTTGTCCTTATTTGATTGACCTTTTTTTGAATCCTATTTGAATGTCTCTATGTCCCATTCTTTCTGCCAAATCTTTACTAACTACTTATTTATTATGCATTTAATTTCTATGTAGAAAAGTAGAAAATATGTCTACAAGCTCATTCCCCTCCACTCCTATGTGTGCTGGAACCATAGCAGAGTAACTTCCACCCCATGCCTTTTTTTTTTCTGGCAACACTATGAACAATATCAGCAATCATATCTTGTCTAGATTCTGTATTAATATCCTTACTACTAGTTAGAGGCAAAGCACTGCGGGAATCTAAGCAAACAATAAATGAGACAAGTTTTTCTTCTTCTACCCACTGTAGTGCCAGCATTGATGCAACTAGCTCTCCTGTATAAACAAACAAATGATCGCTAACTGTATGATTTGACACAGACCTAGAGTAACAAAAGTTAATACTGCATATGCTCTTTCTCTACCCTCTATATAACTATTTTCCTCTCAGTTAAAACATTTCTCACTCACTGACACCTCCTTAATTCTAACTAGTTTTGCGCCGATGCCATTTTTGACACCGATACCAATACCTGGCTGTGCATTATCGGCCGATACCGATACCATCTGTTTGAAATTGATGTGTGTGTACATATGAAGAACTGCATACTGCTTATATGTAAAATAACTGCCATCATGGCTTTGTCAAGCTGCTGCCTACCTTTGTGAAAGCAGGAAAAAGACTAATACAAAGTGAATCCAGTAGAACCTTTTATTGCCTACCTGGAATTGGTGACAATAGTTGAATAAAACTTTGGACTCTCAAAATGGTATCGCGTCCCTATTTGTTGGTACTCACAGATACCGATACCACCATTTCATTGCTGTATCGGGGCCCTGCCTGATAATGGTGTCGGTGCAACATTACTCTTAGTCCTAACCCCTTTAACTTGATCATTAGCCCCTCCTTCCACATCATATCATACACCTTTTCTACATTGGAAAACATTGCTACCAGACTCTCCCTATTAACCTGTGCGTTCCTAATTTCATCTACTAAAAACACGGCAAGATCAATAATATTTCAACCTTTCCTAAACCCACTTAGTGTCATGATCTTGGCACTGATGACTGGCTTAATTACTCATTCCATTCACCTGTCTAACTCTGCCTGGTTTCTCATCACTGCTAATCTGATCCACCTGCTCCTGCCTCTATTTAAGCTGCCTTCTACCAGCCATCAAAGCCTGATTATCTTGTTCTCTCTAGCCAGAGATGAGAGTTTTTTTTAGATTACCTTGGTGTTTCTGTTCCCATCTGAACCTTTTGCCTCACTTGTCTTCGGACTCCTGCTTGTTCTCTGGGGCTGCAGCATCTGGGACACTCTTGGCCGCATTTGCCACATCTTGTAGGCAGCCCACCAGCTGGATCCTACCTCTTTCTCTGGGCATGGACTGAACTTGTAAACCAGGTTAGTGACTCACATTCATAATCTTCCTCTGTTAGATTTACTAACATAACCACTAACTTCAGATGTCCTAGCTGCCACCACTGCAGATCTCCAGTCTGTTAGTGTTTTAATAAAATCTTTTTGAATAATCCCACTGTCTGTCTTGTCTGAATACTGGGTCCTCTGTTCTGAGTCATGACACCCAGACATGGTTTAAACAACTCATCTCTCTCCTTAAAGTACTTTAACCGCTCATTTATCATTACTTTACCCACATGGGATGTTAAAGCAATCGGCCTACAGTATATCTAGCAGGATCACTTGGGTCTTTGCCAGGCTTACGATATGAACAACAGTTGATTCCTTCCAAGCAGCTGGTGGCACTCCTGTATCCCATACTTTATTGTAAAGCTTAAGAACGATATCTCTACTCTTCACACTAAATCTTATCTGATCTCTTCCTAGTTTTACTCTATTATTTTTATCAACACTACTTAACCATAGAAAAAGACACATTTATTAAATCAGCTCTACCAGCTTCACCACATTAGACTTCAAAGGCTCAATTCTTTATTGTAATACCTCTTTGTCTTATTTCTTGCTAAAAAAAATAAAAAAATTAGCAGTACTGTGCACTTTAGCAAAGATTCTGGCTAAGAGCTCATTTTTTGCTACTAGTGCTTCCCAACCCTTAAAACGGGGAATCCAAATTCCCTCCTAATCCCTCTGATTTTTTTATTTTATTGTACTCCATACTTTACCTCATAGTGTAGTTCTTCCAGTGACTCACATTATCTATTCCAATATACATTCCTTGCTTTTTTTATTACCCTTTGAACAACACCCTGAAGTTGTTTATAAGCTATCTGATTCTCAAAGTTTGTTTTTTTTTAGTTTTTACGGCACTAGTGGCTCGTTTTTCTGACAGTAGGCAGACAGAAAATGGGGTATAAGAGAGACATGCGGCAAAGGACCACAGGTCAGATTTGAACCCATGTTGGCCACATCAAGGATTAAGGCCTCCATACAAGGGTCTTGCGTACTAACCACTGCGCAACCTGCATGTGCGGACTCTCAGAGTTGCATGCCTTATGCCTACTGCATTTGTACTCTTCTCAGACCACTATGGAACAATATCTGTCCTAATATTATACTTACTTCCTGGGATGTTACCTGTGCTGCTTCCAATATAACTTTATCAATACCTAGTTTCACAGTCCAAAAATACAATCGTTAGGTTAATTGGCTTTTTCTAAGTTGTCCTTAGGTGTGAGTATGTGTGTGTGTGTAGTGGTATGTCTTTGTATGTCTCTGTGTTGCACTGCGACAGACTGGCAACCTCCTCCTGAGGTGTACCCCCACCTCTCACCTGTGGTAGACTGCTGGAGATAGGCACTGGATCCATAGCGATCCTGACAAGAACTAAGGATGGATGAGATGGATGGATGGATGGATGGATGGATGGATGGATGGATGGATGGATGGATGGATGGATGGATGGGATGGATGGATGGATGGATGGATGGATGGATGGATGGATGGATGGATGGATGTTAAATGTTATTATCACCAAAAGCTGTGAGATGTGTCTCTCTGTAGTATGGCCATGGCAGCACTTCAGCTTAAAGTCTGTTCCTGTTTGGCTGTGACGCCATCCTGAAAGAACAACATCAGCTGTGCTGCTTCCATCAACACCTTTGTTTATAGATGCTGGAGATCGCCTGTTTTCCAGTGTGGTCCTGTTTCTCGGGACCGCGGACTGAGTGGATGTGCTCTCTTCGTCCTTCTGGCATGGGAGCTGCCTCGGAGCGAGCTCGTCTGCCTGGCTGTGTGTTACTGGACGGGCCTTTTACAGCTGCTTTTTGTATCTCTGCTTCTGTCTCCTTGAACCCCAGCGTCGCCTGGCAGATGGCTGCTCACACCTGAGCCTGGGTTCTGCTGGGAGGTTTCCTTTCCTGTTAAAAGGGAGTTTTTCCTCTTCCACTGTCGCTACAAGCATGCTTTAGTGTGAGGGGATTGTATTTGAGTCAACGAAGCCGATGCAGTCAACTGGTTTTCTTCCTTAGATAGAAAACTTTTGTACTCAATTTGACTGGATGATCTGGTTGAACTGTAAAGTGCCTTTGAGATGACATGTGTTGTGAATTTACGCCATATCAATAAACTGAATTGAAACTGAATTCGAAATTGAATTAAAGCTCGCATATAAACTGTAAGTATTTTTCAGTTGTTGCACTCCAGCTACAGCTCAAACTGTAGGGATGAAACCAAAGGGTTGGAAAATTTCAACATATATTTGATTTTCTCCCTACCTCACGAAAGGTGGGCATGAGAGGCTGATCCCTCCTCATTACCTGTATAGTATACTAGCCGTGATGCACCATGAAGCTGAAACCTGGCCTGATTCGAAAAATTCTTGCATGACTGAGAGAATCGCTCCGAAAATGGCAAAAAAATCGTACAGTGTATGCTTAAGACATTTCATAAAAATTCAGATTTTTACGTCTGTTTTCTTAGAATCCCCAGTCTTGTTGTTCCTCCCATCTTTTTAATAGTTCTCTTGCTTTCTGCTTTTTTTTCTTGAGTTTTCTTTGGACCTTTGCTTCCATTTCACTCAGATTTGGTCCAGTCCTCCTAAGTGACTGTTTTGAGTTTGTTTAACCTTTGACCTTTGGTCATTCATTCAAAAGGTAGTTTGAGGATTTGAAACCTCTGCAAGCTTTACATGTGTTTGGTAACCTGCAAGTTTACTTAATTTACATTATTGAATTTTTACTGCACTTGGCTCTTTTGTAATCTTATTTTATCTATGCTCACAAAATAATTTGCAGAAGGTTACCTGTTAGTTATAGTGTTTACAGTTTCACTCTTCACTATGGCCACTAGATGGTGGAGCTGCTATCTTTTCAACAGTCTATTCCTGGATTGTTCTGAGGCCCACTGGAACCACAGGGTGTAAACACACACTTTATGTATGCTTTGCAATTTATTTAAGCACTACACATAATGAGCTAGAGTCTAACTGTTGGACCAAACCTAGAAATCTGTCGCTCAGTTCGAATTCAAACAAGCAGCTACATTTTGGGTTTTCTCCATCATTAAAATAGTTTTTTTGTTTGATAATTGTGCATCTAGCTAACTGTCTGTTTTGGTTTTCCCTCTATATCTTATGTCTGAATTTGAAAAGTCTGTTAGGAAATAACAGGCAACTTAAAGTTCAATAAGTGCCTTAGGCAGTGTGTCCTTTAACAGAGAGCAGCTCTGAACCCTTTTCTTTCATGACTCTGCACTTTTTGGTTTTGTTTAAGTTTTTCTTGTTGAGATTTCAGTTATACTTTTTATTCTTGTCTTTCTGTGTTTTCTAGTTTATTGGGTTCATTTCCATTTTGTGTTATTTTAGTTGTTTTTGGTTATATTTTTTGAGTGCTTTTGTATTTCTTGAGTTACTCTCTGTTGCCCCCTTGTGTTTGTTTCCTTTCCCCCTAGCTCCCTTCTAGATGCTTCCATCCACACCTTTTCCTTGTCAGCTCATTAGTTCAGGCTCTGTTCTGTCTCCCATATATATGCTCTGTTCGAATTTATGGGCTGCGTCCTCCGAGGGCCAGATTTGAAGGCCGATTACATCATAGCGTGGTCTGGTCAGATTCCAAGACTCCATGTTTTGCAGCCTGCAAATGCGTTCTTCTTTTTGCCCGATTTAAAGGACGGGTCTGATGTATCCTACCTATTCTTAGCGCAAGGTTCATTGCGAGACCAAGCAAGCCGGATGCTCATTTCCCAGAGGAAACTGGTACGTGGTGCTGAACAGTGGTGAATATTAAAAGTTCAGTTTAATATAATCCAAGTCTGTGAATAATACTGTCTGAATAGTTTAATGAAAATAGTTTTTTTTAATGCTTATTGAGTCAGATATGTGGCGGGTGATGTTGGATCTATACAAAGGTTTTTATCTGTTACTGTGTAAATTGGTTTCGCTGTCATTTAAGGACAGATTCTAATATATCTGCAGTGTGGGGACTATAAATCTGATATAAGTTTATTTTCAATTGCTATTCTGAACAATTTAAATCTTTTTTGTTGCTGAATTTTGAGAGATTTTGCAGATAACCCTTTTTATACCCCACATTGTTTAGATTTACTTACATCTTTCTAGCCCCTTTTATAGAATAGAATAGAAAAATCCCTTTATTTGTCCCACACTGGGGAAATATTAGAAAAATGTATAAGAAAATCATAATAGGGAAGAGTTAAATTATCAATAAAAGCTGTACAGTATAGTGTTTTAACAATATAAAACCTGCACCTGGAGAATAAATACCCAATTTACAGCTATGGACATTTTTTTTTACAGTAATTGGATATTTGAAAATAGCAGCAACATCTGAGATGTGCAAAATGACTGCAGCATGTTTTTTAACTGACTAAGGTTTTTATCATATTACAATTACTTTTATTTGTTTATGCTCTCTGTGTTTGTCACCTTTATTCTACACTCCGTATTCTCATGAGTGTAGTCTTTTGTTTAGTTTATAATAAGAAAAAAAAACAAAAAAAAACAGTTTGGAAAGTTCGGTATTCATTCTTTTCAAAGGTTAGACCTGTTTGAATTCCCAGCAAAAACTCCTCCGGTCTCCTTATTTACAAGGACTTCGAAGGATCCAGTCCACGTAGGCCGCGTCCTTGGAAGACGCAGCCCATAAATTCGAACAAAGCCATACTCTCACTGTGCAGTTCCTCAGTGCTGCTTCCTTGTCTTTCCCCGGCTCCTAATGTGTGTTTTCCCTGATGTCCCCTAGATTCTGGCTTTCTGTATTTGTTTTTTTTTTATTTTTGGATTTCTGCCTCATTAAACGTGCAAGACTCACCTCTGCCTCCTGGTCTCTGCATTTGGGTCCTCAAAACCCTCTACCAAACTGTGACATTTTCAAAGTCAGTTGCTCTCAGTTCTGAGTTTATGTAAAGATCTGTAGGGTTCTTTACATTAAGCGACTCAGTCCAACACATCTGTACCACCGTACATTAGTGAAGTGTGGTGCACAAAAAATAAAAGAAAATCAAAAGATTTCTGAGTGATGTCTAATGTTATCCATGTTTTTATTTTCTCTATGTGTGTTCAATATTCTCAGCTCTGCCTGGGTTAGTTTTTCTCTTGATGTCAGTGTGTTACCTCTGAAAAAATTTTGTTTGACTTGGTTTAAAGTGGTTTCTTTATATATATAGAGAGAGTACAAAAGGAAAGATTTTTCCAAATAACTCCAGACAGATATATTGAGTTGTCATTCAGAACAGTATTCACATCCCCTAATGTTTTCACTATTTGTCACGATATCGAGTGACTGTCAGAGTAACGTGCTTGAGGGTTTTATATGATTTGTATTATATGTTTTGAGATGTGATTTCTATCTGACAAATCAACACAAACTATTTTATTGTTGAAAGTCCAGGTATTAATCTTTCTTGTAAGGTAAACTAATGACTTCGTTACACCCTAATTTGTACAAGGGACCATGCTACTCTGATAGGTCATTTATCCCTGCTGCCACTAGACTCTTACAATACGACTCTACAATGACAATAACTTGTGCAATGTATAATGTGCAATTACAATTCAATACCCTGTGCAATAACCTGTTACTTTATATTTGACACCCAGTTCAACAACTATATATATATATATATAACCTTATATATATATATATATACTCATCCATCTATATAAATACCCATGTAAACACCCTGTGCAGTAATCCTGTATAAAAAAAATGCTGTCATATCTGGACACACTGTATATTACGGTATATATTTCATGCACATATTTCTTCCTTTGGCACCTTCTTCTTCTCTTTTTGACTATTTGAGCTGATGTAACGAGCACATTTCTCCACTGTGAGATCAATAAAGTCAATCAATCAATAATCTGATACATGGTTTCCATATTTATTTTGTTTTTACATTAAATTAATCATATTTCAGTTTGTGTTAAGCAACAAATCACATCAAAAGTAACCTCAGGAAACTTGCCAGTAAAAAATGAATCAAGTTTTATTCAGATATGCAGCAACATGATGAATTTAATTAATATCCTGAAATCCATAATGGTTTCTTGTTATTATGTCATATATCCTAAAAAAAAAAGATAAAATCAAATGCTTTTTAAATTAAATAGGTAGGAAGGAAGCCCGGACTATTGCATCAGGTTAAAAAAAATAAAACTATGAAAAATGTAAAAAGGATTTTTTTTATTTACCCTTTTCCCAGCCAATGTCCTGTAGAACAACTTGTTTTCTGAAATAATTTTTCCTGTCCTCCCTTTTGTTTAGCTCCATCTGTCTTCCTATTAAGTCTTACAAGCTTCACCGTCCCTAATGAAGGACAACATTCCCATAGCATGACACCACCACCATTATGTTTCACTGTGGGGAGGGTTTCTAGGTGTCCCCTAGCTTATAGCAAAACATATCCTTTCTTAAAATGCATGCATCACTTCTTCTGCCTTTCCTACAAAAGAGGCTTCCTATTTCTTACACTCTTTTAAATAAAAGTTAGAATTGTGGCATGCATGAATAGGGACCACATCACAGCTGCGGCACCACGTCGAGCACCTCTGGATTTTTGTGAGGTTTAACGAGACGGTTTGCTCACTAATGTTACCTATTCTGAGATCAGGTAACATATAGATGAATCCCATTTACTCAATTACGGGGAAGAAGTAAAACAACTGTTTGCCCTACATTTTTTTTAGGGGTATCCAAATAAACAGGGAATAATAAAGATACCTCGAAATATTTCTTCACATAAAATACCATTACATTTTTTTTGTTGCAACAACATGACTGTGTGTGTCATGTTGTGTGTGTGTAAATATATATCCAGAAGCTTTATGAAACCAGAAGCTTTATGAGCATAAAGCTTCTGGTTTCAAGTAATTTTACAGATTTATATCTGTTCACGAGTATGATGTTGATTTGTTCAATACTTATAAAAATCGATTAAAAGAAGTATTTATACTTCATTGATCTGCAGTTTAATATCACCATGTGGTCCATCTGTTAAAAAAAACTTAATTCAATCATTATAAGGTGATTTCAATGCTAGTCATATTCAGTTAAAAGAAGGTTTCATTTATTTCTAGCTTGTGTGAGAACCCATTGCTGCTCAGTTTGAATGTAACTGACTTCCATCTTTGATATAAAAGCAGATTACTGCAATCTTGATGCTTACTGGAGGTTTTGGAGGGATCCAGCATGTCTCATCAGCCTACATGCCCTGACTAGTCCTGCTCTCCTAGAGTCACGTTGGAAATAAAGATAATGTAGGAAAAAAAATCCTCTTTTATAGGTGCTTGGGCCTATATTTAGATGTCTGCAGTCTCAGCTCAGAGGCGTTTTGTTCTAACTGAATGAGTAATTCAGATTTTCCGGGCCAGATTATGTTTCTCCCATCGTAAAGGGAAAGGAATTCTACCTCCTTATCTCCATTCACTTTCATTTCTAGAACAGGAATAATGAGATTTTCACTGAAAGAAAGAAGTTAAAGATGTTAACTGTTAACATCCATTTACTCCCAGTAGTTCCATATTATAATCAACTTCTGAAAGAAATGACCTAGAATTTAGTTTACTTTGTCCCGATACAGTTGGACCGTAACGCTTTATAGGCTCTTTTTAAGGAGTATTTTATGGACATATTTGTTTCCCAAGAAGATCCCTTCAATTGGAGAGAGGACAGTTTTTGATTTATGTTAAATTACATCACTTTAATCATCTGTAAGGACTTAAAAACAAGCAGTTATTGGTCAAAGCTTTCCATATCTTATTAAAATACTTGGGATTCATGTGAACCTAAAGGCATATTGCATATGTCAGCATATTTATGCTGTATATGTATAGAAGTAATTAGTGATTTATTTCCAGGGTTGCTGAAAAACAGCTGAGTCAGTAGGGTTTTGTAAGAACCTTACTTGTTCATTACTTGATCATTACCTGTTTTGGTTTTGATTTTCACATGTGTTAACATCAATGGGCTCTATGCACAGCTCCACTACTTCCTGAATTTAAGGCAGCTCCTTTGTTTCCTGTCTTTTCATTACTGGAGCCGAACTGATTAAATCCAGGTGTGTCTGGCCAGTTACTTAGGTCATACACACCTGGATTAATCAGTGCATCCAATCATGAAAGACAGGAAACAAAGGAGCTGCATTAAATTCAGGAAGTAGTGGAGCTGTGCATAGAGCCCATTAACCATGTTGATTATTTATAATCAATATAGATTTATGTATTTAGTTACTTCCATTGTGTTAAGTTTGACAGATCTTTTGTCTAGTTTTCTGTTAGTATTTTCCTACAGAGTGTATACAAAACAAAATTTCATTTATCCAGCTTTCCGACAGTAAAAGAGCAGCAGCTTAGCAGTGAGAAGAAAATTTCCATTCATAAAGTGCAGCAGTGATCAAAAGCCTACAACTATCAACACCTAGAACTCCTGTTTGAAAAAATAATGTATGAGTTACTGCAACATTTAAATGTCCTTTGGGATTATTAAAGTATTTTTAAATTAAATTGAATTACCATGGATGCTTTTTGATGAATTTTCCCCTTTCTCCTGCTTTCAGCTATAGTTTCACTGATAGTTGGTGAAGATACTCAGTCATTCAGGTCATAGTCATTAAAAAAAACAGAAAATTAAAAGCAATCCACTGGACTTTGTTTTCAAGTTTGAAAACATTTCGCTTCCCATCCAAGAAACTTTTTAATTGAAAAAGCTTCTTCGACTCCATAATTTTTTTTTGGTTTCACTGATGGTCTTTAACGGCTTTCACAAAACAGCTGGATTTTTACTAGATTAAATTAAACAATAATTAATAGACTTTAAGGCAACAAATTTCAGCCGTTCAAACTATGAGCAAAAAAACATGGTGATATTTGTTTCACAAAAACCATCAGTTTTACAGCCATTTAAACACAGAAAATGCCATTTACATCTATTACGTCTATCAATCATTTTCCGTTTTTTTCAAGTGACACAATCTTCACAGGTAACTGAAGTCATAAAAGTGGTATTCACTATTAAAACCCTCCATGCTTTTCTATGGTTCACTTTAAGAAATAATCCTGTTAGAAGTTCTTGGTTCTGCTATGTTTTTCTTTTGGATGTTCAGTTTTGCTTTGCTCTTTTTGTTTTCTATTTTTTTTAAGGTTTAATTTCTTAGTTTATTGTGTACTTTGTTTTTTTTAGCAACTGTCTTAGTCTTAGTTCTGTTCTGTTTTCTTTTCTAGTGTTCAGTTTTGCTTTACTCTTCTTGTTTTCTAGTTTTAGTGGTTTAATTTTTTTTTGTTGTGTTCTCTGGTTAATTCTTAGTTACTGTTTCAGTCTTGGCTCTGTTATGTTTTTTCTTTTGAGTTTTCAGTTTTACTCTGCTCCATGTTTTATAGTCTTGGTGGTTTCATTCTTATTTTGTTGTGTTTTCTGATTATTTTTAGTTTTCTAGGTTTTTATTTGTTGCCCTCTTGTGCTCTCCTTTTTCCCTAGCTCCTTTTCTGTTCTGCTCTATGCACACCTGTTCCCAATCTACTCGTTAGTACTCTCTTTGTCTCATTCTCCCTTAAATACCCTCTCTGTTCAGTTCTTCTTTGCTGGGTCCTCGTCAAACTTCCTCCTTGTCGGATAGCGTATTCCCCCTGATGACTCCATGGTTTCTGGTTCGTCTTGACTTGTTTTCTTGTTTTGATTTTTGGATTTTTGGACTCCTGGGGCCTGTTTCAGAAAGGAGGTTAAGTGAAAACTCTGAGTGTGTTAACCCTGAAATGAGGGAAACTCTGGGTGTTCTGTTTCAGAAAGGGAGGTAAGTTAAACCTGAGAAAGCAGAGTAAGTCAAGCCCGTTTCTGAAAGAGAGGTAACTTATACCTCGTGAGTCAGTTACCATGGCACTTACTCTGTGAACCTAACCTGGTCGGAGCAGGTTTTCTTCAGAAAATCCAGAGAGTTTATTTTGGTCTCCTCCCCTTTTTCAAAGAGGAAGTGGTGTTTAAACACCTCATTGATTCTTTGGGGACATATTCATTGCACACATTTCAGTCAGGTAGAGCGCATCAAAGGGAATGAAATGGCATGTCCTTTTATGGATGATCCTGTTGACGAAGAGGCTGTATTACTTCGTAGGGAGTTGCATTTACGTCGGGAAAGGATTTTGAGGGCCAGAGTGGATTTTTTGTCATATCCCTATCCATTTTTATTTGAGCGTTACCGCTTTTCTTTACAGTCAATAAGATACATCCATAATCTCATCCATCCTTACATCAGAAACATCAACCATCGTGGCCGTGCTCTTACATCCGAGCAGATTCTTTGCGTTGCCTTACGTTTCTTTGCGAATGGAAGTTTTCTTTATAACATCGGGGATGCTGAACATATTAGTAAGGCTACTGTTTGCAGAGCGGTAAGGAAAGTGTGCCTCGCTCTTAAGCGCTTTCTGAGAATTTTTGTATTGTTTCCTGGGCACAAACCAGTGAGAGTCATCAAAGAGGAGTTTCACAGGATTGCAGGTCAGTGGTGTATAAATCGGTTTTAAATGAGGCTAACCTGATAAATTACATTCAGTTAAGAATATCTTGCTGTGACCCCTGGAAGTAACCTAATAATTAGAATTCCCTTTAGGATTTCCGAATGTGGTTGGATGCATTGATGGCACACATATTCCGATCATTGCACCTTCTGAAAATGAGGCGGACTATGTGAACAGGAGATCCATCCACAGTATTAATGTGCAGGTACACTGACAGCCTACTGTTTCTAATGGTCAAAGACTACACCACAATACTGTAACATATCTCATTCTTTGCACTGTCAAGATCATATGTGATGCTGCACATATAATTACAAATGTGGAGGCCAAGTGGCCTGGCTCTGTTCATGACTCAAGAATCTATCGGGAGTCAACCCTGAGCAACAGACTAGAAAGGGGTAAGAAAATGTATATCCTTTACACATATTTCAATGTATGCACTAAACACTTACAGGGGAATTTCTATGCAGCTCTAAAGCAATGTGAAATTTCTTACAGGAGAGATTGATGGCTTTCTGCTGGGTGATAGGGGTTACCCATGCCGACCAAATCTTATGGTCCCTTACCCAGAACCTGAACCAGGCCCACAGCAGCGCTTCAATGTGGCACACTGCAGGACGAGAGCCCGGGTGGAGATGACCATAGGCCTGTTGAAAGCACGTTTCCAGTGCCTACGTCACCTCAGGGTAACCCCTGAAAGGGCCTGCGACATTATTGTGGCATGTGTTGTTCTCCATAATATTGCCATAATTAGAGGGGAGCAACACCCTGCCCTACAATTACAAGACCCTGAGGAAGAGCCCATCAACCCTGCAGATTTCCAGGATGGAAGGGTAGTCCGGGATATGATATGCCGCAATGTCTTCTCAGATTAATACACATGATATCCACCACCACCACAAAAAAAAAAATGAATAAACACAAAATCACAGCAATTTATGGTGTTCTTTATTTCATACAAATACAACCACAAAATAAACTAAATAATAAACAAAATCTCAGCAATTTATATGGTGTTCTTCATTTGCTAAAAAAAAAAAAAGAAAAGATTTTAAAATAGTTTCAATACTTCCTAGAATTCACCTGTGACCGTACACTCACCTCTAGTTTTAGTTTCAGAATGTCGATTTCCAGATCTGCCTTTTGGATCTGGCGGTCCAAGTATACAAGTTCTTTGCTGTTTTTTTCTATCTTTTTAAGAAGAAGAAGTCTATATAACTCCTTAACTGGCAACTGAAAATACATTAGATTAGAGTCACATCATGAATGTAGTCTACAATTCAGAATGAAACTGGCATTTACTGTAAATCACTGAACTGTGTCCATCTGTGCACCAGAAGTTGATGGACCTTCCTCCTGCTGTTCTTCCACACTCTGGGGTGTAGAGATAAGAATGACCATTTATAGATATAAACTTGGATTCTATAGGCTACTCCACATATAAATGTGAATGTGTAGATTGTTTGATGTGTAGACAAATAATATTAAAATTACCTCTCTAGGCCTGTCTGTGGCAGCAGAAACAGTTTCTTCATCCCCATCATCCTGTGAAGATGATTATTTCATAGAGTACACTTTATAATACTATTTGTCATAATTGATGGTGTATGGAGTAGGCTACTGACAACTGGATGGGGTACTGTTGGGACAGGAGGCTCCAAGAGGCAGATATTACCATCCGAATCTGTTGGGACCAACAAAAAACCCAACCCAAAGTAATATAAATGGAAATATCACATTTAGTCTACATAAAAAAATAACACTGTAGGTAGACCTCTTACATTTTATGAAGGCACTTAAATCTTCTGGAGTGACTGGCTCTGATGAAGTCCCTCCAGGAATTCCCTCAGCCATTGGCCTTCCAGCATTTATGCTCAGGGCCATCTCTTCTGCATTTGTCAGGGGTGGTGGTGCAGGTCCTCCCCCTGTTTTACGAGCCTCTGCCTTCTTTCTGTTGGCTGAGTAGAAGTCAAATGAGAATGAACATTTAGACCTATGTCAAAAATGCTGCTGCACTGCTAGACACTGAATGCCATTTAGTCATTTAATATGTCAAATGTTTGTAAAGCCAGGTAGCTACTCTCCCATGATGTGCTCAAGGCTTACCTGCTTGAAGTATGTTTTTATATTTCATTTTCAGCTGCTGCCATGTTCTTTTGATGCCTGCAGGATTGCACCTATCCATGAAAACTAAATTAGGTTTAATAAAATACTGTTCTTCCAGTTTCACCTCTGATATTATAACAGTTGGGTAAGTTACTCCTAAAATAGTTCTTAATTACTAACTACAAATTTTTATCTTCAACAAGTCTAATTAGATTAATGTAATAATTACTGTCTCTAGAAAGTATTGGTCTACTTACTAATTTGTTTTACTTTCTTATTAATTACTTTCTAAATCCCAAATCAACCTCAACCACTTGAACAATACAAGGAGAGACAAGAAACTGCACTTCTAATGCTTTCAAATAAACAATATTCAATTGCATGAATTAATCTTAAATTGACCAAAGTGTGTAACTAGAGGGAGAAAGTTCAAATCAAAAAATACCTTTTAAAAATTTGATATTAAATCCACTATTGTTTTATAGTCTTTAATTTAATTACAGTATTTATATGACTTAAGTAACTTAATTCATTACACCCACCACTGTATAAAAGTAATTAAAATGTGAACTTACGCATTGACTCGAAAGCAGCTATTTTCACCCAAGCTAACTCTCTCTCCTTCACCGCTGCAGCCGCGTTGTTGCTTTTTTTTTTAAATATATGCTCAAATTCTGCATATGCTTGCATAAGCACATCCACTTTGCTGGTGAGAAATATGCACACCTTTTTTTTTCTGATGCTGTTGCCATGCTGACTCGTAATATCTGTGCTCCATTGATAATGGCTTTTTATAGTTGTGGTGCACGCGCTTAACTCAGAATCAGTCAATTTAGAGTTGATTGAACTAACTCATTTCAGCTGTTCTGAAACCCAAAACTCAGAGTTTCCAATCTCAGGATAAGTCAACTCAGAGTTCAAGTTTTAACTCAGAGTTGGTTGAACTTCCTTATTGAAACAGGCCCCTGGTTTCCTGTAAGTTTGGACTTTGTGTTCACTTTTGGATTTTGGATTCCTGGTTTCCTGTTTGTTTCTGGACTTTGTTTTCATATTAGGATTTTTGGATTATCTGCCTCTGTTCTCAGTTAACTAATCATTAAATCCACAAGAAATTGTGACAAATCCTGACATTCTAATGATAGAGGGCATGAATGTCACTAAAGGCTATGCAATGTACAGAATGAGTCCTTCAATGGAAATCAGCACCAGGTTCCTTTTTATTAGTTGAAAACCACATTTAGCATATCTCTGCCTGGCATATTCTAGATCAAATATGTTTCCACCCATCATGTACCAATTTTGTGCACTTACAGTGAAGAGGTTGATAAATACGACCTGCGGTGTCTCTTAAAAGGACTTTAAGGGTATTTTTCAAGGTTTATTAAAGAAAAATCTTCAGAAGGTTCTCAGATTTTTTGCCTTTCATTCATTTTTTTTTTGTTTATGATAGTGCTTCTACTGGAAAAAAAAATCTTTTATGTCTGTTGATTGTAGACCTGATGACTTTAAAGCTGCTCTTTATTTATTTCAATTGTGTATTGTCAGGTGGAAATTGCTTCTAAAACCCTCCGAGCACATTGAGCTAAAGTGAAAAAATTATAGATCTTGTCAAAACTGTTGCATGGGAGTCTGTCATCCAGCTGTAATTGTTCATTCTGAAGAGACATTGTCCCTGTTTGTCCTGTATGACACAGGCAGCCCCCGGGCCCTGCATGCGCTGTGGGAGACAGAGATACGAGCACTCCATAATTATTGACAGGTTTGATGCAGTCTGCGAGTGGAAAGTATGGGCAAATTGAAGTTTCAGCTGTTTACCCGCAGGCCCGCCACTGTAATGGAAAGATTTAAAGCCGAGGCCGCATCAGCCACCCACTGACAAAAAAAATACTAGCTGTTACTCAGCGTCGTCAGTGTTTCCTTTTTTAAAGCTCTCTGCCAGCAAAGGTAATTAGATTACAGAGGATTCTCTTATTTAAAGACTTGAGTAAAAGCTCTGCTGTTTATTTTTGGATTATCCAGAAATAACAACGACAAAAGCATCCAGAGGCACTAGTGGCCTCTAATAGAAGTTACCCTGTGGGACAGCTTTGTGTGGCAGAGACTTAGTGGGTCAGCTAAGTTAGTGGTCTTTCTGCACCAGTGAGCTGGGATCTCATTTGAATCGGTCCTGCTAGACTTGCTGAGCCAAGAGGCTGTCTGTTTGCACGGCCGCTGATCATGTCCCTCAGACTGCTGCCTGCTATCGTGATGGAAAACGACGAAGATGATGATGGGAACTTCACTAACTGGATGAGTAGTTACTGGGGTCACGGATCAGATTCTGGACATTCCAGAGAGAGGAAACGCAGTTTCAGACGGCCTTCGAAAACACAAGTTGATCGGAGAGCATCACTCCCCACTGTGGTAAGAACTGCCTGTGTACCTGGATGCATGCATTGCACTTAGTTTTAATTGAACAAAATGAAAAAAATGATTTCAAACTGTGCTATTTTATCCCAGAATGAGATTTATGTCCTTTTATCACTGTTATATGCTTGCTTTAGGTTGTGACCTCAATTTGACTTTAAATGTTTTATATCACTCTTGTTACAAAAAGTACAACTCAGCAGACAAAAGGTTCCTGCAAAAGATAGTGAGGGAAGCTGAGATGTTGATGCGAGTGAAGCCTGTTTGTACCATTAGCATAATATAATCACCCATTTGCTAATTTCTCCTGCAACCTTGAACGTATACATGATTAATGCGTCCTAAGTTCCACTGCGAAAGCAGAGCTCATCCATCAACCCCAGGATCAGAACACAATCATTTAAAAAAATATCAGAACACTAAATAAAATGAAAAGAATACCAAAATTAATGAGACTTTAATTTAAGAGCAGATATCTAGTCAATATTAATGGTTTCTTACTAAAATTCAAAATCAGGCAAGTTCTTGCATTGGTGCTATAGTACTGTACTGTGGGCAGTAATAGGCATTTTATAAACTAGTATTTTGCCTTGTATTTGCAATAGGAGTTAGCATCAAACACAAAACATATCTCACTGTTTTTAAACTCGCAACCAGGACATAATCAACCCAGAAGTGATATCGATCTGTCCTCTGAGTCTCATGATTGCAGATAAATTGTGTATCTGATATTATTAGAATTATTAAATGTTTTTTTACCCTAGTCTTCTACATAACCAAGATAACATAACTCTGATTTTACTGCATGCTATTAAACTTATATGGAAATTTCAGATGCGGCTTTGCATTAAAGAACATTGTAAACATACCAACTCAGACTAAACACATTTACTTCAGTGAACCGTTTGGATCACACTCACACGCAATGTGAGAGGAGGACCCTGAACAACATGTTGTTCGATACTGTCAGAGTTACAGCAATGAAAAGAAATGTTTTGAAAATAAAGAATTAAGGTTAAAATCGGCTTAACCTCTTGAACTCCAAGGTCCCCCTATTGGGGGAAATTGGAGTTCACTGCAGCAAAAGATGCACAATGCTGCACTAATTGTGTACCAATGTAGCCAAACCATACATCAAACTAAACAGGAGGAACTCTGCTACAAGCACATATAAGTCATTTTAACATACACCAAACACAACCCAAACACCAAGCATGTTGAGGTTTAAATATCAAAATGTATATAACGTCAGAGCTATGCAATGTGCAAGCTTGGATATAGATATTTACCTCCATCTGCATCATTTTAAAGAGATATTCATTGAAAAAGTGAGTTTGTTTTTTAGGCGGAAGTGAAATATGTCATTCTTTCTTGTGTTCCATCTTAATTTACTCTGGGTTAGTGACATAATTACTGATACTTACACACTTGAACAAAAGTCCCAGGTGTTCCCTTTATTATGACACCAAAATTACTCAAATAGACCTTGTAGATGCAAAGATATACTCTATTCATTTTGGATATGTCATTTTCGAGCAGAAACCTTAAAAAAAGCTGTAGAGCTTAAGAGGTTTAGGAAAGGTGTGCCATTTATTAATTAAAATCTAAATTAATGCATAAATAAGCAAAGATAGAGTTTTGGTCTGTGTTTATAAGAGGAACATTCTGGCTAACACTGGATGGCAGTAATTAAACATTAAATCTATAGATTTAATGTTTAATTTTAATTTTAGTATACTAAAATTAAAAAACAAAAAATAGAAGAACATTTTATCTGAACAGTTTTACAAACCAACGAGCAACCAGTTAATTTATTGCATGACTAATGCTGCGTGTTCACACCGGGGCAGCTGGCGCGACAGAAGCAGCGAGTTTACATGCAAAGTCAATGGTTGACGCAGCGTCAAAGCGCAGCAAAAGGTCCCGCTGGGTGCGTTTTGGAGCGTGGAGGCGCAGCGGCGTCTGAGCAGCTGAAGCAGCTGCGTGGGCGCTGTTTGGCATCTGGCGCTGACGCGTGGCGCGCGCAAAACGCCGCTGCTGCTTTCGAGATGGAAAAATTGAATTTTTGCTGCTCGACGCGCCGCATCAACCAATCAGAGAAGCTGATCTGGGAGCTGGCAGGGAGAGAGACACAGCGCTGATGACACAGACCGCTCTGATTACTCCTCTTAAACAGTTTATTAACGCATAATTAACTTAAAATATATACATCTGCCGGCAGAATATGTTGGCTTTCATTATTCTGGTGCCTGCAGATCGGATTATTTAGATGAAAAACACCTACCAACGTAAAGCAGGTAAACGCTGAGGAGGCGACCCGATCCAGAGGCTACTGTTGAAGGGATTCTTTCTGTCGGCGCACCGCCGGTATGTGTGGGGTCTGAGCGGCTCCGACAGAAATAACATATTGGGAGGCAGGATTGTAATCTGGATGAACTGACTGCACTGATTACGTTTTCAGGTGTATTTTCTCACCTAAAAACATATTAAAACTACTTTATTCCCACTGATCACAGCAAATATAGCTGCAAGGCAGAGAAAGGATAGTGAAGCTCCGCCCAACGCTGGCGTCAGAGCCACTTTTGCACCGCTTGCAGGGCAGAAAGCTGCAAGCCTCGCTTCAGCCCTACAAGGTCAGAGCTAACTGGTACAAAAGCAGTAAAATGAAGCAGCAGACGCGATTTTGCTGCTTTTGCAGCGTCCAGTCTGAACGTAGCATTAATCTCTCTTTTTAAAAAAATCAGACTTAAATAAAATTTCCATTTGGGATTAATAAAAAAAAATTTGAACTGATTTGAATTTTCAAATGTACTTTAACTAATGTTTTTTTGTTTTGTTTTTTTTTTTTACATAGGGAGGTGTGTATTTGGACAGTCATGGTACAAAATAAAATGTTGACATTCTTGTAAGTCAGCAAATTACTGACTCCTTCAATAAAGATTTATTGAATTCATTCACATTTTTTTAGCGTTTTTTTCCCCTAAAATGAAAAATGAATATGAAATATGGTGAAATTGCAAAAGCATATTTGACTTGATTAGCCTAGCACATTTGATTAGCCTCGATTAGCACATTTCAGTAACATATGTAAATAATGGGCATATATTATTGTGAAAGTTTCTATTTAACTTCTCTGCTCTTATTTACATTAACTCAAAATATAGAACTGTGTGATGCTGTCGCCTCGTTCCAGTTGCCATCCAGCCTGATGATGTAGGCTAATGTAGCTCTGTTTTCCACAGAATTTAAAGCAACTTTTCCTTAGCTAAACCTGAACCATAAATAGTAAAAAATTAATAAATACATAAATAAACTGGTTGAAATTAAATACCAGTGGTGGTTCTAGACCAAGTTTACCAGGCTGATGAGGGTGGAGCCATTTTTTCCCATGGGGCCACCGAGCAAAACAATTAAACAAAAAACAGGCCAATAGTTCATCGTTTGAAATATCAAGTTAACCAAAGAGCCATTTTTTACCATGCAATCCTTAGATATAGCAGAAAAATATAACTCTACCTCAATATGACCAAAGCTAAAAGTGCGACAATTCAATTTTTACATCATTGTAAAATTAAAACAATTCACACCAAAAAAAATGCAGTTTCTCTTCTAGTGCACACCCTTGTATATTTATAATAAATTTAGTAGTATGTTATATTAAAAGTACTATGTCTTTAGTATAGTTAGTTATAACAGGGGTCAGGACCAGGTCTAAAGGTGCACTGAGCCCTGTTGGCCCATATCTATAATCACCCATGTTAAGTACTGAGAATTGTAAAAGTGAAATGCAGTATAGATAAATGTATGAGAGAGAGATGACCCTGTATTATAGCTGATAATGATTTCCAATTTAATTTTAAGGTTGGATGAGGTCATATGGGCTTTGACTGATTACATTTATTTAATCCTTTAACAGTTTAACACATAAAGGATAGAAATAAAGCATGCCGCAGGTCTTTTTCATTCTTGATACGGGTCATTTTGAATAGAGACAATAAATTTTGACAGTATTTTTTACATGACATATCGGTTTTTAAAACCAAACAGAGTTCCTTGGAAGACATGGGATTAGCTGCTACTCTAAAAATGGGTTTGGTTCATAGTTCTAATGCATTTCTTATATAGGAAGAAAATATTTGAATATGCTTCATCATTTGATCTGCCTTTTTTTTTTTTGTCAAAACTGATAAAGGAAATATTGTCTATGTCTGACCTCTAGCCTATTAACCGATGACCTTCTGATCCCATATATCTCATGGGATTTAATGTCCCTAATTTTATTAAAGAGGACTTTTGGTGAAGGTTTTAAACAGTTCTAAATGCATGTATATTCTAAATGTCCAATATACTGTATATCTAAACATTCTTTTACAGTTCAAACTTTTAGACTTTCCAGTATGGAATTATTCACAGAAATTATCTTTATTTGAGGAGCTTTTCATTAAAAAAGAGCTGGTGATCTCACATAACCATAGCCAAAAGCAGGTGGGGACAGAGAATAACAACCTTATAATCTTAAACCCAGCTCAGTATAAGGAGATCATGGCTCCATAAAGGCTAAAATAAGAGCAAACGCCTCGCTCTGTTTAAGCTTCAAGCAAACCCAAAGGTAGTTCAGCAAATAATAAAAAAAACAAAAAAAACAAAATAAGCATTCATCCGGGCCTTCCTTCTATTTCCTGCAGTCGATTAATCCTGACACTCTGCAGAGCAAACAATATTTCAAAAATATATGGTTATTCATACTTTTTTTATTATGTTTTTTAATCAAATATTTCTCTTGCAAGAGTTAAAGCTTCTGTATTGTTTCTACGCATGGATTCTCTGACAATGTAGAAGCTCCACATTTAGATAGACATGAATACAAATTTAGAAGAGGACTCTACAACATGGTATGGCATTAGCAATGCAATATTTTATCTCTCTGGTTATGAATTCATAGACTGTAGTTCTTTGACATGTATCGATTACCTGTCAACAAAGCAAAGATTGGTACATGGAACACTTATATTGAAAACACTCAAACATTATTGTGTAGTGAAATGAAATGCACGTTTTTGTTACTATACTCAAGAAGCATTTTTACTTTTACGTTTTACTTTTACTAACCTAAATTTGAGCAAAGATATCAGTACTTTCTAATCCTTTTTCAAATCTGTCTCATTACTTCTATGCATGTTTATAACACCTCGTATTTATCATGATCTGTTTCAAATTTAAAGCCATATTTAACTTTAATGCTGTGAAAGCAAAAAATATCAACTACTTTTGTTCACTTCGAATCTATATTATCCTGTCTGAAATTTTATTTTAGAATAGAATAAAACAGACTGAGTCATTATTTTTTTTGTCAACCAACAAAGTGGTAAAATAAGAGAATAATAACTTTCCTGTGCATCCAACTTATTTTTTGTTTTGTTAAAGGAAGAAAAAAGTTTATAAAAGAATTCTGTATTATTTAAGGCAAAAACAAAGCCATTGACCTAGTAGGTGAACCCAGGGTTCACCTATTGGGTTATCCGGTCATCCCGGCACAGGGTCCTCGGTCCTGGGATTATTGGATATGAGTGTTGTGTGCAAATGTATGTATGCTGTTTATATTTTATTTTTTTGAAGAGTCTGTGTGTTGCGAGTGGGGGCACTAGGGTGGGAAGGTGTGATTGAGACTATGTATGTTTTTTTCTTTCTTTCTTTGCTGTTTACTTGTCAGGTTCCAGTCTGAACTGATCCCCCTCCCAAGAACATCTCAAGTCTCCGCTAAGTGTGGAGCCCATTCCCCCTGTCCTGGCCCTCTCCACTTGCCGGCACTTTGGCTCGCCTTCGCATTAGTGGTGCTCATTACTGGCCGCTGCTTTGCGGGGGTTTGTCCCTCGGGGCCTGGTCTGGGCTCCTGCCAGGGGGCGGGTCGCCCCTGGGGCCTCGGGTGCCTGGGGACCATGGCCTGTTCCACTTCGGGGTGGATCCTGGGGGGTTCGGCATTGCGACGTCTGGTGGGGGGCAGATTTCCTGGGTTGGCTCCCATTTTGGACGCCCTTACTCTGGGGGTCCCTCTGGGCATCTGGGGTTTTGGGTCACCCGGCACTTGCCTCGGTGTTCTGGGGGGGCACTTTACATGCACAAGTGCACTCTCACAACTTCAGGTGCTTGGTTCCAGGTACTTACAGATTCATTTCCATACAGACAGTAAACATGTCAACTTAAATAATACTACATATACTTCAGCGATAGAATCAAGGTGCTACTTTATTGTGTCTCTTATATTATATCCGTTGGTTGTGCTTTTTTTTTTACATCTCTTTGCAGGTGATCAAGCAGACTGAAGACTTTTTATCATTGTCTCTCCTCTTTCTTTCATCTTTTCTCCTTTTTTCCTGTTCTACTTTCCCATTGCAGTGTCCATATAATCTGTAAAACTCCCTGCATGAATTATAATAAAGCTATTGATACTTATAAATCAAGCGGAACTCTTTGGCGTTAGCCATACTGTTCCACTTGTGAAAGCTAAATCTGTTGGTCCCTTTTTTGGTATCAAGACAATTATTTTTTATTGCCACATTGCCAGACAGGACACTGTTAAAAAAAAAAAAACGTAATTTTATTTAAACTTAAGTATAATGTAGAATCTGCAATGTTTTAACTGTAACTCAAGCAAACAAGTTTAATAGGTTCTTTCACTTTTTTTTGCACACCTATTTGTACTTTGACTAAGCTAAAGATTTTGAATACTTTTGTCACCTCTGTATTTAAATGTATTACAGAATTCCTGCTCTTACATAACATAGTAGAAAAAGACTGGTGCTGTTAAATGCTTATGATGTAAGACAAACATTCTCAGACAGAAGATTCCCCTTACATCACTTTAAGAAGTACTTTCTTTTTCAGATTACAGCTAATGAAATTAATTGGCCAAACTGAGTCAAGAGGTAAGCTATATTTAGTTGGTGTTACCTAAGGACGCAGGTTGTAGTGTGATTATCCCCTTTATTCTGTTCCACCTTCTCATTGCTCTCTGCATTTGCAGTAGAAAGAATAAAAACCCTACAATGACTCCAATTTTCTTGTTTCTCTGCTATGTACAGACACAGTTAGATGCCATGAAGCTGAACAGGATCCACACAGCGTCCAAGGCGGCCATTCCTAAAAGGAGGGAGGAAAAGGGGGAGGTAAGGCCCCATCAGAGGGTACATAGGATCTCCTCGGATGAAAGCCGGCCCAACACGGCTATCCCAGAGAGCCGCATCACACCCATCCCAGAGATCACAGAGTCCTTCCAGAGAAGGCTGTGCCTCAATGAAAAGAGAACCATGTCACTGGTGAGTTTTTTTTACCACTTAGTTTGGATTTTTTTATAGAACATTATTCAACTTCTTGCTTAGTTGCTTTAAGTAAAGCCTGTAGGGATTAAGGAAAACTTAGACGGCATTAAGGTGGGATGCCTGAGATGTTCACGCAGCCAAACAGAGATGTAAAATCTGTATGACATAACAGAGAAGTTTCCGTCTGCAGAGCTTTTAGACAAAAGTGGCAAAATCTTTCAGCATTATGTTTTAAATACCATTTGAAAAAATTTGGATGCTGCTAAAAATGCTAAAAGCCAAATAATTCATCCATCAACTGTATTCTGCATTATATTATTTTATTTAAACATGTCAAACCAATATGAGGTTTCATTCATCAACCCTTTAAAGTTCACTGATTTGTGAAAAAAAAGTTAAGCTGAGGTCAAAAGGAGTAAAAATATCACAACTAGAGGTTTAATTTGAAGACACTGCTGTGATTATGATGGCAAATGTAATAAAAACATAAATGTGCAAACCCATTTAGTCCCATAGGGCCCTGGGTACATGTTGTAATGCTTGTACGAAGTCCCTTCAGAGGTGTTGTGTCTCATCCTGTGTGGGGAAAGTGGTCTGAGCTGATCCTCCACATGTTGGTGGAGGTCAGAACTCTTGGCTATCCATAGACTTTTATTGGGTTGTCTGGTTGGAAGACTGTTCCAGAGTGTTTTTTCTAGAAGATGGTAGCACAGATACAGATCTGCGACATCAGTCCCCTCTTAACCTCATACCTAGTGTTATTTCACACTATAGGGCTAAAAGTAATTTCCCTGTGTCACTTCACATTGACGGCAGGACTCGATTCCACCCTTTGCTCCCACCATATGGTATAAAAGGACACAATTTGTTGGTCCAATTGTGGTTATTTGATGTTTTGGTTCCTTAATAGTGCCACCTACTGGACTGAGGGCATAGTGCAGCTTTCTTTGCGATTCCCCTATACGACGTTAGGTGGATTTCAATGTTTGGTCAGTGGTCAGTGCAATACCTTTGAAGGCATTGCAAATAGACATATAGTTTTTGGAGAATAATACACAACTTTCAAAAAGATTTACTGTTAAAAACATGAAAAAGGAAGATGGGCTTTTGTGTTTAGCTACTTTACTCCAATACTTCCCAAGATATACTCTGCAACCAGTTCTCAGAATTGACCTTATCATGTGTAATTTGATTTCAGAACAAATCTTAAACAATATTAATGAACAAACATCTTTATGACATAGAAATACAGTAGAGTAGAAAAATCCGGTAAAAAGTTATAAACATTTGAGCTTATTTTTGAGCTATCATTCCAGCAAAGCACAGCTGCAAACATAATAAGAAATGGCAATCTACCTTACCCAGACCTATAAAGAAAGGAGAGAATAGGTTTGTGATCTGGACATCAATGTAACACTGAAGGATAAATATAGATTCCTTATAAAAGAGGAAATATTGTAGTAAACTCAATTCGCCTTGATTTTGTGGAAGAGTTGCAAGAGAAAGCATTTATCAGTTGTTTTTGCCCTAAAAATCTCTATACATGGGGTATCAGCTGTCGTGTTTTTCTTAAGCATGGACATGGAAGCTGGTCAGAGTTATTTGGAGGATTGAGGGAGCCTATTATATGATATTTAGAGAAGTAAACCTTTTAGAGTCTGCTGAGTGCTTGAAACGGGGACAGAGGTTCACCTTATGGCAATACAACAACCCAAAACATAAAGGCAGGTTTATAATGGAATGGTTTCCAATAGATACAGTATAATGAAAGTTCATTTTGATCCATGATGTTGAAAGCTGAGAAAGATATCCCCCTAAAGAAAACCCCTTGCTTTCCCTCTTAAGTCTCTGACTGTTTAATATTATTCTATCAGATAAAACCCAAAGCAAGTACATATACTTTTTTGCAAAGTGTCAAAATGTAAAACTTCTAAGGGTCATGAATTTCTTACCCTCTCTTGTGCACTAAAATGCAGCCTTTCCTTGCAGATGGAATGCCTTACATATCTCATTGTACTTTGCCCGTACATCAGTAACATCCTCCTTGTATTTGCTTAATGATGCTGAAGTTTGCTGTAGGAATTTTAAAATATTGGGCTCGGAGGACTGAGAAATCCATTATATTATCGGTTAACAGTTTAAAGCCACTGTATTTAGTATTATGAGGTACACATGGTACAGCTCGTAAGCTAATATAGATTATTTATATATTAATTATCTATATGTAAGGTTTTTGGAGTCACATATGCACACATTGAGGCTATGTATGTTAATAAGAAAAGATAATGTAAAACGATCCAAAAGAAAACACAACAGAACAGCAACATTCTAACTGAATGATTGACTAATTTGACAGCTTTATGACAGAGAGAGAAACAAAATAATGTTGATATTGAGACTTAAAATCTTCTTTTTCTCCACGTTTTGTAGAGCGATAAAGACAAGGTGTTCCTGAATTGTCATGAAGATCTGTGTAAAAGTGGAGAGAGACTTCAAGAACTACAGTGCACACATCGCTTCCACAAAGAGGTAGGAAGCTCATTTGGTTTAGATCTTTAGTGCATGCTTCCTGCCTGTGGTTCATTCACATTACATTCCCAGCATGCCAGAAATCAGATCTATGGTACAAGGAGTCATCTAATTCCTGCACATGCATGATGGGGCCTGGTATGAAAACAACAACCCTGTAGCAAAGAACAAAGACCTGCAATGACTAGAAATGCATGGAGAGTCTTCACAATCTATTGACCCTCAACCTCAGCTAAATCTGATGCCTCCTTTTGGTTGGTGCCTAAGGAAACCCGGATGTTAGAGCAGAGTGTGCCACGCAGAAGAAGCGACACCGCAGCTTGTATGTTCAGGAGGCTCTCGGATGAGCGACGAAACTCTGCAGATGGATCCATTTTCCCAACAAGGGATCTGCACACCCCACAGCGTCAGCTTTCCTTGCGAAGACATCGCTGAGACCTCTCAGTACAAGGGTGCCATCTTTAAACAAACTATTTTAAATGTTTTCTCCGAACATCAAGATTCCTCCTTTGTCATAAACAACAGTGTGGTTTCCTGAAAACTGCCCTGTAAGTTCTCTTGGTTTGCTCAGATTTTGGTGTTTTGCTCCCCATAGTGAAAGACTAAAAAGATAGAAGTTTAAATATTTGAATTTTTCATAAAGGGTTTTTAATGATCAGAATATGACCTAGTTTTTATTCACTTCAGTTTATTTGTATCGGGTCATTTCAGGACACATGTAATCTCAATGCACTTTATAGAGACAATTCAACCAGACCATACGGTCAAACTGATTTGAAGTTTTATATCTAATAAAAACCATTTGATTGCATTAACTCATTGACTCAAAGGCAATCCCTCAAGCCAAAAGCATGCTTGTAGCGACAGTAGAGAGGAAAAACTCCCTTTTAACAGGAAGAAACCTCCAAGCAAAACCACCAGACTCACTGTGAGCGCTGCCATCTGCTGAGGCTGACTGGGGTTCAAGGAGACAGAAGCAGAGATACAGAAAGAAGCAGAGATATAAAAGGCAACTGTCAACCAGCTCCACAGGCGGCCCCGTGAGCCAGCTCCCATTCCAGAGGATGAAAGGGAGCACATCTGAGCCAGTCATAATCAGAGAAACAGGACTACACTGTATAACAGGCTGATCTCGGACATGTATAAACAAAGGTGTTGATGGCAGCAGCACAGCTGATGTTTCTCTCCAGGATGGAGTCACAGCCAAACAGGAACAGAGACCAGATGAAGCTACTATGAGAAATAGTGCAGAGAGCAGAACGTTAGAGTTGAACTAACAAATGCAGAGTGGGAGAATAGAGATAGAATGATGAAATGATGGGTCCCTATGTCCTCCAGAAGTCTAAGCCTATAGCAGCATAACTATAGAGATAGCTCAGGATAACCTGAGCCACTCTAACTATAAGCTTTATCAAAAGGAAAGTTTTAAGCCTACCTTAAAAGTAGACAGGGTGTCTGCGCCTCACGCGAGGACTAAAACTGGTAGTTGGTTCCACAGGAGAAGGAGCCTGATAACTAAAAAGATCTGCCTTCCATTTCTACTTTTAGAAATTCTAGGAACCACTAGTAAACCTGCAGATTGAGGCGAAGTGCTCTGTTAGGAACATAAGGAACAATCAGATCTCTGATATATGATGGAGCTTGGCCATTTAAGGCTTTTATATGTGAGAAGGAGGATTTTAAAGTTCTATTCTGGATTTAACAGGAAGCCAAAGAAGAGAAGTCAGGATAAGGAGAGATATGATCTTTCTTTTTTAATTTTCATCAGAACTGTGGCTGCAGCTTTTAACTACAGTTTGTGGACTTCCTGATTGTAAAGAAATACAATCACAATTCGCAGATGAAAGAAAGAAATTCTAGAAACCTCATGTGGGATTTAAATGACAGGTCCTGATCAAAAATAACACAGAGGTTTTTTACTTTATTATCTGAGATAAATTCAATCCCATCCAAACAATGTAACTGACTAATCAGATACTTTGTCAGACTCTGGTCCAAAGACTATAACTTCTTTTATGACTGTATGTAATTAAATAAGGTAATTCCTGGATATCTAAGTGATATTTATCAACATTAAGCTTCTAGAGTTCTTTGCAAAAGTATGCTACTGTCTAATCCTAACATTTTGTCATGTTACACCAAATTATAAATATTTTGAAGGGGAATTGTGTTACAGACCAACACAAATTCTTTAAAACATAATAAACATTTGAAAGCGAAGATGTTTTTTTTTTCAATTTTTTTCTTACAGGCAAGATTTGTGGTGTGAACAACTTATCGCTCCAGCATATTCCCCCACCTGAGCGTTACCCTCTGTAGCTCTCCCAAAGTTACTCTGAAACAGTTCCCATAGTGTTGTATACTTTTGCAAGCTCCAATATGTGGTGTAAAATTTGTCTGTCAACTTTAACTATAAAGAAATGTATAAAGTAGATAAAATATTGGGTTATGTGTTTATATTTGTCTAGATCAATATATAAAGGTTCTTGTACAATGCAACTTTTTAAAAGCTGACCTTGTTTTATTATAGCCCAGGTGTTAAGATTAACCTAACCCTAACCCTACCATCAATGGTATCATGTGTTTGAATTTCTCACTTTGAATTATATCAGTTTTTAAGCACTAAAAATGAGGACCAAAACATGCAGTAATGTCACTTACACTCAGGTTCCTTCCTGATTGTGCAGAACAACCTTTAGAACACATCGTTGTTAGGGTGGAGGTAAGAGTAATTTAAATGTGGCTGACTGTCTGTTTTGGGATGTATTTCAGTGCATGGAGCAGTGGCTGTGGATGAGACAGACATGCCCAACATGCCGTGTCCACATCTCGGTGATGAGGCCTCTCTACTGTACTTCGTCTCGTACCACTGTCCCATGAGGATGTAATGCCTGCATCTTACCTCCAGCACATTGCAATTACCCCTTCCAGTGCATGACAACCCTGTTCTAGACCTTCTTCATGTCTTAGAACAACAAGGACCTTCCAGGAGAAATACAGACAGACTTTATCACATACAACCAATTACTGAGCTCTGAGAAGACAATGACAAACTGCTCGATTTGATTCGGGTTTGAGCGTTGACCTTCACATAATAACTAAAGGAAACGCCCAGGGAACTCAGCTCCAGACAACAGGCAGCGTTGTATTTAAACAAACTTCTAAAGGAATGCCTATTCGCTAAGGCTTCACCTCAACGTACATCTCTAAAAACAGAGGACTGAGTCGGAAACATTTTAATTTGGATGTGTTAATAATGCAGCTTAACTCAACAATGTTGCATAATAAATTCAAAACAGCAGATTTTATTCTATTGTTGTTCATTGTTACCCACAGACAAATTAAAAAGGCATTAACACTTGACAATCAGTTCAATTAGATCCGTAAAACCCTAAATTAATATTCCATTATTTCCCATCATAAGAACATACATTTCACCAATATATTCCAAAAACATCCCTTAGAGATAAAAAAAAGGGGTATTTTTTTTATTAATTAATTAATTTTTTGCATTAGACACAAGAAGGGGCTTTCAAATACTTTTCAAATCTAATTTCCAATCTACACTGCCTCCCTTCCTTAGCTGTAAAGCCAGCTGGAACAGCAGAGGAGCGTTGGGTGTGTCCAACCTGCACCGGCTTGCCGCAGGTCAGAGTAGCTAGTGGGACTAAGAAAATAAATGATGGGCATCGCCAACTTTCTAAGCAGTTTCTTAACATGTAGAGCTACGTCTGCCATCATCTCTAAGCTTTTAAAGACAACTGTGTGCCCTTCACTGCTTAATGCAATGTTTACTGTGTGCGCAGTAAAAGTAAACGTTAGCGTATATCGTGCATCTATTTTAAGCATGTGCAATTATAGGCTGCTAAAATGATCCTATTTAGCGAGTGACAGATCTAGAAAATTTCACATGGGGGAGAAAGGAGACAGGTTGGAATTCTCAATCTCTCAAGGAGTTAACAAAACATAAAAGAAACCCTTTGAAATTTTTATTTTGTCATCTTTTCTCCAAAGGAAGAAAGACAATTTTAAGTATAAGCTCACTGAGAAAGATGTTCTACAAAATAAGAGAGAAATTAATAAAGAGAACAATTAAAAAAACACCTAAATGATCATAATGGAATGATTTTAGCTGTCACTTTTATGAGTGTTTACATTGTTTTTATCTTATACTATTGCTTTTCATGCTGTTTGCAAAGTACACCAAAGGAAGTTGTATTTCAGTTTTGTTGTACCCTGTATAGATTATTCTATTCGATTCTGTTCTATTAAATTCTATTCAATATTTCTGCAGTGGAATTTATACAGAAAATAACTATATCAGGAGGTGCAGTTGCATAGGCTGGATTCCCTGACTTTGTAGCTTCCTTTTCTGCATCAATTCCACTTATGCTAAGATAGTTTTCCTCATCTTCAGTCATCTCTACAGCTGTTACAGTCTCGTTATAACTCTTCTTTCCTCATATCTCACAGTCCTTTTTCTTTATTCTAATACCTCATTTGTTGTGACAGAAAGTAGAAATGTCATAACTTTCATTTTCATTTTGATAGGCAAGCATCAAGATTTTAGAAAATTAGCACTTTACATATGTATAGTAAAAAAATGTCATATATATATATATATATATATATATATATATATACTATATATATATATATATATATATATAGTTATATATATATATAACACAAACAATAACATTATTTCAACTTTTTTTATTTTTACATCCTGTTTAATAATATAGCACCCTCAAGAACTGATGTCTAGGTGCTTCAACGAGCTTCACAAAGCTCCACTTCATCATTGTACCGTATGAAACTTTATTAGACTATTCTTTTTTAAATAAATGTCAGTGTCTATAATTTTTATTTGCATTCATCTTATTTACATGTACACTCCTATCATATAATCATAACAGCGCTGCCCTTATAAAATCTAAAAAGAAGTATTCAAATGTGTTAAAATCCTACAATAGCTAAGGAATAAAAGAGCTCTCTCATACCTAGCTCAGAGAAACAAACCAAACCTGCTAAAGATGTTATCAATAATTTAGCCTTCATTAATTTACATGTGTCAACAAAACGAATATGAGCTAACAGCTAAAGGACTGATAGGCTCCCACAATTTTTTTCACACGAGTTTACATCTACAGAAAGGTGCTGTTTGGCAATCAAAAATTATATCTTATCATCTGTATGATATGTAGACGGTGCTGGATTTTGCTCCCTCTTTAGCAATTGCTCAACTTAAACTATAAAGAATTACTTTGGAGGACAATCATTATTTTGTTTCTATCTAACCCTTCTTTGTTTTTTTACAGTCCAAATTTTGCATAGGTTCAGCCAGCGCATCTCTGCATTTGGCTGGGAAAACACAAGCCACAAAATACATGCTGTTATATTTTGGTGTAGGAGGTAGAGCTTGGAATGGAAATTAAAAAGACAGCACTGCATAGAGAAGTGGTTCCCAAACTATTTCTACCTAAGGCACACCATATGACAAAAATTTCAAGGCACGCCTTTGTGCTGAATAGCCTACAACATGTGTTATAACTCAAATGATCTGTAAAGTTCATAATTATTTGCTGATGCCAAATAAAATGTGACTGTTAAGGTTCAGAAAAGAGGACCCAGGTTTCAAAGCAGATAGACAGTTTGATGTTGTGTTTATTAAGAGTAATGGATCTGCAGTGAACAGCGAGGGTGCAAAGACAGGAACCCCTGCAGGAAGAGAACACAGGTTGGTGACCACGTCAATCCTGCGGAGGATGATTATGAACGTGTGAGTCACTAACCTGGTATTGAAGTTCAGCCCATGATTCCATTTCAGCGAGATTCCATTCTGGTTCCAGACTCATTCATCGAGGCGGATGCCCAGAGAGTCCCAGACGTTGAAGTTCCAAAGGTTGGAGAACAGCCACAAGATCAGATCAGAGCAGACGAAGGTAGACAGGATAATCCAGAGGATGAAGCCAAAGCTGGTGTCGAGGAGCTGCTCAGGAGTCTGGGCCAGAAGATCAGAGATCCAAAGAAGTACTGAAGGGAAATCCAGGACAGTGTCAGGAATCAGTTCCAGGTTCGGTAAACAGCCAAAATCCAGCAGGAGCTGAAGACAGATCAGGCAAACAGATCAGAAAGAGTCCCAAATGCACAACGGGTCAGGACAAACACAACTATATTACTCATGAAATATTTGTTAACAACATATTCTAAAGAAAAATCTAAACTTGATAAAATTGGGCTTAATCAAACACACTCATTTAAACCAGACAGGTGAGAGAAATGAAACAGAAATTCAGAATGGAAATGTCAATGAGAAATCTGCAATGTTCATGGTCCTGAATCTGACCCATAAATTATAACTCTAACATTTAGAATCACTCTTATACGTGCTTTTGTAAATATTACACCTACTAACAAATTAGTGGGACCCCTGTGGCTGTCGGTGTGTTTAATCCTTGGTGGCACTGAGGACAGAGCGCCTCTCAAGTCCTGCTCAACAGACAGCCATGACATGGTCTTGTTTTTAACAATGGTGGAGCATGCCAGTTCACGGAGGTAGGAGGTAGGACGTAGGAAAATGCAAAAGTTGGTTAATAGCGTGGTGGGAGATGTTTTGGTATTCTAAAGCACAAATGTGGAAAATAGTGCTTAAACCTCCCTTTGAAGTTTTGAAGGTAGCTGGCATATACAGCGCACTCTGTAGCTGCATGTGTCGCAGCTGATTCCAGCAGGAAAATGTCCATGGAGCTCCATTCCAAAGCCTTGCGCCACAAAGTTGGTTTGGCCATAAACCCCTGACTCTTGTCTGTGGATGCTAAAATGTTTTCATTTCTACCCTGAAGCTTGCTGTTTAACTCCAAATCCCATGGCACAATTGGACTTGCCTCACGGAACACCAGCGTGCCATGGCACACTGTTTGGGAACCATTGTCATAGAGGATAGAATAAGACAACAAATTACATGGATAGATTAACTTTGCAGACAATAAAAAATATGCATCTTAATTTAAATGCACATATATAGCAGACAGTTAGAGTGGATCAGGTTATCTTGAGCTACCTATATAGTTATGCTGCTATAGACTGAGATTGCTGGGGGACATAGGGACCACTTTTCATCATTCTGCCTAATTTGGTTTCTATTCTCTTTGTTCTGTATGTCTGTTTATGTCTCCTTGGCAGAAATTTGCCCACACTGAGCCTGGTTCTGCTGCAGGATTCTTTCTGTTAAAAGGGAGGTTTTCCTTAGAACTGCCGCTGCATGCATGCTTAATGTGAGGGATGCTGTAGAGTCTGACAAAATGAGAGCAAACATCTACTGTTTCCTGCAAGTCCATTACTTGTCTTCCTTAAAGCTGATTTATACTTCAGAACTAGGTCGTCTGCGTAGGTGTGGCGATGATTTTGCCCTCATGTCCCTCCGTTGTCGCCCAAACTTTCCCCCACTTCCTCAACGCCATATCTAGACCCACAGCTAGTTCGTGATTGTCCCTCTTGCATTGTGGGGTTGAATAACATAGAGCAGACCACACTTCAAAATTGAGCGTAATTCAAAAATGTCTGCATTATACCTGCAACAAGCTCACAGCGACACACTGCTGTCGAATAACCAGCCCTTTTGATAGAAGCTTTGAATTAATCTGACCGGACAATTTAATTGAATTGTCTCTGCAAAGGGCCTTAAAATGACATGTGATGTGAATTGCCACGATATAAATAAACTGAGTTTAATTGGATTCAATTGGGTTTAATTTAATTAAATAAAAAAAATTAATAGTGTGTTAATCTGGCAGGCAGTTGTTCTATCTCCCTCATGTTTCCATTTGTGTAAGACTGGTCAATCATGTGAAAGGTCTTATAGGGCAAGCAAAATATGCAAAATGGTTTATTCCCTATATTTCTTTAATGTCTAAAAATTTTATAATATTTTTTATTGGTGAAACTTACTAATGTAAGTTTCACCAATAAATAAATCTTTGGTTGTTGGTTGTTTTATTCTAACTTAAGGTGTATTTTATTGCCAAGATGTATATGGATTGTAGATAAGGTGAATGTAGTGATTTGAGTCGGAGTTTGTCCCATGAAGAGAAAAGAGAACCCCAAGGTCATATTGGATAAATCAACAAAAAACTACAAAGATGCACAAGAGGAACTGAAGAGCATCTGAGAAGGAAAAACAACAGCAAGTTGATGTTTAAGAGGATAACTGTTGGGCAGGTGGTCGGTAAAACAGGTGAGAACAATAGCATTTCAATGCAGCATAACTAATGAGCTGAAAGAAACTGACTTAGAGAGGAACACACAGGGATCTAAATAGGACAGAAAACAAATAGAACACAGATTACCAAGTATGGAACGGAACTGAAAAGAAATAATCACAACCCAAAACAATCCACTCACGAAACATGATTATGTGAATATCAAAATACAAGATAAAATCCTTTGTTTTATTTTATTATTATAAGTATCTTTGCATTGAAAACTAATCAAGACCACCGCTGTGTTTCACTACAGCATGATGATCTGTTAATTGACTGCAGAGTTTTCTTTGATTATGTTTGATACAATTTTCTCTCACATAATAACAACCCTACTGCTAAAAAATAACATAAAAATATAATCTAATCTATAACCAGTACTCGAGTTGAGGGGGGGTGAGGGGGGATGGCATCACCCTTCTTAAACAAATCTTTAAAATCCTCCCCGCTAACTTAAATGATCCTCCCCATATACCACCACCATTACCTGCTTGTACATTTTATTGCACTGATATGTGTAAAATTTCTACTATATATGGCAATATTGCCATTTCAACATTTGGCGGGCTGTGGGCTTACGTGTAGCCTGAGCAAAATAAATAAAACCAAAGAAGTGTCCTACCATGACTATGAAGCTGATCCCAGTGAAATTAGTCCCTTACTATGTAGGGGCAGTGATAGCCATTGCCAGTCAGGGACTGACTGCAGTTCTACTGTAAGATGCCTTGGTCAATGATTGGCGTGCCTGACATGTAACAACAGGGGGTCCGTGACCCCTAGGGAAGTCGTAGAGGTACTGCATGGGGGTTCTGCGAAAGTTTTGGTTGATTACACTCTTTTTTTTTTTTTATTTCCCCTGCAAAATTTTCCACTAAACAGATAAATGGAGGCAGAAGATGTGCTTTCAGGCATCAATGCACACATTCAGCGACACACAGGAAGCTCTTTCCTGGGCACCATTTTCATTCACAACACCTGTCCCATCAACCAGGAATCACAATCAGAAATGCTTTAATAATCCCAGGGAGAAATTACTTTCGTTACATTACTCTATCTGTAATGGAGTGACTATAGGAGCAGTTTGATTAGAACACAATTTACAATACTATATATGTATAATTAGGGGTCCCAGCTCCATCTCACCCTCAGTTTGGGTCCTTGTGGCCTGGAAAACGTTGAGACCCCTGCATTAGAAAATATGTATGCTTCCAAAAAAAAAAGAAAATTACATCATCCCTTTTTTTAGAACTAGACTACTGTCTATAACTGATCTGATTCATGAATTATTCATGATTCATATATCTGAATAAAAAATGTAAATATTTTAAACAAAATACGTTTTAATAGAATATTAAGTTTTCTTTGCTTAATATATATACATATATGTGTGTGTGGATGTGCCTGTAGTGCGCCAGCTGTTTGCTGAAAGGCCTGCCATAATAGACTCTCTCCCTTGCTGAGAGGAGCTTCTGAAAGTAAAGTGAATTCAGGGAGGAGGAAGGCTATCTTTAATCAGAGAGGAGTCTTCCTCCTCCTCCTCCAGCTGCAGTGTACGTGCCCGGGCTCTTGTTCCACCACACGGCCTCCCTCTCTTCACGGAAAATAACGGTTTCCTGCGAGGAGAGAGACGGACTGGGCCGAGCTTGAGCGGGCGGAGAAAAAGTGCACACGTGGACACCTCAGACCGACGGCTCGGATAGCCAATGATAGCCCGGCGTTGTGACGTCAGCGCCCTCAGGTCCTCCAATGGGATGACTTCGTTCCTTTTTCCCGGAGCACCATAGGCCTACATTGCAAGTAGGGGAAAATAATGACCCTAAGTAGCAAAAAGTTAGGATCTGGTCTGGCTGCTAGGAATCTGGATAACAGGCTGCAGATGTTTACTCTGCGCTGAGCCCTAGACAGAAGATACATCCTTTCTCTTTTCCTGGGGAATCATGATCTATGTGGTGGGAAAAATAGGACGAAACATTTTTTCTTCCTGAAATACTTGATGCGATATATATTCTTTTTATCTTCGGAGAGGAAAAAACTTAGGTAAGACCAAGTTTTTTTCTCCTTTTCACACCGTCTGAGAAGTTGAAACTGTGGAGTTATACAGAACTGTAAAAATAAAATACTTTTAAACCTTTTGTCTTATTACATGGAAAACTTTATTTTAAAAGAACAGTATTAACCATACGTATTGTTTTTATAACCAAATAGAGTCAGTAAACATGATGTTATTTAACTGTCAGCAAATAGTGTTTAAAAAAAAAAAAAAGGACTAAACTTATATAAATAGATCGCGGGCGTCTCTAACCTGGTTTTGTCTATAAAGTTCACCTTTAAAGATATAAAGCTAATTAATTTAATGAAGAACTAAAGTGAATATTTGTGTGGCAACTGTAAATATCTTACAGTGCTGTAGAAAATATCTGCTCCATAACAAATGATTTTCTTAATGTTGTTTTTGTCATAATAAAAGTAATAAAACTCATTTAATCAGATAAAGTATACTCAAATAAATAGAATGAAAGCTGTTCTAATTATTATTTATTTATAAGGAAAACTATTCAACCCAAACATACAGGTTTTTGTTTGTTTGTTTGTTTTTTTGCAAAACAGGTGGTTTGTGTCAACTCCATACAACATCTGTAATGTCTACTTTTAAACGAAGGGATTATTGTCCTCTTGGTTTTAATTGGATGGTTTTTATTTATGTGCAGCTAATAAAAATTCATTTTATGCAGCATCTTAATGAGAATTCAGCCTGTTCTTTAACGAGTCTTTATTAAGATCCAGTGGCGGTTCTAGACCAAATGTACCAGGGGGCCAGGAGGGGGCCAGAGTTTTTCATGGGGGCCCAGAAAAGCATGAAATAAATAATACGGCAAGGGATTCAAATATATTAGGAAAGCTGCATGAAGTGAAATTTTTATTCAATTAGGTTTTATAAAAAAACTATTTCTTATTAGGTCAATATACATTCATAATTTAGGAATTTTACATATTTTTCACTTAATTTAAGTAAAAATTCCAATGTTCTGTAAAATCTGAATTAGAACTCAAGATAAACTGATGAATTCAGCAGTAAAAATTAGAGTATTTTTTTTAAATTTATTTTGAGAAAAAAAACATTTAGCAGATGAAAACTGGGATCCCATCTCAGTACCACTGAAGCTATCGCCTTATTGTTTTTTAATAATTAGAAAAATATAATTTATAAAGACACAAAATGAAATAGATCCACAGTACCTATCAGTAACCGTGTCTGTTCCAGTACATATCATCATTAGAATGTCCTTTAAGTATTATTTCTTCAGTACAGGGGCCATAACAGGGACCAGGACATGATTTACAGGGGCACTGGCCCTCATTGGCCCCTGTGTTGACCCGCCCATGTTAAGGACCAAATTTCTTGTATGCTTTTCATAATTTTGCTGCTGCTTAACACAAAAAAGATTCAGCCTAAAATTATGGAATCATAGTTCGATGTTTTTGGGGGGATTTTTTTTTATACAGAGTGAAAATCATGATTCACTATGTTTAAGAGAGTCATCCAGGTACTGAAGCAGCTAATGCTACTCCTAGGAAGGTTCGTCACTGTTTTTTGTTTTCTCCATCTGTTGCTGACACATCTCATTAAATTCCCTTTTATCCCATAGATGACTCTGTGCCCTTTCTGAACTGATATATGTTATTGACTATGACTCTACTTTATCTAAACTTTCCTGAGATCAGACCTTGCCCATATGGCAACATGTGAGTGAATCAATGTTGAAGCATTGTTAGGCAGAAATATAGAATCCATGTAAAGTCTGACATTGCAACGAGTGCTCAGTGACTTCAATATTCAATCTATTCAAAATTATTTTTAAAATGATATCTAAATTTAGATCTAGATGTATATTTGTGTTGATTATTGTATAAATATTTATTCATATAAATTTCACCTCATAGGAAAAGTCCGGTCAGCAAGGAATGATCAATGGATCATTATTTATGCCTGAACCTATTACGTTTTTGGTGATTTTATGAATTTAGCGTTAATAAAAAAAATTAAATAATAATTTTTGTCACGATCACCCAGTCTGGGAGCGGCCATTTTTGCCTAAATATAGTAATGCCTCACACCTATCACCTTCTGGCAGTGACTTCATGGTGCAGTAAGCCTAGTGCCGTTCTAGCGCCCACACGCATGGCAGTTGGATGTTGTATTATATCGGGTAAAAGGGGGAAAAATTGTTATTTCACCTTTCCAATACTTGAAGAGGAAGGATTTGCCATCAAACTTCTGGCCAGAGAAAAAACGCATCATATGTAGCCAACATTTGGAAGAATGTTTTCAAAATGACTTAGATAATAGCACAGCTTGTGACAAACACCAGATACAGCACTGGGACTTGCTCAACAGCCGATACCGCACCATGACGTCACAAACCGATAGGTGGCAGTAGTGTTCTGTGACAAACATGGATGTGCTCCAGTAAAGCACATTCAAATTAAAATTACTCTGAATAAAAACACTTATCATTTATTGAAAATTATGACATAATTTTATATTAAAAGTACTTTTTAGAAGTTTAAATTCTGAATATGAGCAGACTTTTCCTTTAAAATATCCAACTTTTATAAAGCCACTGTGAAGTCAATAAGAAAGGCTTTCCGCTGACAGGTCTACATCATACCTTTACAAGTCTCTTTATCCACCCTAACCCCTCAATCATTATATAGGGTGGGGACTATATGGTGGACTTCATAGTGAACTCAGTTAACTGACCGTTCGGACAGATGATCACTCCCAGTTGGACACATAACTTCTCCTTCCTGCACAGTGCCGGCGCCATTTTTGTTCTTTCTTGCCGCCACACTAAACCCCATGATGCTTTGCGAGGAGGAGAGCTCTCCTCGCAAAGCATTCTGGGATATATCTGCTCATCTAGTGACCATGGATGATCACTACTTTACAAGGTGCATTGTGGGAAATTTAGAGTCCACTACTTTTCCATCCACTAGACGTTCAGACACTCATTTAAATAATTAGGGCGACATTCCGAAACAGCCAATATTGTTGGTGGACAATTGGCAGTATGTATGTCCTTCAAAATGATCTTACATCACCATGTCTCCAAAAATGTGTGAACACAAACATTAATATTGAACTTTATAAAGCACACCATACGCCTTTCCAGAGGTTGATATAAGCAGAGAAGGCAAATGATGTAATGTTGAAGGTCTGAGAATTTCATCATGGCTTTGAATGACCTCTACAAACTTATTGTTGCAAAAAGGTTGGGGTCTTACTGCCACCATTAACAATGACCAGTTAACCAGGAAAAGGTTTCCACAGCAACAGCCAGGGGACAGTCAGAAACAGGTTGCAAGACAAAAAACAAACACTGATTCAACATTGATTAGAGATAGTTTTTTCAGTCATTAGAATTTATTCTTTCATTCAATAACATCTTTATAACATGGGTTAATTGGCTAGAATTGGATGAGTGTTTGATGGTTGATACACCATCAAGCTTTAACCTTAAGCAAAAATCAAACTTCTTTATCATAATTTATGTTAAACAACATATTTTACTATTTGGGTTATATGTTGCAATTTAAGCCCCTTCAGCCTACTTCTGTCACGGTCTTGGTTCTGTTAAGTTTTCACTTTTACTTTGCTCCATGTTTTCTAGTTTTATTGGTTTAATTCCTATTTTGTTGTGTTCTCTGGGTATATTTTGAGTTCTTAGGTTTTTTTGGCTAGCCCTTTGTTGCACTCTGGTGTTGGACTCCTTTTCCCTAGCTCCTTCTAGAAGCCTCTGTTCACACCTGCTCCCAATCAGCTCGTTAGTCCTGCCTTTGTTCAGTAAGCTATAAATACTCTCATTGTGCAGTTACCTCAGTGCTGGTTCCTCCTCTTAAGGGCTAGTTATACTCCCTGCAGCAGTGTTGCAGTGAGCTTGACGCAGATATTTTCTGATTTATGCTCAATTTTGAGCGTGGTCTCTGCGCTCTACCATGTTGGTCAAGATACGGCCGAGCGGTGATGAAGTGGGGGCGAGTTTGTCCGACAACAGAGGGACATGAGGACCAAAAATAGCGGGGATCCAGGGGTGGGAAAAAAGCGGTCCCAGCATTCTCGCACATTCCGCTCTTCTAGCTGGCCCAATTTCACCTACGCGACAACAACCTAGTTTCAAAGTATAAATCAGCCTTTACCCTGGCTCCTTCTGATTGTTTTCCCCTGATGTCTCCATAGTTCTGGTTTTGTGTTACATTTTAGGTTGGATTTTGGATTCCTGCCTCTGTTAACTGTTATCATGAATTAAAACTGCAAGAACTCACCTCTGCCTCTGCATCTGGGTCCTCAAAACCTCAACCAAACCCTGAGAAATTCATGTTGTGAGACTGGTTCTGTTCAGGGGATTTCTGTATTCTGTCAGTAATCAGGCCTGGGTGTGGCCACTCAGCTTTCTAATAGGTTGGTTTAGATAGAATTTTGGTACTTAATAAATAAAATCACCATTAAAAATAGAAGTTTTTGTATTTACTCAGGTTTTGATTGTTTGGTTAATGAAATTACTTTGATCTTTAACATTGAAGTAAACATAAAACTGGCTGTGAATACAGTTAGTACTTTATGGCATGTAATGTAGTCAGCCGGATTTATTTTAGAAACTGAAGTATCCTGTTTGTACTTCAGTAAATTATCAAAATAAACCTTCACCACCCAGATGATGTTGTCGACTCTGTGACTCATTTGCGCGGACTCTGATGAGTCTTCCGATGGCACTTCAGTGACACGAGCAGGGCCTTTGCTGTGGCTGCTGAAGTGTTTTCCTCAGCTTGAAGAGACTGCATAGGGAAAAGGGCCATCTGACACACAGATGAGCTCAATTTAACATCTCAAACAGTGCGCTTTAAATCAGGACTCACTGTTCAAAAGGGTCCCTGTGAACTCTGTCTGACATTTCCATCACAAAGGAGAGTAGACCCAGGGACTGTAGCTTCATTTTGTGCTGTTGTTGATGCTCTGCCGCGCTTTTTCTTTTGATTATTTCATTGCTGAATGGAGCTGATTGTTCAGCTGCATACACACTTTTTTTTTATTACAGTCTATTTTAAACAGCAGCTCTTATAAATAATGTTCTGATTTAATTATAGAATAATGTTGTTTAATCCTTAAAAAGGCTGCAAACCATGGGACATTATGTGGTAACCCATGCACAGCAGAAATGCAAAAACAAGCTTTATAGCTGTAAAAGTGCAAGCCGTCAGCCTAACAGACTCTCCAGGAGATGCACGTCTGCTGCGGTGTCTGGAGGCCTGTGGCCATCGTGGCTAATTATGCCGCTGCTGCTGTTTAGCTTGATTACAGCCACTCCTTCACTTTTTCCGTCTTGTTTTAAAAAGCTTTCCTGTCTTGGTTCTCTTTGATCTTTCTAATGTGCATTCATATAACAAACACCACTGCAAAAGTATTAACCTCATTTGTTTTTTTCCTATTTATTTATTTCTTGATGTATTACCTCTAATTTCAATGTTTTCTACTATTTTTAATGCTGGATCTGTAATAATAATCTAGGTTGGCAGAGTGAAATGAGAAAAATATATGTAGATAAAAAAAAGTTTAAAATTGCATCTTGTCTCCACCCCATTTTCTATGAAGGTGCTAAAAAAGTTCTGGTGGAGCCAATTTACTTTAGAAGTCATAAAATTTGTGAAAAAAAGAGGTCTATTTGTTTGCAATGGAAGGTTATTTACACCTGCCACGTTTGGAGCTCCTTAAAGAGGCCAAACCAGGACTGGCTCTGCAGACACAGATGGCTGTCTGGGGCGCCATCTGCTGGACAGGCTGCAAAACTGCAGAATGAAAACAAAACAATGAACTCATAAGTCTCTATTATGAAACAATGAAAGCTTTTGCTGTTAGAAAGTCCAGAAGTGTTCAGTTGTGAATTTAAGAGATGTTTTGGTATTTAGGTTGTCTTTTGTGGAAATAGCCCACAATCTTTTTTGTCTTGGTCCAAACCTAAAATAAAGGCACTATAACATATTTTCCTTGAGAGTAGAACTTAGTCCATATTATGGTATTTTTTTTTTAAAGCTTTATTTATAACAATGTTGACCAAAATAGAAAGCTGATTTTTTTTTTTTACAATTTTTAAAATATTTGTTGCTTCTGATTGTACAGTTTTATGCTGTTTTTTAATTTTGTACTTCATCCCCCATGACATTTGCAAAACATTAGATTATTGTTAATAGTTCCCACGTTGTTTATCCTTTAAGTTTACATTTAATCTTTAGTGTTTTCTTTTTTATATATTTGAGTTTATATTTGAGTTCGTTAGACTTATTGTACAGACAGAATCAGAATGCAGAGCTTCTACCTATCTTGAAATTTTGTTTCTAGGATCATTATATCAGTAAAGAGGTTTTCTAAATGGTTTTAAACAGAGCACAGAGAGAAAAAGGGAGAGCTGCAGATTTAAAAGGTGAAACAGATTTACTGGGATATGCAACATGCAATAATATATATATATAATATATATATATATATATATATATATATATATATATATATATATATATATATATATATATATATATATATATATATATATATATATATATATATATATATATATACTTGAAGATATATATATATATCTCCAAGTTTACAAGAAGGTTTACAAAAATAAAAACCTATGCTATATTCAAAATGCAGCATGTCCATATTTTTCTGAATGGATGGAATTGAAATCGTACATTCTAGGGATGCATGATATCAATTATGACATCGGAATCGGCTGTTATTTCTTATTTTCTTATACAATATATATTATTGTTGACAGTTGAGCCATAATGAAATCTAGCTACAATGAAATACAAGTAACTTGTCTATTAATTATATATTTAAGGAGTAGAAAGTGCATGATTCAAATGTCAGGAATAAAAGTAAAACATTACCCAAATAATAATTACTCCCGTAAAGTATACATAAGTACAAAACAATTATACTTAGAATTCTCTTCAATCGGTGAGAGAGGATATTTAATAAATCTACCTGCAGGATTGAGGTAAAGATGACTCTGGTTTCCTCTCCTACAGGTGCTGAAAGTCATGGGCAGCTTCAAGGGCCACGCTCTCCCAGGGAGCTTCTTCCTGATGGCGGGGATTTGGTGGACAGGAAAGTTCTCGCTCTGGTATGCGACCCGCAAGAACAAAAGCTTAGGCTCTGCTCGACTTGCCAGCAGAGCCTCGCAGCGACGTGTCGAGGTCATCGAAAGCTCCCTTATTCTCTTCTTTTCTTTTGTTGGTGAGCAGGTCCTATTTTCTTCTTCTGGGATTTAAAAGCTACCTGCCGATAAGTCCACTTTTAATGAATATTTCTTCCTCTGTGATCCGCAGGTATGGTCGGCGAGCAGTTTGTAGCAAATGGGCCAAAGCTTCATTTGTACAACTTTGCAGACAAACACTGGGAGCAGCTGCATATCTGGCAGCATACAACCATGTACCTGTTCTTTGGACTGGCTGCCATCGTGTCTCTGATTATCCACACGACAGAGGCAGCACCGGTAGCACTGGATAGGTTGATGCTGGCCATAGCATTCTTTAATGAAGGTTTGTTTGGAAAACAAAAAAAAACTCACATCTCTTGTACCAGCCCTGAATATAATGTAAAAGTTTTTATTTCCTCTAAATTCATAGGGAAGTCATATTTAAATTTCAAATCATTCTGGCTTATAAATGTACTCTTTATCAGTCTATATTGTCCCAAAATTTAGAAAATTTCTATTTAAAAATAGATCCCTTCTTAAAATGTGTGGTTTTTTTCGTTATATTATGCGGGCCAGTTAGTTATATGTCAGCTTGTACACCTAAATTCGGCCAATCATCTGTCAATCAAATTTTTTCGGTCATAGCATCTTGATTCATATGTCTCAGCTAATATACGTAACAGTTAAAATAAGAAATAAGAATCATTTCCTTTCCCATTGAGTTCCGTCCAAGTGTTCCACGGGGATTGATGTCTGTGTCTTCAGCAGGTGTAGAGCTAACAGAACTGGCAGCGTTGGGAGGCAAGGGCTCAAACATGTACGACTGTAAGCCTTCTACACTAAACCAAGCTTCTACCGCCCTGGCGTCCTCTTCCACAACATCTTCATAACGCTTTCCTCCTCTTAATAAAAAATGTATGATGAAGGAGACTCATCCACGACCTCCGACACAAAACTCTCCTCCTCTTGCATGTTTCCACTGTCCATAGCGTTGCTTGACAGTGTTGTTTCTAAAGTCACCAATTTTTAGTGCTACTTGGTCCCAATGGAGATTTCCCATTGGGAACCTACTAGCACTAAGTTGCTAAGTGGTTAGGCAAGCTGCTTCCGACAAACCAGCCACAATCAAACTTGCTTGTGAACCTTCCGACACAACAATCCCGCCCTCTTGATAGAGGACTAATCACATTCACTTTATTCACTGGTGTAAAGTCAGCACCACTCGGGAGAATTTGGAAATGCAATAGTTGGAACGGTTTTCCTACGAAAAGCTGCAAAACCTACTGCCTTTGAAAGACTCATACAAAGATTAAAACTGAATATTAAGATCAATATTATTAACAGTTTGCTTTGACCTCTAATACTCGGTCCTAACTTCTTAGAAATTCCTTTGAGAATTGTTTTTGACTAGCATTCTTCCTTCGAGAGATTCTCCTTAAGCAAGCTTGCCATCTTGCTATAGGATTAGCTTTTTGGCAGCAGGTAAAGATAAGTAGGAGATCCTGGATGTAAACCTTTTCAAAGACTTAGGAATGAGCAGAGATTTAACTTTTAACAGGAAAACACTACCAGAGCTTTAATGGTTGGGTTTGGGTCACAGCTTCTAAAAACCCAATTTTTTTAGTTTTTACAGCACTAGCGGCTTGTTTTTCTGTCAGTAGGCTGACATTACAGGGGGAATGAGAGAGGGGGAGAGACATACGGAAAAGGACAACAGGCCAAATTCGAACCTGGGTCTGCCGTGTCGAGGACTAAGGCCTCTGTACATGGGTCACGCGCTCTAATCACGGCACCACCTGCACGCACTATTTGTTCATTTTAAACACTTTGCTAAAACAACAATAAAGAGAACACTTAATGTCAATACAATCATCAAAACAAATACTTCTAGCTAAGGTGGAAAAGGATGTAGATTACTCTTTTTTTCATATTCCTGCACCTTTATTCTTTTTGTCAATATATTGCATTTATAATAGTATAGCCACCAGACTACACATAAACTTTAACAATAAAACCATTTGCAAATAAATCACTATTTAGCTCTGCACATACCAAAGTTGTAGGATCCCAGCACCAAGTACATGTCTAAAGGCTGATTTATACTCAGAAACCAGGTCGTCTGCGTGTGTCGTAGCTAACGCAGATATGCCCCCGCCTGTTCTGCAGACACTCTGCTGCACCTCTCCAAAATTGTAGGTGACTGCAGATAGTGCTGCAGACAGGATGCCTCTGATTGGTCAAATCTACATCCGCTCTACACTATCAGTATTTCCTGTTTGGTCCCTTACCGGCTTGTTTTGTTTTTATGTCCGCCATTGTGGAAAACGACTCATGATGATGGACCAGCTAGAAGAGCGAGGTGTGCGAAAACGCTGGGACCGTTTTTCCACCTGGATCCCTTCTCTTTTTCACCCTCATGTCCCTCTGCCGTTGCACACACTTGCCCCAACATCCTCACTGCCTTGGCCATATCTAGACCCACAGCTAGTTGGTGATTTTCCCACTTCAAAATTGGGTATAAATGAAAAATATCTGCAACAAGCTCACTGCGACACACTTTTGCAGGAGTATAACAGCCCTTTAGAACGGCTTAGTCAAAGTTCACATCTAAATACAACCCAGAATCTTTTGGCCAGCCTTGAAAAGTAATGTCCATAGTTGCCATAGTAGCATAGATGCCATAATCTCCAATCAGTCTTACTGAGCTTTAGCTAATATTTTATAAGGAAAGGTTTTCAATCTCTTGGTGTATAGGCATGCAGTATTAGAGACATTCCTGCAAAGACCTGCAGCTGAAAGTGGAGCGTAATGTGTTTCATGTTCATTAGGGCTGTAGAGGAGAGAATGCACGACACACACATCCAAATAATTAGTGACAAAGGGAGAAAATGTTCAAGAGGCATGAATGTTTTAAACTTTCTTTAAATGAGATATTTACTCGTAAAATCTTACTTCTATATGTTTTTTTCTGTCAGGGTTCCTCTTCCTCTACCACCTCCATGGTCGAGCCATGCTGGACGTCCATGTGCATCAGCTGCTCCTCTACGCTGTCTTTGGCGAGGGTCTTGTTGCGTTCCTGGAGGTCTTCCACAGAGGGAACATCATTCTGGAGCTGCTGCGCTGCACCCTCACACTCCTGCAGGGGAGCTGGTTCTGGGAGGTAAAGCCTGACTGAGAGCATAAGGCTGATATTATCGTGGAGCCACATTCCTCTGACTCTACCTTTCTGTTTGCACACAGATTGGCTTCGTGCTGTACCCTCCCAGCGGCTCCAAGTGGGACATGGACGACCACAACACCATGATGTTTATTACCATGTGCTATTCCTGGCACCTCGCCTTTGCCATGCTAGTTGTCGCTGTGCTGTATTATACTGTCAGCTGGTAAGAACCTGCTCCTTTAGACTTGTTTGTCCTGAGAGGCTTTCAGATTAAAGCACATGTACACATCTTTCTCTTTAGTGCGGTTCGCTCCAGGCTGAAGAGGACACCTCCAATGGAAATGGGACTTCTGAAGCCCAGGGAGAGAGACGTGGAGTCAGAGGATGAAAATTTATGAGGCGGACTCTCGTTTACCTGATGATTTATGAATATATAAAGCAAATCAGGGATGTGATGCTTTCATCTTCAGCTGAAGTATGACTAGGAGTGCACACAGGAGCACAGAATAAGGATAAAAGCATGCTTTAGAGATATATTACTACCTCTGCCTTATTTAATCAGCTTTAAACCTTTCAAGCCTTACTCTATTTATTTTACAGTGACATTACCCCATCATATCCATTTTGTCATTTAAACATTGAGATAATACACCATTTTCTTTTTATTGACATTGTTTTTCTTTGTGTCAGTGCCAAAGTTTTTAAACTACCGGTAAGTCATTTTCATGTAATTACTTGAAAAGCCTGAGTTTGCAAAGTTTTGCAAACTGGTGTTATGTTTTTTTAACTCTTGTAAGAAAGTCTGACTGTAGACCCGATTTGAACCGAATTTAAAGCAGTTTCTTTTTTTCAAATGTTGTAAATGTTTATTTTTTATCTGTTCGATATGTTTCTATTGCATGGTGATTAAATTAGGTTTTACCATTACCTTAGGGGTTTTTTCGTTACTTGAAGTCATCAATGGTTCTTTGATGTCATCTTGGAAAAAAAAAAACACCCCCATGCGTTTGTTTTGTTCCTTGGAGTGTTTTTTGACCCCAATGCAGAACCAAAGCCAGTATCCAATTAGTGGTGAAGGAAATTCATTTACATAGAAAATGAAAATAAAATTAGTGCAGCTTCAAGGGACCTGCTTCCATCGTATAAAAGAGAGGAGACATCCAGCTGCAGGGACAGGCCGCCGCCATTTTAATTATCCATACTATAAATGCGCATCGGAAGTTGGTGATTTGGACCGAAATATTTTTTTATTAATATTTTTTGTTAAATTATTTTATTCCAAAACTTAAGATAATTCCAATTTTTATACTTTCATGTCAAGCCTTTTTATATAACTGACCCCTGAATGCTGTTTGTAGGGAGGTTTCAACATTGTTCGTTTGTTTTTTTGATTATCTATATTTTTGAAAATTAGTTGCTGTCAAACACAAAAAAAAAAATCACACCCGAAGTTTTGGAGGAAACCTAAAAATAGGTCCATGAACTTAGTCCCTAACCTAATAACTTTGGTTTTTATTGCTTCCCCTGAGTGCTAACCCGAATCCTAAGGCTGTGGATGAGAAGCCCAAACCTTACTCGAGTCGATTTAAAGCAAAACTGTGACTTGATCACTAGGGGGCGCTAGACCTGTAACCTGCAGGTCTAGCGCCCCCGCAGGCCACTGGTAACAGTGCACTTTTCCTAAATGAAACAGTCTCCCTCTGTGTTACAAAATCTGATAACAGACCACTTTGGACCTGCTGATTGAGAAGTTATGTAGTTAAGGCTGATTTATACTCAGAAACCAGGTCGTCTGCGTGTGTCGGCCAGTCAACGCAGATACTCCGCAGACACTCTTCTACACCTCTCCAGAATTGTAGGTGACTGTAGAAAGTGCCACAGACAGGAGGCCTCTGATTGGTCAAATCTATATATCCGCACTACACTATGCGTATTTCCTTTTTGGTACCTTACACGCCATTCTAGAAAGCGACTGCGTGAGAGATGGACCAGCTAGAAAGAGGGTGCACGAGAGGCGCTGGGACCCTTTTTCACCTGGACCCCGCTCTTTTTCAGCCCTCATGTCCCTCCATTGTCACATAAACTTGCCCCCCCTTCCTCACCGCCTCGGCCTTATCTAGACCAACAGCTAGTTCCTGATTGTTTCTCTTGTGTTGTGGCATGGAATAACACAGCGCAGACCACGCTTCAATATTGGGCATAAAACCAAAAATTATTCCTTTCTAGATTAAATCCTACCTTAGAGAACCTAAAATACGTCTCATCAGGTTAGTGCCATATCTGCTGTGTTGGCAATCAATAACTTTTAACTTAGATAGCTCTATTGTTTGAGGGGAGCTCAGACTGCTATATGGGACTCTCTAAAAATTGTCCCAAGCAGCTTAAAGGTCAGGACAGGCAGAGGCACTGGGTTTGGAAAGGCACTTTTGAGTTGAAAGGCACTTAAAAAATAGGTAGCTCATGGAGAAATGCAAGGCCAACACAAAACAAATCAGGAAAATCTAATTTAATTCTTGGGCTTGAATCAACAACTTTGGCTGTTTGATGAACATCTCTGTAAATCTCTACAAAAGTAGATTAAGGAAATGATAACAGCCTGTAACATTCTGCCACACCCACCGGCAGAGATCCTCAGTACTGACACCAGGAACACACACACCAAGATCATAACCTTTATTAATCTAAACATGCCGAAAACAGCTTGTTGAAATTCATTTCAAAGCACACATCATAAAGGAAAAGTAAGGGAATGTGAGTGACTTTAAAGGTAGCCTGGCTGTTGATGTCAGATTTATTGCTGCATTTAAAAAAAACTCAGTCTCCTGGGATTTCTGCTTACAGCCATATGTTTATGGTTTAAAAGGAATGCACTAAAAAAAAGAAAATCTACAAGGAGTGAGAATTGTGTGAAAAAAAAAAAAACTTGCAGACATAAGAAGGACAATGGACGGAGTGGTTTGAGATGCTAACAGGAACTCAAATAATGATCCCCTTGTTTCAGCCAAGGTATGCAAAACACCACTCCTGGGGGACATTCCTGTCCCCAAAAACATGAATCTAAGACTTAAGGTTTACACAGGCTCACTGTAATTGTTGCTGACCATGTCAATGCTTTATATCCACAGTGTACCCATCTTCTGATTTCTTCTTCTAGCAGGATGATACAGGTCAAGTCAGAACATTCAGACTATCTTAAACCGGTTTGTTGAAGACAGCAGTTCAATAACTACACTCCAAAGGGCTGTGCAGGAACTGGATCTTATTCCAATAAGGCACCTTTGGGATTTAGTGAACTAATAAATAGTCCTTTTTAAAAGGCAAATGTAACGATGCTTATAAATGTCAGGTGAAAATGCTGTGTTAGTAAAGTAAAATCCTCCTGACAAAAACTAGGACTGTTGCATGCACAAACCAGTGAAGGTCAGTAAGTAAAAGATGTGATTATCCATCCATCCATTTTCTGTCACTCTCATCCCAAGCTGGGTCCTGGTGCCTAGAGTATCTCCATCTGTCTAAAAACTCCTCTCCTAGAGAGATTTTTATTTGTTTTTTTGTTTTTGTTTTTTTTTTACGGCACCAGTGGCTCGTTTTCAGTTAACTGAAAATATATTGGCCAAATATTTATTAATTTTCCCTAGCAATATCATACAATTGGTTATTTCGCTATTTTCGCTTTGAATGAGCGCTCAAGCAGAGAAATGATACGTTCTGTCGGTGGAAATGTACTGTTGAATTACAGTCAATTGGTAGAAATGTTGTTTTAATAATTCATATTACATGTAGCCACATGCTATTAAGTAAAACTGACATTGATAATACTTTTAAAATCTGTATATATAATTTGTGACTTTTCCCTTCCACATCCAGGGAGGGCGGCGCCCAAGCGCCCCCTATGGGCCAGCCACCACTGCCTCCATCTAATCTTTGTATCCTGACTTTTATTTTTGGTGGTCATTAGTTAAGTTAAGCTCTCAGCACCATATGCTAATGCTCCTTTGCTACAGGGATAGAGGGTGGGTTGGCATGTTCATCCGCACATTAAATTTAGTCCCAGTGGATGAAGGTTAGGACTAAAGAGGAAATGTTTTACTGGCATTGGAGATATGCAGTTGGGGTTATTTTGCTCCAAAGGTCTGAATGAATGTGTTTACATGGGTGGCATCGCAATGGCGATCGGAAAAATACAACCTTCGCATTTAGAATGAAATTTATTTCCAAATTCAGATTTATTGTGGAATATTTCAAACTGCGGTAGAAAACCTTAGAAAGCTGCCAGTGAGCTTTAAAACTCGCTCCTTTGCCTTATTAAATTCAAGCTTTAACTGAACTCACATATAGGTGGGAGGATAAAACAATTTTATTGTGCAACGTGCTTTGTTTGGCTAATTAGCTGCTGCAATGCGCAAAGCTTCTCTAATGCTACGTTCAGACCGGCAGCAAAAGCAACAAAATAGCGTCTGCTGCTTCATTTTACTGCTTGTACCAGTTAGTTCTGGCCTTGCTGGCTGAAACAGCTTTGCTGCTCTAGCTCTGCGGGTGCGCGGTGCAAAATGTGTCTGGCGTTGGTTAGAACTTCACTATCCTTTCTCTGCTTGCAGCAGCTATATTTGCTGTGATCAGTGGGAATAAAGTAGTTTTAATATGTTTTAAGTGAAAATACACCTGAAAACTAAATCAGTGCAGTCAGTTCATCAGATTACAATCCTGCCTCCCAATGTTATTTCTGTCAGCCGAGCCGCTCAGACCCCCTTTACATACCAGCTGATTGCGCCGACAGAAGGAATCCTTCAGCTAAGCAGCCCCTGGCGGTAAGCAGCCTCCTCGCGGTTCAACAGCGGCGGCTAATCAGGTGTTTTCATCTAAATAATCCGATCTGCAGGCACCAGAATAATAAAAGCGAACATATTCTGCCAGCAGATGTATATGTATGTATGTGTTCTTTTAGAACAATTCAAATGTTTCTTTTAACACTAACCAATCCTCTAGCATAGTTTAGATGTATTTTTAATTGCTTTTAGCTCACAAATTGATGTTGTTATTGTTTAAATCTCCTTAAACCTGACTAAGTCACACAGGCACATCCTGCAAACTAAAATAAAGCATTGAGTTTTCTTATTTGATGTTCCTTAATTAATGTTCCTGGTCTAATGATTTTTTTCCTCACTGCTCCAGACGCCCCGCTTCCATCGGATCCTGCCCTCAGGTTCTGGATGTTCATGGCGAATCAGGTTTATTTCCCTTATTATATGAACGTAGGACTGTTCTCAGATTTTACTGTTGATCTCTGAGGAGGATGATGAGTTAGAGTTGGTAAATGCGAGGAGGAGCTGAGCAATTCTGAAGATGAGATTAGAGATAGATGTGGTAAATGACCAGGAACAGATAGAAGATTCTGATGAAGATGAGGAGGATGATGATGAGGTAGAGAAGTAAATGCTAGGAACAGATTCTGAAGATGAGGAGGATGATGATGAGGTAGAGATAGATGTGGTAAATGACCAGGAACAGATAGAAGATTCTGAAGATGAGGAGGATGATGATGAGGTAGAGATAGATGTGGTAAATGACCAGGAACAGATAGAAGGTGCAGAAGATGAGGGGAGAGGATGATGATGGGGTAGAGATAGATGTGTAGTAAAATGGCGAAGGCTAGAAGATTCCTAGATGATTCTAGAGATGGGAGGATGATGATGAGGGTAGAGATAGATGTGAGCGAAATGGCAGAGGAAGAGCTTGAAAACTTGCAGTTGTTTGATGAGGGGATGATGATGATGGGGTAGAAGGTGGATGTGGTTAAATGACCAGGAACAGATAGAAGATTCTGATAATGAGGAGGGATGATGATGAGGTAGAGATAGATGTGGTAAATGCTAGAGGGAGAAGGAGCTCTAGACGATTCTGATGATGAGGAGTAAGAGGTAGATGTGTGGTAAATGACGAGGAAGAGCTATAGGCGATTTTGATAATGTAGGGAGGATGATGATGAGGGAGGAGGTGCGTGGGATGTGGTGAGGGAGGATATGGGGATGTTGAAGTAACTTTTTCTATTGAGTCTCTTGAGGTGTCTGAAGTGACTGCTACTCTGGGTGCATGATGCAGGCGTGAGGCTTTTGAGGAAGAAGACAGTGAAGAAGACCCCCTTCCACCACAATTTCGCTTCACCTGGATGGTTTCCAGTTACTTCAGTTTCCAAAGGAACCAGGATCAACCAGAGGAATTCTTGGAGGAAGAAGAGGAGTTCCGAATTGGACGGCCCAGCATTTTATCCGGGAGGAGAAGGAGAAAGAGCATTAAAGATTATGAAGAGCTCACCCCTTGCCAAGGTTGAACTCACTCGGGATCTATGAGAATCAGAATTTTATCAAGATCTTCTTCAACTTTATCTCCTTCATCAGCTTCTCACAATGAAGAGAAACTGAGGCTTAAGCAGAAGAACCAAACATTTTACCATCTTTCTTTGGATCATCTTGCAGAGGAGTTAGATGCATTTTCTTGATTTGATGATGATTGGAGGTGGAAACAGCTATATCTAGATATAATTTATTGATTGTGTTTATAACTAGCAGCGCTAGGGATGCCTTAGGTAGTGTCTTGCGCCGTGGTTTTCTTTACCCCGCTGCTAGATTTTGTTTTAAGTTTTAAATGTTACGAATTTACGGTGTGAAACACGAGAGCTGGTTAAGGCAGAAATAATCTAACATGCTCTACGTCTAATGACAGAGCGGGACAATCTCCTAGCTAACAGAAGCCAAACCAAACAATCCTAAGGATTGATTTAAAAATGAGGTTTGAACAGAAGAAACACAGAATGGAGGCAAATCAACAACAACTAAATAAAAACACAGAAAATTAAATCCTGGAGGCAAACCAAACCAAACCAAGGCAACAAACGAAGATCCTAAAGGTCTAAAAGTGGAGATGAGGAAAACATAAAGTCTAGAGGCAGAGGGACAAGGCTGTGGTGGAGACTGATTAGAAGGTCTTTATAGCAGAGCTCTCTAACTCCAGTCCTCTACAGCAGTGTTTCTGCAGCTTTCAGGTGCATCTCTCCTCCAAAACACCAGGATCAAACAACTCTACAGAGCTGAATGACTGATGAGGAAATTCAGACGTTTGATTCTGGTCTGATGGAGAAGAGATGTGACTAAAAGCTGCAGCATAGCAGCTCTGGAGGAGTGTAGTTGGAAAGCCCTGATCTATAGCAGGACAATGCTGCTGGAGACCAACTGGATCTAGAATAGAACACCGGGGCAAAGATGTGAGGTGGTCACCAGTTGCACTGGTCTCTGGGATGTTGGTGAGGAAGGTAAAGAGACGATGCTTGGAGGGACTAATGGAGGATTTCTGCCAGAGCGAGAGGTTGGGAAGCAGAGGACAGGACGGCCTGGATTTAGGGATGTGGATTGTGAATAGCGCCGACTGTTAGAACCCGCTTTCAGCTGTGAGTCTATCTAGTTCTAGATGGTCCTCAGTTAGTTTTCCGGTCTAGTTTAAGGGAAAGAACCTTACCTGTGCGGAAATACTCTCCACATGTGATCCTAGGCCTGTTCTCACCGCAGTGGATCTCTTCTATGTTTTTTGAATCCCATGTCGGACCCGAGCCGCTACAAACTTTGGGCCATCAGAAGATGTGCACTGATGAGATCTGCATGCGACCAAACCAGAGCAGGCAGTAGAAACACAGGTGAGAGCATGTGTTCAGTAAGGAGCCACAATAATCCATCATTATAAATATATAGTCAACATTTCCAGGTGGCCTCATTTTTAGTTTTTCATTTATTTTCAGACACTGTGGGCGTCCAAAATCAGAACTGCTTTGAGGAACCGGGACATCCAGGATGCTGAGGAGCCTCCCAGTCCCCACCTGAGGACGGCAGAAGAGACAAACACGTGCAGTAAGCCTTTATTAACATGACAACAGAAATCTCAAGCTTCCCAGGCAGACACAGAGAGAGACCAAGATGACCATTTGAACAATATGCTGCTTCAGATTTAAACTTGGTGTCGAGGGAATTCTGTCAATTAATTTATCTTCTTTTTTTTAGAGAGGAAGGTTCAATATAGGGCTTGGCTTGTTCTAGCAATCCCGGATCTCATGGAACAGACTCCACCATCCACACATGTTGGGAGGTATTATATTTGGTTGTTATCTGACTAGAG